>OX456526.1:143266822-144004322 GCA_949748255.1 Eustalomyia histrio | reverse complement strand
ATGGTCTTGCATATAATCATACATTGTCATACATGATCATAGCTCAATAGAGGATCATAAATATATGATCATATATGGACATATAACCTCAAATTTTGAATCCAAAGACATATGATATCATGTATGGTCATATATTAAACTGTGTATATACGTATATAATCATATATGACCCCATATTATCATATACAGGACCATATATATGATCATGGTTCTTCATATATATTTTGATTTTCACCTGGAGTCAAAAAAGCAGAGGATTTTTTATTGAAAAAAAATCTCATAGAATCTAATTATATAAAAATAAATATCTGAAATTTTGCAAATAAAAAATCGCATATCACCGATTTAGGATCCCTGATATAGAGTTACCATTTTTACTTACACATTCATATTTTACTATTAGTTCTATACATTTTATGACAGTTGATATATAAGATGTCATATTATGATAAATGTAAATAAGTTAAAATGTTTGCCAACATCTTAGATACTGACCAAAATAGGAAAATAAACTTTAGATAAATGTAAATAGGAAGTTTTGTATAAAATAAATATAAAACATAAATTAAATATAATATGAATATTTTAACTGGTTATTTCCTTTTACTTTAAAAACCAATAATTTTTCATTATTTAAAAAAAAATACAAAATATAGAAAATTTAAAATGTTTATGTAAGCAAGAGGAATCAATGATTGAATGCTTAAAAACTCATTGAAGCTACAATGCATAAGCATCTTGAAAAATACTCTGCAGCAATAGTACTCGTATAATAAAGCGTTCAGACTGTCATAAAATTAACTACCTAGCAAAACTCATATATTCTCATGCATTACCTTGTAATGATAGCTCTTTACCTTTTTCATTATTTGCAAGCATAAAGTAATAAGTTACTCATTATTGATTACGTAATATATGATTTATAAATGTAAAGTAATAATTGAAATATTTTTGAAAAATCTATTTTTAGATACATTACTTTGTGTTTTTTTGTAAGCAAAAGGGTAATGTATGTTTATTTTGATAACTTTAGCGAAAAAAATGAAGCGCAATAATTCTTTTAAGTTTAAGGCAATCAAATACTATATGCGTCGATAGCTCAGTGGGTAGAGTTCTTAGCTGGTACACAGAGTTCCCTGGTTCGATTCCCATCATGACCACATTATTTTTAATAACGTTTAAAATATTTGTAATAATTTTTTTTTTTATAAAAATTCCTCTTTTTTAAAAATCTATTTTTAGACACATTACTTTTTCCATTTTCGTAACCATATAAGTAACCCCTTACATTATCACTTCTAAAGTAATGGGTATATACATTACTTTAAGGCTCATCGCCTGTAAAATTCATCAGTGAAGTAAGGTGTAAAGTAATCCATGAGCCCCTATGGCTACACATTACTTTACACATTATTTGGTAATGTGTGGTTTTGCTGGGTATTTCGAAAACAACTTAGGAAAATGGCGCCCAACGAGCGGTTAAAAATAAAAAAACCTAATAACAATAGAAAGCTAAATAAAAAAAAAACTTGGATAAAATTAAATTACCGGAAACTACATTAATTTTTGGTACTGTAAAAATTGGCGCCCAACGCTTAGCTAAGAAATTCAAACAAACTAGTTTTAGGCGGGCATATCACTTGGCATTATTACAGTGTTGCCATCAAATATTAGTAACGACCATAAATTCTTAAGGACTGGACAATTTCCTCAACCGCCTGTCAAATTCTAAAACAGTTGGCAGGTCGTTACTCTTTAAGTTCAGAGTTGTATTTGTGTGCTACATTTTCAAAACTGTAACTAACTTTTTTCCAGTTTATGTAAGAGCTGTTTGCAATCTAAACACATTAATTACTGCATTTATATTTAAAGTTTATTGTTGATAATATTTATATATGATTTGCACAATTCAAGAGTTTATAAAGTGTGAAGCAATATTACAACGATTGTCAACTCGTTTGTCATGCATTTTTGCACACAGTCATGCTGCTGCAATAGACCTTTAATATACAAAAGAAAAACATGCACCAAAAAAAATAAAACTACTTTAACAATTTCGAAGAAGATAATAAGGAATTCTCCAAAGGAAAAAATTTTGTCAAGTCATTTTTTGTAATAAGATGTTAAGAAAGTTCTATTTGAAAACACAACATATTTCAAAAGGAATTTTTTTTAATAAACACAAATAGATCTTTTAAAATAAGTTTTTTTTTTTGTTTTTGCCTTATTAATAAAACTAGGTCATTATTGTTTTTTTTTATGTTAATAATCAGTTTCCAATATATCAACTTTCTTAAACCTCAAAACTATCGAAATGTCTTTCTTATCTTATTTTCTTACACCTATTCTCTAAAAATGTTTACCACATTTTATTAGTTGCAATTGATTGAAAAGAAAAATATAACCATAATTTTTATATAAAAACTATATTTAAAACAGAAAAAAATATATCAAAAACAGCATCATTGTTATCTTTACTACTCCAAGAAACCTCCAACTTCCTTTAGATGGTTTCCCCATTAAAAAAAAATAAAAAAAAACTCCAACACACACATCATGTAAAAACCACTATGAACAGCATGTTTGGATACCATAAAAGTGTATTATTGTGTTGCGTTGGTATTGTGAGTATTTCTTTTTCAACTTATTGGAATTTTATTTATTTATTTTTTTTCATCTTTCTAAATATTGTATAAATATTATGCGAAACCACCATCAACATCATCACCATTTTGCAGTGACCGCCAAATTGATGTTTAAGGAAAGTGCCAACTATGAAACACAACGACAAAACCAGCATCCGTGTTAAAAAAAATGTCTGAAAACAGTCAAACATTCGTAAAACAATGTATGGGGAGCTATAAATGAGAATGTTGTATAAAATATAGTAGCAAATGGAACGCAGAAAAAAAAGTCTATGAAATACTGTTTCATACAGCGACTCTCGAGTGTTGGATTTGTGTAACTGCAGTAAAATTGAAAAAAAAAAATGCCTTAAGCTAAGTTAACTACAGGTTGGTTGAAAAGTTCCTGCGCTCAAAATGAAAGAATACCGTTTTTGTTACGAAATATATTTTTTCATTCAATATAATCTCTTAGAAGCCCAATACACTTGTTCCAATGATCTTCCAGTAATTTTATCTCATCCTTATAATGGTTTTCCGGAAGCTCTGCAAAATAACCGTCTACGGCTGCTATGGCCTCTTTATTCGACGAAAAATGCTTTCCACGAAGGAATTGTTTGAGATTTCCGAAGAGATAGTAGTCACTGGGAGCTAAATCTGGTAAATACGGTGGATGTTCAAGCAATTCGTACTTTAATTCTTTGAATTTAGCCATCGTCAAAACATTTTTGTGAGCAGGTGCATTGTCTTGATGAAAAATGATTTTTTTCTTCTTGAAACCAGGTCTTTTCTCACGAAATTTTTCATCCAGCTGATCCAAAAGGCAGCAATAATATTCAGAGTTGATTGTTTTATCTTTCTGAAGATAATCAATCAACAAAATTCCTTTTGCATCCCAAAAAACTGATGCCATAACCTTCTTTGCTGATCGTTGTGACTTTACCTGCTTTGGAGCTGAACAACCAGCTTCAGTCCACTGTAAACGTTCTTGTTTCAATTTAGGATCATGGTGGTAGATCCAAGTCTCATCCATAGTTATAAAACGATGCAAGAAGTCTGTTTTATTCGGTTTAAAACGCTCCAAATTACGCTGAGAAATTTGTTTTCGATCCAGTTTTTGTTGAATTGTTAATGTGTGCGGCACTAACTTTCCAAACAGTTTTTTCATACGTAATTCTTCATGTAAAATTTGGAGTACTCGTTCGTCTGAGATGCCTATGGCATTAGTAATTTGACGCTTAGTCAAACTTGGATCTTCACTAACCATATTATGTACCTGCTCAATGATTTCTGCTGTGGTTGCAGTTTTTGGTCGTCCTTCGCGTGGATCGTCTTCAAGGCTGGTACGACCACGTTTGAATTCACCAGCCCAAAATTCAACGGTGCGTTTTGAAGGTGAGGATTCCTTATACACTTCTAATAATTGTTCATAAAATTCCTTTGCTTTTAAACCTTTCAAAACAAAGAATCTAATGACTGCACGATATTTAACTTTTTCCAAAACTAACTTTCTTTTCCAAAATCAATGACACGTCAACTTCAAATGGCTTGTAAACAAAGAAAGAATTGACAGAATGACTTGCAACTTTGCATGTGTTCTAAGGACTGTATACCAACTTGTGAAAAAAAAGTTTGGAGCCAGCAGTGCCTTCTCTTGGTGAGCGCAGGAACTTTTCAACAAACCTGTAAAAGAATAACTAAAAATGAAATAGAGGGAAAATAATACAACGGCAGGGCTTGAAATTAAGTTTAAGAAAGTTTTATATTTAAGATAAAATTTCACTATTTTCGATGAAACCTCATTGGCCATATTGTAACCCTAATTGACCATTTTGATTTTTTAGATCTGCTGTTTCTAATTTGAAAAATTTTTATAGGTCGATGGAGGTGATACTGGATCACATCGTAGGGGGGTCTGTGGTGACAATTTAGGGGTAAGGGACAGGGGGTAAAGCCCCCCTTGTGCCAGTACTATGGGGTGATACGGGAAATGTTCCGTGATGCCATTAACCGGTCCTGGGGGAATAGAGTGGATTTCAGGGTGTCGAGGGCGTTATGGCCCGGACTGGACCCTTATAGGGTTCTTAACGGGGCATTGTTCTGTTAGGGCTTTTACGAGTAAATGGGATAATGCCATACCGGACTTTTGCAAACTGTGCGGGGATGTCCAGGAGCTAGAGACGGTAGATCATGTACTGTGCGACTATCCTAGGATGCAGGGTCTCAGGCTGAAATGGCCAGGGGATAGGTTTCACGACGAACTGGTGTGTATCGCTTGATGTAATCCAGCCGATCTACTAGGGTTTGTCAAGGAAATAGGACCGCTAATTCTGATGAGGGGACTGTGGGGGGAGTCTTGTCCTACGTAGTTTCTTTATTTCTTCGGACCTCTCAACTTTGTCTCTCTTTCTTCTTCCTCTATACTGAAGAGATTCACAATGGACCGCATTGGTCTCCGGGTGGAAATGCGTCCCTTGGGCGCATAACCCTTATTAACCTATTCTTAAACTTGATCTTAGAACATTTTGCAGCACGGGACGCACCGCGTCCAGCATAGGTCTTTTGTGCTGTTCAATATATATGGTTATATATCAATATCAATCATATAACGAATAACAAAGTTTAGGTCATAATTCCCACAACAAATCGTTGTTAACTCCCATCGGGACTGTGACTATTTTGTCAATCACCCGACTTTTTCTTTGGGGATTATGTCCGAAAAACAGCAGTAATAATAATTAAAATGACTTCTGAATGCCTAAATTTAAGTTTCTTGCACCAAGGAACACATTTTAAATTTTAGATTTCTAGCCAAAAGGGTTTGGTCAGTCTGCTATTGGGAAGAGGGAAACTAACCCCCCCCCCCCATTTTTATAACGTTACTGGCGAAATTACCAAAAAATGTTATATTTTCGGTAAACTAGCCCATGCTACTGAAAATACATCATTTAAATTTTTCGATCCAAAATCCTTTAGGCAGGCCATTTAAAAGAAGAATTTCCCCTTGTTTACCCTCCCCAAAATATTGGATGACTGCCGGAATTGGAGTCTACACGTATTTCTTTATATTTAACAATTCAGAATTACAGAAAAGCGGTTTGGGTAGGCGTTTTTTCACTTTTATATCCCCATTTTCACCACGCCTTGGAAAAATTATCAAATCCGCAAGGTAGTACATACCCCAGTGAACACATATGTTAAATTTCAGGTTTCTAGTTAAAGTGGTTTGGGCAGGACATCAAGGGAGAGACTCTCTCCCCCCCCTCCCCCTAATTCTAAATTCCCAAAACCCTGGCTACAGAGGTTTAGGCTGGGTGAATAAAGTGGCACTTTTTCCCTTCTTTCCTTCCCCGTTCTTATCGAAATTCCAAAAAGTACCTTATTAGAGACTTAGTTTACTTTTCACCACTTGCCTTCCGAAAATAAAAAAAAAAAAAAAATACCAGACATTATCAGTAAGTTAACCTATACTCCAGAGAATACAAATTTACAATTTCAGATTTCTGACCAAAGCTGTTTGGGCAGGTCGTTTAGGATGCACTTTTTCTCTTTTTAAGCCCTATTTTTTAAAATGTTATTTTTAGAAATGCCAAAGAGTAGTGAATTAATCCATACTCAATAGAATATATATTTTTAATTTCAGCCAAAGCGGTTTTGGTAAACCATTCTAAAATCCTCTTGGTTTTTTATTTCCCAAAAAATTTAATTTTAAACCCTGCCTTAGTTTTTTTTTTTAACAAATGTAACAAAATTATGGCGCGCAAACGAATAAAAAAAAACTATATATCTCGTACTACTAGTAGTATATTAAACTATTAAAAACATCATGTTCTTAGTTGCAAGAATAGAAGAACCAAACGAAAGCTGCTGCTGTGTTCGGAATAGTCAATTGATGAATGTTAGTTATCCAATGTTGCAAAACTATGGACAACACAGCTACCATAACTATTTTTTTCTTACTTATTTATTAAAAATGGAAAATAAAAGAAAAAATATTTATTTTCAACAAACATTTCTCTATGTCATTGGCTGAAGTGAGAAATGTGAAATATAATGAGATGTGGGCAGCAATAGTACAATAACAAATACAGCAAGTACTGGTAATACAGCAAAATCAACATTGCCTTGACAAGCCGTCTTTCACAGAATGGGTGTTGTACTGTGCAGTCACTACTCAAATCATACTGTACTATGTAGTAGTAGTGTACTATGTACACAGAGTAGTTGTAAAGATCCCAACATACCAAATGACTTGAGAAAAATATTATTATAAGCTTACAAACACAAGCCTTAAGCTTGAAAAAGACTTGAGAATATATTGAAAAAGGCTATCGTAACAATTGTAGAAAAAGCAAAACGGAACCCTCATGAAAATATTATGTGTGTATGATTACTATAAGCTTATTCTTGCAATTGTAGAATAAGCTTACAAAAATAATATATTATTAATAGTTGAAAAAGAGAAATCATAATTATTTTCTTTAAATTCATTTATTTTTTATTTTAATTTTAAAAATAAATAATAATAATTAATTTCAAATATAAAAAATAATAATTCATTTTAACCATAAATAAAAAATAATTAAATTTAATATGCAATTTCGCGTTCACTATATAAAATTTACAACTAAATGTACACGCAAAACACGTTTGACAAATTTAACGAAAAAGTAATGGCACTTGTTGTATGCATTGTAAGCGTAGAACAAAGACAACAAGACTAGAAATATTTATATTTCAATCGTCATATTGCGTTGTTCAATATGCATACTTTAGAAAAAGTTATGTATAATAATCTTTTTTCAAGCATTGTTAAATACTGCTTGTGAATTCACATTTTATAAATATTATAATAAGCGAAATTAAGAAAAGCTTAAAACACACTATTTATATAAGCTTATTCTCAAGTTGTATTGCAGTTTGATTGCTATATGGTATATTGGGATGTTTTTTCAAGTTATAAAAAAATATGTAGTTAAAAATATTTTCACCAAATGAAAAATGACGACTTTTTTTTACATAAAACTTAAATGACAGTTAAAGATCTTTTAAAATGTACTTTACACTAGAAAGATACGGTTATTTTTCCTATTTTAAATAAGAAATTAAATGCCATGAACATGAGAGATGGATGGATGGAAGCAAAAAATGTTTTTTTTTACAAAAATGATATATAATATGGAACTAAATAACATTGTTGAAATAACCTACATCAACATAAATTTTATTTAATATTTTTTTTACAATATTTTCATAAGATTGTAAAGTAATACATTGTATATTAGTTTCTAGAAGGAAAAAAAAACATTAAATAAACTTATTATATCGCAGCAGTAGTTGAGACATTAGTAAGCGAATCTAATCTTATCTTTAGTGGATTTTGAAAACACATTTTACAATTAACGCTGGCCGTTAGAAACATATAAAATATATTTATGTTTAAATATAATTTTTAAAAACTTATTTTATTAGCATTAAATTGATAAGAACAAATAGCAAGTAAATAAGGAAATATACAAAATTATTTTTAGCAAAAAAAAAAGAGTTTATTGTTAAAATTATGCGAAGTTACGCGTAAAAAATCTTTTAAAATTACTGCATATCGAACAAAAATTATTTGCAACTTCCCAGCAAAACTTTGGCAATGGGTACGATGTTCTCATGTGTTACCTTTTTCATTATTTGCAAGCATAAAGTAATAAGTTACTGATTATTGATTACGTAATATATGATTTATAAATGTAAAGTGATAATTGAAATTTTTTGAAAATTTATTTTTAGATACATTACTTTGTGTTTTTTTGTAAGCAAAAGGGTAATGTATATTTGTTTTGATAACTTTAGCGAAAAAACGAAGCGCAACAATTCTTTTAAGTTTAAAGCAATTAAATACTATTTGCGTCGATAGCTCAGTGGGAAGAGTTCTTGGCTGGCAACCAGAGTTCCCTGGTTCGATTCCCATCATGATCACATTATTTTTAATAACGTTTAAAATATTTTTAATAATTTTTTTTTTAATAAAAATTAGTCTTTTTTAAAAATCTATTTTTAGACACATTACTTTTTCCATTCTCGTAACCATATAAGTAACCCCTTACATTATCACCTCTAAAAGTAATGGGTATATACATTACTTTGAGGCTTATCACTTGTAAAATTCATCAGTGAAGTAAGGTGTAAATTAATCCATGAGCCCCTATGGCTATACATTACTTTACCCATTATTTGGTGATGTGTGGTTTTGCTGGGATGTTTATAACCACAATGACTACATTGATTTCATAACATAAAAAGTTATATTATTTTACACCAAAATAAAATACATTCTGCCATTTTTATAATCCAAACGAATGTTGCCATCAACATTGTAACTTAACTGAAATGTTGCTAAACAATTTTTGCGAACTTCGCCAAGTTTACGGTTAGTTTGTGTTTTTAAAAACAAAAATCTAGAAATATTTATAAAAATAAATTAGAAATTATTGCTTTGCAACATCTGTAGCAACAATGTTGATACACTCACCAAAAAAAGTCTGTAATGACAACTGAAAATTTTTTTGTGTTAGCAACACATGTCTGCTGACGTTTAGTACAATGAAATAAGTAGAAAAATTGGTAAAATGCTGTAAAATTTAAAATTTGAAAATTTTAAGATTTTAAAGGGTTTCTAATGTGAAATAGCAATCAATCTATATAAATTAAAATTTTTTAATGCAAAAAATACATATTTTGAATATTATTTTTATAAATTTAAATACAAATTATTCTTGTCGATTTCTTAAGGTAAAAAAATTATACTTAAATAAGGTCCACTATTATTTTACTAAGAGTAACTACTTACTTTACTTTTAAAAGTAACCACTTATTTCTTCACTATGAGTAACTTATTATTCTCACTAATTTGGAAGCGAGAGGGTTATGACACCCATGAATTTTGGGACATCGCGAACAAAAGCAATTAAGCGAGTAAACAACTAGTGAAATCCTTTGTGTGCTACTTAACTCCTTAATTACTTTGTAATGTCTGTTTTTGCTGGTTTAAAGATTATCAGATGTTCTTCAAAAATCTAGTTCTGCTACTTGTTGATAACTAATTTATCAACTTTGATAATTCTAGAAGGGTCTTCATGGTTTCTACTTCAAGAAAAAAGTACTTCTGACACAAAATTTTTAAATAATAAAAAAATTTGAAAAATTTGGTACTGCAACATGTTGATAAGCGGTAAAGCAACATATATAAACCTTAATTTGAAGTGAAAGCAAAGAGAGACATGTTGCAAAAACGGAAAGAAGTTAATAAATATTTAATAGGGTGTTGTGTTCATGTTCATGTTGTTGTGTTCATATTTTTGCTCGTAACAGCTAAAGGTGGCCACATCGTAAATAACTTAAGGCACGGTACCCGATTCAATTTGATAACCGTAACCGATATTTACCTCAAAGTAACTGGAAGTGTAATTGTTTTTTTTTTTTTTAATATTTAACCAATATCTTACTGGCACAGTTTTGGAGGTATACCAACCTTTTTAAATTCGATTGAAATTGAAAACCGTTACCGTTTCAAATACCGCAACCGTTGTTTTGTCAAAAGTTTAAATTAACCTGTTACAGGAATACATAAACAAAGTTTAGCATTGCTAATTTATAGTGAGCTTTACAGTTATTCATTCGCTTGTCGACGAATTTAGAGGTCTTTTACTTTCCCGAGTAAAAAAAATATCTGGCACAATACTTAATTGATCCGAAAAATGGCAGATCATATTAGACCCAACAATATATTTAGGGATAAAGTAATATCCAAATTTATCCGAAAAATTTCAAATCGAATTGTATAAGATTAGATCCAACAATATAATATACACGGAGCGCCCTGGTAGGCTAGTTGGTAGCGTGCTAGCTTATCAGTACGGGGGTCGTGGGTTCGATTCCCACCAAAAGCTCTGGTCTGTTTTGGCTACAACGAGCCGATGGCCTTTGTTGCTAGTGCTCGGTTAGGGTATTAGGATATAATTTGTAATTATATGATTAATATAAATAAATAATAATATACACTGAAACTAGTTTAATGAAAAACGTATAAAACTTAAAAAAAATATTAAAATTCTACAAAAACAATGCCTTCGCCATGATATGAACTCGGTCTGCCGAAGTTGTCGTGATGTAAGCACTCAGTTACTTATTGCTACATAATGGCTGACTTTGCTAGACTTTATTTTTCGTATAATTGTGTTATTTATGTTAACTATATATGAAAACTTTGGAAAAAATATAATAAGGAAATAAAAATAAATTAAAAGCACAAAACTATTTATCTGGAATTCGAAACCATTGACATGGGGCCACATATAATTATCAAAAATACTCTAGATATGGAACTATATATAACAATACCAATCAAAAAATATATTTCTTATATTGGAAAATATATTTGACCATACGTAATTATATCTCATACCATATTATAAAATATTTTTGATAATGGCCCATTTATTATTATATCTCAAATATTAAATAGCATATAAAATTATAAATGATTCTGTATAAGTCATATTAAAATATATACAGTCCCGTGTAACCCATATATAATTATATATAGTGTTATATACAATTTTATATGATATAATATATAACATATCTTATCAGTTATATCATACACAATTTTATAAAGATCAATATACAACCCAATTTGGTTATATATATGCTAATGTATACTGATATATGTACACTCAGAAAAATATTTACCAAATATTAAGTAATTTAACTAAATTTTAAGAAATTTGGGAATGAAATTGTACAAATAATAAGTATAATAAGTAAGTAAATTTTGTCTTAAATTTTAGTATATTGTTTACTTAAATTTAGTATAAATTTGTTCTTAAATTCAGTTAAAATTATTTTTAAACGAGTAAATTTTTCTTAAATTTTGGTACTCTTAAACTCGTGGTAATGCTGGATAAACTTTTTTTAGTTTATAAATTATTTTTATGTTATATACATTCAAAAGTTTCATATTTATATTTTGTATTTTCATACAATTTTAAATTTCCTTATTTTTTACTTTATAAATTCTTAACATTTAAGATTTTTTACTAACAATAAATTAATATTTATCATAAATAAAGGAAGAAAAATTAAGGAAAATGGGTGTCCCTATTTTTAAGTTGATGAAAGTTTTTCGTAAACTAAAATCAAATAAATTTGCATTATTTTGAAGCATTTTTATTCACTTTAAAAAAAATTCATAGCTTTTATTTAAGTAAGGTGTGAACTTAGTTTTAGTTCATACATTCTTCTGAGTGTATTTATATATGATAATATATTATTAGATAAGGCCACATACAATTATATCTAAAGTTTTTTAATCGGGTTCTTTAAACTACATTTTTCTAATTTTTTGTTTAATTATTTATAAAAAAAAAAATTTCATACGAAAGAATTTTTTTGTGCAAGAAAAAAATTTTATTTTTTCATTTAAAAAATTTTTTGTTCAAAAAAAAAAAATCATTTTGTGAAAATTTTTTATGCGAAAACAAAATTTTACGCGAACAATTTTTTGTTTATTGTGGTTATTCGGGGTTCGACTGTGTGTCCAATAAAAAATTGAAAAGTAAATAAGATTGGGGAAAGAAAAAAGTAATACATGATAAGTCCCTATCTGGTGCCACTTATCCCTCAGTAGTCCTTAAAGTTGATCAAACAGTATACTTTATTGCAGAGACAGACAACTTTATTTGTTCAGACTAAAATCTTTACATACAGGTTGGTTGAAAAGTTCCTGCGCTCAAAATGAAAGAATACTGTTTTTGTTACGAAATATATTTTTTTATTGAATATAATCTCCTAGAAGCTCAATACACTTGTTCAAATGATCCTCCAATAATTTTATCCCATCCTTATAATGGTTTTCCGTATCTGGTAAATACGGTGGATGTTCCAGCAATACGTACTTTAATTCTTTGAATTTAGCCATCGTCAAAACACTTTTGTGAGCAGGTGCATTGTCTTGATCAAAAATGATTTTTTTCTTCTTTAAACCAGGTCTTTTCTCACGAATTTTTTCATCCAGCTGATCCAAAAGGCTGCAATAATATTCAGAGTTGATTGTTTTACCTTTATGAAGATAATCAATCAACAAAATTCCTTTTGCATCCCAAAAAACTGATGCCATAACCTTCTTTGCTGATCGTTGTGACTTCACCTGCTGTAAACGTTCTTGTTTCAATTTAGGATCATGGTGGTAGATCCAAGTCTCATCCATAGTTATAAAACGACGCAAGAAGTCGGTTTTATTCGGCTTAAAACGCTCCAAATTACGCTGAGAAATTTGTTTTCGATCCAGTTTTTGTTGAATTGTTTATGTGTGCGGCACTAACTTTCCAAACAGTTGTTTCATACGTAATTCTTCATGTAAAATATGGAGTACTCGTTCGTCTGAGATGCCTATGGCATTAGCAATTTCACGCTTAGTCAAACTTGGATCTTCACTAACCTTATTATGTACCTGCTAAATGATTTCTGCTGTGGTTGCAGTTTTTGGTCGTCCTTCGCGTGGATCGTCTTTAAGGCTGGTACGACCACGTTTAAATTCACCAGCCCAAAATTCAACGGTGCGTTTTGAAGGTAAGGACTCCTTATACACTTCTAACAATTGTTCATAAATTTCCTTTGCTTTTAAACCCTTCAAAACAAAGAATCTAATGACTGCACGATATTCAATTTTTTCCATATTAAAAAAAAATCAATGACACGTCAACTTCAAATGGCTTGTAAACAAAGAAAGAATTGACAGAATGACTTGCAACTTTGCATGTGTTCTCAGGACAGTTATATCAACTTGAGAAAAAAAAAGTTTGGAGCTAGCAGTGCCATCTCTTGGTGAGCGCAGGAACTTTTCAACCAACCTGTATATAAAGTCAACAGAAAATGTTTCCAGCTAAATTTTATTTTAATTACTCTTTAAAAACAAATATATTTATCAATGAGAACCAATTTTAATAAATTGTATTGAAAAAAAAAACATAAATAAATGAAGATTTTATAAATCCTTAAACAAGCACGTTTTTATGAAAATATAATACTAATTAGTTAAGTGGTCACCTATATAGAGGGTGATTTTTTTAGAGGTGTAGAACTTAAAGTTCTTAATACTTTTTAATACTTTGATAGCTGTCACGTGGTTTGAAATTTCATCATGAACAAACTGTCGCCTAAACAACGCTTACAAATTCTGCAGATTTATTTTGAAAAAACGTAAAATACGCTTGGTTGAAGCAAAACTAATGCATTTGGAGTGAATATAATACTAAAGCCAATGCAATTTACCTTTGTCTCATTTTAAAATTCTATTTGTCTCATTTTAAAATTCTATTTAAAAAAAAACACCCTTTACTACATGGTCTCTTAAAAACATGTCAATTCTCATAACACCATTTGTTGTTTGGTGTTGACTGACATGAAACAAATCAAAAAGTTAAACAAACATTTGACAACGTAACGTCATGTATATTGTGAGTTTTAAAAATTCAAAATAATATTTATTTATTACCAAATAAATGCACTTGTTAAATATTAAAATGACATATAATAACACGACATCAAAAATTTCAAACTCAAACAATAGATTTAAAACAAGAAAATCAAAATCTTAACTATGTTTAGACTGTTAAGGTTGTTTTTTTTTTTTTGTATTTGTTTTTTCATTAGAGTTTTGAAAGTAAAGTGCAGATTATAACCTTGCAGCAACATTTGTACTATAAAAGTAAATATAAACTAAAAGTAAACAAACAATATCGTTAGATTAGTGTGAAAAGGGACTAAGTTTAAATTTTAAAAAAGTGGTTTGTTTTTTTTTTCAATTATTAAATTTGTTTATCTTCTTTTTTCAACTTGAAAACATAAAAACAAATTTGCTAAAATTTGGTGTTTTATAGAGAACACAAAATTAATTGAATAATTTTGAATCCGTAATCATAATCCGCCCATGAAAAACTTTCACCTCATTTTAGCTAGTTTTTATACCCTCCACCATATATGGTGAGGGTATATATCAGTTTGTCATTCAGTTTGTAACATGTCGAAATATAGATCTAAGACCCCATAAAGTATATATATTCGTGATCCTTATGCAATTTTAAGTCGATTTAGCAATGTCCGTCTGTCTGTCTGTTGAAATGGCGATCACGACGCGAAGACGCTAGCGGGGGTGCCTATTTTTACCCAGATTATTGTACATCCTCTCGAGCAGTTTGGTATTGAAAATGAGCAAAATCGGTTCAGCGGTTAAAAAGTTATGGGTGAAAATGTGAAGTTACTTCTAAATTTTCCATACAAATTGGTGTATTTTAGTACAAATTCATAGTAGCGACTGGTATATAATATATTTTCTAATATTTTTCACCAATTGCTTAGAAATTAATAATATTTTGTACACCTTAAATATTTTTCAACTCAAAAAATTTTTTCACCACTAAAATTTTTTTTCACCACAAAAAATTTTTTTACCCTTAAAAAAATTTTTTTCACCACAAAATTTTTTTCACGTAAAAAAATTCGTTTCCGCATCTAAAAAAGTTTTTCACCTCAAAATTTTTTTTTTCACCTCCATAATTTTACTTCAAAAGTTTTTTACATTGTTTGTATTAAAAACAATAGATAACTTTGTTGGAGGGTATTCAAAGATTCGGCATAGCCGAATTTAAAACCTTTTTTACTTGTTTTTCTAAGATTTATGTATTTTTGATATTTCTGGAAAATTTTAAATTTTTAATCAACTACTCGAAATCATATTCAATGCGATTAAACAATTTGTGATTTTAAATTTGGACTTAGCTCATTTATACTTTGCTGCATAACTACAAGTAGTAACGCAAAAATTCCAACGTTTTTACTGCAAATGCTGTAATTTTATTTTTTCCTACATTTTCATAATATGTGGACTTGGCGCCTTTGCACACTAAACTAACAATATTTATATTTTGTTTCTTAAATGAATATGTAAATACAACCTAATTTAATTTTAGAGTACAAAATTTTTCAGATAATAACATAAATAAACGAGAAAAAATATAGAACTTTTAGTTAAGTAAATATTTAAATTTTTAATTAGAACCTTTGTAAGACATGATCATACATAACTGCAAATAATGTCTGTGTAACTATTTAATGTAACAAAAAAAACAACAACAACAAAATCAAGGTAACTTTTTTTAAAAAAAATAAAATAAATGTAAAACTTGTAAGAATTAAAGCAAACACTTGAGCCAATAGAAGGAACTTTTAAGTTCAAAATAAAATGTATAGAAATTGAAACTAAAATTTGTTAAGAGTCGTTTAATTAAAGCTTAATTTAAAAAAAAAATATAAGGGAGGGTGTACCTGGGATAACAAGTGGATTTGTTCCCTTAAAAGTCAAAAACCAGTTTGACAACATTTCAGCAAACAAAAATGTTGCTAAGACTAAAAATATTTTTACAACGAAGGACCATTAACAGGCATAGATACATCTCTGCAACATACACAAACAAAATTATTTCCAAAAAAAATTTCAATTAAATATTTTATTGAATTTTTGTTTATTTTCAATTAAAAGTTTAAATGATAATTAACTTGGTGTAAAAAATATTCTAGTTTACAATTATTAAAATTGCAAAATTGCATCTCAAATCAAACAAACAAAAAAAAAAACAAAATGTTTATTAAATATATAAAAGCGTCATGCCTTAATTTTTTAAAGATCGCTTTAAGATCGGACTGTAAACAGGGATGATATAACGAAAAAATTTAAAAGGCGACCCCTACGTTCGGCAAAAAAAAATATATTTTTTTTTTTTGTATTTTAAATTGCCTTTCAAAAACACTTTGTATTTGCTGATATACGGCGAACTTTGTTTTCTGGTACGGTCTAATATTCATATTTGAAAAAAAAAAAAATATTGAAAATTTGTTTATAATTTTAATTGATTAGAATCGGAAATTTTAATCAAAAATTTTTATTGATTTTTGGTTAGAACTTTAATTAAAATTTAAATGGATTTTCTTAAGGCCGAGTTTTCAGGATGTAGATTATCTTTAAACTTAGTTTATCGCAGTTTGTAACTTGAATACTGAATTTGAAATTTGTTTTAATTTATTTTATTTCATTGAAGACCAAAATTTTATGTTGTTCCGATAAATTTATGTTAATGACCTTGAATTGAAAATGTTGGAGATTTTTAATTAAAAAAATTTAATTGATATGATTAAAAATATAATTCAAAAATTTTTATTATAATAAATAATAATAATTTTAACAAAACAAATTAATTGATATAACGAATTCTTTTGCTGGTCCAAATTCAATTAAATTTTTAATTGTACAAGGTGGCGCAAAAGTAATCCTCCTATCAGAAAATGCTATAAATTTTGCGATTGGCGCAAAAGTAATCCTCCTATCAGAAAATGCTATAAATTTTGCGATTGGCCCCTAATATCAGTTCTGTTTTGACATTTGTGTAGTAAACACATGCGAAATACACGTTAATAAACAATGTTACGCTACACTGCTCCAGAATGCGGAATATTGGTGACTATTTATTTGAGCAATAATGAAGATGATTTTTCATCAAAAATAATCATGAGTGATGAGGCCCATTTCCATCTTAGCGGGTACGTACATAAGCAAAATTTACGCTTCTGGGGCACTGAAAATCCGCGTGTAACCCACGAAGAGCCATTACACCCACTCAAAGTCACTGTATGGTGTGCTGTTTTCGATGGAGGAGTCATCGGACCTTTTTTCTTTGAAGACGTCGCGGGCCAAACGGTTACTGTGAATGGTGAGCGCAACAGAGCAATGATCAACGAGTTCTTTTTGCCGCAACTTGATGAATTGGGATTGGAAAACATGTGGTTCTAACAGGACGGTGCAACGCCACACACTGCACGTGCCAAAACCGATATGCTGAAGGATGCATTTCCCGGGCGCCTAATCTCCCGTTTTGGCGATTTGCACTGGCCAGCAAGATCGCCTGATTTGACCGCTCTAGACTTCATTTTGTGGGGCTTTTTGAAGTCGCGGGTTTATGTCAACAAGCCTTAGACTCTTGCAGCTCTTAAAGACAATATCCGTCAAGAATGTGAGGACCTATCGCCGAAAGTTTTGGCCAAAGTGATGGAAAATGCCATAAAAAGGGCTCAAATGACAATCAACTGTGGCAACGGCCATTTACATGGCATCATATTCTCGACTTGATGTAAAAAAAATTAAAAGACTAAATAAAAATAATCCACAAGAAGAATCAAAGTGTTTCATTTTTTTTACATTACAGCCAAAAAACATCGGAAGGTTGTTTTTGCGCCACCCTGTATTTACAAATAATTTAATTGAAACTCGACTTTAGTGTTTTTTCTGTGTACAAAAAATCAATGGTACCATTGAAACTAAGTTGAATAGATTAAAAAATCTTAAAGTGTACTACAAGGTAGTGTACGTACAGTACACTAAATTAAGTGTACGTACAGTACACTAAAAGTACACTACAAGTAGTGTACTACAAGGTAGTGTACGTACAGTACACTAAAGTTAGTGTACGTACAGTACACTAAAAGTACACTACGGGCAGTTTTAAACATTTAAAAACAATACAAACCCTTTGTCCTTACTTTCTAACCCATTTAAAGAAAACATATTACAAATAATAACGTTTTTGAAGTAAATTAAATTTTATAATCTTATCTGATTAGAAATTTGTATATATCAGTTGCAATCCTATTATTCAAATTTCCAAATGTTAAATACCTTTATTTATATAACTGTTACTTCTTTAAGCCTAAGGCCTTGTAGTCATGGCCCTATCGACCATTAATTTATATTTTAAAAAGAAATAATAGTCACCTATAAAGACACACTTTGATTTGCTATCCTTCCCTTCTTTGATATAATTTTTTTTCTCTCACTTTTTAGTTTCATTGACATTTTTCTAGTTCAACTTTTTTAACTTTTCTTCATCTTGTAGATATTTCTTTAACAAAAAAAATGTCATTTAAAATCATAAACTTTTTTTCTTACAATTTTACTTTACTTTTAATTTGCCCTGCCCAAGTTTAAAGATTTTAATATAGATTATTGCAAGTTCTTTTCTTATTTACAACTACTATTTCATAATATAAATGACTTTTTGTTCAAAATAAAACAACTACTCTAAAAAAGTTTTATTATTCCACTAAAAAATGGTTAAAAAGTAAAGAAATAGCAGTAGTTGCTGCTATTTTAATGGGATATTTTTATAAAGTTTTCTAAAGTTTTTCTTCATTCAGCAACAATAATAATTTGTTTCATTTTATAGTTTTTGATAACCAACAAAAGAAAAAAAACTTTAAATAATAGGGAAAGTTTTTAATTTTTAGTTTAATTAACCATAAATTTTATTAACATATTTGAGCAGGGTTAAGAAATAACAATAACAATAGATGAAAATGAAAGTGAAGTTAAAAGGCGGGAGGAATTATTTTTAAATTAATTAAGTTACTATAAGAATTTAATTTTTCAAAATGTTTTTAGTTACAAATTTTTAGTAAAAATGTAAGAGTGCATTTTCAAATCACGTGAAAAAAAAAAACTGATTTATATCATATGAAAAAATATAATTTTTACGATAATAAATTTCGTGTGAAAATTGTGCTTTTTAATAATCAAACTATTTTTTTACAGAGAAATAAATATATTTTGAGGTTGTTGTAATTTTATGTTCCTTATAAAATAAAATTAATATTGTTTACAATTTAAATAATGCTTTAAGGCTCTTTAAAATTCAGGTGAAATATTTTCACAGCAAAAGCCCCGGTAGGCTGGCGTGCTAGCTTATCACTGCTGGCGTGCTAGCTTATCACTATGGGGGTCGTTGGTTCGATTCCCGCTATATGCTCTGGTCTGTTTACGCTACAACGACCACATAGGCTTCGTTTCTAGTGTTCGGTTAGGTTATTAGGATATAATTTGTAATTATATGATTAATATAAATAAATGAATATATTTAATTAGAAATTTTTCATTAGAATAAGTTTTTCGAAAAAAAAAAATGTTTTTATCACCCGATTGCAGTTTTTTTTATGTATTCTTAAATTCAAGCAATATATTTGTATTGAAATGTTTTTTGAGCAACATTTTTGAAACTTTTTTTTCGCAACGAGACTTTTTGTTAAATAGTTTTTTTTTTGTAATCTGCTTTTGTTTCGATAAAAAAATATTTGAAAAAGAAAAGAATCTACAAACTGTTTTTGTTTTTTATAAACTTTAACTACTGAGACACAGTTTTTCTGTTAAAAAAGTTTTCTTACAAAATTTTTTCCCATCATTTTTCACAGAAAATTAAATGTTTTACGGCATTTCAATACGTGATTAATTAATTTAATTAATTATTTAATTTAATTTATTAATGAATATTGTACTAACTTTTAGCTTAGCAACATTATTTATATACATGTTGCCTACAAGCATTTTTATATTTTTGAAAAGTTGCGTGCATGAGGCTGTATTATTGCTAGCAACATATTTTGTAAACATGTTGGATTCAGCGTTTTATGTGTTTTATACATATTTCGCCTTTATAGTTAAAAAAAATTTCATAACAGTTTTAGTTCAAATTTGTGTTTTGAAAAATTTCCTAGCAACATTTGTTGAAATTATTCTTCACTAAAAGAAAATATATGAGAAACGCATTAATTTGTAAAACATATTTATCGCTTAGCAACATCGCTAGGGACCAGCAATTTTTTACGAATTAGAAGGGTTTACGATTTGTTGAGATTACGATTTATAGAGGTAAATTTAAAAAATTACGAATTAAAGGGATTTTTATTTCAATATTATAGATGTTATTGGCATCGTAATCTTTTATAAGTTCCTTTAGTTTTTCTATCCAATCCGCGCAAATAAATCCATCAACAGCAGCACTTTCACTGCAAATTTTAATGAAATATTTGAAATGAAATATTGTTCGGCTTTTTTAAACAGTCGACCCAACCACTGCTTTTTTTTTTGGCAAAAAACTGCGCACAGGAATATTAGACTGCCCACATTGCTTAAGCCATAATAGATGAGACTTCCCTATATCTGAGAATTCAGGGCGATTTTAATGCTTTATATTCTTTAAATTCTCTCTTGTGCATTGTTGAAGTGTGGATGGAGCCGAATTTTTTTTTTTTTTGCTTTATAGTTGAGCTGAAAATACTTGATGCTTGTTTGACATTTTGCTAGACTGAAAAAACAGAATTTTCCTTGTGCATAACGAATTGTAAGAGATTTTAAACAATCAATTACGATAAGAGGTTTTCTATTGACAATTTTTCAAAAAAAAATACGAAATATCGAGTGGACCACAATGTATGTAAATATTACGAATTATTGGAGTTTTCTCAAGGAAACGACAATTTGTTACGTTTTATCAAGATTTTCGAATTATCGGGGTACGATCTATGGCGATACTACTGTACATACATCGTTTTTGTGGCATTTAAAAAAATTAACCTTGTCCAAAATGTTGCGAAAGTTAATTCAAATCAAAACCATGCAGAATTTTTAAAGCAAAAATAGAAGCTCATGTATGTTATTTAAAGCCATATTTTGTAATAAAATTTTGTTTTGCAACATTTTCTGACAACAACACAAATTTAATAAAGAGAAATATTTAAAGATTTTTAAAGTTTTTACAGGTTGCAAATTTTTTTTTTTTTTCATTTTTTAAAAAATTGAAAACAAACATTTTTCCCAGCAACATAAGCTTAAAATATTAATAAACTCATTAGCAACATTGTCTATACAAATGTTGCACACTGTATTTGTCTAGGTATTAAGACTATTTTGTTTAGCAACATTTTCTGATAACTAGTTTTATAAGCTGAGAAAATAAAACATTACAAAACTGAGGTTATTTAAATTTTTTCTCTACGAAATTGCAGCAGGTTTTAATCATTTTAAAAATCGTTTTAAAATAATTACTGTTCGATGGCAAGTGGTATTTTTTTTTTAAATCAATATCGGCGACAAATTATTTTTAAAGGTGATCGAATTCTTTTGAAGTTTTTTGTTTTTTTTTTTTTGTTTATTTTTTTTTTTTTTGGATTTGGTAAGTTAGCATTCAAAATGGCGACTACAAAATAGCTTATATTTGTATTAATTTTAAATTTAATAGATTTGCCATTTTAAAAATATAACTTCAGACCCCACAGGAGTTTCAAATGAAATCAGTCACTTTAAAAAAAAAATTGTCCGTCATGTTGGAATCGCTACGCAGCATTAAAAAATATATATTTCTAATTGTATTTTAAAATTATAATTTTTACTTAAATTAAGTTAAAATCGAATAAAAAAAAACCTCTTTTGGATAGGACATTTTGTATTTTGTAAATCTAACTTCAGATTCTTATTTACCAAGCCCCATGAATCAAAATTTAAAAAGAATCCGATTACTTTTAAAATATTTGTCCGCCCTTTTTGAATTAAAAAAAAGCCACTCGTTAATAAAAAGTAAAGATTTTTAAATGATTATAAAAATTGAAGTTTTAAAAATTGAAATAACAACAATATTGATGAAAACCTAAACATATTTCACAGCAACATTTTGTAAAAACATGTTGCACAAAACACGGTTTCCTTATTTTACGGAATTGCAAGACACATGTTTTTCAGCAACATTAGCTAGAAATATTCACATATACCTTAGTTGAATTGTAAAGGGTGGTTAAATTTTAAGGGCCGATGTTGAATGTGAACCACATCTAAACGTCAAGTTTTTTTCTGCATTTCATTTGACATTTCTCAATTTCAGACTAACTCAATTTGAACGATGGAAAAATACACAATTGAGCAACGCGTTAAAGTTATTCAGGCTTATTATAAAAATAGGCGTTCAAATCAAAATGCATTTCGTGCACTTCGTGATTTTTTTTTTGGTCAGCCCAATCGATCAAATGTGTCCACAATCGGGAGAATTGTGGGCAAATTTTAGCAAACCGGGTCTGTGAAAACACCTGTGCATTCGCCCAGTTTGTTCTGCGCAAAACATTGCTGTTGTTCGCGATAGTGTGTCATGAGGTCGGCCAAGCATTGACCGTTAATTAAGGATATAACCCTGGACGTTATGTGGTTTCAACAGGACGCAGCCATTTGCCACACAACTAACGAAACAATAGCTCTTTTGTGCGACAAATTCAATGGCCGTGTTATCTCACGTGGTGGCGATGCCAATTGGCCGCCAAGATCATGTGATTTGACACCGTTGGACTTCTTTCTTTGGGGTTAAGAGCTAAAGGATGAGATAATTCGGCACATTAACGGCATAGAATATCAATTATGCCTCAGCGTCATCGAAAATTTGGACCATCAGATGGAGGTGTGCCGCCGAGGTCGCGGCAGCCAGCCGATATTTTGTTCCATACATAATTGAACCATACCATATTATCATAATAAAAAAGAAATGACAATAATTTCCTAAATAATTTGTTTTATTCAAAATCAACATCGGTCCTTAAAACTTAACCACCCTTTATATTTATCAGCAACATTTTATAAAAACATGTACAAAACACTTTTTCCTTATTTTACGGAATTAAAAAAAACAAATGTGTTTCAGCAACATTAGCTGGATATATTCACATATATGTCAGTTACTTTGTATATAAACATGTTGCATACTAAATTTCTAAAAGTTTCTTGCCAATTGACTGAACGTTTTAGCATAGAGTAATAAATTTATATAATGGCAAAATTTCTCTCTCCACCAAAGTCAACATGAATGCTTTTGTTATTAAAATATTTTTAAATTAAACTAATTAATATATTGTTACTTTAAGGTTTTGCAACATTTACTTTGAACATGTTTTAAAAAAACCTATGTTTTATTTATTTAAAAGCTTCTCTAACAATTTATTTATTCTTTGTCTTTCTAGGTAAGTTTCCTTTCCATATTATTTTCTAAAAATATAAGACGTAAAACAATTTGGTATGTAAACAATATTATATTATTTATTTATATGTACTTAAAATCCCACCAAAAATCTCTTATAGAAGAGACAAATAAATAAACATAACCCTTTTATTATATAAATATAAATAATAATAACAGGACATTAACTCTACATGAGATGGCGCCAAGAAAATTTATTGAAAAAAAAAAATACCCTGTAACCTTAAAAAAACAAGTAATGATAACTAGACAACATGAAAAGAAAAACAAACAGATTATCAAGGAAAATAAGGGAAAATCTATAATTTTATAAAATAAAGTTATTGTCAAGGTTTATGTTAAACCAAAAAAAAAAATAAATAAAAAAAACTACTGAACTGCTCCATTGACTTTTGGCTTAGGAACAAGAAAACAAACTATTATTATTACCAAAAATCAACTCCTAACAAATTACTGACTGCTCTTCCAAAAAGGACGCCTCAAAGTCTGCTCTATGTCAAACCCTATAGACTAATTTAAAAGCTTACGAGCATAATAAACCCTGTTTAAAATCAACACAAAAACCACCCTCTGAAGATACTAAATTATCATTTTTTCGTATAAAATCAGTCATATATTTATTCCTTGTTTTATTTTTTTCCAAAACAAATCGTTTTATGTCCTTGTTACGAGCTGAAGTAAAATATCATATGCTAAGTTGTCATACACAAAAAAAAAAAATTGGCGATGTTGCCATATGTATAGAAGGAGGGAATATGTATCACATATTAAGTTGGTAATGCGCAAAAATTGTTGAACAGACAATTTTTTTTTACCATTATATAAATGGCGCCATACAGGCGCCAATAGTTTTGGCAAATACTGGAAAGGAAAAAAGTTATTGACTTTTTGGATGCTGTTTTAAAGGAGAAAAAAAGCAGAAAAAAAACTAGGAAGCTTATATTGTTGGCCAAAACAACTCAGTTCTATATTTGCTTTTGACGTGTAAAGGTTAACAAAATCTTCCATAGATAATTCTAATTCTAAATAATTACTCAGGGGAGAGTTTTGTAATGCAACTGAAAAATAAAGTACCAATTTTGTATAAAAAATGTGTGTTAAATTGTAATATTTAAGAAAAAATATTTAAATTTAATTAAAGTGTAAATAAAAAAGATTTTTAACTCCTTAGCAACATTTGGCGTTCACAACATTGTGGAGAAACATTGTTGCCAAATTAGAATTTTTTTTTTGCTTAAAGTGTTTAAATAAAAGTTGAAATGATAATTTTTTGGTGGTGTTTCTAGATGATGTTTTGCTTTAAACGAACGAAAATATAATAACAAAATACATGTAGTCATTCATTCGTGTAGCGACGCACGTATTGTGGAAACCTCATTTAAATTTTTTAAATGTTTCGAAACATTATATTATTGACTTGTAATAGCTAAAATACTGTTAAACATAAATAAAATTGTATCTTAGAATTTCTATTTCGAAACTCTGCTCGCTCTAAAAACATAAATCATATTGCAGAGAAGACAATTTAAAATGGAAATAAAAATTGTTAAGCAACATTTTTAATGGAGTTTAAATTTAATAAATATGTTGCCTCAACATTAGCGCGATATCCTTTTTAAAAATGTTAGAAATGCATTGACAGCAAAATTTTTTTCTCTACCCATAAAATACTTTTTGAATTATAGGACATACCGGCTTTATGATACCCTAACCAAGTATTATTTGGAACATGTTCCGCGAAGCCAGTTCAAAAACCAGGAAGGGGCTTTATTTCTACTCTATGGCCAGGGCACAAAATTTGGAAAAAAATTAAATAAAATTACCTTAAAGTTGATTTTAACCTTCGCAAATTTCCACCCTTGAACATTTAAAACGCTGTAATCTTTTTCTAAAATTACAATACTTTTTATATTTTTTCTTCTTAATGTTTAATATGTCTAAACTCTAAAAAAAATTGCCTGGCATAGCGAGATGTTCCTACGTCTGCGCCAAGGATTGTCCAGAGAGAGTTCAGTGCATGCGAGTTCGCACCTATGCACCATATATGAGTCTCATATGAAACATTTTAATTTTGAAAAATTCAAATTAAATATTGAATATAACTTATTTTGATAAAATAAATTATAATCACTGAAGAAATCGGAATTTGAGCTAACGATACACCGTTTTAGTCGCAATATATATTTCAGCTTAACATACACTCACAATAATTATTTCGCTAAAAATAATCTAAAATATACATTAAATTAATCGAAAATACAATCAAAAAGAGGACTACTGATTTTTCATTATATTTCACCCATTTTGTTGTTAATTTTCAACCATTGTTTAATAATCGACAAAAGTAGTAAAAGCAATCAAAAGTCGCGTTTAAAATAACCATAAATTTTTAACCGACAAAACGTTAGAAAAAAACGATTTTTGTGGTTTGTTTTTTAAATTGAAATTTTTTTTATTTATATGTAATTTCAAAACACAACACACACAGATGTATATATTTTTATTTTCTATGTGTGTATGTATATTTGAAAAATTTCTTGTAATTTTTATTGAAATAATTTTGTATATACACTCACCAAAAAAAATGTCTGTAATGGTAACTAAAAAATTTTGCTGTTATTACGGGAAATTTTGCTAATTTGAGCCCAGCGGTATTTTTTGCTAATCTTAGCTACACATGTCTGCTGACGTTTAGTACAATGAAATAAGTAGAAAAATTAGTAGACGCTACTAAATTTTAGTAAACTTTTTGTAAAGTGAAATTTAAAATCGGTTTGCTAAAATCAGTAAAAAAAATTTACTAAATATTATTAATATTAGTACAAAATTTAAAATTAATTTTTTTTTATTTTATTTATTTTTTAAAAAAAAATATTTTATGCAAAATAAAAAAAAATCAAAGGCTTAAAAATCTTAAAAATTGTTAAAACAGAAACGAATTTATCATTTTGTTTTAATTTGTTAATTTCTGTTTTGAAAAATATTTTAGTATTTTTTTTTTTACTTTTAAGGTCAAATTTTAATTGATATTAGGGCCGAATTTTAGAACTAAAAAAAAAACTTTTTAGTGCTAATTTAAGTGTTATATACTGACTCATGTCTGAAAATAGGACATCCACTTAAAATAGCACTAAAAAGTTTTTTTTAGTTCTAAAAATCAGCTCTAAAAAAGTTAAAATTTAATCTTAATAGTAAAAAAAAAATAACTAAAATATTTTTCAAAACAGAAATTACCAAATAAAAACAAAATGATTAATTCGTTTATGCTTTAACAATTTTAAAGATTTTTAAGTCTTTTATTTTGTTTTTAATTTTGTATAAAATATTTTTTGAAACAAAATAAAATAAAAAAAATTTGATGCTCGATAAGAAAAAATAAATTTAAAATTTTGTACTAATATTAAGTATTTTTTTTTTGATTTTAGCAAACAGTTTTTTAATTCCACTTTACAAAGAGTATACTAAAATTTAGTAGCGGTTTCTAATTTTTCTACTAATTTCATTGTACTACACGTCAGCAAACATGTGTTGCTAAGATTAGAAAAAAAAACCGCTGGGTTCAAATTAGCAATATTTCCCGTAATAATAGCAAAATTTTCAATTGCCATTACAGACTTTTTTTGGTGAGTGTACATCCTTAGATGAAGAATAAAATTATTTTTTATTTTATTTATAAAAATATATTCCAGTTTTTACAATAGAAAAAAAAACTCACTATGATTTTTCTTTAGGTGTTTTATAATGTTAGCAACATGTAGCCAAACTGTATACTAGCTCACTCTCTCTCTCTTCCTGATTGTCGTTACAATTAACTCTCTGTTTACATTTTTATACATAAAGTTAACTCACAAGATCACAATACCAACTCGTGTGTTTTTCATATTCACAATTAGTTCTTTATTAACAGTCGTGGATTTGAAAACAAAATAACGGACAGTTTCGTAGAAAAACGTTTTTTTAAATGTTATCAAATCTTAAAGATCGTTCGTTTATTGTTTTCTATGGAAAACATACGTCAAACCAATAATTTATTGTAAGTTTTGGCGCTCCGCATCTAATTAAAAACAAGTGTTTATTTAACTGATTGCTAGCGCTGCTATTTATGAATAAATTTTATTTGAAAAAAAAAAAACGTGAAATTTAACAAAAAAAAAAAAATAGTTTGAAAATGAAAGAAAAATAATAAAACAAAATCAAGATTATAATTAATGAAAAATAGCAGAGTGAATTTCAAACTAGAATAATAAAAATTGATATAATTTGAAGATATAAAAATTTTAAACTGGTTTTGAAATACAATATTATTTAAAGGAAATAAATTAAATGTATAAAATTTAAATAAATGAAATAAAAACAAAACATAAATTTATTTAAAAATTATAGAAACATAAAATAAAAAAATTAAAAAAAAAACGAATTCAAATCAAAAAAAAAATAAATCCAAATAAATTCAAATTAAAAAATAACAAATTCAAATATATTCAAATTAAAAAAATTATTAAATTATTAACAGTTTAAAACAAAACCAGCGCGATATTTCATATTAAACAATTTTAATATTTTTCTACAATTTCTGTAATTTTTAAATAATTTTCACAATAAAAAAATAAATAAAAAGAATCTCATAAAATAAATAATTCTCATGCTTTGCAGTCAATCTGGCATAAAATTAAAATACAAATAAATCAAAATATCAATTGTAAAATATATAAATTTTTACATAATCCATCAAATTGTAAATTGCAAATCACATAAAACCATAAATTATACATAAACCTCAATAAATTTAATTCTAAAAAAAAAAAATAAACCAAAAAAAAGACTACAATTGTCTTTTTATATGTTTACAAAATTGTGTAATAATGACGTAAAATCGTTTAGTGTAAATAATAATAAAACAGATTATACATATTCATATCAATTTTGATATCAAAGTGTTACGAATAGATAACGAGTAACCGTTATCTATATAACAAAAAAAATGCATAGATAACCGACCAGAAATGAACGTTTATTGGGAAAAAAAATTTAAAAAAAAAATATATTAGAAGCAGAATAAAACTCGGAAAATCAAGAAATCATTATTAAACACCTTACCATGGATACACATCATAAGGACTTACAACTTTAAAAGAATAATTACATTCTTTTTATGGAAATTTTTACTGTGAAATAGTCTAAAAAATATCATTCTTAGGTTTTAAGAAATTTTTGTATAGAAACATTTTCACTTTCTGAAAAAATTTTTTTTTTTTAATCGGCTCGAATATTTGTGCCCTATTCTCTATGTTTTTATTAATCGATCGAATACTACACTGAAAGAATTTTCAATTAAAATTTAGCTAATGAAATCTTAAACTACACTTGAAATAGTTTGCAAGTTAATACAACAAAAAGTGCAATTTAAAAGAAATGAAATGTTAAATGCATTTTGTTATTTATGTGCAAAACATTGTTTAAACAACTGACAAATCAGTAAAAACAATTAATTATTCAGTTAAAAAAATTAATGTTTATTTTTCTCTACCGATTTGGTATAAATAAATTTTTATTAATTTTTTTTAAATTGTATTTGTTTGTTTTTAAATCTGCAAAATGTATACACACACACACAACAACATATCTTTTTTAATTGGTTTTATGTGTGTGTGTGTGTGTGTGTGTGTGTGTGTGTGTGTCAAGTTCATCAATTTAATTAAAATTTGGAATTATTACTTGTAATTGAAAAAAAAACAAAAATCTCAATAATGAACAATAAAATACATTGTTTAAACAACTGACAAATCAGTAAAAACAATTAATTATTCAGTTAAAAAAATTTATGTTAATTTTTCTCTACCGATTTGGTATAAATAAATTTTTATTCATTTATTTGAAGTTGTTTCGGTTTTTGTATTTGTTTGTTTTTAAATCTGCAAAATGTATACACACACACTACAAACATATCTTTTGTAAATTTATGTGTGTGTGTGTGTGTCAAGATCATCAATTAAATTAAAATATGGTTTCATTACTTGTAAATGAAAAAAAAAACCAACAAAATCTTAGTCATGAACAATCAAATACGTTTTCAAAATTTCGGATCCTCACATATACGGGCATATGTAAGACCATACAGGGTATTATTATTTTTTCAAATGGCACTGCGCACCGCGACCATAATAGATCTTTTGTGCTGCCCAGAACCACCCTAATGGTTCAAGCTATTGATGAAGCCAAGAACCTTTCTGGGTGAAGTATTCCAAATATCGGAAGTCGACAAGAAACGGTCACCCAAAAACCTGATCCTCCCGACACAAAGCCCAGGACAATCACATAGGACATGTTTTGACGTCTCCGATTTCAAGCCGCAAAACCTGCACAACTCAGTGTCCGATTGATCCTTCTTGTGCCTATGGTACTTAAGGTCGCAATGCCCAGTAAAGTTTCCAGTCAGGGTCCTGGGTATACTGGACTACATATTTTCTCATATGGTTAGCTATACTCATGTATGATCATCAGAGAAGACAAAAAGCAAAAAAAATATTGGCAAAAAAGCAAAAGTAAAAGTAAAAAATTGGAGAAAATTTTTTTTTTTTTTTAAAGCAAAACTACCAAAAAATTATTTTTTTAAACAAAAGTTGGGCAAAAATGCTTTAAAAAAGAACAAAACTATCAGAAAAAATGATTAAGGCCAACAAAAGGTGAAAAATGCAATTTAAAAGCGCAAAAATCATAAGAAAAGGCCACTTTAAAGCTAAACACTGAAAAATCCAAAAGAAGCAGAAAAACCAAATATGAGTTAAAAAGCAAAAGCAGCAAAACAAGCAAATTAGTCTTCTCTGATGATCACTTTGAACAGAGTAACGATGTTTTAATATGTTTTTAAATTATCCAGATAATTTTAATGACTTAACGAAACGTGTAAAATCTTGTAAAATTTTTGAAAAATTTAACGAAACTAAAACTTTTAATTATTAAAGACGTTTTAAATAGCTTATACTAATATTTAATGGTTTTAAAGTATTTCAAAAACTTAACGAAACTCTTAGTAGTATATTTAATAATTTTAATGACTTAACGAAACGTGTAAAATCTTGTCAAATTTTTTGAAAAATTTAACGAAACTAAAACTTTTAATGATTATGCACTATTTTAAAGGCTTATGCTAATATTTAATGGTTTTAAAGTATTTCGAAAACTTAACGAAACTCTTAGTAGTAAATTTAATAATTTTAATGACTTAACGAAACGTGTAAAATCTTGTCAAATTTTTGAAAAATTAACGAAACTAAAACTTTTAATTATTAAAGACGTTTTAAATAGCTTATACTAATATTTAATGGTTTTAAAGTATTTCAAAAACTTAACGAAACTCTTAGTAGTAAATTTAATAATTTTAATGACTTAACAAAACGTGTAAAATCTTGTCAAATTTTTGAAAAATTTAAAGAAACTAAAACTTTTAATGATTATGCACTATTTTAAAGGCTTATGCTAATATTTAATGGTTTTAAAGTATTTCGAAAACTTAACGAAACTCTTAGTAGTAAATTTTTGGTATTTGGATTTTTTCTTTAGAGGTTAAAAAAACTTTACAAATTTTTTGAAATTTTAATAAACTTTTGTTTTGTATTTAAAAAAGAAAAATAAACGAAACATTTAAGCAAACATGAAACATTAGTTTTCAAATATTTTTGTAAGCTACAATATCAAAAATAAATGCAAACCGACATTAACATTTATATAAAAAACTTAACGAAACAAAAAAAATTTTAATATTTTTTTTAGCAAACTTAAAGAAACCTATATAAACTTTGTCTACAGATTTTATCAATCAATCAACATTTTTTTTTATAATATTTTAACATTAAACAAAACTATTCAAAACTTAACGAAAGTCATACAATTTATACATTTTAAAATTTATTTTGTATAGTTATGATTTACTTATAAAACTAAGCATTTTTTAATATTTAAAATATTTTCTCTTTTATTTAGTATTCAAAAATGTATCTAAATCAAATTTTCAATAATTTATTGAGATCAATTCATTATTTTTATTTAAAAGCCCGCACAACTTCCACACGTATCTTGAAAAAGATTGTAAGTAAATTGTATCACTATCAAATCAAAAGCATTGTTTTTTATTAATCAAAAAACCTAAAATAAAAAATAAATATCTTCACCCACCATAATAAAAGAAAATCATGGTATATTGTCTGTTACCATTGAACCAATAAATTACACCCAAAGAAAATAATCAATGCATTTCAATAAATAAAAAAAAAATTTTAACAAAAAAACTATACAAGCAAATAAAATTAAATAAATTGAAATTACCCTGGTCACATTGTCGTTGTAATCTGCACGTCCGTCCGTCTTTCTGTTATTATTTTTACACCCTCATGCAATAAAAACCATTAATTCGTTTATGTGCGAACAACAGCAACATATAAAATGTTTAACCGAAAAAAAATTTGTTATAAATTAGTTGCAACATTATCTTTTACAAACTACTCTGATACATGGAGATGCACTGCGGCAATTTTTTCGCCTTTTTTTTGTATTTTATTGATAGGGGCATTTAATGTCGTAAATTATACTCTTACTTTAACTATTGAATGTAAATTAGGGTGGATCGATTTTGAATTTTTGCAGAAGTTTCATAAAACTTGCAATAGAAATTTGCAAAAATTTGACAAAATGAATTAAATTTGATTCGACATAATTGTGTTTTCCTGTCCATCAGAGAAAAAAAAAAATTTGGAAAATATTTAAATTTTGAGAATCAATTTTGATTTGACTGAAATTTTCATAACTCTCTTTTTATTACACTCAAGTCTCTGATCAAAATTCTTTGAAACTTTAATATCGATCCACCCAAAATTTATTATATTCACAGTTGTTTTAAATATTTTTTGGTTAATTTTCGTGTTTTTATTTTTTGCATTTTTTTGTGATTATTTTTTTTTTTTTTTTTGCTTAAAATATGTGTCAAATGCATTATGTCTGCCTATACAATATGCGTTTATAGTTTTATATATGGTTGATTTGTTGTGGAAGATAAACACAAAATTTGTTTGGTAATTTTCGTTGTTTCGTTGAAGAGAGTGAGAGAAAATAAATTGATTTGTGGCTGTTTTTCAAAGGAGATGTGTTTTTGATAGAAATTAGTTGATAATGGTGTAATTTTGTTAATAAATTTAGGAGAAAGCTAAAATATTAAAGATATTTTTTTGATCATTTTAAGATTTACTTAAATAGGAATTTGTTTCTAAATTCTTTCTTTCGTTAAGTTAGAAATTCTTCGTTAAGTTTTTAAAATGGTTTGGGTCCGAAAATTTAAGACATATGTAATATTAAAACCTCAAGAAAACTTAAAAATTTATCAATTTTCGAATTAAAAATGTTTCGTTAAGTTTTAACCTTTATTAATTTTAAAATCTGGCAGTACTTTTAATTTAGAACAGCTTAAAAGATCTGAAAAATCTTTAACAAAATAGAAAATCTTTACAAAAATAGTTATTTTTTTAATTCAAAAAGTTTCGTTAAGTTTCTAAAATTCCATGAAATATGTAAAAAAAACATGGGCAAAATGTTATCAACAGCTTAGCGTTAAAAGCAAAAATCTTAAAAAAAAGTAGAAAAGCTTTAAAAATTTATAGTTTTTTTATTCGTTAAGTATCGTTAAGTTTTTTTTTCCTATTGGTTAAATTGTTTTGAAAAACCATGAGGTTATAAATAGCTTTTAATTATTGTGAAAATTATTGAAAATATGAAAACTCTTTCAAAACATATAAATTTTAAATTCAAAAAGTTTCGTCAAGTTCTTAAAACAGTTAAATGTGTTTTAAAATAAGCCAAGCAAACAAAATAAATACAAAATTTGAATTCCATAGGTGTGACCATGTTTCGTTAAGATTTATTTTACATAATAAATTCATGTGTTCTTTCGTTAAGTTTTTATAGATAAATAAATTTATTAAATACCATGCTGATGATATTAAAAACCTGTCAAAATCTCATTAATTTAATTTTAATAAAAATTTCAAAAGTTTCGTTAAGTTTTTAGCTTCGTCATTTATGCATAAAAACATTATTTTATGGGCAAATAGCTTTATAGACATATAAGCATCTTTAAAAATATACAATAGCTTTAAAAAATTGTATTTATCGAAATTTTAAAAGTTTCGTTAAGTTTATAAAAGTGGCTAGAAATATTTAAAAATCGGGCAAAATTTTAAAAACAGCTTGAAATATATATAGAAATTTAAAAAAATGAAAAAATACTTTAAAAATTTTAATTTCTTAATTCAAACATTTTCGTTAAGTTTTTAAAATGACTTTACATAATTAAAAAATGGACATAGTATCATAAACAGATTAAAATGATGTAAAAAAATTTGAAATATATAGAAAATCTGTTAAAAAAATGCATGTGTGATATATGAAAAGTTTCGTTAAGTTATCTAAATAACCAAAACGTATCAAATTATAATAAACTTATGAATAAGCCCAAAAAATACTTTTAGAAGTTCTAAAAAAAAGTTTCGTTCAGTTTGACGAACATGTATTTAAATTAAATTCAAATCATATATTAATAATTGTATGTACATTTGCATGATTTCTGTGGAGTTTAAAAAAAAACAAATAAGAAGTTTCGTTAAGTTTTGAAATTAAAAAAATTTTCAATTGCATTAAATGTTTTAGAAAATTGTTTTACAATCATTAAAATTGAAACCAACTAATTAAGTCAAAAATCGGTAAAAATATTAAAACAGAAAGAATTAAGTTATATTTTTATTTTTTTTTTTTTATAACGAGCTTTTAAACTCCATATATTTTTAAAAATAAAGCAAATTCATTATTTTTAGCTAGGCTGATACATGTTTTTTGATCCAACAAAAGACCTTTTCAGAACCCGAAGTTTTGGAAGAGCTTAAACCTCCAGAATAGGCAGAGCTCAAACAAAAAATGTGTGAAAAAATATTTTTCACTTTATTCTTGTATTCTTTTAGTAATCCAACAGGTGGTTATTTGTTTTCCTAACAAGCACTATGACGTTACTTAAATAATAATATTTCTTGAACCAGAGTAGAATTAAGATTTTTTTTATATAAACAGAACATTTTAGGTCTTCAACTTTAAGTAACGTCATAGTGCTTGTTAGTATTACTAAAAAGGCAAGAAAGCGGCGAAAAAATATTTTTTCATAAGCTTTTTATTTGAGTTCTGCCTATTCAGCAGGCTCAGCTCTTCCAGAAATTTGGGTTCTAACAAGACTTTTTGCTGGCCCGAAATAGATAAATGTCTCAGCCTAGCTATAAAAAATAGTTACAGTATTCGAGAGGGCAATAAATCTGTTTAATGTCGTATAACTCAGAGACAAAAATTGATTATTTTTAGTTGTTGCGACCTAGATTTTAGCATTTTTGAGATTTCTCAAAAAGGTGATTAGCTACGATTTTACTTGAAGTAGTTTTGAGAATGTGTGGAGCTTGTGAAATTTTATTGGGTAAAGTTTCAATTGCTTTCAATATTTTAAATGTATATTTCAAAATTACTGCAATTATCTAATATTTTTTTAAATTTTCAATGACTATTTCCTAACATTAATATTTTTTTTTTTAATATTTTTATGCTTATTTTATGATTTTAAAATCAAAACATTTTACATTGTCCTAATGCACTTGAGAGTAGCAACAGCAGTAGCAGCGAAAAATAGTCTTCAATAACCAACACCCCATGTGGTACCAAAATGTTAGGTAGTCGCTGTAGTAGTTAATGGCTCCGCCACCACCAATTGAACTCTCAGAACTAAAAATATATGATATGAACAATGAAATTTAAAGACAAACATTAAAGAATAATAGAATGACTTGATTTTGGATATTTAAGCCGATGATACTCAAACACAGCGACTAACAGAAAGCAGTCGAGACAACAGCAGATGGTGGTGGAGTTTTACATTATTGCGTTTTAAATCAAACAAAACAAAAAAAGTATCCCATATTCACAAGTAGGGATGTTTGATATGGATACATATATATGGATGTTAAATATGTATATAGGAGATATTATGAATTACGTTTCAAAAGTTGGAATACAAGATTTTTTAGTGATGTAAAAAATGAATCAATATATAGAGTAATAAATAATCGAGTAACCGGTTATTTGGTACCTGAATTGAAAATTTCAAGAGTTGTCAACACTGGATTTAGTATTTGTATTTGTGTTTAAGTTCGTTTAGAGGATTTTCGACGATAAAATGTGGGCTTAGTAAGGATTACTTTTATCATTTTAAATATCAGCCTCTTTTGTGCATTTTTTACCGTAAAATAAAATCTGTTAAGACTTCTATACGACTTCTACGACTTCTATACAGCATCTATGATCAAGTCGTTTGTACACACCAAAAAAAAAATTAACTAGAAATTAGAAAAATTAACTTATTTGGTGGAAAAATTTAAATGAAAACGTCGCCAAAGACACTTTTTACCAATATTTAATTTTTCCTTGAAATTAAGAAGAAGAAAATTTTAGTTAAAATTTGGTCAAAATTTCTAAATTATAAAAAAATTTAAATTACAATTTTTATTAGAAAAGAGTAAAATTTCCTCCTAATTAGTTCATACATTATCTAAAATTTTACTATTAGTTGGGAAATATTTTCTTGGTTTTAAGAAAAATTTTATTTTATTTAAGTTCATTAGATAATTTTTTTTTACTAAAAACTAGGACTTAATTCCCTAAAAATAATAAAATATTTTCTAACATCAAGTTAAATAGGACTTCTTTTAAGTGAAAATTATCCTTAAATTTGATAAAAAAAAATTAATAAATATGAAACTGTTTCTATGGTAAAGATTATATATTTTAAAGTACTTTACTCTCATTGAGTAAGTATTTCCCACTTTCGGAGGACTTCCGCTTTGTAAGGACACTGCTTTTAACAAGCTTTTTGCTATACAATTTTGTTTTAAAACTAGATTATACTAAACTCATGTATTTAAAATATAATTAAATTTTATTAGCAAAAATTAGCAAAAATTAGCAAATTAAAAAAAAATATACTGCAGAATATCCTGAAACGTAATAAATTGTGACAAAGTCAGATCCTTTTCGTAGTTTATCAACGGTTCTGCTTAAGAGAACTAAAAAAATCGATGCCCTAAGTGACACACGGCATCTATGGCAAAGGAATACTGGGGGGTCCCTTGTCTTCTTAAATAAACTAATTTAAGGAAATTGTTGCAAAAATACAAAATATAACAGTTACATTTCTTGTTATTATTGGGAAATGGAAAAAAGTCATAAGTTTATTTTATGGCATATTTAGCTTTAACTTTAATTGACATATAAAAATTAATTTTTTTTTACTAAGTGAAAAAAAAAATAGTTTTAAAGCCTTCGACAAATATAAAGTTTAACCCATTATGCCGTAAGGTATGAAATGTGCATAAGATCTTTTAAATTGTAGTCAACAAACAAAAATTGTAGGCAGCAAAAAAATTACAAATTTTTTACCTTTTGCTTACAAAATTTTAAAATATATTTTTAGCTACTTTAAGTTCAATATTTAAGACTGTTAAGATTAGAGATGAGCACGTAAGTAATTTTTGACTTATTTCTCAAAAATTATAAAACATTTACTTTAAGAAAATAATATTTTTTTAAAATTTATCTGAATTAAGTTGAATGAAAATTTTTCCTAGAAATAGTTCATTAGTTTCTTAAATCAAATAAATTTTTATTATTAAATAGAAAAAAATTTATAACTTTTTGTTTTTAATCGCCTGAACTAATTTTTAGAAAACAATTCTTCAAAATTAGAAAGTGGTAGACTTAAAAACTGAATTTAGAAATGATTTTCTAATACTTAATTAATATTACTACTCGCGAACAAAAAATGAACACACATTAAGTTCAAGTACTTTCTTGATTTAAGTTAGACACATTTTTTGAACTAAATGGGAGTAAATTATGTCCTAATTTTGATTTTTTTTTAACTAAACTTAATTTTATTACATTTTAGTATGCAAATTTCTTAAAACTAAGGTGTTTTTTCTTAAAATTAATAATTTTTTATTATTTATCTGACTGGTTTTTTTCCTAAAATCAAGAAATATTACTTAGGAAAAATATGAAATATTTCTGAGTATATAAACTATTTCGTTTTTCCTTAAACTTGGGAATTTTTATTCTTTTTAAGAAAATTTTTCTAAGTTTTAATAAAATTTAACTTAAATTAAGGAAAATTTTTAAACTATTTGAAAGGAAATTTTAAATTAATTTTTAGTTCATTTTTTTTTTTTTTATTGTACTCGCGAAAAAAATGAACAGACATTAAGTTCAAGTACTTTCTCATTTTAAGTTTGACACATTTTTTTGAACTAAATAGAAGTAAACTATGTTCTATATATATATATTTTTTTTTTTGAACTAAACTTAATTTCATTACATTTTAGTATGCAAATTTCTTAAAACTGAGATGTTTTTCTTAAAAATTGATAAAGTTTTATTAAATATACTTGTGTTTTTCCTTAAATCAAGAAATATGACTTAAGAAAGTTATGAACTATTTCTGGGTATATAAACTATTTCATTTTTACCCAATTGTAGGAATTTTTATTCATTTTAAGAAAATTTTTTTAAGTTTTAATAAAATTTTACTTAAATTGAGGAAAATTTGTAAAATATTTTAAAGGAAATTTTGGATTAATTTTTAGTTCATGTCTTATTTTTTTAGTGCATTTAGATGAATTTTAATTGTTTGATCTTAGTTAACAATTAAATCGTAGGTCACAATCTTAGTTTAATAAAGAAGCTTTTAATTATATTGTATTTTTTTTATTCTGACAATATAATCAAGTCCTTCAAAAACATTATCGTAGCGTCCTTTAAAAGGTACCCAGTAGCAAATAACCGATTAATGATTTCTTTATTGTTTCACTTTGTGCGTATCAATTAATTTATTTTTGTGACGTTTGTTAGGGAATCGATATTATTTTCACACACAGGCTCCCTATTTATCAAAGACCTTAACATTTTTCAGTTTTAGTTTTTAGGCTGTGTTTTTCAAACTTGAGTATGTTACAGACGTCAGCAGTAGAAAGGAATTTTTTGTGGTTGTTTTTTTTTTTTTGGTTTTGTTTGCCTTAACGCATCAGCAGCAGCAGCAGCATCAGCATAAATCCGGAAGCACTCCCTGTTTATAAAACATCAAATAATACTTAATTTTTATACAAAAATTATTTAACTAACTGTCTGTGTGACTGACTGAATATCCCTTAATAGGGAATTGATGTTGTTTGGCAAAGAATTTTTATATCATGTTCATTAATTGATGGGAAATATTTTTGTAATAAATTTTATTTACTTTTTTGTTCTCCTGAAATTTTTGTTGTTATTTCTTTCAAAGATTTATGAGTTTATCATAATAATTAAAAAAAAAAAAAAAGAAACAAACATTTTAATGATGATGACGATGAAGAACATCTTAGTAAAAGTTTTATGAGGGAGGTATTTTTAAGTAGATTTAGTTTTTAATTTCGTTTATTTTTTTTTTTTTTTTTTGGAGTGTCAATTAGTGTCTTAAGTGTAGATAAAGTACTACTTAATAATATTTATCGCAACTTTTCAAGAGGAATAAAAACACACAAGCAAAAAAAAAAACACAGATGAGCTCAATTATTAATAAGGGCAATAAATTATAAAACTAATTTGATTCGACAGCAATGTGGTTTATTGATTAGGAAATTTTTTAACGATAGTTTTTTAAAAGTATTTTTTAAGAAGTTTATAATTATTATTTTTTTTTGGCGCCCAACTGCAGGGCCATATGGTTTTCAGTATAAGTGAAGGCAAAGAAAGTAAAAAGGCAGAGCACAAAGAAAAAGCTACAGAGGCGGGAAAAATTATTGTTTGCTGTCGCTTAGAAGGCGTTAATTGAAAATTGGCTTAAGATGGGTTTTAGCGTTGCCAATTTGGCCGTCACTTGGCTTTCAATAAAATATTAATATTGCTTTGCAATCGTCATGACGTTTGAGTTGTCAACTTGATATTTTTTTGTTTACAAAATTCTCATCAAACAACACCGCCAGTATAATTTAATTACATTTTCAAAGTTGTCAAAAATCTTTATTTCCTCTTTTGACCCTCTTCAAAAACAACAAAATAAAATAAATTTTTGACAACTTTGTAGAAAAATAATTGCAGTAGTTGTACTCTTTAAAGGGAACTCAATTATGGTGTAAAGTATCAGACTTTATTTAAACATGACATGACTTTGAAATTTTTTTTCAAAATTTTAAATTCATAAAAAAAATATATCCTAAGTTGTTGTAATCTTACAACAATCAAGCAATTAATTATTTTCTCTCCCTTAGGAAAATTGTATAATGACACGTTTTTTCCAAAAATGATTATGCATTTTTAAGGTTTAATTTTAATATTTATTTCTTGTTTTTTTGAAACCATGGAAAATTGTATAATGTAATAATAATTTAAAATTATATATTTTCTATTTTTAAACGTATTGTAAAAAAAAAGAAATTATATTTAAAGAATAAACAACAAGAGGAGGGATCGATAAAAATTCTTAAATTTTATTTAGGGTAATCAAAGAAAGCCTTAAGAAGTTATATTTTAGAATAAATACATCGGTAAGTCATACTTTTTAATATATAGAATACAGAATAGAGATTTTTAAAAAATATCATACAACCCCAAGCAGGTTTCTATTAAAATTTCCAAAAAAAAACTACAAATTTTATTCAAATTAACAAAAATTTTGTCAATTTAAGTCAAGTTTACGAAAAATTATTTAAACATTTTTGATAAAAATTGATACAAAATTTTCAAATAAATAATTTTCAAAATATCCTACAACTCTTCACAGACTTTTATTTAAATTTCCAAAAAAAAAAACTACAAATTTTATTCAAATTAACAAAAATTTTTTCAATTTAAGTCAAGTTTGAGAAAAATTATTTAAAATTTTTTGTTTTTAGTTGATACAAAATTTTCAAATTTATTTTTTAAAATATTGAAAATAAACACAAGTTTTATTAAAATTTACAGAAAGTTTATATTTTATAGTTGATCTTTTTAATACTTATATGTATGAAAATGTATTATTAGTCTGGTTCGAGATCATAGAAAATTTGTTTCCAACTGAAAAAAAATTATTAAATATACAGAAACTTATTAAAATTTATAAAAAATTATTTAAAATTACTCCAATTACTGTAACCTTTAACTATGCAAGTGAAATTTTTGTACATAGTCTGTGACGTGGTGGTAAATTTTACCCCTCTTAATTGCACTAAAAAATTTAAAAAAACTAGTGTTTCCAATTCGGTTAATCGATAAACCGATTCCTCGAATAGTCGCCTCTGTTTCGGTTAATGTCGAAATAAATAATTTAAAACTCAAATAATTATTCGACCCAAAATAATCGATTAACCGTTTTAATTTTTGATATAAATTTATTTTTCTTAAAACTTCCTAATTTTCCTAACTTTGCCAAGAAAATCGTAGAAAAAAACATCAACTTAAATACAATTAAATTCAAATGTTGATGAAGAAAGAATTTCAGTAGAATAAAGTTGTTTATTCAAAAATATTTAAGAATTTGATTTTTATATCTTTTCTTATAGATAACCTCTTTAACTGTAAACCTTAAACCAGGTAGTAAAAGAGTCAGGGAACAGTGGTAGTTCTATCAAACTTTGTGAATTTCGCAAAAATTATTCATACCATATTTTTAGAAATTTGTTTTGAAGGCAGCTCTTGTTTATTTAGGCATTTTTTTATTTTTTTTATTATGGACAGTGTCATACAAATAAAATAAAAAACCAAATTTATCGACAAAATGTCCCACATCGGTAAAAACACTATCTGCACTGCATTTGTAAGGGTTTACTTCGACTGAATACGTTTCACACTTTCTTTTTAAAAGTTCTCAGATTTCTCTGAGAAAACCCACGATTATAAGGCGTGGATGATTTTTTTAAAAAATCTCAAGATGCTTTGAATTGTCTTAAACAAACATTTTAAAAACCAATGCAAAAGACTTAACTTTGTAGCAACTCTTTGTTTTCTTATTGAAGAAAGAAATACATTTATTTTGCATTAAACGATTAATCGATTAAACGCCAATTTTTACGATTAATCGACCCGAATACTCAATTAATCAACTTTCTTCATTTTTCGAATAATGATCAAACCGATTAACCGGCAGGGTCGAATAATTGGAAACACTTATTAAACATTATGTGTTTAAAATTATTTTCTTTTTTTTTAAGCTACTACAATTCTAATTAAAAAAATTTAAAGAAAAAATATTTTTTATTCATTCCAACAAAACACCCATTTTATTTCACAAACCTCTTTTTTAATAACATTAATCAATTTTAAAAATGAAAAGAGGGGGTAAAATTTACCACCTCCTCAACAGTTAAAGGTTAAATTGACAGAAATTTATTAATATTAAAAAAATTATACAAATTCACTCATAATTTATTTGTTTTGCAAAAATAATATTTAAATTTACAAAAATTTATTTACTTTTATAAAACTTGAATACCTTAAAATTTATTTAAATTAAAAGAAATTTTGTCAAATTTACTGGATTTTATTCAAATTTGCAGAATTTTATTCAAATTTACAGAATTTTATTCAAATTTACCAAATTTTATTCAAATTTACAGAATTTTATTCAAATTTACCAAATTTTATTCAAAGTTACAGAATTTTATTTAAATTTACAGAGTTTTATTCAAATTTACAGAATTTTATTCAAATTTTATTCAAATTTACAGAATTTTATTCAAATTTACCGAATTTTATTCAAATTTACAGAATTTTATTCAAATTTACAGAATTTTGTTCAAAGTTGCCGAATTTTATTAAAATTTACAGAATTTTATTCAAATTTACTGAATTTTATTCAAATTTACAGAATTTTATTCAAATTTACAGAATTTTATTCAAATTTACAGAATTTTGTTCAAAGTTGCCGAATTTTATTAAAATTTACAGAATTTTATTCAAATTTACAGAATTTTATTAAAATTTACAAAATTTTATTCAAATTTACAGAATTTTATTCAAATTTACCGAATTTTGTTCAAAGTTGCCGAATTTTGTTCAAAGAATTTTGTTCAAAGTTGCCGAATTTTATTAAAATTTACAGAATTTTATTCAAATTTACTGAATTTTATTCAAATTTACCGAATTATATTCAAATTTACAGAATTTTATTTAAATTTATCGAATTTTATTCAAATTTACCGATTTTTTTTCAAATTTACCGAATTTTATTCAAATTTACGGAATTTTATTCAAATTTACCGATTTTTATTCAAATTTACAGAATTTTATTCAAATTTACCGAATTTTGTTCAAAGTTGCCGAATTTTATTCAAATTTACAGAATTTTATTCAAATTTACCATATTTTATTCAAATTTACAGAATTTTATTCTAATTTACAAAAAAAAAAAATTCTTCAAATTTATTCAAATTTATTCAAGTTTACTCAAGTAAACTCAAATTAACTAAAATATTTTAATTTTTTTTATAAATTTTGTCAAATTTAGTGGTTGTAAAAAAGATTAAACATTTCACAAATATATAAGTCTTTTATAATAATAATATTCTTTTTTTAATTCACTGTGATTATCCCTATTGTACTATATTTTCTGTTATGACTTTCATAATATCTACCACGTGATGACTTTAATATTTATGACTTAAAATTTGTCATACAATTTTCTATTACATCTCATATTACACATCAATTTTTTTTTTGTAATGCCTGTAACATTAAATCCGATCATTATTCAAAAATTTGACATGTTTAAAAAAAGGTCTAGGCGCGCATGCGCTCAAAATAGTTATATTTTTTTTTTTTTTTGGGAGGGGGATTTCAAGTATTGAAAAAATTGTTTTCAAAATAATTGCCATTTAAAATGCATTGCAAAGTAATGATTTAACAGAAAATTTTCTATGAATTTTAAATTTGTTTGCGTTGTTGTTGTTGTTTTTGTTAACCGTGACTACAAATCAATTGTTGTTTTGAAAGTTGGCATCATTTTGGTATTTTTAAAATGTTTAAATGATGATTTCATTTGAAATAGTTGTGTTTTTTTTATTAGTTTTCAATAACATTTAGGTTTTGACACAAATGAAACTTGAAATTAGTGTAAAGAATTTTAATTATAAAAATGTTTTTTCTATATGAAATTATTTTATGATCTAGGTTTAATTGCATAACTTAATTTATTTTTCAATGTATGAAATTTTTAATAAAGCAAATTACTAACAAACATTTTTTTTAAATTATTATATAAAAAAGAAATTCTAATTTACAGCTACAACAAAGCAATAATAATAGATGATAAATACATAACAAAAATATGTGCAAACATCCAGAGAAAAAACATGGTTACAATATGATCACTACTACTATATTGTGCTTGCTGCAATCGGGTATGGTTGTCGCAACCAAGTTATTGGTTTTCTAACTATCATAATAGTAAATATTTCACTATTTTATGACTGGCACCTACTATTTTATATCATGATTGGTTCTAACCATACTATGGTAACAAAAATTATGACTATAAAAAAATTAAATAATTATGCAACGATAAAATACTGACAACAATCAGTAAATAATTACACAGTCAAAGAAAGGAAAGTTCTTAAAGTCTATGATTTTTTACTTAACAATTTTTTTTCAAAAAGTCCTTAATATGTATCAATTTTTTTTTACAAAAAACATTTCTAAAGGAAATATTCTTAAATTTAAAGAGCTTTTTCATAGTTTCTAATAACTTTTCTCTTAAGAAATTTTCTTAGATTAGGGATTATATAATGATAATCCAGGAATCATAATATAATTATGAGGGACCATAATATGATAACATTTTGAGCATACTATGATTACGTGCAATCATATTATGATAAATTCATTATAATATGTTTATTTAGGACCATAATATGGTAATTTTTGAATCAAAAATTACCATATTATGGTTATTTTATTATCATAATATTATAACTATATTATAGTACGACTATGGTTGGCACAATCATATTCTCAAAAATATATTATGCTCTTTGAATATGATTGCCCCAACCATGGGTTTTCTTGGCGTGAATATTTTTGTATTCTGTGGGTTTAATAATGATTAAAATCAGCTGCAGAATTTTAAGGTTATAAATCAAAATGTGACAAAATTTTATTTAAAATTGTTGTTGTTTTTTGGTAAATTTGATACTTGAAATCTTACCAGAGTAAACATTATTGTATTGAGTTATTCTGGTACTCAAAAATTCTTAAAATCTCTAAAAAGATTGTAAAAATATGTATCAAAATATGACAATAATTTTATTTTTAAAAATATTGTCAAAAAAAATTACGAATGCGACTAAACCAGCTATTTATAGGTGATTGAAATTTTTTCAGAATGAGTGTTAATGACTTCAATTGATTTGGCAATAAACTTTAAAAAAATCTGCCGATAGATTCAAAAGTTATAACACAAATTATTTTAACACATTTTACATTTTTTTTGTTTTAAATTGATGTCTTTTTGTATGAAAATCATAATTGCGCCTTAACCAAATTCAAAAGTTATAACACAAATTATTTTAACATATTTTACATTTTTTTTGTTTTAAATTGATGTCTTTTTGTATGAAAATCATAATTGCGCCTTAACCAAAAGACATAAATGTTTGAAATTTTCTTAAATTGTGTGTTATTGTGTTCAATTGATTTGACAGTAAAAACTAATAAAATTTGTCGATAAATTTAAATGTTATAACAAAAATTATTTCAATATTTTTAAGAAAATTTTTACAATTGTTAAAATTGAAGTCATTCTTAAGGTCAAAAAAAAAATCAAATTGAAGTCAAATTGAAGTCATTCATTCATTGAATTTATTCTTAAGATTTAAAAAAGTCAAATTGAAATCATTTCTTAAAATTGACGTCAAATTGAAGTCATTTCTTAAAATTGACGTCAAATTGAAGTCATTTCTTAAAATTGACGTCAAATTGATGTCATTTCCTAAAACTGAAGTTAAAAAAATGTTTATAATTTTCTTAAGACTGAAGAATTTATTTCTAAATAATTTTTAGCTCCTTTAAAAAAAACTTTCTTAAATACAATACCACTTTTTTTTTAAATATATCAACACATGTTGCATTTTATAATTCCTATTTTTCTGGTCTTTCTATTTGCCTTTCAAAACATGATCTTATTTTTTTTTCTAAATATCATTTTCAATAGCTAACATATGCGCTTATTTATTTAAAACAAAAAAATAAAAATACTACCCATTGAAATTTTTTCAAAACTTCTTCAATATCTTGTGTTTAACATTGCGCTGTTTACATATATTTTGCATATGTTTATATTTGTTTTTGTTAGTTTAAACATTTATTAGTTGTTTTTTTTTTATTGTCAAAGTCTTGTAGAAAATAAAAATATGTAAATTTATAAAGTAAAAGTAAATATTTATATATTTTTCAACACTTCAAATATTGAAATTTTGTTGTATATTAATAAAGTCTACTTCAAAATTTCTTTTCATTTATTAAAACTAAAAACCCAGCTGAAAAAGCGTGGCCTACCATTTGTCAATGACCTTTTTCACGTTGGAAGTTTTCTTGTGGTTTAGTTTGAAAAACTACCTGCATATTTTGTATAAATTGAAAATATGTTTTACTTAAGTTAAGGGTTATTAAAAATTCTCTGTTAATAGGTTTTAATGATAGCAAGCAAAGATGTTTTAATTAAGGGTTTCTTTTTTTCTTGAAAGAAAATTGTGAGAATTTTTTTAAGATTAAAATTTTAAGGTTTCCCATTTTTTCTAAACAGAAGGTAAACAAATTTCCCACGATATATTTGTATATACTGAAGAGGTATTATGTCGGTAAAATTAGCTGCAATTTTCCGGTTAAAAAAGTATGTATGTATACACTGCAAAAAGGTCAAACATTTGGCCCCCGTTCTTTTTTGTTCTTAGGATTTAGGGGGCCAAAGGTTAAAGTTCTTTGTACGCATCTTATATTTAGTTAAATTGGCTATTTCAGTAGTAATAATGATTAGAAAATACCAGAAAAGCCAACATTTGGTCCCTCAAAAGTTAAGCAAAAAAAAATTAAAAAATACGGGGCAAAAGTTTGGTATTTTCTTATTATTTAATTAGACAATTGAACTAAATGCAGATGGCAAACAAAAAATTAAAACTTTGTCCCACCTTAATCTGAAGGACAAAATATAAAAGGGGACCGATGGTTGACTTTTGTTAATATTAATATTTTGTTATTGTAATATCCTGGGTGCCAAGGTGTGAATTTTTAGAGTAAATCTCCATTTAGTCCAATTGGATAAATTAAATTATATTACAGATTGGAAAAATTCAGAAAAGTCAAACATTTGGCCCACGTACTTTTTTGTTCTTAAGATTCAGGGAGACAAAGGTAAAAATTTTTTATACACATCTTATATTTAGTTAAATTGGATATTTAAGTAATATTAATGATTACTAAATACCAGAAAAGCCCAACATTTGGCGCCTCAAATTTAAGAAAAAAATACAGGGGCCAAGGTTTGGTGTTTCCTTACTATTTAATAAGCCAATTAATAAACTAAATGCAGATGGTAAACAAAAAATTCAAACTTTGGCCCCCCTTAATCTAAAGAACATAGTATGAAGGGGGCCGGGGATTGTCTTTTAATAATATTTTCCAAATAATTATATTATTTAATGAACTAAATACAAGTTGTATACAAAAATGAAACCTTTGGCCCTACTGCATGGCAAGAACAAAATAGTATATGGACCAAAGATTGGTCTTTTCTGATACTTTACAATCTAAAATATATTTTTTTTCTTTGTCTATTAAACTAAATGCAAAAGTTGCATAAAAAATTCCAATTTTTGGCCCCTTTGAATCTTGACAGTAAAAAATACGGGGACCAAAGTTTGGCGTTCTGTGGCATTATTTACACCAATATATTATTTTTCTAGAACCGAATGTAAAATTAAATGATTTGGGTAGAAAATTGAGCAAGGTTGATCCCTCTCCCGCGAGAAAAAGGGGTCTGTTGAGAATTGGGACCTGTCCCGTGATAAGTTAAAATTGTACCGGTTCCGAAAATACATATTACGAGATAGGTGAAAATAAGGCCGGTTTAAGTCATGACATGTTCTTTTAGACCAGTCCTGTGACATTTCACAGAGGACAATTGACCCCCTCCTAGGACAAGCATATGTTAAAGTGTTGACCCCCTCCTAGGACAAGCATATGTTAAAGTGAACCGGTCACGTGACATGTCCTGAGAAATTCTTTTCCCGCAGGGTCTATTTTTTCACTGAAATGTCTGGTATGAACATAGGATCAGGGATCCAAAAAAGAAAGGACCATATTTCAGAAACGCAATTTGATGGAATCTTCCTGGTTTCTCAAGTACTGTTATTATCCCTGCGGGAAAAAAGGGGTCACTTGGGAATTGGGACCTGTTCCGTGATAGGTGAAAAAAGAATCGGTTCCTAAATTACCTACCACGTGACCGATTTAAAAGTCATGTAATGTTCTTTGGCGTTGGCTCTGTTATATGTTGTTTGGGGTTAGTTGTGTGACATGTTCTTTTAGACCAGTCCTGTGACATGTCACAGAGGGCAAATGACTCCCGTCACCCGTCCCTATAACAATGAACTGGTAACTTGACGTGTCCTGGGATAGATCCTTTTCCCGCAGGGTATTTTACTTTTACAAATCTTGCAATAATCAAATATCGGCAACTCATGACTTTATATTTTAAAATTAATGCAGAAGGTAACAAGTTAGTATTACAAGATAATGCATGAAAATATCAATTACAAATTAAACATTCAATTACAAATTATATCTTAATACCCTAACGGAGCACTAGCAACGAAGGCTTTTGGCTCGCTGTAGCGAAAACAGACCAGAGCCTCTGGTGGGAATCGAACCCACGACCACCGCACTGATAAGCTAGCACGCTGCCAACTAGCCTACCAGGGCGCTCCCCGGTAGGCTGGAAAGTACAATTACGGTTAAGTGCCTCCAAAATAAATCCACAAAGTTGATTGAAATCACAAATTTTTGATTATTTGTCTTAAAATTACTTTAAAATCTGCCCTGCGTCAATAAGGTCCGGTGCCTTTAATTTCTATAACTGCACCCAAGAAATAACTCACCTGTAGTAAATGTTGTTTTAATTTTTACAATTATTATAACAATAAATATAATTTATTGCCTAAACATAAATATCTTGAAAGAAAAAATATCTTATTATCTTGTTATTTCCACTAAGCAATTATCGTTAAATATTTTTATGTCACAGACATTTTTTTTTAAATGAATAAACAACTCCTTATTTGTAACAGCCACATCACCACCTGCTGTTGCTGCAGCAAATTCTTTTACAATTGACAGCTGTTTTCTTTTACAGCAACAGAAACAAAACAAAAAAAACTAATTATTACAGTCTGTGTCAATTTGACAGGCGTTACCCAATGTCACAGAGAGTCAAGCAAACAATTATAGACTAGCAACTGTCCTGCAAACACATAAAAGGCTTTATCATCTCTGGACAAAAAAAAAACACACCTTTAAAGCAGAACTTACTTAATGAATAACTATTTAAACCAGGACAATCTAAAAATGCAGCAGGACTAAAATCCTAGTAACATCATTATGATGAATAAAATAGTTTTAAAGGACTAATGGCTGGCATTTTTAAGACATCTAAATACCTTATAACCTTATTCCCTACTTTGATCAATATATTATTTTTTTTTTCATTATTTTACTGCATATAAAATGCATATTTATGCCTCTTACTGCTGCAGCTGCTGCTGCTTTTTTTATTATACTTTTTTATATTTTTTTCAAAACTATTTTTTATTGATGCCAAAGTCTTTTGTATTTTACAACAACAACAAAAAAACAACAAATTATATTGTACTGCATAATGTATTTTATATTTAACCCCAGTCTCAGTAACCAACGTTAAAAATATTGTAATAAATGACTATGCGTTTTTTGCCACAATTTATGAATTTGTTGCTGAAAAACCTTAATTACTTTGGCTGGGGTTTATTGTTGTTTATATAACAATCTATTGTTTTGGAGTTCAGTTGAACAACAATTGTTCTAAAATAGTTGTTATAAAACGTTATTCTTAGCATCTGATTTAAAAAAGTCTGCAGCAAATAAAAAAAAAGTACAGGAATTTATAGGAAATTTTCTTAAAATTCCTTTATTCTTCTTTTTCTTCTTCTTCTTGAGAAACATAAAGTTTTGTACTTTATTATATCCTTTCAAGATTGCAACTGTTGCACTTTTGTAATTATTGTTTTTGTGACACGAGACAAAAACATTAAACTGCCAAGTACAAGCAACAGCAACAGCAGCTCAAAAAACACCCTTCTGTATGGAGTTTTAAAGGATATTAATGAATATTATTGTAATGTAAAATACATAGGGGTAAACAAATAAGACTGCACCCTTACAACAATACAGCAACAATTTAGCAAACAAATTGTTATGAATGATAATTACTGCTGGGAGGTATTTCAAGATGCATTTGAAGCAAACAGATGATTTTTGTGTTTCGAAGGAAAAAAATCTTTAAATTGATGAATTAACAAGAAGACAATACCAGACACAACAACGGACAGTAACAATGCGACAGTAACAACACGGTGTCATGGTGGCACAGACGAAGGAACATGTTCGTTCTTGTGTCCGCTGACCGGTCCGACAAGGATTGAGGCCAGCAAAACCACACATTACCAAATAATAGGTAAATTAATGTATAGCCATAGGGGCCGATGGATTACTTTACACCTTACTTCATTGATGAATTTTATAGGCGATAAGCCTCAAAGTAATGTATATACCCATTACTTTAGAGGTGATAATGTAAGGGGTTACTTATAAAAGGGTTACGAGAATGGAAAAAGTAATGTGTCTAAAAATAGATTTTTAAAAAAGAGGAATTTTTATTTAAAAAAAAATTATAACAAATATTTTATTTCAAATATTTTTAAATAAAAATAATGTGGTCAAGATTCGAATCGAACCAGGGAAATCTGGTTGCTACCCACTGAGCTATCGAAGCATATACAGGGTGGCGCAAAAATAACCTTCCGATGTTTTTTGGCTGTAATTTGATTCTTCTTGTGGATTATTTTTATTTGGTCTTTTAATTTTTTTTACATCAAGTCGAGAATATGATGTCATGTAAATGGCCGCCGCCACAGTTGATTGTCATTTGAGCCCTTTTTATGGCATTTTCCATCACTTTGGCCAAAACTTCCGGCGATAGGTCCTCACATTCTTGACGGATATTGCCTTTAAGAGCTGCAAGAGTCTGAGGCTTGTTGACATAAACCCGCGACTTTAAAAAGCCCCACAAAAATAAGTCTGGAGCGGTCAAATCAAGCGATCTTGCTGGTCAGTGCAAATCGCCAAAACGGGAGATTAGGCGCCCGGGAAATGCATCCTTCAGCATATCGGTTGTGGCACGTGCAGTGTGTTGCGTTGCACCGTCCTGTTGGAACCACATGTTTTCCAATCCCAATTCATCAAGTTGCGGCAAAAAGAACTCGTTGATCATTGCTCTGTAGCGCTCACCATTCACAGTAACCGTTCGGCCCGCGACGTCTTCGAAGAAAAAAGGTCCGATGACTCCTCCAGCGAAAACAGCACACCATACAGTGACTTTGAGCGGGTGTAATGGCTCTTCGTGGGTAACACGCGGATTTTCAGTGCCCCAGAAGCGTAAATTTTGCTTATTTACGTACCCGCTAAGATGGAAATGGGCCTCATCACTCATGATTATTTTTGATGAAAAATCATCTTCATTATTGCTCAAATAAATAGTCACCAATATTCCGCGTTCTGGAGCAGTGTAGCGTAACATTGTTTATTAACGTGTATTTCGCATGTGTTTACTACACAAATGTCAAAACAGAACTGACATTAGGGGCCAAACGCAAAATTTATAGGATTTTCTGATAGGAGGATTACTTTTGCGCCACCTTGTAGTATTTGATTGTTTTAAACTTAAATGAATTGTTGCACTACGTTTTTTTCGCTAGTTTTATCAAAACAAACATACATTACCCTTTTGCTTACAAAAAAACACAAAGTAACGTATCTAAAAATAGATTTTCAAAAATATTTCAATTATTACTTTACTTTCATAAATCATATATTACGTAATCAATAATCAGTAACTTATTACATTATGCTTGCAAATAATGAAAATGGTAACGCATGAGAATATCGCACCCATTACCAAAGTTTTGCTGGGGGGCTCATAAATTTATAGTCTTTTTAATTTAACCAAATATATGGTATAAAATAGGGAATAAGTAATTAAAAAAAAAGATATTTTTAATTCTAAAATCTCTAAAAAATCTGACAAATCTATAAGAACGATATCAAAAACTAAATTCGTCAAAACTATAAAAAAAATCAAAATCGAAACAAACTAACTTTTAAATAAAAAAAAAAATTTCTTAATTGAAACAAGTAAAGGGTGGTTAAATTTTAAGGGCCGATGTTGATTTTGAATAAAACACAAATTATTTAGAAAATTATTGTCATTTCTTTTTATTATGATAATATGGTATGGTTCAATTATGCGTGGAACAAAATATCGGCCAAATGGCCTCCGCGACCACGGCGGTCCAAATTTTCGATGACGCTGAGGCATAATTGAGGTTCTATGCCATTAATGTGCCGAATTATCTCATCCTTTAGCTGTTGAATTGTTGCTGGCTTATCGACGTACACCTTTTCTTTCAAATAACCCCAAAGAAAGAAGTCCAACGGTGTCAAATCACATGATCTTGGCGGCCAATTTACATCGCCACCACATGAGATAACACGGCTAATGAATTTGTCGCGCAAAAGAGTCATTGTTTCGTTAGCTGTGTGGCACCGTCCTGTTGAAACCACATATCGTCCAGGGTCTTATCCTCAATTCCTGCACGCAGAGAAAAAACATGGTTGCAACATGATCACTGCAACTATATTGTACTTGCTGCAATCGGGTATGGTTGTCACAACCATATTATTGGTTGTCTAACCATCAACGTGGTCGCTACCATCATTATTATAGTAAATATTTCACTATTTTATGATTGACACCTTGTATTTTATAACATGATTGGCTGTAAGCATACTGTGGTAACAAAAATTCTGACTATGAAAAAAATTTGATAATTATGTAACCATAAAATGCTGTCAACAATTAATGAATAATTATACATCAAATAAAACATGACTTTGACATTTACAGTCCTAATACGAGTATTGTCTTGTTTTGATCAAAACCAAAATGTCTTAAAAAAACAATCATATATTGTTTACTAAAACTGGACAGAAAATACCTTTCATGTGGCAATAAAACATTTCATAAATTGACCTATTAAGATCCAGTTTATTTTTTTTTTTAACTTTAGACGATTTTTTTTGAGGGTTTTTTGCGAAAATTCCTTATACATGTAATATTATTTACAATTATCAATTCATTGTCAAAAAGATTCTATATAAAGATTTTATATAGATCATATTATGATAATCCAGAAATCATAATATAGTTATGGGGACCATAATGTAATAACATTTTGAGCATACTATGAGTACATGCAATCATATTATGATAAATTCAACATCATAATATGTTTATACAGAATCATAATATTGTAATATTTGAATCATAATATAACTGTAGGGACCATATTATGGTAAAATTATGGATATTTTATTATCATAATATGATAACCATAATATAGTACGACTATTGTTGGCACAATCATAAACCCAAAAATATATGATGCTCTTCGAATATGATTCTCCCAACCATGTTTTTTCTTTGCGTGTGGCCACAATAAGTTCGTTAACATCTTGCAATAGCGAACACCATTCACGGCAGGGATGGAAAATATGTTTTCTGTTATTGTACCAACCAGACAAACAAATTGTACTTTTTCGATCCTCACGGAACCAAAATTTTTTCCGCTTTTTTTTAACAATTTTATCGTATTGAGTCAGATTTGCTTAGACACTAAAAAGACTTAAAAAATTTAAATTAACCGGGTGAAACAAAATTTATCGTTAATTTTATGTAGTCGTATAATTCCCACAAAACTTTGTAAAATTTTACTCTAATTTTTATGTCACACCTTTTTTTTCTGGTTGTCCGCCTCCCTTGGAGGGCAATTTAACCTTTTCAGGATTTGCTATTTAAAAATTTAAAGGCATTTAATAGCTTTTTAACAATAATACACTTTTTTCTTATTTTTTTCTGTTTTGAGAGGTAGTTTAAAATCAGCTGTTCAATCTTGCCACTTCCGAATATTTTACTACAAGGTGTATGGAAACATTTGGTACATTTGATGTGACACCAATTTAGAGCCGGTTCAACTTAAAACTGACTATTTTTTAGTATAGTAGCTGAATAAATAAAAACAGGTTTTTAATTTAAAGTTGCTTTTAAAAAAAGTCGACTTTATGTTATGTTGTTTTATCAAGTTATGAATTGAAAATTTTAAAAAATTTCAAATTCTACTAAATGAGACGCGGTAGTACCACGGTACCAACCAAGGTAAAAATGTACCAAAAAAAAGTACAATTGTACCATGTTTTCCATCCCTGATTCACGGTAAATGCTTGGCCGACCTCATGACACACTTTCGCGAACAACAGCAATGTTTTGCGCACAACAAACTGGGCGAGCATGCACAGGTGTTTTCACAGACCCGGTTTGCTGAAATTTGCCCACAATTCTCCCGGTTGTGGACACATTTGATCGATTAAGCTGACCAAAAAAAATAACGAAGTGCACGAAATGCATTTTAATTTTTAAACGCTCATTTTCATAACAAGTCTGAATAACTTTAACGCTTTGCTAAATTGTGTATCTTTTCATGGTTCAAATTGAGTTAGTCTGAAATTGAGAAATCTCAAATAAAATGCAGAAAAAAACTTGACGTTCAGGTGTGGTTCACATTCAACATCGGCCTTTAAAATTTAACCACCCTTTACATTTGAAAACTGTTAAATTTTATCAAAAATCACATTTTTGGAAAATGTAAAAAAGAACTGCCTTAAAATAGGAAAATCACAACTAAACGATACTTTGGAATCAATGAAAATGTAATTCCCTAAGAATCACTTTCATTTAATTTTGCTGAGTTAAATTCTTCGTTTTCCAACAAAAACTATAAAAAATTAAAATTTTATAAATAAAAAATACCTGTTCTTTAATTTGATATAAAACTTTCCCAAAATTAAATTAAATTGTTTTTTTTTTTTTGTTTGAAAATGGTTTTAAAACGTATGTGTTTTTTTATTTAATTTTAAAACCACCTGACATGTCACAATACATTAAAGTTAAATCTAAAAAAAAATGCCACATTATAAAATAAATATCATGTAAGTAAGAAGATGATCATCATGATCTACATGATGATGATGATGATGTTTTCAGACTTGTTAATAAGTTTTTAATACCAATAAAACATGATAAAACATATAAAATTGCTAACAAAAAAAACAAAAAAAGTTTCAAAAGAAACTAAACACAAGAGACCTGAATAATTGGACCTCCATGTCATGTAATTAATCTTTACAATGTTAATTTTTTTTCTTTTATTTTATTTTTTTTTATACAATTTTTATATGTACAAAAGAAAGTTTCTGTTTACATTCTGTGATTATTTTAAAATCAACAAATGATTTTACAATCGACAAACAAACTCAACTCACGTCTCAAATCAATTTATCAATAATACTGCAAACCTTTTAGTAAAGTCAAGTCACACAGGCACAGAGAGATGGAAAAGAAAAAACCTTTTTTTTTTTAAGCATTTATTAAAAAAAAAAATTCAAACGTGCCCAAGTACAGGTAGTAATTTGTATTTGAAAATAAAATCTACTACGCATAATAGTATTGAAAATAAAATTTAGAAAAAAACGATTTTAATTTTTATAGCAAACACGTTTTTTTAAACTTAAATTTTATGTACTTTTTAACAAACAAACAAAATTTGTTTAACTTGTATTTACATTTATAAAAAAAAAATGTTTTTTTTTCTGGTGTAAAGTGTTTGAAATTCTTTTTATATAAAAATATACACAAATTCGTTGGTTTTTTTTTCAAATAAAAGCCACTCCTTAATATATGGATTTATTATATCTAAGTTCTATTTTAAAGGGTTTTTAAATTTATTTTCTTAAAAAGAAATCTCCTGCTGGTTTTCAAGCGTTAATATTTAACATAACAAAAGCAAAATTTTTGAGATTATTTGAGATCTTACGTTGTCACCTTTAAAAACCAGACACATTTCCTAAGAAACTTTAAAGTCGATTAGTTGCAAATAAACAGAAATTTACATAAAATTGCTTTCAAACAGTAAACTGTGCAAAAGTGTTTTTTGTTAAGAGGTTTTTTTTTTTAGGTAACCGGTTTCATTTCGATTAAAGATTATCATAATTTATTAATAATGAAAAAAAAAAAACCATGAAATTTTTAAATTTATTAAAATATTTATTTGTTAAAAAATTTTAACAAGAAATATAACCTACAACTAATTAAGCTTATGGGGAAAACAGTGTTGCCAGATTAACCCCAAAATAAGAGGGCGGCTCAATAAGTCTGTGACTTTTCGAACTTCCCTCGTAGTTATATAAAATGCAACACTGTTTTCAACAAGTACCACCTGTTAATAGACAGACTACAGCCTAATTTTGAGCAAGTTCCATCATTTACTTTGCGTTTAACAGCTGTTCAAAACATACAACCTCGTGGATTTTTTTAAAAAAAATGGAAAACGTGAATTTCGAGTGCTCATTAAACATTATTTTTTGTGAAGAAACAACGTCAATCAAACCAAGGAAAAGCTTGAAAAATACTTTGGGGGCTCTGCACTATCGATTTCAATGGTAAAAAAGTGGTTTACCGACTTTCGTTGTGGTCGCATAAGTACAAATGGACGGCCCGAAAATGCCGGAAAAATCCACGATATGGTGTTGGGCGATCGCAGAGTTAAAGTGCGTGAGAATGTTGATGCCATAGGCATTTCATATGGCAGTTTGGTTTTGATTTTAAATGATCAGTTGGATTTAAAAAAGCTGTCTGCAATATGGGTGCCGCGTTTGCTCTCCATTGAACATAAACGTAATCGTGTGAAAACTTCAAAGGATTGTTTGGGTTGTTTTACCGCAATTCGAATGAGTTTTTGCGGCGTTTTATAACTGTGGATGAAACATGGATCCCTTACAACACTCCGTACACCAAGCAGCAGTCTAAACAATGGGGTTTTCCGTGTGAACCGGCTCCGAAGAAGGCCAAGTTAAGTTTGTCGGCCAATAAGGTGATGGCAGCAGTTTTTTGGGATGCACGTGGGATAATCCACATCGATTGCCTTCAAAAGGGAAAAACAATAAACGGCGAATATTATGCTAACTTATTGGACCGATTTAACGAGGATTTAAGAAAAAAAAAAAACGACCCCATATGGCCAAGAAAAAAGTTATTTTTCAACAAGATAATGCACGGGTGCACACGTGTGTAGTCTCAATGGCAAAATTCCATGAAGTAGACTACGAATTGCCCCCTAATTCGCCTTATTCTCCGGATTTAGCCCCCAAGTGACTATTTCTTATTTCCAAACCTAAAGAAATGGCTCGATGGAAAGAGATTTAGCTCCAACGTTGAAATTATTGATCACACAAATGCCTATTTTATGGACCTCGTAAAATCCTTTTTTGGAAGGCATACAAAAATTGGAGAAACGTTGGACTAAGTGTATTGAGTTAAATGGAGATTATGTTTGTATTAGTTTGTTCACAGCCTTTAAAAAAACACTATGTAGATCTGACGAGAAAATCGGCAAATTGGTAACACTGTAGTTATGGCACAATATTTATTAGTTAAAAACTAGTCGGGCACGCCAAGTATAATTAGGATCATATTCCGAGAAGCGGTTCAAAATTTGGAAAGAGTCTAATTCTTAGTTTATGGTCAGAATACAAAATAAATAGAAAAATGTAAATGAAATTATCTAAAAAGTACTCGTACATTTTAGAACTTAAATATTGGAAAGGTGGTGGTTAAAATGGGGAATAGGTCCAAATATGATCTAATTTTCTTAAAATTAGGATAAATTTAATGTTCTTAGTCACGGAAGAGTCATTTAAAAATGTAAACTGCAGCAGAGACTTCATTATTCCTAGGTTGAGCTTCAATAAGGGCCTACGCATCACTATAGGCGTGTATCAATGGTTGGCAAGTCTTCGTGCTGTCCATAGAATCTATAATTTCTTCACGGTTGGTTCCAAAATGAGCGAGGGTGTTGGTGCTGCGGTTTTCTGTCGAGAGCTGGGTATAGAGGAACCGTAAAAACTTTCCGATTACTGTAACATTTTTTAAACGGAAGTTGCGGCGGCCAAAATGGCTGTTGATCTGGCTTTTGTCCCTGAGACAATTGGTTCTTACGTTAGCTTTTATATTGATAGTCAAGCGGCTAATAGAGCGATCTGCGCGGATTTGATATATTCATCGATTGTCTACGAGTGCAAGAACACTTTAGGTAGACTTTGTGCCTACAGAAGAGTGTACATCTATTGGGTTTGCGGACGCCGGGGCATTGAGGTTAACGAGTTTGTGGACAAGTTGCCGAAGTGCGGGTCCAGTTGATTGGCGAAAGGGCAATGGACATTCGTGTGCCACTCCAGCTTTTGAAGTGGGACGTAGACTCCACTCTAATGGGCACATATGAGGCGGTTTGGAGGAATGGCAGAACAGGCTGGGTGTCAAAGATCATGTGAAAGTCTTACAATCCTAAGGTGACGGGTCTTCTGTTATCCTTGACCAGAAGCAAATGCAGAATTCTGCTGGGGGTGCTGGCGGGTCATTGCTGGACTGTTGTGCTTGCCAAAATAGCGGGAAAACTGGCGAGTGATAATTGTAGGTTTAGTGTGGTACCGGGGACAGAGAGTCCTAAGTCTCTCTGTCCCTTATAGTGTGCCACTGTCCTGCTCCTGCGCACTCCAGGGCAAGTTGCTTTTGAGATAATCTTTTCCGTGATCTGGAGGAAACCTCTACAATCGGAATGGTAAACTCTTGATATTTTCTAGGAGACCGTGGACCACCCTGGGTGTCTTATCTGATAGCAAGAGGGAACAAATTGGTCTATGTGAGGTCTTTGACCAGCCAGCTCAACCTACTCTAACCTACTATTCCAAATAACATCCACAACCGAAATTTCGGTTTATCTATATAACATTTAAGCCCAATTCAGATAACACCTTAGGGTTCCTACTTGGGCCTAAAGCGACCTGGAGTTTGAGTACAAAGTTTACATGGAAACTGGGACTGACACCGTTAATACCAATCAGGAAGTGATATTAAATGGTCCGATCTAATCAGATTTAGTGCTATATCCGGTCATATCTAAAGAATTTTGTATGATTGGCTGATCTTTATGGCAAATTTATGAGCAGATTCGATCATACAGGAACATATCTGGTATAACATCATGTGTTCATATTTGAAAATGTTTTCTAAATTTCTGCTCAGATTTGGAATTAGATCTTAACCATTTGAGCAGGTTAAACATATTGTTTAAAGATTTATGTACCTGGTAAAAATATGATTTTTGTTAAATTTATTTCAATTTTATTTTTTGGTTTATCAATATATATCCAAAAGAAATTGGATCTGATTATATATGATGCGCCAACTCCGCCTAGATTTTATCAGACATAATTAGATCTGAAATTTGACCCAAATATTGAGATGTAGTTAGATCTGATACAATCATCCCTAATGATAGCTGTTCAGATCGGATTTTAATTCAACACCGAAATTTTTAAATCAACTTAACCAACTCCGCCTAGATTTCATCAGATATAATTAGATTTAAAATTTGACCTCAATTTCGGGATGTAGTTAGATCTGATACAATCACATCTAATGATATCTGTTCAGATCTGATTTTATTCTACACCGAAATTTTTAAATCAACTAAACCAACTCCGCCTAGATTTCATCAGATATAATTAGATTTAAAATTTGACCTCAATTTTGGGATGTAGTTAGATCTGATACAATCACATCTAATCATATCTGTTCAGATCTGATTTTATTCTACACCGAAATTTTTAAATTAACTAAACCAACTCCGCCCAGATTTCATCAGATATAATTAGATTTAAAATTTGACCTCAATTTTGGGATGTAGTTAGATCTGATACAATCATCCCTAATGATGGCTGTTCAGATCGGATTTTTTTACACCGCAATTTACAAATAACATTATTCTATTCTTGTTTTAGGTCATTAAAACACTATTTTTCTTTATCGGGATATTCTTCAAATAAATACTTTATAGAGTTTTATTAGCCAAAACATTGATCTATTAATTTCAAGAATGAGATGACGCGTTTCGGGTATTTTCTAGGTCCCCATCTTCAGATCTCTTTAGAAAGTAAAAAGATAACTTTAAGGTCCCAACGCGTCATCTCATTCTTGAAAGTTATAGATCAATGTTTTGGCTAATAAAACTCTTATAATAAAGGTCAAAAAAGCAATTTTAATTTTTATAAATTGAAATTTAATAAAATACAAATTAAATCTACAAATCTGGTTATGAATTTGGTTTGAAAATTCCTAAACTTTTTCAAGTCTGGAGAATTAAAATTATGCTGTTTACATTCCTTAAATAATTGCTTATATGCTACGGGAATTGATTATCGCTTCTCGTATTACAATTATTGACATAAAATATTCAATTATTGACTTCATGTAAACTATTCCTACCTAAATTTTAGACAAAATTCACAAATTATCAAATCCAAACACGTACAGTTTCATATTTTCTACTTAAGTTATAACAATTGTTTACCCTCATGTATACAATGTGTAAATAATATATTTATAAAAATGTTTTAATAACACTTTCAAACAAATTTTATAAACTTTTTACATTTTTACAATTATTTTTATTCCATATTTCCTTAGAATTCTTAAGATTTTTTCTTAAGAATTTATTTGTACATTTTTTTTGTATGTATTTATACAACAATTATGTTGAATCATTTGTGTTGACTTAAAATGACTTTATATTCAATTAAAAAAGTTTCAATTGAAAGAAAATAAAAACTTTACAACAAATTTAAGAGAAAAACAAAAAATCAAAACCCCTTCATGGAAGAAGCATAAAAAATTAAAATTATTAGCTGCAAGTGCTGCATTTTAAATTAAACATAAACCGCACAAAACTTATATTTGCAAATAAAATGCTTTAACAAAAAAAAAACAAAAAACAAATCTCGAATAGTATGCAAAATCTGCTGGAAACGTTCTTTAACCATATGCAAACATGATGTGCATAATATTAACAAAAAAAAATTAGCAAAACAAAAAAAAAAGTAATAAAAAAAAAATAAATATAAATTCAAAGAATTAAATTAAAAATGAAGACGAAACAAACAAAACAAAAAATAAAAAAAAAAACAATCTTATAGAATAAGAAATAATAAGGCAATTACATCTACACGGAGTTTCTCGCAAAAAAAAAAAAAAAAGAAAACTATTGTGAATGCATTTTTATAACCTCACTCAAAAACAAGACATGAACTAAAATGTAATGAAAATTTTCCTTCAAAATAGTTTATAAATTGTCCTTAATTTAAGTAAAATTTTATTAAAACTTAGAAAAATTTTCTTAAAAAGAATAAAAAATCCTAAATTTGAGGAAAAACGAAATAGTTTATATACTCAGAAATAGTTCATATTTTTCCTAAATAATATTTCTTGATTTTAGGGAAAAAAAACAAGTCAATTAAATAAAAATTTATTAATTTAAAAAAAAAACTTCTTAGTTTTAAGAAAATTGCATACTCAAATAATAATAAAATTAAGTTTAGTTCAAAAAAAAAACATTTAGGACATAATTAACTCCCATTTAGTTCAAAAAATGTGTCTAACTAAAATCGATAAAGTACTTAGACTTAATGTGTGTTCATTTTTTATCTCGAGTAGTAAAGTTAACCATTTTTTAGAAAGATATTTCTAAATTCAGTTTTTAAGTATACCACTTTCTAATTTTAAAAAATTGTTTTCTAATAATTAGTTCAGAAAATTAAAAACAAAAAGTAATAAATTTTTTCCTATGTAATAATAAAAATTTACTTGAAACTGATGAACTATTTTTAAGAAAAATTTTCATGCAACTTAGTTCAGATAAATTTTAAAAATTTTAATAAAATATTATATTTTTCAAGTAAAAGTTTTCTAATTTTTAAAAAATAATAAAATTTGGAATAGGATTCTTTGTTGGAAAACGTTTAAATTATTTTCGATATTCTTTTCCAAAAAAACAATGAATTAAACACAAACTAGTTAATTTTCCTAATTTTCAAGAAAAAATATTATTAAAGGAAACAAATTAAAGTAACCATTTAAAAAAATTATCGTGCATGATTGTAATTTTTGGCGCGTGAGTCAAAAATCTCTCACGTGCCCACCTCTAATCTTTACAGTCTTAAATATTGAACTTAAAGTAGCTTAAAATATGTTTTAAAATTTTGTTAGCAAAGGGTAAAAAATTTCGAATTTGCGCTTTTATGTTATAAATTTGTTGACTACAATACAAAATATCGCAGACACATTTTATACATTACGGTATAATGGCTTTCCTATAATTGACGTATCGCTTATTAAACTTTATATTTATCGAACTTTTCACTTAATAATAAAAAAAGTTTAAATTTGTATACATATGTCAAATAAAGTTTAAGCTAAAAATCCCATAAAATAAACTTATGACATTTTTCCATTTTCCAATACGTAACAAGAAATGTAACTGATATTTTAAATTTTTGCAACATTTTCCTTAAATTAGTTAATTTAAGAAGACAAAGGACCCCCAGTGTTTCTTAGCCATAGATGCCGTGTGCCACTTCGGGCGTCCCTTTCTGTAGTTCTCTCAGGGAGAACCATTAATTAACTACAAAAAGTGGGAAAATACTTACTCAATGAGTGTAAAGTACTTTAAAATATATGGTAAAATATATTACCTTTACCATTGAAGCAGGATAAGGATAATTTTCTTTTAAAAGAAGTGCTATTTAACTTGATGTTAGAATTTTTTTTTTTGTTTTTAGGGAGTCCTAGTTTTTAGTAAAAAAATTATCTAATGAACTTAAATAAAAAAAAATTCTTAAAACCATGGAAACATTTCCTAACTAACAGTACAATTTTAGATGATGTATGAACTAATTAGGAGAACATTTTACTGTTTTGTAATAAAAATTTACTTCTCAGTAGTAAAATTTTTCTATAATTTAGAAATTTTGACCAAATTTTAAGTAAAATTTTTTCTTAATTTCAAGGAAAATTTTATTAAATATCGGTAAAAAGTATCTTTGGCGCCGTTTTCATTTCAATTTTTCCCCTTAATAAGTTAATTTTTCTAGATTCTAGTTAATTTTTTTTTTGAGTGCTGTTTTTGATTGTCAAATGAAATTATTTGAAAAAATATAAAATGTTTATATTTTAAAATGTTCATGATTCAATAGAGTTTTCTGACAAATATATTGAAAAATAACTATTGTGAATGATTTTTGTAAGTTGCTTTTGAATGTAAGTTAAAATCATATTAAAAAACGTTTGAAATAAATTAATTATTTATTTTTATGTTGAAAATATTATACCCATGTGAAAATCGAAATATATATGAATATACATGATCATGCATGAGCTTGTAAATGATCATACATGAGTATGAATGATCATATATGTCCATTCATAGTTTAATATATAATCATACATGATCGTATATGACCAGATATCTTCGGATACGAAATTTGAGAGTATGTGCCCATATATTTTCATATATGATCATATATGCTCATATATGATTTGTATATGTTCATATATGATTTGTATATGCTCATATATGATTCGTATATGCACATATATGATTCGTATATGCTCATATATGTACATACATGATGATATACGAAATATATGAGAACATGTATGGTCATACATTGATCATATACCAGCCCACATACTATATCCATACACAACAAGTCAATTGAGAAGTCCCCGGCCTGACACATAGATGGCGCTACTAGATTTGATTTTTAGTTAGCTCTAACCTTCAAAAGACACGTGTATAAATTTGACAGCTTTCGGATCATTAGTTTGTGAATCATAGCATTTTGAGTGAAGAAACTTTTGTTATTGTAAAAAAAAAAATGGATAAAAAGGAATTTCGCGTGATGATAAAATATTGCTTTTTGAAGGGAAAAAATACAGTTAAAGCAAAAACTTGGCTTGGTGACGAGTTTCCGGACACTGCCCCAGGAAAATCAACCATCAAGGATTGGTATGCTAAGTTTAGACGTGATGAAATGAGCATCGAAGACGGTGAACGCAGTGGACGCCCAAAAGAGGTTGTTACGGATGAAAACATCAACAAAATCCACAAAATGATATCGAATGACCGTAAATTGAAATTGAATGATATAGTAGGTACTCTAAAGATATTAACTGAACGTGTACATCATATCATTCACGAATATTTGGGTATGAGAAAACTCTGTGCAAAGTGGGTGCCGCGCGAGCTCACTTTTGACCAAAAACAACGACGAGTTGATGATTCGCTGAAGTGTTTGGAGATGTTCAAGTGTAATAAACACGAGTTTTTGCATCGATATGTGACAATGGATGAAACGTGGCTCCATCATTTCACTCTGAAGTCCAATGGACAGTCATCCGAGTGAACTGCACGTAATGAACCAACTCCAAAGCGTGGAAAGACGCAACAGTTCGGCTGGCAAGGTTATGGCGTCTGTATTTTGTGATGCGCATGGAAAAATTTTCATTGACTACCTTGAAAAAGGAAGGACCATTAACAGCGACTAATATTATTCGACGGCCTAAAGGACGAAATCGCCAGAAAACGGCCGCATTTGAAGAAAAAGAAAGTGCACCGTATCACAAGTCAGTGAAAACGATGGCGAAAATTCATGAATTGGGCTTCGAATTGCTTCCGCATCCACAGTATTCTAAAGATCTGGCCCCAGCGAATGAAGAGGTGATCGCCGAAACTGAGGCCTATTTTGAAGCAAAGGACAAATCGTACTACAAAAATGGTATCGAAAAGTTGGAGGGTCGCTATAATCAGTGTATCACCCTTAAAGGGAACTATGTTGAATAAAAAAAAACGAATTTTGCCAATAAAAAAAATGTGTTTTACTTTGGTAGGCCGGGGACTTTACAATTGACCTGTTATTCCGATTTTTACAAAGATGCTTAAAATATTTAATTTGACACCCTAACAATTGTAATCACAAAAGTTTGTAACTTAGTGCCTTAGTACTTACTAGTGCCGTATTGCATTAAACTAGTACTGGTGATTAAATCGAGTTTTGATCACAGAATTTGAAGTCTTCCATACTTAAATTAAAATGTAATTTTAAAGTCAATTTTTGCTCAATTTAAACGCTTGATAAAAAGGCAAAATATAAACAATTTGATTTTTTTTGTTCTCTTTTTCTTTAATGAATATGATGAGTAATCTGCAGTATTTTTCTATTTTGTTTCTTTAAGGAGTTTTACTTGTAACAAAAGTTCAGGGTTATTTACTGATGTTTTTTTTAATCATTAAAAAAATCAAACATTACAAAATTGTTTAAATAAATATAACTTAAGGCATGTTTTCACACTGTTTTTGAAATTCAAACCAGCTAAAAGTTTATTTTGTTTATTCAAAATGTCAGCTTTAATTAAGTGATAATTCAATTTATCAACAAAAAAATATTTTTTATTTTTCAAGCAATTAGACAATTTTTTATATAATAAATGGTTCATCTTCATGATTTAGAGGTTCGTTATAAATTTACAAGGAGATAAGAAGTTTTTCGTTTAGTCTTGATTAAGAATTAAATTATTAAGAATTTTAAATGGGTGTTAAGGCTCAACTATTACTGGCTTATGTGATTTAAGCCCTATTTAGAAATAAAAATTTTAAAATTTTAAACAATATTGAATTTTTATTTTATACCTTTACCTGGCTTAAATCACTTAAGCCAATTCTATTTGGGAATTAAGAAATATTATGACAGCAAAGTTTAATTAATACTTTTTTTTAAATACTGATTTATATTCTTTAGAAAAAAAATCCATTGATGTCAGTTTTTTTTTAATTCTAATTTGTTTTTTAGAATATTTTTTTTTAAGATTTTTGTTTATAACAAAAACATGTCTGGCATGTTTTTGTTAGAAAATATTTTAAAAATTCAATGTCATAATGTTGCAAAACCAGTTAATACCATTAAATACATTTTAATAATGAATTATGAAAAATTTATGATGTTTGAAAGTTTGTTTTTCTTATCAAATTGCGGTTTAATTGCAGTATTATATATGACATAAAGTCAACAATGTATAAAAAATCATTTATTTCTTTCATTTATTTCCTTTTTGTTACTTTATAACAATTGTTGACATTATGTAAGCAATTAAAATTATGGTCTTAATGTGTAAAAAATAGTAAAAAAATAAGTAAATAACAAACCATTTATTAAAAATTACAAAAAATGCTTATTTGTGCAAAATTTGTAATTGTTGACATTTTGTAAACAATTGGTAAAACTCCAATATATTAAAAAAAAATCTAAAGTTTCAGATTTTTGAAGAATTTTTATAAAATTTTACAATAATTTAATTGTTTACATTGTGTAAACAATAAGTAAAACTATATTAAATTAGAAAAATTCTTAATTTTACTGAAACTATTTTCAAAATGACATATTTCTTATAATCTTTGTTATTTACGCAATGTCAATAATAGGTAAAATGTGTAAATAAATTATGTTACGGTTTACCTGATGTAAATAATTTGTAATTGTGTAAAATTCTTGAAATTTAGAAATTTATTTTATATATAAATTAATTTTTGTAGTTTTTATCGCTATTAAGATTGTTGACATTATGTAAACAATGAAAATTATAGAATCATTGTATGAGAAACTATTTTTAAAATGAAATAATTTTATATCTTTATTATAATAGGTAAAATAGGTAAAATGTGTAAAATATTTTTTTTAGTTTTTATCGCTATAAACAATTGTTGACATTATGTAAATAATGAAAATTATAGTTTCATTGTATCAGAATTAATAAACAGAGTTACAAAATACCCAAATTATAAAACATGTTTTTAGTCACGAATTCGCACGAAAACATGTTTTCTGCGAATTTTAATAAACAAAATGTAATTGTTGACATTTTGTAAACAATTGGTAAAACTATATAAAATAACAAAACTATAATTTTTTAACAAACAATCTTTGAATTTTCATGCTATTTAAAAATTTTCATTTAATTTTTTAAATTTTACAATCATTTTAATTGTTTACATTTTGTAAACAATGGGTAAAACTATATAAAATTTGAAAAATCCAAATTATTAATGAAACTATTTGTAAAATTTTATATTTCTTAATAATCTTTATTAATTAAACAATGTCAGACGTAAGGAAAAAGTGTAAAAAATCGTGTTATAGAAACTCATTGTTTACCTGATGTCAACAATTTCCAAATGGTTTTGCCTGAATATTTTTATCAATTGTTAATAATGATAATTTTATTACACGATGTAAACAATATGTAATTTTGTTATTTTATAGTTTACCTATAATTTACAAAATGTAAATAATTCCTTTTATGGAAATCATTTATGTTTAAAATTTTTTTTTTTATTTATTTATTAAACATATAATTACAAATTATATCTTAATACCCTAACCGAGCACTAGCAACAAAGGCTTTCGGCTCGTTGTAGCGAAAACAGACCAGAGCCTCTGGTGAGAATCAAACCCACGACCCCCGCACTGATAAGCTAGCACGCTACCAACTAGCCTACCGGGGCGCCTAAAATATTTTAATAGTCAACATTATTTTACAATTATTTACCTATAATTTACTGTAGGTAAACAATAACCAATATTAAAGGTATTTAAATGATTTTCACCCATTTTTTTTTTAGTTTTTGAAAATTTAAAATCAATCATCTTGATGTTGCTGCTTTATTGTTCTAATTATTTACACAATTCCACTTAATTTTTCAATTTAAAGGCTTGGCTATTAGAAGATTATCGATATGTTTATGCTTTTTGTTATAAATTTTAAAAACAATGTTATCTTTTTTTGCATAAAAAAAAAATATACACCAAAAATGTTTTTAGCAAAAATTTAAGCTAAAATTGCCTATGTAGGTTGCTAATGTTTATTGTGTTTGAACAAAAAAAAAATAGAGACTAGACAATAATTTAAACAAATAAAAATTAATTTACAAAAGAAAAACACAAATCAACAATTGACTCTGTATAGTCTGGTTTAAAATAATACAAAAAGAATAGAGTTTTAGAATTTTTATAAATTTTTTTTAAAAGGGAAATTGTTAATTGTCATTAAATGAAGTTATAAAAATAATATTAAATATTCAAAACCTAATGACAATTAAACTGATAAAAATATATGCAAAGACTTAATGTTATGCAAATTTTATGCATAAAACTTTTAAGATATAATTTATATGCATTTAATTGTAGTTGACAATATTATTTGTTTAATAAATGGTAAAGGAATTAATTGTCAAGAGTTTTTTTTTTTATTTGTATAATCTCAATTAATGGTAAAAATTCCAGTTTTTCTTTTTATTGAAATAATAAAATAAAAATCTCTTAATCATTGTAAGTTAATACAAAAAAAAAAAACACCATAAAGTAAAAAGGTCTTAAAAGTTCAATTTTGCCATTGAATTATTAAACAATTGAGGTTTTCGAACAAACAAAACAATAACAAATTTTTGGGTAGGTGTTTAATTGTTAATGGGGTACCTTAGCCAAACTTGTTAAATTATTCTCTAATAAAATTGGCAACAAAATGTTTTGTTTTTAAACACAGCAGGTTGTCGAAGCTAAAAAAAAAAACAATTCATGTTAAAAAACTAGAATTTAATAAAACAAATAATTTTAAATTAAATGACTGTAGGAGTAAAAATATTTGTATATATTTTTTTTTTAAATATAAATAGTGTATTTTTCAAATATAACCTCCCCTTACGTGTTCAAAAGAGGAGTTGAAATTTCCTGTTGCAATTAAGTTTAATAATTTCTCGTCAATATGATGTTAAGTTTTTTATTTTCTTTATATTCTCATAGTAATTACCATCTTCCATTAAAGCAAAAAACAAAAAAAAAACTCTCATTTACTATCTTTACTAAAAACATTACTCAAAATCACACACATAAATCTTAAATGGAAAATACAGTAAAATCTTTTAAAAGCTGACCCAGATGGTCGCACAAAATTTGTTTATTATAAGAAAATAGTTCAACACTCAAGTTTTGCTTATAGATGTGTTTATGTGGCAAGCTATGTCATTGTCATACACTAAAAAAACACATGAACTAAAAATAAGTCCAAAATTTCCTTTAAAATAGTTTTAAAATTTTCCTCAATTTAAGTAAAATTTTATTAAAATTTAAAAAAATTTTCTTAAAAAGAATAAAAATTCTTAAGTTTGAGAAAAACGAAATAGTTTATATACACAGAAATAGTTAATATTTTTCCTAAGTAATATTTCTTGATTTTAGAAAAAAACAAGTATATTTAAAAAAAATAATCAATTTTTAGGAAAAACATCTCAGTTTTAAGAAATTTTGCATACTAAAATTAAGGTTAGTTAAAAAAAAAAATAGAACATAATTTACTCAAATTTAGTTCAAAAAATGTGTCTAACTTTTAATGAGAAAGTAGTTGAACTTAATGTGTGTTAATTTTTTTCGCGAGTACACTCAAAAAAAGACATGAACTAAAATGTAATAAAAAATTTCCTTTAAAATAGTTTAAAATTTTTTCTCAATTTAAGTAAAATTTTATTAAAACTTAAAAAAATTTTCTTAAAAAGAATAAAAAATTCCTAAGTTTGAGGAAAAACGAAATAGTTTATATACTCAGAAATAGTTCATATTTCTTCCAAGTAATATTTCTTGATTTTAGAAAAAAAAACAAGTATATTAAATAAAAATTTATCAGTTTAAAAAAACATCTCAGTTTTAAGAAATTTGCATACTTAACTGTAATAAAATTAAGTTAAGTTCAAAAAAAAATTAGAACACCATTTACTTCGATTTAATTTAAAAAATGTGTCTAACTTTAAATGAGAAAGTAGTAGTATTTTTCCTAAGTAATATTTCTTGATATTAGGAAAAAAACAAGTCAATTAAATGCAAATTTATTAGTTTTTAGAAAAAACATCTTCGTTTTAAGAAAATTGCATACTTAAATATATTAAAATTAAGTTTAGTTCAAAAAAAAAAAAATTAGAACATAATTTACTCCCATTTAGTTCAAAAAATGTTTCTAACTTTAAATGAGAAAGTACTTGAACTTAATGTGTGTTCATTTATTTTTTCTCGAGTAGTAAAATTAACTAAATTTTAGAAAGCCATTACCAAATTCACCTTTTAAGTCTACCACTTTTCAAGTTTTAAGAATTGTTTTCTAAAAATTAGTTCAGACGATTAAAAACAAAAAGTAATATTTTTTACCACTTTTCAAGTTTTAAGAATTGTTTTCTAAAAGTTAGTTCAGACGATTAAAAACAAAAAGTAATATTTTTTTTAAGTAATAATAAAAATTTATTTGATTTTAGAAACTGTTAAACCATTTCTAGGGAAAATTTTCATTAAACTTAGTTCAGATAAATTTGAAAAATTTTATTAAAATATTGTTTTAGTAAATGTTTTTTAATTTTTAGGTATAACATTTCTTTTTTTTTGGAAGGCGTTTAACTAATTTTCAATATTTTAAAAAAAAAAAATTAACTCAAAGCAAACTTGTTAATTTTCCTAATTTTAAAGAAAAAATATTAGTAATTGAAACAAATTAAAGTAAACATTTAAAAAAATTATCGTGCATGATTGTAATTTTTGGTTTGTAATCGTGGATGAGCGTGAGACAAAAATGACTTACGAGCCCATCTCTAATCTCAACAGTCTTAAATATTGAACTTAATGTAGCTTAAAATATATTTTAAAAATTTTGTTAGCAAAGGGTAAAAATTTCAAATTTGCGTTTTTATGTAATAATTTTGTTTGTTGACTACAATACAAAATATCGCAAGCACATTTTATACATTACGGCATAATGGCTTTCCTATAGTTGACGTTGCGCCTATTAAACTTTATATTTATCGAAGGCACTAAAACTATTTTTTTTTCACTTTATAATAAAAAAAAAGTTAAAATTTGTATGTCAATTAAAGTTTAAGGTAAAAATGACATAAAATAAACTTATTATGACATTTTTCCATTTTCCAATAATAACAAGAAATGTAACTGTGATATATTGTATTTTTGCAACAATTTCCTTAAATTAATCAATTTAAAAACACAAAGGACCCCCAGTGTTCCTTAGCCATAGATGCCGTGTGTCACTTCGGGCGTCCCTTTCTGTAGATCTCTCAGGGAGAACCATTAATTAACTACGAAAAGGATCTGACTTTGTCACAATTTATTACGTTTCAGGATATCCTGCAGTACATTTTTTTAATTTGTTTACCTTTTTGCTAATGAAATTTAATTTATATTTTAAATACATGAGTTTAGTATAATTCAATTTAATTTAAAAACCAAAATTTATAGCAAAAAGCTTGTTTAGAGCAGAAGTCCTCCGAAAGTGGGAAAATACCTACTCAATGAGTGTAAAGTACTTTAAAATATATCCTTAAATTTTTATCAAATTTAAGGATAATTTTCACTTAAAAGCAGAAGTGCAAGTTAAATACTTAATTTAAAAAAATATTTTCTTATTTTTAGGGAGTTAAGTCTTAGTTTTAAGTAAAACAAATTATATAAGGATCTTCAATAAAATAAAATTTTTCTTAAATCCAAGGAAACATTTCCTAAATAACAGTACAATTTTAGATGATATATAAACTAATTAGGAGGAAATTTTACTGTCTAATAAAAATTTAGTTCTCAGTAGTAAAATTTTTCTAAAATTTGGACCAAATTTTAAGTCAAATTTGTTTCTTAATTTTAAGGAAAATTTTATTAAATATTAGTAAAAAGTGTCTTTGGCGCCGTTTTCATTTCAATTTTTCCTCCAAATAAGTTAATTTTTCTAAATTCTAGCTCATTTTTTTATTGTATAAATTTGACACAAGCCAAAGGGAAGTGTTTACGGCTAACGCGTTCTTATCTCAAGTTTATAGACAGCTTCTCGCATAAACACAGCTTATATCTTCTTAAAATTATTCGTTATATGTTAAAAGTTTGCTCTTGAAATATTTCACTGTTTATAAAAAAAAATAAAATACTACGTGCCAACTCATGTGTCATTTTGACAGCAGAATATGTTGTTTGAGTTTGAAGTAAGTAAGTTTTTGTATGATATTTATTACGACTGTCTAGTTTTTTTTTTGTTTTTCATAAATTATAGTAATTTCTTTGTGATTTTATGTTAATGATAAGACCATAACATCATTGACTTTTAAAGTGGATTTGAAATGTATTGATAATTATGAATAAGAAACAAACCTTTGTTTTTTAATAAAATACAAATGAAACTCAAAATATAAAAAACATTAAAGATTAAAAATAAATTAGTTTAAATGATTAAATAGAGAATCATTTAAACTTAACTTCAAAAACAGTATTATTTTGAACAGCTTTTAACTAGTTGACACTGTGTAAACAATAAATAAATCATGTCAATTATAAGAAAATTTAATTTTTTCCTAAAAACAAATTGTTTACAACAATTTAAATAAATAATATTAAATGTTTACACCATGTCAAAAATATGTTAAATATGTAAAAATTATAAAAACTAGTTTTAAGTAAACTTTAATTAGTTATAACACCTAAAGGTAAAAAGAATTGCAATTGTTGACATTATGTAAACAATACATAACCGTTGAAAGCATTTTAACAAAATAAAATATTAATAAAAATACATAAAAATTCATTTATTTACATATATTTTCACTTATTTTAATTGTTTACATTTTGTAAACAATTAGTTAAACTGAAGAATAGTAAATAAAACTAACTTCTTATTAAACAGTCTTTAAAATATTTTAGTACTTAATCATATCTATTATTTACATAACGTCTACAATAGGTAAAATATGTAACAAATGATAACAAAATTTTATGTAAAAAATAGGAAAAATATTAAGCAAAACGTAAAAAACATATTTAAAGTGTGTTTAGTAGGCAAACTTCCAGTTTGGAAACAATTAACAAAACCGTAAAAAGTAATGATCCGTAAAAATTAATGGAACAGTTATAAAAATTTAATAATTCTTAGTAATCTTTTTTACACAATGTCAATAATATGTAAGATATGTGAAAACTGATTAAAATATTATTAACTAACTTTAAATAAGACAATTAATATTTTACAATAATTTTAATTGTTGACATTATGTAAACAATTAGAATATCATGTAAACAATAGAAATTTCTTATCAACAATACAAAAATTATAAGTTTTCCTTTAGAAATGTGCAGCACATTACTAATCTTATATATTTTGCAATTGTTTACACCATGTTAACAATAGGTAAAAGCTGTAAATTGTATCTAAAAAAAGTAATAAGAAAACTTAAAATTTTTATTAAAAAAAATTTATTAAATTTTCTACATTCCACAAAAAAATCATTATTTACACCATGTCAAGAATAGTTAAACATGTAGAAAACTTTATTAACCCTTAAAAATTAATTTAAATTATAAAAATTTAACAAAAAGTGTAGTAATTTAATTGTTGACATTATGTAAACAATAAGATATCCGTGTAAACAATAGCCGTTACCGGTAAACAAAAGGAAATTTATATTTTTTTCTTAAGAAATTAATTAGCCTTAAATATTTTCAAACAATTTCAATTGTCTACAACGTGTCAACAATAGGTAAATAATAATTTAAACAATTCAAATAAGCCTAAAGTTGTTAGCAAACAAATTTTGGCAAAAATAGAAATAAATATCACCACTAAAATACAGCAAAAATCATGTAAACAATGGATAAAACAAGTAAATAATAGGTAAACAATGCCTTAAAATGTTAAAAATTAACATTTCGATTATATTTTTTACTCAAAAGCATATTTGACTGTTATTTCTTCTACTCAATGTTGTATACAATTTTATTATATTCTCTTCCTAAGAACAACTACAAAATGACTACTTTTTTTTTAATAATCAAAACAATTACTTTCAATTTTCATTACAATGATACTATTTCTTCATTCCATTAATAGTTTTAAATTGCTTTAACTAGGCTACAACTATAAAATGCTCATTTATTTTATTTGTAAATAAATTCTACATAAAACAATAAAAAACTAGTCATTTATATAAACTAGAATAATGCAAAATTAATATGGCTACAAAAAAAAAAAAAAAATAAATGACAAGCTTCAGGAAATATTTTGTATGTTTTGAAAACTTTTGTAACAAAAAGGCAGTTTTTTTCCTGAAACAAAGAAAAAAATTGTACTACATACATACAAATGACTGACATTTTGTGCAATTTACTAATAAACTAAAAATGTATAAATGTCATTTTCTTATTGTAGACTTTAATTTATTTTATTATATCTTTACGAATCTAGTTATGTTCTATATCTTTTAATTCTGGATATGTTGCTGTAGATTTTGTTTGTTTATTTTAAACGTTAAGGTTAAATTTGTATATAAAAGTCTTTCCTATATAGTCATATTCATTATTCTATACGCATTTTGAATAATTTTTTTTATAGTTTGTAAAATGTATGCTGTTGTTTTATGAAAGACCGTGTTGTTAATTTAGCAGTTTTTTATTTAAAATAAATTAAAAGCGTTTTTTAATTTAAACATTTTTAACATTAAAACAGTAAATGGTTCTATATAATCGCAAAAAAAATATTTAATAAATTATGGAAAATAATTAATAAACTGGTTGCTGTACATATATTTCAATAAAATATTAAGAACTTCTGAGTAAATTTGTTAAAGGAATTATAATATATTTAATAAAGCATACACTCACAATATATTTTCCGTTACCGTCTATAGCTTATTTAAAAAGTAATATGTAGAGTTTGTTTTTTTAAATGAAGAATCAATTGAAATTCATAGAAATATATTTTTTAACTATTTGTATCAGTCATTCAAAAAAACAATCTACAAAAATTTACAGACATTCAGTAGGAGTTGATATTTTCTGTTAAATGTAAAATTTTATTTTTCTGTTTCTAAAAATAGAAATTCATATAATTCCTTTTTGTTTTTTTTTACCAAATTAGTTTGTTTATATACAAAATTATTTCAATAAAAATTACAAGAAATTATTCAAATATTTATACACACATATAAAATAAATATATATACACATATGTGTGTGTTGCGTTTTGTAAAATTACATACAAATTAAAAAAAAATTTCAATTTGAAAATAAAACCACAAATATCGTTGTTTTTTAACGTTTTGTCAGTTAAAAATTGGTGGTTATTTTAAACCACTTTCGATTGCTTTTGTCGATTATTAAATTATGATTAAAAATAAACAACAAAATGGGCTGTATATAATGAAAAATCAATAGTCCTCTTTTTTTGATTGTATTTTCGATTAATTAATATTGTGGGTGTAGTCTTAAAACATTCCAAAAAAGCCTCGCCATCAGGAAATGCGTACTTTATATTGCTAACTATACATAGTTGGCAACACTATAATTTATCGTGATATGGAAAACACATTAGTTATCATTAAAATCTGTATTTATATTTTTAACTTCAACTTTTTATAATTTTGAGCTTTGTTGTTTAGAGAACTTTGCACAAAATTAGCAAAATGTTTGGCAACTCCGTATTAAGTTTTGGCAACTCCAACTCTCTCTCTCCCTATAAGGTTTTATGAAAGGTAAAAACCAAACTATTCAAACATAATTCACTGATTTTTTGTGAGACTAGGTATAACGTATATTACTGTTGGTAACGCCAAAATATATTTTCTATATTGTGATAAAATTCACCATGAATTTTTCAACCCATTTTGTATTTTACAAACTTTCTAAGAAATCGTACAAAATTTCCAGATTAGCAACATTTTATTTTATTTTGGCAACGCGAGTTTTATAAATGAGTTACTTGTAATATAATTCAAGATATATTATAATGGTTATAAGGTATTGCCAACTTCAATTGGCTACACCTTTTATTTTTTTATTACGGCAACGCGGTACTAAAATTTGGCAACACTGAATTTAAATCCCTTAAGACATAGATTAATTTCTTTGAAAGAAGTGTATGTAATCTATACAATTTGTAGTTGTGAATAGCTCAGCAATAAAATTAATTGCCAACTATAATTGGCTACACTTAAGTTGTTTTTGTATTAAGACATTATTGTATTTGACTATACAATTTGTAGTTCTAAATGGCTCAGCAATAAAATGAATTACCAACTATAATTGGCTACACTTATATTGTTTTTTTTATAAAGACATTATATTATTTGTTTTGTTGTTTTTTAATATTTTTTAGCTTTTTAATTGTTTTGTGTTCTCTTTCTAATTGGCAACACTTTTTAATGTATAACTTTGTTTATTATGATGTTTTTGTTTCTTTATTTCTGTTTTGTTTGTTCGTTTTTTTATTTTTCTTATTGCGATTCTTTCAGTAAATTTTGTTTGATTATTTAAAATACACATATAGATTTTTTATGTTTTGCCATAATTTTTATTTTAACTGACAGTTGTTGTTGTTGTTGATTTTTTGTTGCAAGTTTCATATGAATGAACTCCCTTTTTTTGCAAATGAGTCATCCGCCTAGAAATAAGCATAATATATGTTTTTTGTTTTGAAGTTGCAAAGTCTGTTTTTTTTTTTTTTGTTTAACGGAAATGTTTTTGCTTAAAGGGCTGGCTAATGTTCTCAATATAAAGAGTTTTGAAAAAGTGAGTGATGATGGATAGAGTTTTGTATTGGATTAGTGGAAAAATAATTTGCTTATAAAATAGATTTCTATGGAGTTAGCCAGTGTTGCCAACTATAGTTTGAAAACACTAACACGTGTTAAAGGGTAATTATATTATTTTAAAAAATGTGTGATTTAAGCAATAGTGTAGCCAACTACAATTGTTAACTTCACAGAGAGAATATTATTGAACAAAGTTGTATTCACAATATGAATGAAAAATTTCCTTAAATTTAATACAAAATCTTCATAAATTTTATGAAATTAGTTTTTAATGAAAGTTTATTTCTGGGTGTATTTTTAATAAATATAAAATTTTTCATAAAATTTCACGATAAGTTTGGTTAATTTAATGTAAATTTTCAACCTAGGAGTTCTAGCGAAACCTGACTTGTTTTAATTTAAAATTAAAATTAATTAATTAAAAATATCATACAGATAATACCCTCAACATAAATCGCTCACTTCAAATAATGGCGACTGTTATCATTTTTAAACTGGTGTTGCCAACTACAATTGCTAACACTCGATTTAAAAACAAACATCTACATGCATATAAAAAAACATGGTTGGGGCAATCATATTCGAAGACCATCATATATTTTTGGGTTTATGGTTGTGCCAACCATAGTTGTATAATAATATGGTTATCATATTATGATAATAAAATAACCATATTTTTACCATAATATGGTCCCTACAGTTATATTATGATTCAAAAATTACCATATTATGGTCCTAAACAAACATGTTATATTGAATTTATCATGATATGATCGCACGTAATCATAGTATGCTCAAAATCTTATCATATTATGGTCCCTCATAACAATATTATGATTCCTGGATTATCATTATATGATCCATAATCTAAGAAAATTTCTTATAGGAAAAGTTTTTAGAAACTATGAAAAAGCTCTTTATATTTAAGACTATTTCCTTTAGAAATGTTTTTTCTAAAAACAAATTGATATTAAGGGCCTTTTGAAGAAAAATTGTTAAGGAAAAAAATCATAGATTCTAAGAACTTTTCTTTCAAGAAAACTTTGATTCTGTGGACATTTAAGAAAAATACTTAAAGCTTTTTTTTAAATTCTAATGACTTTTTTAATAAAAAAAATCTTAGGACATTTTTAAGATTTTTTAAGAAAGTTTTTAGAATTTTTTCTTTAAGAAAAAATCTTTAGAATCTAAGAATATTTCCAATAGAAAAAGTCCTTAGAATCTAAGTATTTTTCAGTCTTCAGAATCTATGAAATTTGCTTTCAAATAAAGGCCTTAGAATCTAAGTTGTTCTTTTCTTTTTGGAATATATGAACTTTTATCTAAGACACAGTTTGAAGAATCTGAGAATTTTAGTTACCACAGTATGGTTACAGCCAATCATGATATAAAATAGAAGGTGCCAATTATAAAATAGTAAAATATTTACTAAATAATAATGGTAGCGACCATGTTGGTGGTTAGAAAACCAATAACTTGGGTGTGACAACCATACCCGATTGCAGCAATCACAATATAGTTGCAGTGGTCATGTTGTAACCATGTTTTTTGCTCTGCGTGTACTTGAAACAATTTTAACTTTTTATGAATTTTTTTTTTATAAATTATTATACTTTTAAAAACTATCATTTGTATTTATGAAATTTACTTATTAGTAATTGAAATTGATATCCATAAAAAAGAGTGTTTAATAATGATTTCTTAACGCTGGTTATTAATGACCACCACGATGCTCATCGTGACTGTATACGCTACTTCCAAGTGAACTATTAAATATTACATTTTTAACTGCAGCTCGAATAAAAATAAAAATGTTATAATTCTTTACAATAGCAATTAATCATAATTAAAACATTTGTATAAAACTGAAGCTACAAAAGAAAATTGAAAAATTTAAATTAAATAAAAAACAAGAAAAATGTAATTATCAAAACTTAAAAGATCACCAAGCATATGGAACAAATGACAGTGAGGACGACGACAACGACGACAACGAAGACGGCGATGATAATTTATATTTGTTAAGATCCAACAATAAGATTATAATACAACACGCTCAAATGTCGGCTACAACATCAACAAGGCCATCACCGGCTACTACACCACTGTATGATGGTTATGCCACAATAAGGGGTAGAGGTTTAACTAGATCTCTATCAATAAGAGCCAAAGAATTAGAGGCAGCACAGGAACAAGAAAATTCCACAGAAGAAGTGACTATAAGACAATATGTTATAACACAACCGGGAGAACGTAAAAGAACTATATCGTTACGCAGTGATTATGGACCAGCATCACCATATCGGGCAAGTGTTACGGATACGGCTAATAATAAAATGTCACAAAGCCTATATCAGTCTTCGTCACAACCACCAGAAGATGTTTATATTTCTAGAACTTCAGCCAAACCAGTTAAGACACCCACTATCTCGGATATAGAACCATTATATGCCTCTGCCAAAACAACCTTTAGGCCTCTTTCAGATGCTAGTTCTTCTTCGGGTGGTGCCAATTCGGGTTCGGGTTGTCGCGATAGTGTGGTAGGTTCTTCGGCTTCTGGTAGCATAAATGTGGATTATCAAAGTTTAAAGAAAAATTCAAGATTTTCTTTGGATTCTCTTCATTCTTCAAATACTGCCAAGACTCCTGATTATACCACCGCCGATGAAGATCAAATATTTTTGTATACAGCTCCTGATTCGCCGAAAAGAAGATTAGATAGTGGTATACGTAATTCTTATGATGAATCTTCAGAACAAGAATATTCTCCCTTAAATAAACACTCATTTGAAATGCAAGAATATTCTATAACACGAACACCTTCGGAACATTCTCATTCCTCCAATTCACCAGCTAAACCGAGAAGGCCATCCAATTGTTCAGTAAACTACAAGAGAACACAATCTTTAGGGGATTACACAAGACGACCTTTAACTCTAATGACTTCTTCATTTCAACGCAGTGATAGTGAAAGTCCTACTTATATTACAAGACCTGCAGCATCACCTAGTAGTAAACCTCCGCCAACACCTGTTAGACGGGAAAGTCTTTATGCCAAACCAAAGATTTACTCTACACCCAATAAGTCACCCTGTCGCAGTCCTAGTTTAACACCTTTAAATACTCAACCAAAAATATCTTGCTATCAATTGCCTTCGCCGCCGCAAAGAAGTTCTAGTGCAGAAATTTTGGAAAGATCTTATACCAGCCATAGTTTAGCCACCATAGATCAAGATGAAGTCTTGGCAGTACCCTCCGCCATGCCGGTTCTGCAAAATCCTGTCGATAGACGTTATCATACCTTGGGGCATATGAGAGTACAAAGTTTGGGCAATAGTTTACACCGAGTACCCGATTCTCCAATGGGTTCTCTAGTGAATATGATTTCCGGCTCATTTTATGCCAACGGCAATCATACACATCACCTGTATAGTAATTTACATCCCAATAAGTCGGCTGGAAATATTTATGCTTCTGCCGAGGCGGCAGTAGAAGATCTAAATAAATTGGCTCCTGAATATATGGATCCTTTGGATTTTAAAATTGGTTGCCAGACAACTTTAAGAAGTAAACCTATTATACCTTGGTATGAATTGGCTATAAAAAGAGATGCTAATAAACGTCAATCTTGTCCACCTATAAGTTCCAGTTTACACATGAATGGTACACAGACTTTAACGGCAGCACGGAGTACAGAAAATCAGGTTAATATTTATTTTATCTCTTATTATATATTTATATAATTTTATTACACATATTTAAATGTTTATTTTTCCCCTCTACTGAAAATTTATGTTTATTGAAAGCTAAGCAAGAGATCAAAACAGCTCTTAAGATTCTTGATCTTGCTTATTTTAAAGATCCCCCAGCTCTGCATTTGTTTCTTAAGAAATTGAGTTTTTTTTTAATATTCACAGGGAATGATTTTCACATTTTACTGCATAACTTTTTTAAAAATTTATTTAATATTATTTTTTTCTAAATAATTTTAATCTTGTCTTTTTTCTGAAATACTCTATGGAATAATTCGACCTACTAGAGATTATTAAAGGAAAAGACCTAAAATTAATGATGGATTTTTAATTTTACTTGAATTCTAGAGTATCAAAATATTCATGAAATTTTAATAATTTTATTATTCTATGAAAGGGCAGCCTTTAAAAACTCTTTAGCAGATAAAAATTTAAAGCAAATTTTAAATTTTCTAAAATATTTAGTATAACAAGCACTATGTCGTTACGTACCCTCACCAAAAAAAAAGTATATTATGTCAACTGAAAATTTTGCTGTTATTACGGGAAATTTTGCTAATTTAAGCCCAGCGGTATTTTTTGCTAATCTTAGCAACACATGTCTGCTGACATGTAGTACAATGCAATTTGTAGAAAAAATTAGCTGCCGCTACTAAATTTTAGTAAACTTTTTGTCAAGTGGAATTTAAAATCTGTTTGCTAAAATCAGCAAAAAAAATTTACTAAATATTATTAATATTAGTACAAAAATTCAAATTTATTTTTTTGTTTATCGAGCATCAAAATTTTTTATTTTTTTTTTTTTTGAAAAAATATTTTAGACAAAATTTTAAAAACAAACGAATTTATAATTTTTTTTAAATATGGTAATTTCTGTTTTGAAAAATATTTTAGTCAATTTTTTTTTTTTTACTTTTAAGGTCAAATTTTAATTGTTTTTAGGGCTGATTTTTAGAGCTTAAAAAACTTTTTAGTGCTATTTGAAGTGGATGCCCTACTTTCAGACATGAGTGGGTATATTTATTTCTATTTGTAGGTGTAAATTTTATTTAGAACTAAAATTTTCTTTAATATCCACTTTTTAAAAATTAGTAACTTTTTTTTACCAAATTTTAGCAAATCGGTTTTCGAAAATTTGTAAAAGATTTCTGAAATTAGCGAAAAAAAAATTTGTAAATATTCTATAAAAATTCTGTAATTTGTAAAATGTAAATAGCACAAAGATTTGCTAAATAATATTTTTTTTACTAAAAATCAGTAAAAAAAAATAGTAAAGTCGGATTGAAAACCGTTTACAAATTTTTCTACTAACTTTTTTTTCTAAGTGTAGAAATTGCCGCCATTTCTGCAGACATTCGTGAAGTAGACATGTGCAAAGTTCAGTAGTGGATGATTTTCCATCAAAATTGATCTTGAGCGACAGGGCTCATTTTTATCTCTTCGGCCAGCCAAGCTTTCAAAATTTTTCTTATCGGAAGTTTATCCGGATTTTGAGGACATGCGATTCCAACAAGACGAAGCAACTTGTAATACTGCACGCGACACCATGCGTAGTTTTAAGGAGGTATTCTCGCATTTGGGAGGTAATCTCGCGTTTCGGTGATTTGTATGCGCAAGCCAGATCTCCCGATTTGACTGCCCCCGATGTTTTCCTCTGGGGATATTAAACCTAACTTGGAGGAGCTAAAGAACAAAATTCGAGCCGAAATTGAGAACCTCAAATGCAGCGTACAGTTATGGAAAATGTAATTAAAAGAGCAAAATTGTGCATCAATGCCGACGGCGGCCATTCGTCGATCATAATTTTCCACAATAAATTGAAACACAATTTTTAAGTGCGAATAACTTTAATTAGGGAAAAATCAAATGAGATTTCACGTTAAACAAAAGTTATGGCGAATGAATTTCAGATGATAGTTTTGCTCCACCCTGTAGATGACTATTTTCACATCATCCTATATAACTTTTTCGAAAAAAAATTACAAAAATATTTTTAAAACAACCCAAGAAACATTTTTACGCCAATCCGGCTTCTAATGTACGTTTACGGTCCGAAAATACTTATCCGTCAATGCTTGTACGTAAATGGAACATTAACCCGTATAATTGAATTTTCGAAAACAATACGTTTTGACTCCGTTTTGGTGTATCCGTTTCTATACCGTCAAATACGGTCCACCATTTTTCATCAGTTTTTCTTCCGTTGCTTTTGGATTTGTTTAGTTATTAAAAACGAATACTTAAAAATCCATGAGGTAAATTGATTGATGGATGCTAATTGTTCAGGAGATAAAAATGGTATTTGTTTGTAATTTTGATAAATATTTGTTGTATTTAGTTTGTAAAATTTTTGTTATTTATTTTTAAATATCTTTGTAAATAATTTTAGGGAAAAAAATTAAATTTGCTTTTAGGCATTTACACAAATCTGTTTTTTGGTAAAAAAAAAAAAAACTGTACCAATACGGATCCGTAAACGGTCCGTTTTTGACGGACTTTTAACGGAGAAATCCGTTTTTCATCCGATATGTCGGTCCGTAAATGGTACGTTTTTGATAGACTTTTAACGGACAACTCCGTTTTTCATCCGATATATGGGTCGGTAAACGGTTCGTCATTGACGGTATTTCAACGGATTCGTATCAGTTTCGATGTTCATAAAAAATCGTTTTTCGTACGTGTTGTTGTTGAGTCCTTAAAATGTTTCTTGGGTTGTTTTTAAAATATTTTTGTCATTTTTTTTTGTGAAAATAGCCATCTACAGGGTGGGGCAAAAACCATCATCTAATTTTATTTCGCCATAACTTTTGTTTAACGTAAAATCTCATTTGATTTTTCACTGATTAAAGTTATTCGCACTTAAAAATTGTGTTTTAATTTATTGTGAAAAATTATGATCGACGAATGGCCGCCGTCGGCATTGCTGCATATTTATGCTGTTTTGATTACAGTTTTCATAACTGTATGCTGCATTTGATCCGTATACGGTACGTAAACGGTGTTGGATTCCGTTTATGACGAACCGAAAACGGTACGTTAACGGAACGTATTTTTTGTTGGGAAATTATAAAACTTAGCATTTTGTTTCTGACAATTTTATTTAATATTTGTTTTTAAAAATTACAGGATTATATCGCAAAAGGTTTTAAAGCATTTTTTTGTCGGGTATATGTATTCAGATTCTGATAATAATTTACTATTTATTACATCCTAGAATCTTTTAATGAAATTAAAAAAATAAACCAAAATTATATTTTAGTTTTTATATACAGGGTGGCGCAAAAATAACCTTCCGATGTTTTTTGGCTGTGATTTAAAAAAAAATGAAAAAATTTGATTCTTCTTGTGGATTATTTTTATTTCGTCTTTTAATTTTTTTTACATCAAGTCGAGAATATGATGTCATGTAAATAGCCGCCGCCACAGTTGGTTGTCATTTGAGCCCTTTTTATGGCATTTTCCATCACTTTGGCCAAAACTTCCGGCGATAGGTCCTCACATTCTTGACGGATATTGTCTTTAAGAGCTGCAAGAGTCTGAGGCTTGTTGACATAAACCCGCGACTTCAAAAAGCCCCACAAAAAGAAGTCTGGAGCGGTCAAATCAGGCGATCTTGCTGGCCAGTGCAAATCGCCAAAACGGAAGATTAGGCGCCCGGGAAATGCATCCTTCAGCATATCGGTTGTGGCACGTGCAGTGTGTGGCGTTGCACCGTCCTGTTGGAACCACATGTTTTCCAATCCCAATTCATCAAGTTGCGGCAAAAAGAACTCGTTGATCATTGCTCTGTAGCGCTCACCATTCACAGTAACCGTTTGGCCCGCGACGTCTTCGAAGAAAAAAGGTCCGATGACTCCTCCAGCGAAAACAGCACACCATACAGTGACTTTGAGCGGGTGTAATGGCTCTTCGTGGGTTACACGCGGATTTTCAGTGCCCCAGAAGCGTAAATTTTGCTTATTTACGTACCCGCTAAGATGGAAATGCGCCTCATCACTCATGATTATTTTTGATGAAAAATCATCTTCATTATTGCTCAAATAAATAGTCACCAATATTCCGCGTTCTGGAGCAGTGCAGCGTAACATTGTTTATTAACGTGTATTTCGCATGTGTTTACTACACAAATGTCAAAACATAACTGACATTAGGGGCCAATCGCAAAATTTATAGCATTTTCTGATAGGAGGATTACTTTTGCGCCACCTTGTATTTATACTTCTTTAAAATTCGACACCCTGAACGTATGATTAATATTAATAGTCAGCAATTTTTACATAATTCCCTATAACTTTTTTTCATTCATCAATTTAAAAATATTTTGAAAACAGCTTATAAATCTAAATATTATGAAAATCTTGTTGATCATAAGTTTTAAAAAATTACATGGTTGCACAACAAGGGAGGTTAAAAATTGTAAGATTGCTTAAACATTTTACAAACAATAAAATTTTTATAGTGAATATGTATCTAAATTTAGGTTATTCATCATTATTAATTACATCTTGTAATCTTTTGATATATATAATTAATAATTTTAAAATACCTTTTTATTTATGGGAAAATTAACACTTCTTTTAAATCTGTTACCCCCAAAGTTATGATGAATATTAATAGCTGATTATTTTTACATAATTCCCTATAAATTTTTACTTTAAAGTCTTATAGTTTTTATAATAAATAGATTATAAAACTATACATTTATGGCTTTAAAATATTTTTTTTGATAAAATATATTATAATTAACAATACATCATATATTTTCCCATTAATGATACCTGAACAGATTTTTAAACAAAACAAAAATTATTTTTTTTTTTAATAGGTTTACTTAACACTATTTTTATTGTCTTTATTTAGCTGGTTGGTTGCAACTAAAACTATAAATATTAAATACCCTAAACTAGTAACTTAAAACTAATATTAATTTATATTTTTATTTCACAGAAAATTATTAAAGTTTATCTGTAGTTATTGTTAAAGTTTTACCATTAAAAGTTAATAAATATTTGAAAACTGTCACTTGCCGTTATTTTTTCTTGTAAAATCAATTGTTATGCTTCATTTTTGTTGTTATTATAACTACCATGATTGAATTTATTAAATTAAAAAAAAAAAAAAAACTATTGTACAACTTAAACAATGACAATTTGAAAGCAACAACAATTTTAAAGTTAACAAAACCATTTTACACAAGTGCAGTTAAGCATATTAAGTGCTGCATAATAATAAAAAAATTTTAAAAACTTGTTAAAACAACAGCAACAACAACAACAACAAAATGAAGTTGTTGATTTTTTCTAAAACAACATAAAAACATTAACTTAACTGCAAACGGATGTTAGATGGCCGGATTAAGCAAAAATTTGCTTATAACACATTAAACACGAATAAAGCGTTTAGACTGTAAAAATATGTACTGACAAAAATTTTATAAAAAAATTAAACATATCTAAGCAATCAATAAAAATTATTGCAAAGTTTTACTACCCATTTCTATGTTTTAAATAATTTTTTTTTTAATTTTGAATCAGTCTAAACAAGCCAAACACTTTTTAAATCTAATTATTACTTTAGAGTCTATAAAGTCCTTGAAATTTTTCATCTTTTACCAAGAAAACAATTTAAAATTTTTTAATAAATAGTTGGCTTCAAATTTAAGTTATTAAAAAATTGTAAACTTAGGCGTATGATTAATATTAATTTGAAACTTTTTTTACATAACTTTTCATAAGTTTTGTTATAATTTATTTAAAAAAATTTCACAAAATGAAAATGAATTTAATAAAGACTTTTAGATTTCAAAAAATGTTTCCGCACTCAAAAAAAAAAAACATGAACTAAAAATTAATCCAAAATTTCCTTTAAAATAGTTTAAAAATTTTCCTCAATTTAAGTAAAATTTTATTAAAACTAAAAAAATTTTCTTAAAATGAATAAAAATTCCTACGAAAAACGAAATATTTTATATACTCAGAAATAGTTCATACTTTTCTTAAGTAATATTTCTTGATTTAAAAAAAAAAACAAGTATCTCAGATTTAAGAAATTTTCTTACTAAAATGTAATAAAATTAAGTTTAGTTCAAAACAAAAACATAAAATTAGAACATAATTTATTCCCATTTAGTTCAAAATATTTGTTTAACTTAAAACAAGAAAGTACTTGAACTTAATGTGTGTTCGTTTTTTGTTCGCGAGTAGTAAATTTTAGAAAGCCATTACCAAATTTAGTCTACCACTTTCCAAGTTTTAAGAATTGTATTCTAAAAATTAGTTCAGGCGATTAAAAACAAAAAGTAATAATTTTTTTTAAGTAATAATAAAAATTTATTTGATTTTAGAAACTAATAAACTATTTCTAGGGAAAATTTTCATTAAACTTAGTTCAGATAAATTTTAAAACTTTTATTAAAATATTATTTTAGTAAATGTTTTCTAATTTATGACAAATAATAATAACTTTAGATATAAGATTTTTTTTTGGAAGACATTTAACTTATTTTCAATATTTTTTTCCAAAAAAAATAAAAAATAAACTCAAAACAAACTTGTTAATTTTTCTAATTTTAAACAAAAAATATTAGTAATTGAAACAAACTAAGGTGACTATTTAAAAAAATTATAGTGCATGATTGTAATTTTTGGTTCGTAATCGTGGATGAGCGTGAGTCAAGAATGACTTACGTGCCCATCTCTAATCTTAACAGTCTTAAATATTGAACTAAAAATAGCTTAAAATATATTTCAAAATTTTATTAGCAAAGGGTAAAAAATTTCGAATTTGCCCTTTTATGTCATAATTTTGTTTGTTGACTACAATACAAAATATCGCAAGCACATTTTATTCATTACAGAATAATGGCTTTCCTCCTATAATTGACGTAGCGCCTATTAAACTTTATATTTATCGAAGGCACTAAAACTATTTTTTTTATTTAATTATAAAAAAAGTTAAAATTTGTATATGTCAAATAAAGTTTAAGATGAAAAATTAATTTTTCCATTTTCCAATAATAACAAGAAATGTAACTGTGATATTTTGTATTTTTGCAACAATTTCCTTAAATTAGTTAATTTAAGAAGACAAAGGACCCCCAGTGTTCCTTCGCCATAGATGCCGTGTGTCACTTAGGGCGTCCCTTTTTGTAGTTCTCTCAAGCAGAACTGCTAATTAACTACGAAAAGGATCTGACTTTGTCACAATTTATTACGTTTCAGAATATCCTGTAGTACATTTTTTTTAATTTGTTTAGGGCAGCGTCCTCACAAAGCGGAAGTCCTCCGAAAGAGGGAAAATACTTACTTTAAAACAGAAACAGTTTCATATTTATTAGAAAATTTTTATAAAATTTAAGAATAATTTTTACTTAAAAGAACTTCTTTTTAACTTGATATTAGAAAATGTTTTCTTATTTTTAGGGAGTTAAGTCCTTGTTTTTAGTAAAAAAAAATATCGAAATAAAATTTTTCTTAAATTCAAGGAAACATTTCCTAACTAACAGTAAAATTTTAGATAATGTATGAACTAATTAGGAGGTAATTTTACTGTTTTCTAATAAAAATTTACTTCTCAGTAGTAAAATTTTTCTATAATTTAAAAATTTTTACCAAATTTTAAGTAAAATTTGTTTCTTAATTTCAAGGAAAATTTTATTAAATATAGGTAAAAAGTATCTTTGGCGCCGTTTTAACATTTAAATTTTTCCTCCAAATAAGTTAATTTTTCTAAATTCTAGTTCAATTTTTTTTTTGAGTGTATAGATAATTTTTTGAATAATCACAAAAACTAATATTAATCAAAGGTATAAATTTTACAAATTTTTTTAACATATTTTGATTTTTTTTTCAGAAAAGTTACCACATTTTGTAAGATCTTGCAGCCATATAACATTTTAAAATATTTTGTTGCAAAAAAAATTGAAACTTTCCATTTAACGCTTAATGGAATATATTTTAAAACAAGTTTTAAAATCTTTTGTCAATACTTAATAATTCTCACGTTCTATAAATACTTAAAATTTTCTTTATTTTTATAATAATCCTAAATTGGTAAAAATTTAACTTTTTCTCATTACAACGTTAGTTTGTTGTAAAAAAAATAAATAAATAAATATTTTCTAAAACCTAAAAAGGTTACACACACAAAACACCAACACACACATACATTCATTAGATGCACCTATAAATGACCAAAATAATACAACAACTACAGCAGTAACATTAAATACTTGCAACGCAAAACATTGCAAGTTTAAACAAACTGTCAGTGCACATTTGTTGTAACATTACAATTTATGGCAACTTTATTTTGTTGTTGTTGCTGTTGAACCGATTGCATTAAATACTATTTACAATGTTCACAAAATCCAACTCATTCAAAAACTGTTTGACATTGATTGGTAGAGTTTTCAACACAAAATTGACATTAAATGCGTTTAAATTTTTTTTTTTGATTTTATTTCTTCTTTGTGTAACAAAAAAAAAACGCATTTCGAGTAGAGGTAGAAAAAAATTAGAAATCTTTTTTTTTTATTTTTATAAAAGACCAACAAAATCAGGTCATTTTGCTTTTGTTAAAATGCACTTTTAAACCCATAAGTTTGTTTGAAAACTCAAGATTTGACATTATCAGCAGCGATTTGACACATAAGCTGTTTTAAAAGTGTTTGAAGTTGGTTTTTAACACAATACCATGAGTGGGGGTTGTCTTATATTGTGGTTTATTTTAAATTAATTTTTTTTTTAAATTAATAAATATTATATTAGAAAAGAAAAACTGTTGATAACTATATTTTTGTATAAAAAAATTACAAATAATACAGCAGCTACACTAAAAAGAAAAATTAACTTATTTAGAGGAAAAATTTAAATGAAAACGGAACTAAAGACACTCTTTTTACCAATATTTAATAACATTTTTCTTGAAATTAAGAAAGAAATTTTACTTTAAATTTGGTAAAAATTTCTAAAATACAGAAAAATTTTACTACTGAAAACTAAATTTTTATTAGAAAACAGTAAAATTTCCTCCTAATTAGTTCATACATCATCTAAAATTTTACTGTTAGTTAGGAAATGTTTCCTTGAATTAAAGAAAAATTTTATTTTATTTGAGTTCATTAGATAAATTATTTTACTAAAAACTAGGACTTAACTCTCTAAAAATAAGAAAACATTTTCTAATATCAAGTCAAATAGCACTTCTTTTAAGTGAAAATTAACCTTAAAGTTGATAAAAATGTTCTAATAAATATTATCCTGCTTCTATGGTAAAGGTAATATATTTTACCATATATTTAAAAGTACTTTACACTCTTTGAGTATGTACATATTTTCCCGCTTTCGGAGTACTTCCGCTTTGTGAGGACATTGAATTATACTAAATTACATTGAATTATACTAAACTCATGTATTTAAAATATAAATTAAATTTCATTAGCAAAAAGATAAACAAATTAAAAAAATGTACTGCAGGATATTCTAAAACGTAATTAATTGTGACAAAGTTAGATCCTTTCTTGTAGTTAATTAATGGTTCTCCCTGAGAGAACTATAAAAAGGGACGCCCCAAGTGACACGCGGCATCTATGGTTAAGGAGCACTGGGGGTCTTTTGTCTTCTTAAATTAACTAATTTAAGGAAATTATTGCAAAAATACAAAGTATCACAGTTACATTTCTTGTTATTATTGGAAAATTGAAAAATTACTTTTTCAGCTTAAAATTTGATTGACATAGTCAAATTTAAATTTTTTTTATAATCAAATGAAAAATAAAATAGTTTTAAAGCCTTCCATAAATATAAAGTCTTATAGACGCAACGCCAACTATAGAAAAGCCATTATGCCGTAATGTATAAAATGTGTCTGCGATAATTTATATTTTAATCAGCAAACACAATTATTACAAAAAGCCGCAAATTCAAAATTTTTTACCTTTTGCTATCAAAATTTTTAAAATATATTTTAAGCTATTTAAAGTTCAATATTTAAGACTAATCTATTTTGGACTCACGCTCACGCACGATCACAAACCAAATATTACAATCATGCACGATAATTTTTTTAAATTGTTCCTTTAAATTGTTTCCTTAATAATATTTTTTCTTGACTAGTTTGTTTTTAATTGATTGTTTTTTTTTTAAAGAATATTGAAAATAATTTAAACGTTTTCCAACAAAAAAAAAATTAGAAAACGTTTAATTGAAAAAAAAAAAAATATTTTAGTACAATTTTTAAAATTTATCTGAACTAAGTTGCATGAAAATTTTCCTTAGAAATAGTTCATGAGTTTCTAAAACCAAATAAATTTTTATTATTACATAGGAAAAAATGTATTACTTTGATTTTGATTGCCTAAACTAATTTTTAGAAAATAATTCTTAAAAATTAGAAAGTAGTAGATTTAAAAACTGAATTAAGAAATGGTTTTCTAAAATATAGTTAGTTTTTTACTACTCGAGGGAAAAAAATTAACACACATTAAGTTCAAGTACTTTGTCATTTTAAGTTACGACACATTTTTTGAACTAAATGGGAGTAAATTATGTTCTAACTTTTTTTTTTTTTGAACTAAACTTAATTTTATTACATTAAGTATGCAAATTTCTTAAAACTGAGATGTTTTTCTTAAAAATTGATAAATTTTTATGATAGTATGAACTATATATAAATTATTTCGTTTTTAACCAAACTTAGGAATTTTTATTCATTTTAAGAAAATTTTTTTAAGTTTTAATAAAATTTTACTTTAATTAAGAAAAAAAAAGGTTAAACTATTTTAAAGGAAATTTTGGATAAATTTTTAGTTCATGTCTTTTTTTTTGAGCTTTTTGTAGAAAAATCCTAAAAAAAAAATTTTGTAAAAGGAATTTACCACTTCATAAATTCTACTTTAAAATGATATTAACTTAAATTAGAAAATAAAATAAAATTATATAATTTAGTAGCTGTTATTTTAGAATACAACGAATTTGTTTTCTAAAAACCCTTAATTTTTTTGTTTAAATTATAAATAAATTATTAAACAATATCGATGGATTTTTAGTTTCTAACACCGTTTATTTGTTTTCGAAAAAATTTTTTTTTAAATATCTAATAGTTTTTTGTGAAATTGACAAAATATAAAATTTGTTACCCCAGGCGTATGATTAATATTAATAGCCCACTAATTTTATAAAAGTCATTATAACTTTTTGCCAAAAAATTTTAAAAATATTTGGTAAAATACTTATTAAACTACAAATGTTTTCTAATAAATACCCTGTACATACTTTCCCATTAAAAAATTATTAAAATGTTTTAAAACCACAACGAAAATGAAAAACTATATAAATATTAATTTTATAAAACATTATTTTAATTGTCTCTGTTTATCTTTTGCTATGAATGTTAAACTTTAATTAAAAATTCTTTTATAAATATTTATTACGCATATTATTATTATTGTTAATATCAATAATAATTCGCAACACGTTTTTTTGTGATAATTCCCATTAACTTTAATGAGTTCTCATAAAACCATTTAAAATACAAAAAACTGAATGCTATAACAAACTAGCATTTGGTTTTACAATTTTAATAATGTCTTGTCTGGAAATAAATTTGCAATGATAACTTGATGACGATAAACAAATTAAACAACTGTAAAATTTATTAAGTTTATCTATAAATGGCAGAAATAAAGTGTAGCATTAATTTACAAAAACAAAATAAATAAATTCCAATATATATACAAAAAAAAAAAACTAATTATATAAAAAATAATTGTTAATGACTTTTAAAAAGTAGCTAAAAAAAAAGTTATTTAAAAAATTAAAACTTCTTCGTACAATAAAAAATTCTTAAGACAAAATTAAATTATGTACAGGTGTCTTATGTTCAATTATAATCTCAATTAGACTTTCAATCATCCATTAACTGCGGCTTTGGTTTACAAAAGCATAAAATTTATTGAATTTTTTTATGTACACTTAAATATTTATTTTTGTTTTTTTTTTAATATTTTTCTGCTTATTTTTTGAATTGTAATAGTTTTTTTTATTGGTGTTTAAAATCAAATTGAATTAAATAATTTATAGTTTTAGATTTAAAAGTTAATGGCATGTGTTTTAAAAAAAAAATCTACTTGTTGGTATGTTTTCATATATATAATTTTTGAAAAGCTACCGTTAAAATATTTTAACAATTTGTTTAAAATTATTTGCGGTAATTAAAAATTGCATACATGCACTCAGAATATTATGTAGTTAACTGTTTGTAGTTTAATAAAAAAGTTTTCCGTTCCATTTAAAAATAAAGGAAGATGCATTTATTTTTCAAAGAAACATCTGTATAAACTTTTTTATACATTTATTCGAAATAATTTACTATCATTTACCGATTTTTTTCAGTTTCATTTATTTTTTTTATTTGTTTGAAATTTAATAAATATTTACCCACAAAACGGAAACTTGTGGTTTATTTGTTTCCGTAAGAGTTATTACAAATTTAAATTTTGTTTGCTGTCTGTTTCAAAAAAAAATATTCAAAAAATTTCAATTTGTTTTTTTATTTAAATTGGTTGTATATATACAAAATTTTTCAATACAAATTACAAGAACTTCATAAACACACATACATATACAAATACATTCAGACAAAAAGTGTTTATAGCTTCATACATTTTGTATTGTACGAGTATTTAAAAAAAAAAATACAAAAACGGAAATAATTTCAAATAAATGAAAAAAACATTTATTTTTTAAGGATTTGTGGGTAAAATTTTGACATTTATTTTAACTGATTATATCATTTGTTTTTTACGGATGTGTCAGTTGATTAATCAACATTTAAAAATAAATAACAAATGGCATTTAATTTAAATGAAAATTAAGTATACCGGTTTTTAAATGAAATATCTTTTCTTTTAAATGATATTTTCAGTTATTTTAACTTACAAACTTTTTTAAGTGTGGTCAAAAAACGAACCGCTAGAAATATTAAGTTGCGGTTAATATACATATATTGAGAAACTCTGTAAAATATATTTAATGTGTTTTAAATATTATATGTTTGCTTAAAAATATAACATGTTTGCCTGTAAACATATAAATTTTTAAATCAGATTAAACCGCAAACATATATATGCTTGGCTGCAAAAATATGTATATTTGCCTGCAAACATGTATATGTTTATCGATATTATGTTTGCATTCCTCAAATATAATTATGATAAAACTCGAATTGCAAATATATCTCTGTGAAAGAAGGAAAATATGACTCACATTTAGACATAACTATGTTTGCCTGAAAACATATGTATAATAACCATAAAAATAAAATTGTTAAAAGCCTATTTCAAAGCTATATATGTATTTTTAATACAATATGTTTGCATTCAAAAATAACATGTTCGCCTATAAGCATATATATGTTTGCATCAGATGAAATTCATCTATCGGCAAACATATATATATTTGGCTGCAATCATGTAAATGTTTTGGCTGTCAATATTATGTTTGCATTCCTCAAATATAATTATGATAAAATTATAATTGCAAATATATCTCTGTAAAAGAAGGAAAATATGACTCATATACAAACACTAATATGTTTGCCTGCAAACATATGTATAATAACCATAAAAATAAAATTGTTGAAAGCCTATTTCAAAGCTATATATAATAGTTTCTAAACATAAATATTATTGCCAGTAAAACATATTCAGCAATGTCGTTTTTCTAAGTGTATTTAATTAAAAACTAAGCTTAATAAAGTAAAGTTGGTCAAGCTTTACATTAAAATATCAGTTTTTAAATGTAAAGTTTACTACATTGTAACAAGTCTGCATTATTTTTTTTAGTATTTTAAAATCTGCATTCATTTTAACAAAATTTAAATAAAAATCTGTACACAAAAAAAATTTATTGCCAAAAAAAATTTCAATTAAAAAAAATTTTTTTTTTTTAATTTTTTGTTCATTTTCAATTAAAAGTTTAATCATATCAATTAAATTTTTAATTGATATTGAAATTGTTTTAAAAATATTCTAGTTTACAATAAACACTTTACTAAAACCCAACAAAAGTAAATGGAAGTTATTCTTATGAAATTAATTTTTCATTGATTCCAAAGTATTTTAGTTTAGTTCTGATTTTCCTCTTCTAAGGCATTTCTTTTTCACAACTTATAAAAATGTGATGTTTAATGAAATTTAACATTTTTCAAATTTATGACGGGTAACTTTATTGAAAAACAACCAAACTTGAACATCAATCCTAATTATTTTTATATAAATTTGACATTTATATTTATGGTTTAATTTACCAGATTTGAAATTCCTAAAATCGCTCTTATTATTACAAAAAGCTAAAAAAATTTGCTTGTAGTAAAAATTGCCAGAACTTCGAATAAAGTAATTTTTAAATAATGCCCGATTACTGAATGTACCGTTATAATTTAATCAACAGTCTAACTCAAACTTTATATAGGAAACAACAGCAAATTCAAAATTTATTTGGAAACATCAAAAGACATAATTTTGCACTAAACCAAAAGTAGGGCTTTAGATGCAATGAAAAAGGATCATAAAAGAAAACTTCCACCCTATGACACCCCTTTGTAAAAATCATTGGTTCCGATCCAAATTTTCACAACACCGGAATCAAAATCACTGCTTCTTTTTCTCTACTTTTGCTACTTTTTTTATGCGTATTTGTAAAAGCGTCATAACTTAATTTTTTTTTAAGTAAGAGAGCCCCAATCATTGTTAAAATTTATTAAAATAACATATTCTATGTAGTGTTTGTATGCATCAATCAAAAATTCGATGGAAATTTTAATTGATTTGATGCTGGAATTTCAATTATAAATTTTATTGACATTTTATTTAATTTTTGTTTAGGACTTTAATTAAAGTTTTAATTGATATAAAGCTTAAATTGAAAATGTTGAATATTTTTGATTAAAAATTTAATTAATATGATTAAAAAAAATGATCAAAAAAATTTCAATAATTTTTATAACAAATTCTTTCGTTGGTCCAAATTTAATTAAATTTTCAATTAAATTTACAAATATTTTCATTAAAACCCGAATTTAGTTTTCTCTATGTACAGGTTGGTTGAAAAGTTCCTGCGCTTACCAAGAGATGGCACTGCTAGCTCCAAACTTTTTTTTTCTCAAGTTGGTATAACTGTCCTGCGAACACATGCAAAGTTGCAAGTCATTCTGTTAATTCTTTCTTTGTTTGCAAGCCATTTGAAGTTGACGTGTCATTGATTTTTTTTAATATGGAAAAAATTGAATATCGTGCAGTCATTAGATTCTTTGTTTTGAAGGGTTTAAAAGCAAAGGAAATTTATGAACAATTGTTAGAAGTGTATAAGGCGTCCTCACCTTCAAAACGCACCGTTGATTTTTAGGCTGGTGAATTTAAACGTGGTCGTACCAGCCTTGAAGACGATCCACGCGAAGGACGACCAAAAACTGCAACCACAGCAGAAATCATTGAGCAGGTACATAATATGGTTAGTGAAGATCCAAGTTTGACTAAGTGGAAATTGCTAATGCCATAGGCATCTCAGACGAACGAGTACTCCATATTTTACATGAAGAATTACGTATGAAAAAACTGTTTGGAAAGTTAGTGCCGCACACATTAACAATTCAACAAAAACTGGATCGAAAACAAATTCCTCAGCGTAATTTGGAGCGTTTTAAGCCGAATAAAACCGACTTCTTGCGTCGTTTTATAACTATGGATGAGACTTGGATCTACCACCATGATCCTAAATTGAAACAAGAACGTTTACAGTGGACTGAAGCTGATTGTTCAGCTCCAAAGCAGGTGAAGTAACAACGATCAGCAAAGAAGGTTATGACATCAGTTTTTTGGGATGCAAAAGGAATTTTGTTGATTGATTATCTTCAGAAAGGTAAAACAATCAACTCTGAATATTATTGCAGCCTTTTGGATCAGCTGGATGAAAAAATTCGTGAGAAAAGACCTGGTTTAAAGAAGAAACAAATAATTTTTCATCAAGACAATGCACCTGCTCACAAAAGTGTTTTGAAAGATGGCTAAATTCAAAGAATTAAAGTACGAATTGCTTGAACATCCACCTTATTCACCAGATTTGGCTTCCAGTAACTACTATCTCTTCAGAAATCTCAAACAATTCCTTCGTGAAAAGCATTTTTCGTCGAATGAAGAGGCCATAGCAGCCGTAGACGGTTATTTTGCAGAGCTTCCGAAAAACCATTATAAGGATGGGATAAAATTATTGGAAGATCATTGAAACAAATGTATTGAGCTTCTAGGAGATTATATTGAATACAAAAATATATTTCGTAACAAAAACAGTATTCTTTTATTTCGAGCGCAGGAACTTTTCAACCAACCTGTAAAGTGTAATTCAAATATATCTTAAATAACACTTGATTTTGGCTTCATTTCCAGCAAAAATGTTTATTGGGTTAGTTTATTAATGTTAAATATTTAAATTTTAAAATACACCTTCTTTCCTAAGTGTTTAATCCTTTTAACTATATTTTTCCTTCTATATAATTAAAATTTTCCTAGTTTACTTTATCATCTAATCTAGAAAAACCATCTTTTTCCATCTTTGAACAACCAGAAAGAAAAAAAAACATATGATTTCTTTGTTTACATACAAGTTTTCTACTTCGTTTTCTATTTCTTTTTTTTTTTTTATTTTCATCCTCTGAAATATCTTTCTTTGTAATGTGTTACATTATTGGATTTTTGATTTCCTGAGGGATTCGTTATGTCTACATATCTACTCTGCTAGACAATACAGCATACAAATGCTGATATTATAATTTTTTTAAAATACTATGGCAGCAGTATTGAATTGTGGTCGTCGTCATCGTTTGTTTGCTGGTTTTTCATTTAAAAGAGGTGTACATTTAAACATGTAAAACAAGTTTTGTTTGTTAGATTACAAAATCATGAAGTAAACAAAAAAAAAAAAAAAAGAGTCTAAATTCGAACTAAAAAAAAAACCCTTTAAGTTATCGATAGTCATAAGTTGAGAAGTCGTAACTGATAGTGAAATTACCACTTGTGATGCTTTATACTTAGTATTCTGTTTAATACAGTGAAAAAAAAATTCACTGTATGAAAAATCAATTTTTCTCTGTGAAATTTCACAGATATTTTTGAAAAAGTACACAAAAAACAACTGGACTACTTTTTCCAAATGCCTTTTTTATGTAAAATAACGATTGAGATGCCACTTGTAATGGGCAACACCTTTCGCATTAGCGTTTTTGGTTGAGACAAAGAGAGTAGATTGAGAAGAGAAACCAAAAAAATTGCGAGCAGAAATGCATCTCTGGGAGTTTGGTAACATTAAGAGAGGTGACCTGCGGAGCCACATGAGGATAGCGGGGTTATTTTTTGATGACCCACTAGTCAGGGTCACGAATATGTTACTACGGATATTTTTGCTTTTTCGAGAGGGGCATATGGACTTGCAAATCTTGGCTTCCAGGAATGGTTCAGCGACGGGTTAAAACAGATCAATGCGGATACGGCTGCTGTCGTGTGTGGAACAAATTTTCAACATGCCCTTCTGATGGGCAAGTACCCGTCTATATTTCAGGTGAAGATCTATGCGATCTATGTACAGGATGTCCACCGGGAAGGTATACTAATTTGTTTTGCCGCCATTTTGGTAAACATTAATCTTGAGAGTTCATAGTTGGCAGTCGTGAAGTAGACACGTGGCAAATTTATTATGGAAAAATATTCGTTAAACCAACGTGCCAATAGGATGTTACAGCTCGCCCATGACAACCCCGATTTTCATGAAAAAATAGTAATGAGTGACGAGGCCCATTTTCTTTAAATGGATATGTGAATAAACATAATAGTCGATTCTGGGCAATGGAAAACCCTCAAATTATTAAACAGCCACCTTTGCATGTATTCAAAGTGACAGTTTGGTGTGCAATTCGGTGAGGAGGAATCATTGGACCTTACTTCTTTGAAAATGAAAACGGCGTAACGGTAACTGTGAATGGGAAGCGATATCGTGAAATGATTGAAAACTTTTTAACGCTACAACTGCATGCTTTGGCCTTGATTAACATGTTGTATCAACAAGAAGGTGCCACATCGCATACAGCCAGGATTACAATGGAATTACTGCGAGACCTCTTTCCACAACAAGTTATTTCAAGAAATGGTAATGTTGATTGGCCTCTACGGTCGCCTGATTTAACTGCTCCGGACTTCTTTTTATGGGGATATCTGAAAAGCAAGGTTTATGCAAACAAACTAGTAACGCTTGAGCAACTCAAACAAAATATTCGTGATGAAATTAATGAAATACCACGTGAAATGTGTGAGAATGTAATCAAAAATATGCTCACTAGAGCTCGCATTTGTGAGGCTAACAGAGGCGGACATTTATCTGATATTGTATTCCATACCTAATTGCCGACATTATATAAAACATTTATTAATATAAGATACATTATCTTTCATTTAATCAAAAATTATAAACAAAGTAGTATACCTTCCTGGCGGACACCCTGTATGTGCGTCGGAGTGTCTTCGCATAGTCAAGCGGCACTGAGGGCATTATTGTCTTATCACGTGTCGTCTAGACTTTTCCTGAACTGCATTGAGACTCTCCATAGATTCGGATGCAACAGAGTAAGCTGGGTCCTGTACACTAGGGGCATGTGGGCAACGAACAATCTTTGGCCCTAAACTTTTCTGTGGTGTACCTGCGGGGTATATCAGAGAAATACTTGGAATGTAGAGAGAATCCAAGTCCGTAATGTGCTAGAATGCTACCATTGGCCAGAGCCAGGCGAAGAGATTCATCGCTGCATCCAGTGGAAACTCCAGGCGACTTATTTTCCAGATTTGAGCGTCCCGTTAGGCTAGTTGGTGGCGTGCTAGTTATCAGTGCTGGGGTCATGGGTTCAATTTCGACGAGGAGCCCTAGTCTGTTTTGGCTACAACGAGCCGTTAGCATTCGTTGCTTGTGCTCGGTTAGGGTATTAGAATATAACTTATAATTATATGATTAATATTAATAAAAAAAATATTTCCCAAAACGGGAAAGATAACCTTCTACGGCTGCTATGGCCTCTTCATTCGACGAAAACTGCTTTCCACGAAGGAATTGTTTGAGATTTCTGAAGAGATAGTAGTCACTGGGAGCCAAATCTGGTGAATACGGTGGATGTTCAAGCAATTCGTACTTTAATTCTTTGAATTTAGCCATCGTCAAAACACTTTTGTGAGCAGGTGCATTGTCTTGATGAAAAATGATTTTTTTCTTCTTCAAACCAGGTCTTTTCTCACGAATTTTTTCATCCAGCTGATCCAAAAGGCTGCAATAATATTCAGAGTTGATTGTTTTACCTTTCTGAAGATAATCAATCAACAAAATTCCTTTTGCATCCCAAAAAACTGATGCCATAACCTTCTTTGCTGATCGTTGTGACTTCACCTGCTTTGGAGCTGAACAACCAGCTTCAGTCCACTGTAAACGTTCTTGTTTCAATTTAGGATCATGGTGGTAGATCCAAGTCTCATCCATAGTTATAAAACGACGCAAGAAGTCGGTTTAATTCGGCTCAAAACGCTCCAAATTACGCTGAGAAATTTGTTTTCGATCCAGTTTTTGTTGAATTGTTAATGTGTGCGGCACTAATTTTCCAAACAGTTTTTTCATAAGTAATTCTGCATGTAAAATATGGAGTACTCGTTCGTCTGAGATGCCTATGGCATTAGCAATTTCACGCTTAGTCAAACTTGGATCTTCACTAACCATATTATGTACCTACTCAATGATTTCTGCTGTGGTTGCAGTTTTTGGTCGTCCTTGGCGTTGATCGTCTTCAAGGCTGGTACAACCCCGTTTAAATTCACCAGCCCAAAATTCAACGGTGCGTTTTGAAGGTGAGGACTCCTTATTTACTTCTAGCAATTGTTCATAAATTTCCTTTGCTTTTAAACCCTTCAAAACAAAGAATCTAATGATTGCACGATATTCAATTTTTTCCATATTAAAAAAAATCAATGACACGTCAACTTCAAATGGCTTGTAAACAAAGACAGAATTGACAGAATGACTTGCAACTTTGCATGTGTTCTCAGCACAGTTATACCAATGTCAGTTACGAGTTACCAATTTATGACCATCGCTACATTATTTATTCTTAAGAAAATTGGAATAAAATAAAAGAAAGATACCTGGTAACAAGATTGGAAGAAAAAGTGCAGTAGCTTTTTCTTGTGTGATATTATTGTTATGGTTTGCTGCACTTTTTTTTTATAAAGGTTTGTGTTTTTTTATTGGATTCTTCTTTTTCAAAAGTGATGATACATTTTTTAACACAATTCAATGGTGATTTCGATTTGGTAGATTTGTTTCATAACTTCTTTTGTTTATTTTGTTTTGCTTATTTTTCTTTATAAGGAAACCGGTTCTTGTTTGGTTTAATTCTTTAAGGAAAATATATAAATTTAAAAAAAAAATCACACTACTTTATTGTTTATTTTGGATTTTTGTTATGTTCATGTTGTGATTTTAGAGGAACAGGTGTTGTTTTGATAAGAAGTTTGTTTTTTTTTTTATTGTAGCTAATCTTTTTGAAGTTTTCAAAAAAATTTAGTGTGGGAACATTTTTGAAGTTTTTTGTTTTTTTCTTTTTTTGGTTTAGCGGAAAAACGTTTAGAGAATTTTTAATTATTTGTAATTATAATTTTGAATTTATATTAGATATGGAATGAATTTTTTATTAGGAGGAGATTATATAATAAAATTAATAAGATTTCTGTAAATAATTTAAAGTCAAAAACTTACCACTTTTGAACCACAACCCAGCTGAAAATAAAAAAAAAACATAAATTAGTTTACAAAAATTCCCATTAAAATTTAATAACAAACAAGTAAAATTTTAAATAATTATCATTAATGCTTAAGATAAAATCAACAAAATTGTGCCCCCCCCCCTAAAAAAAAAAAAAATAGTAAAAAACTTTGTAAACACTCTTTAATCCCACTTTACTACACTCAGAATATTATGTAGTTAACTGTTTGTAGTTTAATAAAAAAAGTTTTCCGTTCCATTTAAAAATAAAGGAACATACATTTATTTTTCAAAAAAATATCTATATTAACTTATTTATACATTTATTCGAAATAATTTACCATTTTTTTCAGTTTCATTTATTTCTTTCATTTGTTTAAAATTTAATCAAAATTTACCCACAAAACGGAAACTTGTGGTTTATTTGTGTCCGTAACAGTTATTACAAATTTAAATTTTGTTTGCTGTCTGTCTCAAAAAAAAATATTCAAAAAATTTCAATTTGTTAAATGTCTACAGCAAAAAGCGTTGGCTGGGGCATAATTAGTCAGTAGTACTGGTGACAAAGTCAATAGTGAATCAGTGCAGTTACACTATCGAAATTTCCTACAGGGTAGCTTCATATGCATACATACATTTTGTATTATACGAGTATATTAAAAAGAAAAAACAAAAAATACAAAAACGGAAATATTTCAAATAAATGAAAATAACATTTATTTTTTAAGTATTGGTAGGTAAAATTTTGACATTTATTTTAACTGATTATATCATTTGTTTCTTACGGATGTGTCAGTTGATTAATCAACATTTAAAAATAAATAACAAATGGCATTTAATTTAAATGAAAATTAAGTAGACCGGTTTTTAAATGAAATATCATTTCTTTTAAATGATATTTTCAGTTATTTTAACTTACAAACTTTTTTAAGTTTATTTTCGTACTGACTTTTAGCAAAAAAAAAATTATTATTTAGAAAATTTTTTTGCTATTTACATTTTACAAATTATAGAATTTTTTCTGAATTTTTACAAATTTTTGTTGCTTATTTCAGAAATCATTTTACAAATTTTTGAAAACCAATTTGCTAAAATTAGCAAAAACAAATTACTAATTTTAAAAAAGTGGATATTGAAGAAAATGTTATTTTTTATTAATTAAATTACCTACAAACATACACTCAGAAAAATAAATTAGTAGAAAAGTTTGTAAACCGTTTTCAATCCCACTTTACTATTTTTGTGCTAATTTTTAGTCAACAAAAAAATATTATTTACTCATTATTCGACGATTTGCATTTTACAAATTACAGAATTTTTACAGAATATTTAAAAATTTTTGTCGCTAACTTTTGAAATCATTTTACAAATTTTTGGAAAACCGATTTGCTAAAATTAGCAAAAAAAAATAATACTAATTTTAAAAAAACGGATGTTGAAGGAAATGTTACAATATTTGAAAAAAGGTCATCCACTTAAAATAGCAATAAAAACTTTTTTAATTCTAAAAATCAGCCCATAAAACAATTAAAATTTGACCATAAAATCCAATAAATTTACTAAAAATATTTTTCAAAACAAATTAAAACAAAATTATACATTCGTTTATGTTTTAGTAGTTTAATAATAATATTTAGTATATACGCGGCGAATGTTCTCCAAGTGGTTAATCGTTTCGGACTTATCGGTGTAGATTAGCGACTTCACATATCTCCACAGAAAATAGTCTAGCGACGCTACGCTCTACAGCAGCAATGACTTCTTTTGTACTCACTGTATTACGTCTCTCTGTTGATGCGTATTATTATTTAAAGTAAACGTGGTATGTTGATCGTAAAATGGGCGTAGTGCGCGATATTTATTTCGAACAGAACCTTGTTTTTTAAAATAAATTTGCTTAACTTGGAAACATTGTTCAGGCGTCAGTCCAATTATTTTGAAATGAAAAACCAAACTAAACATAAATCACTTGACAGCTGACAAAATGGCCGACAGTTAAAAAAGTGTTGCCAATTTAAAGTTATATACGTGTATAAAAAACACCCTTTATATAGCAACGCATTGGCTTTCATAAAGTTGGCAGCACTTTTGTTTTGCCGGAAAGTTGACAACACTCATATCTGACTTTGTTAAATTGATTTCTGTAATACATTAATCTTTAATATCTTCTATTTTTATACCCTTCACCACAGGTGGAAGGGTATATATAAGTTTGTCATTCCGTTTGTAATTTCTACAATATTGATCTTAGACCCTATAAAGTATATATATTCTGGGTCCTTATGAAGAGCGAAGTTGATTTAACGATGTCCGTCTGTCCGTCTGTGTGTTGAAATGGGTTTTCCGAAGAACCCAGACATGATAAGGACTTGATTGTTTTTTATTTCTGTTACATGTGATCAATTTCTGTTTGCTATTGAAAATCAGCCAGATCGGTTAATAAATGACTGAGATATTAGCAAAAAACCAGGACTACCTCTAATTTTTTCCGTAAAATCCCTTTGTTTAATATGTATGTAGAATATTACGCATAACAAACACATCCATGTGTTAAAATTCTTTTCTTTCATCTCCACCTTTTATACACAAACAACACACATACAAAGATTTGTCATTTAAATAAACACTAAACAAATCTCTAATGAACGAAGACTTTTATATATGTACCTCTATTGACGATGATTTTGTGTGAGCTTCAATAGCTCAGTTGTCTAGACGCTATGTCACAAATACTTTTTTTCTCTAAGGCCGCAGGTTCGAATCCCGGTCAGTTCACTTTTTTTTTGTACATTTTTTTTTTATTATTTTCTTAAGACTTTTTTTTGTTTATTTTTGGTTTTTTTTTTAACATTTAATAATTAATTTATATAAAATTTTATATTAATAATTAAATAATCCATAAATAGGCTAAAAACATCAAAATTTTTATAAAAACCCTCTGATACAAACAAAATTTAAACGTTTTTATACCCTTCACCACAGGTGGAAGGGTCGCGGGTTCGAATCCCGGTGAATTCACTTTTTTTTGTACATTTTTTTTTATTTTCTTAAGATTTTTTTTTTTTTTTTATTTTTGGTTTTTTTTTAACATTTAATAATTAATTTAAATAAAGTTTTATATTAATAATTAAATAAGCCATAAATAGGCTAAAAACATCAAAATTTTTATAAAAACCCTCTGATACAAACAAAATACAAAGGGTTTTATTTCTATTTTTTGCTCCGATTTAAAAGAATTTATAAACAGATTTTTAAACCATTTTATTTCTCATATATTAAGAAAGTTTTATACATAATTTCCCTTTGAGTGCAACTATTTTAGGTCATAACTTATAATAATTTATAAAAAAAAAAAATTGTAAGCTATTTTCCTTCAAATTTTTAAAATTAAGCTAAAGAAATTAAAAATATTTTTAATAAAAAAGCGAAATAAAATCCCAAATGCAAATTTGCCAGCTAAATCAAACGTTTTTGTTGAAATAAAACACATGCAGTTCTAGTGATTTCTTTTAACGATTTGTTGAAATTCTTTTCTTTCACCTCTTCACCTTTTATACACAAACAACAAACACTATTCTAGAGCTGTAATATGACCTATGGATATGTCTTATATAGCAAAAGATCGAAAATCTTTAGTATAACATATTTGCTGAAAAACTCGGAAATATCGGTTCAGATACAAAAAAGTTATGCCCAAAACATACATTTTTTTTAAATACCTATTTTCTGGAACCATAAATCTTCCCGAGTCCAAGTTTTATCACCAAACTAAATGGTTAATTTCCTCTTAAAGGCATCCGTATATAAATCTGTCCATTCCATATATGTCCATATATAAACTTCAGTTTTTTCCCAACCATGGTGAAGGGAATATAAGATTCGGCATAGCCGAATTTAGCCGCTCTTACTTGTTTTTTCTCAAGTTATACCAGATTTTTTTCCATTTGAAATCACATAATAGCTTAAGGTATTAAACATGTTGCCGTATTATATTTTAAATTCATGTATCATGATTTTTTCTTAGCTTCCAAATGTTCTAAATAATATTTGTGCTCAACATAATTACCCTTAGGACTTGACATTTGCAAAAAGCAGCTAATATTCATATTTACAAAAAAATTACTTGGTTTATTAGAAAATACAAAATGTATTGGCATTACTTAAGGGTATTACTTAACAGACAAAAAAATAATAATAATAATGTTTACATGCCAAACACAATATCTTACAAAAAAAAATAACAAAATTTTTAATGGTTTTTTTAAATCTTTATTTCTTTTTAGGTAAGTTTTCTTTTCTTGGAAATTGAAATTTTAATTTTTTATAAAAAAAAAAAAGTTTGGGGTAAGCCAAAAAAAACACATTAATAAAACCTTTCAAATTAAACATTAAGTAATAATTCCTTTTTAATAATAAATTACCCAAAGGTCAACACATTATTTTTATAATTTAGGTTTTCCAAACCAATAAACATCATTACTTTACACGTTTATTGTTAGTGATAGAAAAAAAAAGTCATTAACAAAATATATTTTTTTAAGAAAAAAAAAAAGATTAATATGAAATTCATTTATTATAATAATTCAATTATAAAAAAAATCCGGTTTTTTCCAAAGCAAACAAATTTATAGAGAAATAAAATAAAAGAATTGCAATATTTATTTGTAAATAATGTTTAACTAACACTTGAATGCCAGCAGAGAGTGTAGCGCTTAACAGCGGTTTAAGATCAAACAATTTGTTGTTAAATATTGATGATTTTTAAGGCTAGAAAATCTTTAGTTAGACTTTTTTAAAGCTTTCATCACATGATCAACACCAAGCTAAGATTTGCCCAACAAACAAGACTGTGTGACGCTAAATATTATTATTTTCAAGAAAATTTTCAACAAAAAAAAAAACATCTAAAATATACAAAACCAGATTTTTTACTTGTTCATCATTAAAGAAAGTATTTTAGTGATGAGAAAAATTTAAATACATATTTTTAAATAAAAGTAACCGAATATATTCCAAACTATTAAACGATTCGAGCTAAATATATTTGGACCATAATTTTTTTTAACAAGAAATAATAAAGTAAATATCAAGCTAATAACGTCATACTATACTTGCAGTTGAGACATACGTTGCCAACAATTGGGTATACAAGTTAATAATGTCGATTTTCACAACAGATGGCATAACTATCACATATGGTTTGTGTCAATAATAACAAATATGGTATTTTGGAGCGTAAACATCTGTCATTATAATTCAGTCTTCGATAGACGTCAAAGTATAAACGCACATTTTTTTCAATCGCTATAATAATGTCGAATTTTGTGTTTAAAAAAGATGTTTTGCAGGCAAACCTAAAAACCTCCTTTCATTTGCAAAAAACGGCAGCTGAAAGTTATCGATTGTTGGTAGAAGCTTACGGTCATCATGCACCAACTTAAAAAACTTGTGAACGATAGTTTTCGCGATTCAAAAGTGGTGATTTCGACACAGAAGACAAGAAGAGGCTCGGTCAGCCGAAAAAGTTTGAAGATGAGGAATTGGAAGCATTGCTCGCAGAAGATTGTTGTCAAACGCAAGAAGAACTTTCATTGTCATTGGGAGTCTCACTACAAGCCATTTCCCTACGTTAAAAAGCATTGGGATTCCTTCAAAAGCAAGGAAATTGGGTGCCATATGAATTAAAGCCGAGAGACTTTAAAAGGCGATTTTGCATGTCGGAAATACTGCTTAAACGCTACTAAAAGAAGTAATTTGTCCATCGTATTGTTACTGGCGATGAAAAATGGATACATTACGATAACAGCAAGCGGAAAAAGTTATATGTAAAGCCCGGCCAACCAGCCAAATCAAATCAATGCCGAAGCCGAATATCCATGGCGCCAAGGTAAAGCTCTGTATTTGGTGGGATCAGAAGGGTATTTTGTATTATAAGCTGTTGAAATCAGGTCCAACGATCACTGGGGACCTGTACCGAACACAATTGATACGTTTGAAGCGAGCAAACAACGAAAAACGACCAGACACGAGGCCATAATCTTCCATCATTACAACGCTCGGCCACATGTTGCAAGATCGGTAAAAAACTATTTGGAAAACAGTGGATGGGAAGTTTTGGCTCACCTGCCTTATAGCCCAGATCTTGCCCCCTTCTCACTACCATTTGTTTCGATAGATGCAGAATACGCTTCACTTTAGAACAGGGTGTCAGAAATTGGCTTGATTCATTCTTTACCTCAAAACCGAAGCAGTTCTTTAGGCGCGGAATCCATATGCTACCAGAAAGATGGCAAAAAGTAGTGGATAACGATGGACAATACTTTGAATAATAGATCAATTCATTTCGTTTTTATAATAAATGCATTTTTTCAAGCAAAAAAATCGACATTATTAACTTGTATACCCAATCTAGTTCACCTAATAACGGGGGAAATGTCAAATAGAACGTCAAGTTGACAACTTTTACCTAATTTTCACAGAAAAGTTTATCTAAACTGTTTAATGTGCACTAAAGGATTGAAACATATTCTGATCTTGCCAATTAACAGTTAATCCAACATTTAATCTGGTTGCTATTTTTGAACAACTCTGTCTCTACTAATTGGTAGGCACAACAATATCTAAATGTGAAGCCTGAATAATTCACCTATTGCAACTTAAATTTATTTTGCTTCAAGTATTAAAAACTCGTAGCAAAATTCAAATATTCCATAAATTTACAACACTAAAAAAATAAACATTAACAAGCCATCATTTGGTATTAAAATCTCTTGAAACAATTTTATTGTATAGAGGAAGTCTAAATGATGCTTGATGCTTTGAGCATGACCAATCATGTACAAAACAAAAATTAAAAAAAAAAATACTTGATGAAAATCATGTTTAATTTAAATTTTAAAATAATCAAAGAGGGGCTTGCTTGTCTTAACGAATAAATAGATCTCCATTAAAATTGAAAAAAGTAATTTACACAATAATTTCCATTTACAAAAAAAACTGAAAAGTAACATTTAACATCTTCATAAAATGATATCATTTAGAAAAAGGAAATAATGAAATTCAATAACATTTTAATAATAATAAAAAAATATTTCAATTTGAAAAAGAAAAATATTTGATTTTATCAATTAAAATCTATAGTGTCTTTTTAAAATGACAACATGATTTCTTATCAAAGCAATGTCAAATATGATGACCTTATAATTTAAACCTATTTTTCCTATTTATTAATTACACACATCTCAATTATTTAGCAAAAAAAAAACAGATTGAATGTTTGATTTTAGATAATATTTTTCTATAAAATTGTTAAGTCAATTTTATTTAGAAATAACCTCTCCCATAATAGGTAAATTGATGTCAGCTTCTAAAAAAAATCTCTAGGGTAAGGAGCAAATACTAGAAATCAAAACGTGTTTTTTACAGTTGCTGTAAAAAGTAGCAAACAATGAATTTGTTAACACATACATACAAAAAAGATAAAAATCTTGAATTTTATTAAATCAATTAAAATGAAATCATAAAACTGAAATTAGCTATGAATAAAAAAAGAGAAGCAAACAATTATTAAATAAATTTTATTTAAAGAAAATGTTAATGAAGTCAATATATCTACCTCTTTGAATAGCGTCAGTGATATATGTATGAAGTAGTTAAATTAAAAAAAAAAATATATTTATATCGCATGTGAAAAACTTAAATTCAAAGAATTAAAAGAAAAAGTCTGTTCCTTCAGGGAATTAAGTTGAATGAATTAAAGTGAAATTCATTTAAAAGGGAATGAATTTCATGACTAAAAGTTGAACTAGTTTTGAATAAATGTTTTAGTTAATGAATTCATTCAATTTTATAAAGGACTCAGACAAAAATTTAAGAATTCCTTTAAGATAAATCGAATGAAAAAAAGGAATTAATTCAATTCCTTTTATTTATAGAATTAGATAATTAATATTTTTTCAAACATCACAAAGTTGGCAACAAAAAATACTACTTTTTGGTAAAAAAATACTACTTTTTGGTAAAAAATACTACTTTTTGGTAAAAAATACTACTTTTTGGTAAAAAAATACTACTTTTTGGTAAAAAATACTACTTTTTGGTAAAAAATACTACTTTTTTGTAAAAAATACTACTTTTTGGTAAAAAATACTACTTTTTTGTAAAAAATACTACTTTTTTGTAAAAATACTACTTTTTGGTAAAAAATACTACTTTTTGGTAAAAAAAATACTACTTTTTGGTAAAAAATACTACTTTTTGGTAAAAAATACTACTTTTTTGTAAAAAATACTACTTTTTGGTAAAAAAATACTACTTTTTGGTAAAAAATACTACTTTTTGGTAAAAAATACTACTTTTTGGTAAAAATACTACTTTTTGGTAAAAAATACTACTTTTTGGTGAAAATACTACTTTTTTGTAAAAAATACTACTTTTTTGTAAAAAATACTACTTTTTGGTAAAAAATACTACTTTTTGGTGAAAATACTACTTTTTTGTAAAAAATACTACTTTTTGGTAAAAAAATACTACTTTTTGGTAAAAAATACTACTTTTTGGTAAAAAATACTACTTTTTGGTAAAAAATACTACTTTTTGGTAAAAAATACTACTTTTTGGTGAAAATACTACTTTTTTGTAAAAAATACTACTTTTTTGTAAAAAATACTACTTTTTTGTAAAAAATACTACTTTTTGGTGAAAATACTACTTTTTTGTAAAAAATACTACTTTTTTGTAAAAAATACTACTTTTTGGTAAAAAATACTACTTTTTTGTAAAAAATACTACTTTTTTGTAAAAAATACTACTTTTTGGTAAAAAATACTACTTTTTGTAAAAAATACTACTTTTTGGTAAAAAATACTACTTTTTGGTAAAAAATACTACTTTTTGGTAAAAAATACTACTTTTTTGTAAAAAATACTACTTTTTGGCAAAAAGAACTACTTTTTGGTAAAAAATACTACTTTTTGGTAAAAATACTACTTTTTGGTAAAAAATACTACTTTTTGGTAAAAATACTACTTTTTGGTAAAAAATACTACTTTTCGGTAAAACATACTACTTTTTTGTAAAAAATACTACTTTTTTGTAAAAATACTACTTTTTTGGTAAAAAAATACTACTTTTTGGTAAAAAATACTACTTTTTTGTAAAAAATACTACTTTTTTGTAAAAAATACTACTTTTTGGTAAATAATACTACTTTTTGGTAAAAAAATACTACTTTTTGGTAAAAAATACTACTTTTTGGTAAAAAATACTACTTTTTTGTAAAAAATACTACTTTTTGGTAAAAAAATACTACTTTTTGGTAAAAAATACTACTTTTTGGTAAAAAAAACACTCCTTTTTTGTAAAAAATACTACTTTTTTGTAAAAAATACTACTTTTTTGTAAAAAAATACTACTTTTTGGTAAAAAATACTACTTTTTGGTAAAAAATACTACTTTTTTGTAAAAAATACTACTTTTTGGTAAAAATACTACTTTTTGGTAAAAAATACTACTTTTTTGTAAAAAATACTACTTTTTTGTAAAAAATACTACTTTTTTGTAAAAAATACTACTTTTTGGTAAAAAAATACTAATTTTTGGTAAAAAATACTACTTTTTGGTAAAAAAATACTACTTTTTTGTAAAAAATACTACTTTTTGGTAAAAAATACTACTTTTTGGTAAAAAATACTACTTTTTGGTAAAAAATACTACTTTTTTGTAAAAAATACTACTTTTTGGTAAAAAATACTACTTTTTGGTAAAAAATACTACTTTTTGGTAAAAAATACTACTTTTTTGTAAAAAATACTACTTTTTGGCAAAAAGAACTACTTTTTGGTAAAAAATACTACTTTTTTGTAAAAAATACTACTTTTTGGTAAAAAAATACTACTTTTTTGTAAAAAAATACTACTTTTTGGTAAAAAAATAATACTTTTTGGTAAAAAATACTACTTTTTGGTAAAAAATACTACTTTTTTGTAAAAATACTACTTTTTTGGTAAAAAAATACTACTTTTTGGTAAAAAATACTACTTTTTTGTAAAAAATACTACTTTTTTGTAAAAAATACTACTTTTTGGTAAATAATACTACTTTTTGGTAAAAAATACTACTTTTTGGTAAAAAATACTACTTTTTCGCAAAAAATACTACTTTTCGGTCAAAAATACTACTTTTCGGTCAAAAATACTACTTTTTCGTAAAAAATACTACTTTTTGGTAAAAAATACTACTTTTTGATCAAAAATACTACTTTTCGGTAAAAAAATACTACTTTTTGGCAAAAAAATACTACTTTTTGGCAAAAAATACTACTTTTTGGCAAAAAATACTACTTTTTGGTCAAAAATACTACTTTTTCGTAAAAAATACTACTTTTTCGTAAAAAATACTACTTTTTGGTCAAAAATACTACTTTTTGGTCAAATACACTACTTTTTCGTAAAAAATACTACCTTTTGGTAAAAAAAATACTACTTTTTGGTAAAAAATACTACTTTTTGGTAAAAATACTACTTTTTGGTAAAAAATACTACTTTTTGGTAAAAAATACTACTTTTTGGTAAAAAATACTACTTTTTGGTAAAAATACTACTTTTTGGTAAAAAATACTACTTTTTCGTAAAAAATACTACTTTTTGGTAAAAAATACTACTTTTTCGTAAAAAATACTACTTTTTGGTAAAAAATAGTACTTTTTGGTAAAAAAAATACTACTTTTTGGTTAAAAAATACTACTTTTTGGTAAAAAAGATACTACTTTTTCGTAAAAATACTACTTTCGAACCGATAGATGTTCAGCTAAAGTATGAAGTTGTATTTGCGAGATAGAGTGCTGGAATTTGGAGTCATGGAGGGATGAAGCGAAATTGTATATGGATGTGCTTTCGGCTGCCAGACTACAACATCGTTTTACAGGCGAAGGTTTTGTCTATTCCGGAGTATATTCAGTTTTTAACTGATTATTTTGGGAAATGCAGTCCTCTTCACTGATAGTCAGGCTGTGGTTAGGGCTTAGTCAGAGGAGTCTGTAAAATTAAAGAAGAAGGCTTATTTTACCGTACACTGTGGAGTGGATGGGAGTGAAAAAGCTGACAAGCTGGGCGGGGATGGATCAAACTTGGTGTCTTTTAAGCATTATTATCAGAGACTTTTTCGGATGAAGAATCCGGAACTTGAACAGAGAGATCAGGCACGGGAAACTTGGTGTCTTTTGAACTTCATTATCAGAGACGTTTTCGGATGACGAATCCGGAACTTTAACAGTGGGCCACCAACGTACACAGGGAGATCTGGAACGGGGTTGATGTTGGTGCGGTCACGAAGGTTCTGTGGGGTGACCCAAAAGTGATCAAGACGAGGAGGATCTTAAGGCGGGGGAAGAGGTAACTGGTACTCATAGGCCAATCAACACTACAATCACACCTTTTATAATTAGAGACGAGATTTTTTTTTGTTCAAGACCGGCTTTTGCATTAAATATTCAGGGTAAAACATTAGCACGGGGTCGTTTACCGTTCTTGGTGCGATCGCGGGCAGTTGAATTGGGGAAACTGATGGTCTATCTGAAGGATATTGAATTCTTCAGGCAGACTGGGATATTTATTATGGTGTAGTTTTTTTAGAAAAGCACACAACATGGAGATTCTCAGGCATAGGTGGATGTCATTTTTTTATTTGGCTGATCATAAAAGGGCAAATAAACCCTCCTCTATTCATCCCTATTTAATATGAAAAGAAAAAAATTGTCATTTGTTTAATGAAAGAATAATCATTTTCCATGGCTTCACAAACCTTTCAGAATTGCTACCCTATTCTTTAATTTTTAACGACTTCCTAAAGATTTTGAATTGGAGCATAATTAACGTTAAAAAATATATGTGTGACGTTAGCAATAATACTGAGATCTATCTAAAGCTAGGTTGGCAACATTGCATAAATTTAAATTAACGATTACTGCAGTGGGGTTTGCATTGCCAAATTATGGACTGTTTAGCTGGCGAAATTAGTCTATTTGATAAAAGTTAATACACTTTTTTATCTTTATCGTTTACATATGTAATTTTTGACAGTTAAAAGTTTACCGTGACAGTTAAAAAATTAAGTTTTTCAGTTAATAATACCAAATTGGCGCCCATAACGATCGGGAAAATGTTGGCGTTAGCAAGAAATTTATCGACAGCGCCAAAATATGTCTGCAGTAGCGTCTTCGCAATCTCTATAATTTGTTTAGCAATTCCCCCCCGTGAAGTTTACAATTATTATAAGACTTCCATTTAAAACAACAGTTTCCTTGGTGAAATAAATTCAAATTAATTTTGGGTATCAGATTAATAAAAATTACTTTAATTTTGTGTTATAAAACTTCAAATTAACACTTAATTAAACAAAATATAAGTTGGATGGGAGCCTAAACAAAAAAAATCAAGACACGCCAAATTATTAATGCCTAATTACCACTTAATTTCAGTTGTTTTTTTTTTTTTTTTTTTGTAAATTTTGCAGACATTAAAAAAAGAAATAAAACCAACCAAAAATTTTACAAAGTCAGTCATATAATACAAAAACTGCTACTCTAAACATTTTAACCAAACAAATGCTAAAAAAAGGTGTAAAATATATATAAACATTAAAAATAAAAACACTGAACTTAAACTTTAGCAATATGAAAATGATTGTATACAAAACTTAAACATATACAATAACAATCTAAACAAAAAAAAAAAACATTAAACCAAACAAACAATATTTTTAAATCAACAAAAAAAATATAATTTATAGATTTTTTTGCTTTAACTTAAAAAAAAACGAATATAATTAAAGAATTTTATGGTTGTAGCAAATAAATAAAATTTGGCTTAATTTAGCATGGTTCTTGTGTGATATTAACATTGAACTTTGTGAAATTTTAAAATTTTAAAAGTTAAGCGAAATAATCAAAATAATAAGAGTTATGTATGACAAACATGTCTATATTTAGAATATAAATTGAGTAAGCAATTAATTGTTTATCGATTAATTGCAAAAAGCAATTAATTCATTTAACTTTGAGATAAAATTTATTAAAAAAAAATTATGGGTTTTAACTAACAAACAATTTTCTATAATATAATTATAAAGTCTTTAATTTAAACTACATATGTACACTCAAAAAAAAAGACATGAACTAAAAATGTATCCAAAATTTCCTTTAAAAGTTTAAAAATTTTCCTCAATTTATGAAAAATTTGATTAAAACTTAGAAAAAAAATTCTTAAAATGAATAAAAATTCCTATGTTTAAGTAAAAATGAAATAGTTTATATACACAGAAATAGTTCATACACGATAAAAAAAGACATGAACTAATATGTACTCAAAAATTTCCTTTAAAATAGTTTAAAAATTTTCCTCAATTTAAGTAAAATTTTATTAAAACTTAGAAAAAAAATTCTTAAAACGAAATAGTTTATATACTCAGAAATAGTTCAAATTTTTACTAAGTAATATTTCTTGATTTTAGGAAAAAACAAGTCAATAAAATAAAAATTTATTAATTTTAAGAAAAAATATCTTAGTTTTAAGAAAATTGCATACTCAAATGTAATAAAAATAAGTTTAGCTCAAAAAAAAAAATTTAGAACATAGTTTACTCCCATTTGGTTCAAAAAATGTGTCGTAACTTAAAATGACAAAGTACTTGAACTTAATGGGTGTTCATTTTTTTCGCAAGTAGAAAAAACTAACTAAATTTTAGAACAACATTTCTAAATTCAGTTTTTAAGTCTACTACTTTCTAATTTTTAAGAATTGTTTTCTTAAAATTAGTTTAGTTAATTAAAAACAAAAAGTTATAAATTTTTTCCTATGTAATAATAAAAATTTATATGGTTTAAGAAACTGATGAACTGGTCTGTTTTCGCTACAATGATCCAAAAGCCTTCGTTGCTAGTGCTCGGTTAGGGTATAAGGATATAATTTGTAATTTAAAAATACACCCCGAAAACAGTATCAGTTGTGTCCACCGAGTTTGTTGCCAATCGAATTCTGGCGGTTACGACAACTGTTTTAATATTAAATTATTTAAAAAAAAATAGTATGGAAGAAAAAAAATTAAAGTAACCATTTAAAAAATCATCGTGCATAATTTTAATTTTTGGTTTGTGATCGTGAGTGAAAAATTGCTTACGTACACATCTCTTATCTTAACAGTCTTAAATATTGAACTTAAAATATATTTTAAAATTTAGTTAGCAAAAGGCAAACAAATTTTAATTTTTTAGCTGTTATGTAATAATTTTGTTTGCTGACTACAATACATTGCAAGCACATTTTATACATTACGGCATTAAGGCTATCCTATAATTAACTTTATATATATCGAAGGCACGAAAACTATTTTTTTTCACTTAATAATAAAAAAAAGTTAAAATTTGTATAAGTCAATTAAAGTTTAAGCTAAAAATGCCATAAAATAAACTTATGTCATTTTTCCATTTCCCAATAATAACAATAAATGTAACTGTCATATTTTGTATTTTTGCAACAATTTCCTTAAATTAGTTAATTTAAGAAGACAAAGGACCCCCAGTGTTCCTTAGCCATAGATGCCGTGTGTTACATAGGGCGTCCCTTTTTGTTATTCTCTCAAGCAGAACCGTTAATTAACTACGAAAAGGATCTTGTCACAATTTATTACGTTTCAGGATATCCTGCAGTACATTTTTTGATTTGTTTACATTTTTACTAATGAAATTTAATTTATATTTTAAATAAATGATATTAGTATGATTCAATTTAATTTAAAGACAAAAATGTATAGCAAAAGTCTTGTTAAGATCAGTGTCCTCACAAAGCGCAAGTCCTCCGAAAGTGGGAAAATACTTACACAATGAGTGTAAAGTACTTTAAAATATATGGTGAAATATATTACCTTTACCATAGAAAAAGTTTTATATTTATTAGAAATTATTTTTCAAATTTAAGGATGTTGGAAAATATTTTCTTATTTTTAGAGAGTTATGTCCTAGTTTTTAGTAAAAAAATATCCAATGAACTTAAAATACAATTTTTCTTAAAACCAAGAAACATTTACTATTTAACAGTTAAATTTTAGATGATGAACTAATTAAAGGGTGTCCCAAGAAGAACGCAATTTTTAAATTTTAAATAAAACACAGATATTTAAAAAAAAATCGTGAAACTTTATTATATCGTAAAGTAGACAGAATGAGGTTATGTATGGAACAATATATCGTGCAGATGGCCACCGCCGCTTTGCTGGCATGCACGCGATCTTTTAATGAAATTTTCAATGACCGTTTTGCATGAATGCTGCGGTATTTCATTAATGCAGCGTCCAATTTCCTCTTTTAAGGCTTGAGTCGTCGTCGGCTTATTCGCGTAAACCATCGACTTCAAAAAACCCCAAAGAAAAAAATCGAATGGTGTTAAATCGCACGATCTAGGCGGCCAATTCTGATCTCCAAAACGCGAAATAACACGACCGGGAAATGACTGATGCAGCAATTGAATTGTTTCTCTGGCTGTATGACATGTGGCGCCGTCTTGTTGGAACCACATGCCCTCCACATTAATTTCTTCAATTCTAGGCAAGAAAAAACTGGTTATCATTTCACGATACCGAACACCATTGACTGTTTGCGCTTGACCTGCCTCATTTTCATAAAAAAAAGGTCCAATGATTCCTCCAGCCCAAAAACCACACCACACAGTGACACGTTGAGGATGCATTTGCTTCTCGTGAATCACTCGAGGATTTTCCTCACCCCAAATGCGACAATTCTGCCTATTGACGAAGCCATCAAGATGAAAATGGGCCTCGTCACTGAAGATGATTTTATCGGCAAAATCAGCATTTTCATGTTGTCTCTCCAATACCCAATTAACGAACTCCCTTCGCTGTCCATGGTCAGCTGGCTTCAGTTCCTGAGTCAATTGAACTTTGTATGCATGAAGATGCAAATCTTTCGTCAAAATTCACTGCAAAGTGGATTTGGAGACACCAATTTGCTGAGCTCGGTGTCGAATTGAGGTGGATGGAGTTCGAGCGACATCATCACGTACAGCTGCGACATTTTCGGTCGATCGACCTGGTCGATGGCGCGTTGTTGTCTTTACATCACTAACAGACCCAGTTTCGGCAAATTTATCCATTAATCTCTTTACAGTTGACTCTTTTGGAGCATTATTGTGACCCCAAATTGATCGCAATTTGCGAACTGTAGCCGCAAAACTTTCACCATTTTGGTAAAACAATTTCACAATGAGAATGCGTTGTTCATTCGTGTAGCGCTCCATTTTTACTAACCTCGTACCTTCTACTAGGAAACAATAACAATTGTTCAAATGTCAAACAATGACACTTCGAATGTTGCCAGATTAAAAAATTGCGTTCTTCTTGGGACACCCTTTATTTAGTAGGAAATTTTACTGTTTTTTAATAAAAATTTAGTTCTCAGTAGTAAAATTTTTCTATAATTTAGAAATTTTGACCAAATTTCAAGTAAAATTTATTTCTTAATTTCAAGGAAAATTTTATTAAATATTGGTAAAAAGTGTCTTTGGCGCCGTTTTCATTTCAATTTTTCCTCTAAATAAGTTAATTTTTCTAAATTCCAGTTCTTTTTTTTTTTTTTTGAGTGTAGTATGACTCAGAAAATATAAGAGGCATTTAATTAAAAAAAAACTCTGGACTTAAAAAAACAGTGGGGAAAATTATAAATATATTGTTGAGAGCGTAGCCAGTTATGGAATAAATGGCATCGTTTACTGTAATTGTAAAATTGACTCATACTAAAAACAATTCAGAAGAATATTTTCATAATTAATATTTATTATTATTTGATTTAGTTAAAGTTGCCATACCGAGAAATTGACAATAATTTTAACACAACATCTAGAGCAAGGGTGTCGAAGCCCTATGCGATTGATGCTCATTTGTTTTTGTAAAAGTGTGTTTCAATACACATAGAGCACTCAGCAATAGCAATACGAAATACACAAACAACTTTGCCTTATTAGTTTTTTTGTCGTTCTTCACTGTATACACGCAAGTGCAAAGCAACAACACTTTCGTATGCTTTGCTGCTAAACATTGACGACAGCGATCATCGATGTAAATTTTGTTTTTGTTTAGCGTATGATATGAAATATATTTTTTCCCAATATACCATATAGCAATCAAACTGCAATACAACTTGAGAATAAACTTATATTAATAGTGTGTTTTAAGCTTTTCTTAATTTCGCTTATTATAATGTTTATAAAATGTGAATTCACAAGCAGTACTTAACAATGCTTGAGAAAAGATTATTATACATAACTTTTTCTAAAGTATTCTTATGAACAACATACACATATTGAACAACGCAATATGACGATTGAAATAGAAATATTTTTCAATACATTCTAGTCTTGTTGTCTTTGTTTTACACTTATAATGCATACAACAAGTGCCATTACTTTTTTTTTAATTTGTCAAACGTGTTTTGCGTGTACATTTAGTTGTAAATTTTATATAGTGAACGTGCAATTGCATATTAAATTTAATTATTTTTATTTATGGTTAAAATTAATTATTATTATTTATATTTAAAATGAATTATTATTTTTTATATTTAAAATGAGTTATTATTATTTATTTTTAAAATTAAAATAAAAAATAAATTAAATTAAAGAAAATAATTATGATTTCTTCTTTTCAACTATTAATAATATATTATTTTTGTAAGCTTATTCTACAATTGCAAGAATAAGCTTATAGTAATCATACACACATAATATTTTCACGAGGTTCCGTTTTGATTTTTCTACAATTGTTACGATAGCCTTTTTCAATATATTCTCAAGGCTTTTTCAAGCTTAAGGCTTGTGTTTGTAAACTTATAATAATATTTTTCTCAAGTCATTTGGTATGTTGGGTTTTCTTTTTTCTTTGTATGTATTGGTTTTTACAATAAAAAATATTAAATAAAAATTAGTTATTCTTTAAATGTATTGGTGTTTACTCTTCCATAAGGAACTTTTGGGCACCCCTGATCTAGAGGTTTTTAAGCTCACTTTTCTTTTAGAAATGATCATCTAAAATCTTTATTAATTTAATATCTTTGGCGTATATACCCTTTATTCATTATTTAAAATCCTAACAATTCTATTGAAACTGTAGTGTAAGTTTCCAATTACTTTTTAAAATATTTTATTTATACTCTTTTAGTATGTTAAGGTCAAGTATTTTACTTTATCTTCATTTGGAAGACAGTTTTAATTTTTTTATTATCAAATTGTAGTCTACTCCATGTTGTGACCACGAAAAAAATTGTTCAATTTTAAAACCCACCCAATGTTACATTGTAATTTATCTTATCAAGAAAAATGTTTTTTTTTTTTTTTTGAAGTTTGATTTATTATGCGTGCGTGGTGTGACAAGAAAATAAAACAGAAAAAAAATGCTAATGACAGCATTTGTTGATTTACATCTGTCAAAAGTTATAACTGAAAGCCGGTTAAGATGAAGACAATAGGAATTTTTTTTCTTTTTTGAAGAAAAGGTTATTTGTATAAATTTATAATTTAATGTCATTATAATTGTTTAAAGTTTGATAAAATAAAAAAAAATAGTTTAAGATTTTTTTTTTTAATATATTAAACATAAATTATCTTCAAATTCCATTAAGTCAGGCTGGATATGAATTATTGTTATAAAGAAACCATAATAAACAGAAACAAACACATCGGTGGGCGTTATTTTGTACAAAATTTTTTAAAATGTTTAGAGTAGTAACATGTTGCCTGTAGAGTTGCCACTGCAATCAATTATTTTTACAATAAACTAAAAACCTTAAAAAAAATTTAAATAATAAAAGATTTAAATTCTTGTTATGTACTGAAGTTTCCGGAAATATAAAGGGTGTCCCAAAGTTAAAGCAAGATTTGTGCAGTAAAGTGTTGCCAACCAAAAGAATAGTTTGACAGCTAACAGTTTAGAATTAGTAAAGCTGAAACATTACACGATTGCACAACGTGTTTTCATTGTTGAACAATATTTCTAAAATAATGAAAATTTGGCGGCTACAATTCGAAAACTTACTACAAAATATAACCGGAATATTGATCTTAGCTTTGTCAATTGTGAAGAGAGTAATTTAATAACTCAGGGAGACTGAATCAATTGCTGATGTTAAACATAGCAAGCCGTTTAAATGTTAACATCGAAGCAGTGTATCATTGGTCCCTACTTCCTCGATTATGAGACTGATAACAGAGTTCTTTCTGCCTAAATTGGATGATATTAATGTGGACGACATGTGGTTTCAACACTCAGAAAAACAGTAGAAAAATTTGTAAACGGTTTTCAATCCCACTTTACTATTTTTGTACTAATTTTTAGTAAAAAAAATTATTATTTTTCAAATCTTTTTGCTAATTTTGTTTTAAAACAAAATTTTTACAGAATATTTACAAATTTTTGTTGCTAATTTCAGAAATCATTTTACAAAATTTTTGAAATCCGAATGCTAAAGTTAGCAAAAAAATTTACTAATTTTGAAAAAGTGGATTTTTCAGAAAATATTATTTCGAATTAAAACTTACACCTACAAACTTAAATTGCCTTAAAATGTAACATAGATTAAAAAAGCGATCGGAAGTGAATATACCGACTCGTGTCTAAAAATAGGACATCCTGTTAAAATAGCACTAAAAAATTTTTTTAGTTCTAAAAATCAGCCCTAAAAACAATTAAAATCTGACCTTAAGAGTAAAAAAATTTACTAAAATATTTTTCAAAAAGGAATTAAAACAAAATGATAAATTCGATTATGTTTTTAAAATTTTTAAGCCTTTGATTTTTTTTTTTTTAATTTTGTCTAAAATATTTTTTGAAAAAAATAAACAAAATAAAAAAATGTTGATGCTAAATAAAAAAATATAAATTTGAAATTTTGTACTAATATTAATAATATTTAATAATTTTTTTTTCTGATTTTAGCAAATCGGCTTTCAAAAATTTGCAAATGAATTCTGTAAAAATTCTGTAATTAGTAAAATTAGCAAAAATATTTGCTAAATAATATTTTTTTTACTAAAAATTAGTACAAAAATAGTAAAGTGGGATTGAAAACCGTTCTAACTTTTTAGAGTTTAAATTCCACTTTGCCAAAAGTGTACTAAAATTTAGTAGCGGCAGGTAATTTTTCTACAAATTTCTTTTACTACAGGTCTGCAGACATGTGTTGCTAAGATTAGCAAAAAATACTGCTGGGCTCAAATTAGTAAAATTTCCTGTAATAATAGCAAAATTATCAGTTGCCATTACAGACTTTTTTTGTGAATAAACAAGACTGTAGTTCATTTAAAAAGTAATACGTAAAGTTTGTTTTTAAATGAAGAATCAATTGAAATTCAAAGAAATATATTGTTTAACTATTTGAATCAGTCATTCAAAAAACAAACTATAAAAATTTACAGACATTCAGTAGGAGTTGATATTTTTTGTTAAATGTAAAATTTTATGTTTGCTGCTTCTAAAAATAGAAATTCATATAATTCCTTTTTGTCTTTTTACCAAAATAGTTTCAATAAAAATTACAAGAAATTATTGAAATATACATACACACATATAAAATAAATATATATACATCTTTGTGTGTGTTGTGTTTTGTAAAATTACATACAAATTAAAAAAAATTAAATTTGAAAAACAATCCACAAAAATCGTTTTTCTACGTTTTGTCAGTTAAAAATTGATGGTTATTTTGAACAGCTTTCGATTGCTTTTACTACTTTTGTCGATTATTAAACAATGATTGAAAATAAACAACAAAATGGGCTGATTATAATGATCAATTTAATATATATTTTAGATTTTTTTAACGAAATAATATTGTGATTGTAAAGTCCGTGCATTAGTATACTCTCTCATGTTGCTGTCAGAATTTGCCCAATCGATTTCTTTTTATGGGGTCCCCATATGTCAACAAGCCTACAACCATGCATTAAAAGGGGGAAATTCAAAGCTGCATCAATTAAATTCAGCCATAATTATGCAAAAAGGTTATGGAAAAATGTATAACAAAAGTGTTCGTCTGTGCCAGCAAGTCCGTGGAGGCCTTTTCTTCTTTCATTTTGGCAACTCTATTGTTACTTTTGTGCACATGATGACAATTGCACTTGCTGTTGTAGTTTGACATATGTTGCAGTTTATAAAATTGAAAACATATGTAGCATAAAATTTTCGTTAAAAGAAAACATTAATTTTTTTTTTGTTTAACCATAATAAATAAAATATCTGGCATGATAATTTAAAAGAATAATGGGTATTTTTTGCCAACAGGAAATTGTTTGATAAATAGAAAATTCCAAATTTTGTTTTATAAAAATAGGTCATTTTGCAACACGAATTGTGTATAGTTTTATAAATTCTTGATGAAAACTATATATTTTTTTTAGTTCTAGATAATATATCGCATTATACAACAAATAACATTGTTTAAATAATCTAACTTTTTTTAACGGTATTAAGATAACTTAAACGTTTAATTTAAAACGATTTTACAATTACGAAAATTGTTTAGTTTGGTTTATAAATTGTTTTCATAAACAATTTTTAAAACTATTCTTTAACCACAGAAAAACACATTTTATATATGGTTTTCATTTATTTTTATTTTTTGTTATTTTTTGTTGCAAAAAAGTAACCAATTTAAATGCCATTGAACTTGAACTAACCGCTATAATGCAACACTGTATATTTTTATAATGTGTTGTTGTTGGTGGTTAGTTGTTCTGAACTGTTGGGGGGGTATGGCTTGCCACTTAGCTTGCTTACAGTTTTATTACAATAAAATGCTTAAAATTACAAACTATACATTTTTTCTGCTTTAAGCTGTAGAAAATAAACAATGCTGAAAAGTATTTGTTGAAAAAAAAAATGTCTGTTCTCTTCGTGTTTGTTATTTTGCAAGACAAAAAAATCGCCCAGAACAATAAAAACAACAGCAGCGCAACATCCACATCATCTTAAAAGAAGTGGCAACATGAAAATGCCAACCACAACAACAATATTTGGGGTGATCACAGTAAATATATTTATACTTAAAACCATATATATGTATTTATATATGCTGTTGCATATTTTAGATACAATAATATATGGTTCCTTATCAAAACTTAAGAAAAGAAAATCTTAATTATATATGATTCAATATATGGTCCCAGATCTGAAATATTTTTGATATGGTATAAGATATAATTATATCTGATTCAATATATTGCCTCATCATATATGATATGATATAATACATATGTACATACATATATAATTATTTATTATATGTCGTTTCATGTCAATGGTATCAAATATCAGCCAGGGAGATAAAATAATTTTTTTTTGTGTTTTTTGTTTATTGTTAATATTTTTTTTTTTTTTTTGAGACTCAATTCAAAATTTTTTTACCAAAAATTTTGTATATATTTTTCATGGTTGATATTCAATACCTTTTCATAATAACGGTAGTTGGCTACCATTGCTACTCTACACTTAGAAAAAAAAAGTTAGTAAAAAAATTTGTAAACAGTTTTCAATCCCACTTTACTATTTTTGTACTGGTTTTTAGTAAAAAAAAATTATTATTTAGCAAATCTTTTTGCTATTTACATTTTACAAATTATAGAATTTTTACAGAATATTTAAAATTTTTTGTTGCTTATTTCAGAAATCATTTTACAAATTTTTAAAAACCGATTTGCTTAAATTAGCAAAAGAATTTACTAATTTTAAAAAAGTGCATATTGAAGAAAATGTTATTTATAATTAAAACTTACACCTATCGGAAATGAAGATACCGACTCATATCTAAAAATAGAACATCCACTTAAAATAGCACCAAAAAGTTATTTTAGTTCTACAAATTAGCCCTAAAAACAATTGAAATTTTACCCTTAAAGTAAAAAAAAATTACTAAAATATTTTTTAAAACAGAAATTACCAAATTAAAACAAAATGATAAATTCGTTTATGTTTTTACAATTTTTAAACCTTTGACTTTTTTTTTGTCTAAAATATTTTTTGAAAAAAATAAATAAAATAAAAAAATTTTGATGGTCGATAAAAAAAAGTTTTGAATTTTGTACTTATGTTAAAAATATTTAGTAGGACTGATATAAAAATTTTAAAATAGCGATTCCATTAAAGGCAAGTATCTTTTTGTATAACCGGGTTTATTCCGCTATTGTACCGGTTCAATTTTGAAATATCTCAAACTACCGTTATAATAACGCTAAACTACCGAAACACTGATTTATAAAGGTATTTTGCAGATATATCAAAATTTAACAGGTATTATTATGAAATAAACCCCGTAATATTAAAAGACACATATCGCTATTGCAATCGCAGTTTTGAAATTTTCCTAGCGGTATTAATCAGAACGTGATAGACAACTACCGTTGTAATGATATTTTATTCATATAATATATTCTTGGATCCAATCTGATACAATTTGATCTGACATTTTTTGGATCTATTTAGATCCTACTAAATCCCAAATATATAGCTGGATTTTTCGGATCAATTTAAATCTTACTTAATCCTCAAAATTATTTCTGGATCTAATTCGATCCACCATTCTTGGTATAAAATAAGATCAATTCTATATTACAGCAGATTTTCAAGAATATCAGATTGGATATGATTAAATAATGCGCCAGATCAACTTTTTTTACTGGGGATACATAAATAAGTTAATAAGTTAAAGGTAGCTATAACTATAGTTGGCAACGCACTACAGGTTTATTATTACAATCGCATGGTTTGTTTTTTTTTCAAATTTTATATAAATATTTCATACAAATTTAAAGAGATATAGACTTATTGCTAAGTAGTTGTAGCTACTTAAAAATAAGGAATTTATAAAAATGCTGCCAAGTCTTGGGAATTCTTGGCTTTTCTCTTTTAAATGTAAACAAAAATACTTTAAATATTTAAATTTCTTTCAATTGATAAAATATTAAAAACAACAAAAGCTAACAAATGAATTATATATGTTTGTTAGTAAAGGTAGAGCAGGGCGCACAATATAATTGTTCTATTGTATTTTCTGGCAAATATACATACGAAAACAGTTTGCGTACATAGAAGTCCCCAAATGCTCAAATTATATTTATTCACAAAAAATAAAGAAAAGTCTGGTAAAAATAGGGATAATCCTTTTCTTTACAAGTAGTTATAGATATAAAATTCCAAAAATCAAACCCATTATATTTTACCATGAATTTGGATACAATTGTTGCCAACTAACATAAGCTATATGCGGGTAAATCAATATTCTTCGATACCCTGTCTTTCGTCCAAGTTATGGCATGATACCTCATACTATGATTACCCTAATTTACTGCTGATATTCTGCTTTTCTTCCACTTTTGTAGGGTGTCATGATGATTACTTGTTTTACAATGGCATATGCTTTTTTGGAGATGCGAACAAGAATGTAATGAAAATGTTTATACATTTCAAGTATTTTCTATTCTGTTGCAAAAAAAATTAGATTGTATCTTGTTAACTACATGAATTTTCATGAAAATTTTCTATAATTCTACATTTTTTTTTTTTTTGTACAACAAAATGACCCTTTTTTCATGTTTTATATTTTCAAGTAATATGTAACTATGTACTTCACAAAAAAAGGGTGCTTGTTGAAGCTTAACTACATCGGTTCATTATTATTGTAGTTGTCTGTTATAGACAATGGGAGTTTAAACGCGAAATGTATCTAAACACAGTTACTCACAAAATTAGATTTACAACAAAAAAAAAACATTTTTTATAGTTTTAATATTTAAAGTTTGCGACGTAACTAAAAATATTTTATAGAAATTTAAGCCAGTTTGGCAATCAAATATCGGTAAAATATCGTTATCGTTTTAATTAATTTTAAATACCGTTGCCCTCACAACATCGCTAACGACAAAATGCAATTTTTAAAAGCCAACGATATAACTAAAAATACATTTACGCTTAAGATACAGTTACCCTTAAAATAGCGTTACCATTATTTTTAAAATCACAAATTTGATAACTGCCGCTGGTTGTAGTTATGAAATTGGATTAATCTGTTTTAATATTAATAAAAACCACTTGAATCGAAACTTGCACTAGGAAAATTCTTATAGAAATGTTAAGTTTTTATTTTAAATTAAATAAACGTGAATGTTCAATTAGCAGAGTAGCTGTATGTTATATCGTTAAGTACATTATGAGCTGTTTTTGCACTTTATAGTACATTTAATTTTAAAGCTGAAGCGTAAAAATGTAAGAAAATTAATTCTGGTACTTTAAATTTGAGGTAAATAAAAGTAGGGAGATATCGTCTTAAACTACTTGTTAAGATGTAAATAATTGTTGCCAATAAAGTTTTTTTTCCTTTACTTTCAAACGAAAAAATCCCAGATTTAAGTTTGAACTTTGGATAGTTTTTTTTTTAACAAACAGATGATTTTAATTAAAGATTAGGCGATAAGTTTCGAGGAAAAGAAAATGTAATTGTCAACACATTAAATTGTGATTTTTAAATAAGTTTGGATTTTAAACAACAAACGGCTGATTTTTATTAAAGATTAGGCGATAAGTTTCGAGGAAAAAGAAATAAAATAAATTGGGATTTTTGAGTGAAATTTTGAATTTAAATTTTACGAAACTTGATAAAAATTTTGAATTTATCTGATTCCATTACAAACAGATTCGAATTCGCGACCAAAATTCCGCTTAACTACCTTTGAATTTTTCATATATATATCCCAGCAAAACTTTGGTGCGATATTCTCATGCGTTACCTTGTAATGATAGCTCGTTACCTTTTTCATTATTTGCAAGAATAAAGTAATAAGTTACTCATTATTGATTACGTGATATATGATTTATAAATGTAAAGTAATAATTGAAATATTTTTGAAAATCTATTATTAGATACATTACTTTGTGTTTTTTTGTAAGCCAAAGGGTAATGTATGTTTGTTTTGACAACACTAGCGAAAAAACGAAGCACAACAATTCATTTAAGTTTAAAGCAATCAAATACTATATGCGTCGATAGCTCAGTGGGAAGAGTTCTTGGCTGGCAACCAGATTTCCCTGGTTCGATTCTCATCTTGACCACATTATTTTTAATTACAAATATTTTAAATATAATATATGTAATAATTTTTTTTAATAAAAATTCCTCTTTTTTTAAAACTCTATTTTTAGACACATTACTTTTTTCCATTCTCGTAACCCCTTATAAGTAACCCCCTACATTATCACCTCTAAAGTAATGGGTATATACATCACTTTGAGGCTCATTGCCTCATCGCCCCCTATGGCTATACATTACTTTATTCACTATTTGGTAATGTGTGGTTTTGCTGGGATCTTATTTTTGTCCTTAGCTAGAAATCCTAAAAATCTATTAGACCTTAATTCACAAACGCTTGATAGAGATAAATATAGTTTATTAAAGTTAATTTTGCATGAGAAGTTTGTTCAATAAACTTTCGTTTACTTTGTTTTGCGTTTGTAAATCCAGATCTTAATCTTTAACAAATTGCTATATAAGGAAGTTATCAACATGTATATATTTATATATTTATAGTTGGCAACACATAGTCTAATGCAATTTTAAATATAAATCTTTAATTATTAATTATTAATTGCAAACTATATAGATTGTTTTACGATTTTCATAATAAATTCTTTTAATACGAAGGCGGATCAATAAGTCCGTGACTTTTTGAATGAAACACAGTTTTTTTTTTGCAAAAAAAACAAATTATTTTTCATCACAATCTCCTTTTAGCTCAATACACTTAGTCCAACGTTTCTCCAATTTGTGTATCCCTTCCAAAAAATAGGATTTTCGAAGTCCATAAAATAGTTTTTGTTTGATAAATAATTTCATCGTTGGAGCTAAATCTCTTTCCACCGAGCCATTTCTTTAGGTTTGGAAATAGGAAATAGTAAATAGTCTCTGGGTGCTAAATCCGAAGAATAATTCGAATGAGGGGGCAATTCGTAGTCTACTTCATGGATTTTTGCCATGGAAACTAAGCTGTCACACGATTCATTTGGTGGTCGATTGTGAGCAAAGGCGGCAGCCATCTTGCGGAAAGCTTTCTCATACCCCAGTGATCGTTCAAAATTCAAACCACTGAGCCATGTAGGATGCCTATGTCTTCCGCATTCTATTGCACATTCAATCTCTGATCGGCCAACAACATGTCGTGAATTTTTTCAATTGTTTTGGGTGTAGAGACCTCAATTGGGCGTCCAGACCATTCAACATATTCCGTGCTTGTGCGACCACCACGAAAGACAGTAAGCCACTTTTTTACCATTTAAATCGTTGGCAGAGTCCCCATAGTATTTATCAAGCTTTTACTTGCTTTGATTGACGGTTTTTTTTCGCAAAAACTAATGTTTAATAAGCACTCGAAATTCACTTTTTTCCATTTAAAAAAAATCCACGAGGTTGTATGTTTTGAACAGCTGTTAAACGCAAAGTAAATAACGGAATTTGATCAAAATTTAACAGTAGTCTATTAACGGACTTATTGATACGCCCTCGTACTCTTCAAATTTATAAAGTCTGCATCTGAAGTTATAATCATGATTCATTTTTCATTAATTTATTGAGAACAAAAAGAGATTGACTAATAGTGAATGCAATAAACAATATGCCACTCACGTTTTAATGTAAAATCAGAAGAAAATAATAATGATAATACACTTCATGTAAATAACATAAAAAAAAATTGTGAAATACTACCCAATAAACAATTTTATTTGACAGAGATTATACAAAATTTGCAAACGAAAAAAACTAAAAAGAGTAGCTTGATAAAAAATATTAGAGACTTTGGCTCATTTTGCCACTAGGAAGTCAAAACATTTACTTTAAACAACCTATTAATGCAGCATAAATATAAGTGTATTTTTAAAGCTGTCTTTATAGTTTCACAAACGTTGAGTTGCCAATCAAATATTGTTAAATATTTAACTTTTTTATAAAAATTAATAAACTTGTCATTTATCTCTAATTTGTTTGTTATACATACAAATAAGAAAAAATGGTATATTAAACTGTATTTTTTTAATATTGATTAATATTGAACAAATGTAAACAATCACGTCATTAATCATTAATGTAAAAGAAGATTTAAATATACACACGGTAAAAAAAACACAATTTTACTTTTAAAATATGTTTCTTAATTTATGAATAATGCATCTCGGCTAATACAATATTTACTGGAATATAAACTTAGTAAAGTTTAACAGAAAATTCCATTATCTTCAAAACTCAATATAAAATTTTTCTCTATTACTCCACTTGTTATGCTGTCTCTCTCTCTCTCCTCTGCATTTTAATTAATAATTAATGATATTTGTGATGGAAGAGAAATAGCAATAAATAAGTTATAATGTTGTAAGATAAGGAGTGTTTTAAAATACTCATTATCCGAGTACTTCCACCATTAAGTAATGGGTAATATACAGTGGTGAAAAAATTAATAGGAACGATGAACTTTTATTTAAAAAATAGTTGTAGAAATTTTCTTTAATAACCTATTTGTTTGGTGAAAACTGTGAAATATAACGGAATTATAATATACAATTGGTTTTTTTATGATTCCCTTAACAAATCAAAATTTATTTGCTAGAGAGTGAGAAAAGGTAAGGAAAAGCGTGGAAAAATTAATAAGAACGATTGCACCAACAAAAAATTCTATTATATAAAGTAAACTTTCGCAAGCATTTGTTCGGTATTTGCTGTCGAAAATGGGTCGCGGAATTCAATGTAATCTGGTTAAAAAAGATATTATTCTAAGATTAAAAAGTGATGGAAAATCTATGGGAAAAATTGCTAAATTAATGAAGTGTTCCAAAACAAAGGTTTTTAACGCAATTCATGCTAAAGTTAAACCTGAAACGAGAGGTAGAAAGCGTAAAACTTCTGTTCGACTTGATAAACTCTTAGTCCGGTTATCCAAAAACATTTTTACCATTTACAGAAGATGAAATGCCACTGAAGTGGGAATTTATGCAGGATAACGACCAAAACATGCTTCCAACCTGGAAAAAACGTGGCTTCAGGAGAATAAAGTACCTGTTATGGAATGGCCTTGTCAGTCGCCGGAGCTAAACCCGATTGAGCACCTTTGGGGAGTCTTAAAAAATAAAATAGGAATGTATTAATCCAAAAATAAAAATAATATGTGGGAAAAAATTAAGGAAGCCTGATACTCCATACCCCTGGAAGTTTGTGAAAAACTTGTTGAATCTATGCAACGCAGATGTGAGGAGGTTATCAAAATGCACGGACCGTCTACCAAATTTTAATATAATACTTAGATATGACAGTAATTGTTGCATAATTTATAATATATTAAAAAAATTCTATCGTTCTTATTGTTTTTTCCAGGCCCTCTTTCAAGAATAACAGTTTTTCGTTACTTATTGATGGAGTAATATATAATTTTAGTTAAACACACTGAAGTGGTTTAAGTTTATGTATTCTTAATTTTATTTATTTAGAAGTAAATAAAAATTTAAGAATAATCTGAAAATTTTGGTCGTTCCTATTAGTTTTTACACCACTGTATATGTTTTCGTTTATAATTACTTAATAAAATGTATGGCAGTTTTGACCAATTTAGTTGGCAACACAAAATATAACTGAAGATGCCAACTAATAATAAAAATTGTTTAATTTAATAACTATTCTGACATCTTTAAAATTGTTAGTGTTGCCAACTATTGATAGAATTTCATCTATCCATCAGTTAAGTAAATTACCCACTAACCGGTTACTCAATATTCGTTAAACAGTAATATGTCAATATTACATCTCTGCTTAAAAAAGCTTATCTAAGGCATTCTTAGATTTTTTTTTCACATGTTTTCTTATAGGAAGTAGGAAAAATATTCTAGATTCGTGGCTTTGTATAGGAAAAAAAGAAATACAACAAGAAGATGAATTCTTTTTGAAAACCATATAAGTTACCTTGTCTTGCCATACTACAGTTGAGGAAGACAATTTTTCATGTTAATGTCTATTGTTTCTAATTGCTGCTGTTCATTTTAAATCTTGTTTAACAAATGATTAATGTGTATAACGGCTGATGCCTTGATACATAAAGTTAGTTAACAAAACTATATACGGTAATTTAAAATTTGTAATTATCACAAAAACACATTAAATTTATAAAAAGAAATATATACACATACATATAACGAAAAAAATCCTTTTTTATAAGTTTCCTATTAAAAGCCACCAAGCGCTAATTTTGGCAAACATACAGTTTGGCACGTAAACTTCCCAAATAACAAAACTGTCTGTCTATATATCAACAATATATTATTTCCCCAAACTCTACAACATTCGACAAATGTGTGGTTAATAATGTACTCTTTTTGAATGAAAATGGAAAAAAAACATTTAGTTTTTTTTTTAATTTTTATTTGAAAAACTCAAAATCGTGCAACATTTTTGCCATTTGTTGTCTCATCACGTATAAAATTTAACATAAAATTTGATTACAGCGACACCGTAATGTACCTATCTTTTTCTGTATTGTGTCTCTGTCAATATCAAATAATAGTGCAGTACTATTTGTGACAAAATCGTGAAAATTCTTATAATACAGGAAGTTAAAAAAAAAAGATGATAAAAGCAAAACTGTTATATAATCCTTATAGTATATTAAAAAGTTTTACATTAAAGTATACAAGTAAAGGGTGGTTAAATTTTAAGGGCCGATGTTGAATGTGAACCACACCTAAACGTCAAGTTTTTTCCTGCATTTCATTTGACATTTCTCAATTTCAGACTAACTCAATTTGAACCTTGGAAAGATACACACTCGAGCAACGCGTTAAAGTTATACAGGCTTATTATGAAAATGGGCGTTCAAATCAATTTAATCGTCCAAATGTGCGTACATTCGGAAAAATCGTGTAAAAATTTGAGCAAACCGGATCTGTAGGAGAGGTGAAAACACCAGTGTATGCTCGTTCAGCTCGTACTTCAGAAAATATTGCTGCTGTTCGCGATAGTGTGGCTGAAGAGCCGTCCACCTCAACTCGTCGTCAACAATTGCACCTCTCACGCTCGTCGTTGATGAACATTATGCATAAAGACTTGCATTTACACGCTTGCAAGGTGCAATTGACTCAAAAACTAAAGCCTCTTGACCATTCCAAACGTCGTCAATGGTCAGAATGGTGGCAAGAATTGGCAACAGTGGATGAAGAAAATCATCTTCAGTGATGAGGCTCATTTTCACCTCAGTGGATTCGTCAATAAGCAGAATTGCCGCATTTGGGCGAATGATAATCTAATAGTGATTGTCGAAAAACCAATGCACCCACAAAGAGGCCGGTCAAGCAGTTACTGTGAATGGTGTTCGCTATCGTGAGATGATAACGAACTTTTTATGGCCCGAATTGAAACATATGGATGTGCACGATATGTGGTTTCAACAGCACGGTGCCACTTGCCACACAGCTAACGAAACAATGGCTCTTTTGAGAGACAAATTCAATGACCGTGTTATCTCACGTGGTGGCGATGTCAATTGGCCGCCAAGATCATGTGATTTGACATCGTTGAACTTCTTTCTTTGGGGTTATTTGAAAGAAAAGGTGTACGTCGATAAGTCAGCAACAATTCAAGAGCTAAAAAATTAGAAAATTCGGCAAATTAACGACATAGGACCTCAATTATGCCTCAGCGCCATCGAAAATTTGGACCATCGGATGGAGGTGTGCCGCCGAGGTCGCAGCGGCCATTTGGCCGATATTTTGTTCCATACATAATTGAACCATACCGTATTACCACAATAAAAAGAAATGACAATAATTTCCTAAATAATTTGTGTTTTATTCAAATTCTACATCGGCCCTTAGAATTTAACCACCCTTTATATTACAATTAACATTTAAATTGGAAAAAATGTATGCGATATGAGTTTATTTGGTGAAGTTATTGATTTACAGTTGAATATAATTTAAGTTCAAAAAATTAAATCGCTTTAGATAATATTTAATTAATAATTTTGTATTTCGACTAGGAGGGACGGTGCATTATTTCAATGTAAATTGTTTTTGTAACAAAAATAGTTTTTGTTTTGTTTTACAAAAATTGTTTTTGTAATAAAAACAATTTGTTATGAAATAACGCAACGCCTTACCTGCATGAAATACAATACATACTTCTTAATTATCAGATTGGCAACTCCAAATTAAAATTGGAAAAAGTTGCCAAATGAATTATAAGAAGTAGATATTCCCAGTTATTTATTGAGAACAAAATATGATTGAGAGACTAATGCTGTAGTATTTTTTAATAGTTGGCAACACATTCCACTTAAAATTTGTTTTCTAAGAATTTTTGCATTTCTTTTGTATATAACAATTTTGAAGATACTTTAGAATTTTAAAAATTTACCTTAACTGTTATGTTGGCAACACTCTCGAACAATCGAATTAACTGACATTTAATTATTCTCTTTATCGGGGTATCGATTCTGCATAATTTGCAAAGCTGCGAAGCGATAAAAAATTACTCTTCACTCATTTAAAAACAATGATAACAAGTTGACAAATTTTATCACTTCGCAGCGATGAATCCATTTAGAATCGTGGTCCATAGAAGGATTGTATTGAAAACGGAATTTAATTTTGTAAACAGGTTTAGCAAAATTAACAAAATTGACCTTACAATGACGTGATAAAACTTTTTCTATATTTTTGTATAACAGATAATGATGCAACGTTTCACCTGGGCGTTGCGTTATTTTAAGTGAAAAAATTTTATGCGATCAGAAATTCCCTCATCAAATCCATAGATTAAAAGAAACTAAGTTTATATCAAAAATTTCCGCAAGAAAATATAAAAACTTTCTTCATTCCTTTATTTTATGAAAAATTTTTAATGAAAATTTCCGATATTAAATCCTCTCTGCGGATTGGATGAGGAAATTTTCAATTAAGTAAGTATTTTTTTATCAAGTTCATTAATTTTAAGAGGAATTCTTCTACGTTTAAGAGAAATTCTTCTACGTTTTTATTTAATTTCTAAAACTTAAATTCCGAGAAAATTTAATGTTCTGAAAATCCTTCCATTTTCATTACGCAAAATTCACGAATATCTTGCTTACGAGGGAATTTTGTAATTCTGCTTACACTCAGAAAAAAAAGTTAGTAGAAAAATTTGTAAACGGTTTTCAATCCCACTTTACTATTTTTGTACTGATTTTTAGTAAAAAAATTATTATTTAGCAAATATTTTTGCTATTTACATTTTACAAATTACAGAATTTTTACAGAATATTTACAAATTTTTGTTGCTAATTTCAGAAATCATTTTACAAATTTTTGAAAACCAATTTGCTAAAATTAGCAAAAAAAAATACTAATTTTAAAAAGTGGATATTGACGGAAATGTTATTTCTAATAATTAAAACTTATACATACAAGCTTAAATTGTCCTAAAATGTTACTTAGGTTTAAAAAAATTATCGGAAGTGAAGATACCGACTTATGTCTAAAAAGAGGACATCCACTTAAAATAGCACTAAAAAGGTTTTTTAGTTTAAGAACTAAAAAACCTTTTTAGTCAGTAAAATTAACTTGCAACTTTAAGTTGGCAACACTCCCTTTCAACCAACTTTGAAACATCTTCTAGTCAGTTTGCATTGCAGATTTTATATTTATTTTTTTTTATTTATTTATTTATTTGACTTCCAATACAACAAGATAAAAATCCTACAATTACAGTGTTGGATTTTTGCATCGAAATAATATTTTAAGGAACAGGTAAAAAGTCGATTAACTGTTAATCCACTTTTTACTAAATTAACTTTCTAGTCTACTGTAAATATTTTTGCCAAACGATGATCAATTCCACATTCGTACACTTTTCTGATTTAGCAAACTTAACACCTAATAATAGTAGGTAAATAAATTTTTAATATAAAACTGTCGAATAAAGCTAATTATGTATCTTTAAATCTTTTATAAATCTGAGCATCATAAAGAAATATAAATCATTTTAATCTTACTTTACTTTGAATTAACTGCATAACATTAAGTTGGCCTAACAAAAGAACAAACTTTAGTGTTTTTTTAACAAAGTTTACTTAGATAAATCTTAACCTTAATTTAAACCCATAACTAAGTGCTATAAAGTTGTTATATTAAAATATTATTACTTTTCTCCATAGCAATTGTTAATTTTTATTAGTTGTTCAGGTTTCTACTAAAGTTTTTAAGCAAAATAATTTTCTATACACAACAACTTCCGTTTGCATTACTTAAATATTACTTGACAACGTGAGGTTGTTTGGCTACGTAGCGCGTCATTATTTTATGAATTGTCTATGGTTTTACATAAAGTTTACTTTAAAACAAGAACATGTACAACAGGCAATATACAACAGCAGGTGCTGCATTTGTAATTAAAGAAGGGAATGTGAAGAGAAAAAATTAAAACACACAACAATTGAGAAAAAGAAATAAAAAAGAAAATTATCCACTTAGGGCTCTACATAGATGTACATCCGTATAATTTTTGCGTGATTTTTTAAAATAAAAGTAATCTTAATGCGGTAAAGCATACATTTAACTATGTACCAACTAAAAGTAAAACTATCTAAGGTAAAAAAGAAATCTATTGTTTCTCGGAATAATAGCGTAACTAAATTTTTTTCGATTTTAATTTGTTGATGCAAAATTTCTTAATTTAGAGTCTAAACTTTTTTCTCTAGGATCTCGTCCTATTGAAAAATATTTTAAAGTACATATAAAGTTTTTTATTACTTAAGTAAATCTACAAGACTATTTAAAACACTTTAAACATTTTTTTCCGAGTCTATATTTTCAATAAGAACCTTTTATGGCTCTCCTGAAAAATTTATATTTGTGACTTAAGCGGTTGTTGAAGAAAACCACAGAACTCTATAGTATTTGTTAGAGTCTGACCGAAACCGAGTTTTTTATAAATACCGAAGCCGAATACTCGGTTCAGCAAGCTTTATACAGCCAAAACCAAATCGGAAACATTGTTAAAATTTTTGTTACAAATATTTTTAAAATTTTTTCTTCTGTATGTATTATTTCGAGCAAGTTTAGAATTTTTCGGGTTCGATTAAGATTAAGAGAAGATGAAAAAAATTATGAAGATCATCGATAGAGGGAGTGCCACACTTTCGACCAGCTCATTGTCAATCTCATTCTTAACCACTACAACAACTAATGGTTTAAACAGACTTATATATCAACCATTCAAAGGAAAAGGGATATGCAAAAAGGGATAATGAATGATTACCCGTAAAACTAAGCTTTTTCCATGTACTTTTAGAATTTAATGTGGCAACCATTTTTGATTTTCAAAGCACAAGTTGAAAGAGTTGACTTTCCAACTGCTATGAGGGCGGATCAATAAGTCCGTGACTTTTCGAACTTCCCTCGTAGTTATATAAAATGCAACACTGTTCCCATCAAGTACCACCTGTTAATAGACTACTGTCAAATTTTGAGCAAGTTCCGTCATTTACTTTGCGTTTAACAGCATTTCAAAACATACAACCTCGTGGATTTTTTTTTAAATTGAAAAAAGTGAATTTCAAGTACTCATTAAACATTATTTTTTGCAAAAAAAAAACGGTCAATCAAACCAAGGAAAAGCTTGATAAATACTATGAGGACACTGCACCATCGATTCCGCTGAACTTTCTGGACAGCCAATTGAGGTCAATTCACCCGAAAATGTCGAAAAAATCCACGATATGGTTTTGGCCGATCGAAGAGTAAAAGTGCGTGAGATTGTTGACGCCGTAGGCATTTCATATGGCAGTGTGGTTTCGATTTTAAATGATCAGTTGGATTTAAGAAAACTGTCTGCAAGATGGGTGCCGCGTTTGCTCCCCATTGACCATAAACGTAATCGTGTGAAAACTTCAAAGGATTGTTTGAAGTTGTTTAACCGCAATTCAAATAAGTTTTTGCGGCGTTTTGTAACTGTGGATGAAACATGGATCCATTACAACACTCCGGAGACCAAGCAGCAGTCTAAACAATGGGTTTTTCCGGGTGAACCGGCTCCGAAGAAGTCAAGGTAAGTTTGTCTGCCAATAAGATGATGGCAACAGTTTTTTGGGATGCACGCGGGATAATCCACATCGATTACCTTCAAAAGGGAAAAACAATAAACGGCGAATATTATGCCAACTTATTGGACCGATTTAACGAGAATTCAAAAATAAATCGACCCCATATGGCCAAGAAAAAAGCTCTTTTTCATCAAGATAATGCACAGGTGCACACGCGTGTAGTCTCAATGGCAAAATTCCATGAATTGGGCTAGGAATTGCTACTTCATCCGCCACATTCTCCGGATTTAGCCCCCAGTAGCTATTTGCTATTTCCAAAAATAAAGAAATGGTTTGGTGGAAAGAGATTTTGCTCCAACGATGAAGTTATTGATCAAACAAATGCTTATTTTAAGGACCTCGAAAAATCTTATTTTTTGGAAGGGATACAAAAATTGAAGATATGTTGGACTAAGTGTATTGAGATAAGAGGAGACTATGTAGAAAAATAAATTTTATTTTTTTGAAAAAAAACTGCGTTACATTCAAAAAGCCACGTAAAATCACCTCTGGAAAGCTCCAAGAGATATTTGGACGAGTATTTTGTTCTACCTGTAGCATTTTGCTCTACAATGATATCGTAAAATCATCTCTGGAAAGCTCCAAGAGATATTTGGACGAGTATTTTGTTCTACCTGTAGCATTTTGCTCTACAATGATATTAATATATTTTTTTTTCTTTCAATACATTTCCGTTTTGGCAATTATTCCATCAAAATTTCGCCGAACACCAAATAATTGACGAATGTCGTTTTTTTATTAAAAGCGGAACCAAATATTCGGTCGAACTCTAGTATTTGTCAAAACAAAATATATATCTTATAACTTAATTACTTAACATGTTTAATTTGTGCAAGAACTGTCAATTTAAAAAGTTTTAAGCCTGTTATGTTAATAACTCTTTTGCATCTTTCATGGTCTATGACTGCAACGTGCTCTGTTGTAAGGTGTGGTATTTCAATATATGTAGTATTTAGACATCATCTTGTTAAACAGAGTAGTAGTTGCTTATTTTAATTACTAAACTAATAGACATAATGAGTTTGCTAACATGTTTTGAGATCAATTTTAATTATTATTATTATTAAATGACAGAAGATTTAATAAAACACTTAAGGTAGAAAGCAAACATCTTAAGATTCGAATAATTTAACTAAGTTTTTTTTGGTAAACATTTCAAATTAATTATTTCCTTTTTTTCTTCTTCTTCTACTTTTAGGCTCATGTGGTGGCTGCATTTGAACAGTCTCTTTCAAATATGACTTCCCGTCTACAACATTTAACGGCCACTGCCGAACGTAAGGATGGTGAATTAACGGATATGCGCCAGACAATTGAACTTTTGCGTAAACAGTCAATACAAGCTGGTCTTACAACAGCTCATATGCAAAGTATGGGTGTGCAAACACAAAGTCAGACTCAAAATGATTTGCTCAGTAATAAACCACCACCACTGCCACCATCATCAATGCCAGGACAACATCTGTCTCGTGCGGCTCAACATCATCAACAACTACAAACAGGTTCAAATGGCGCGCCCGGAGCCATGCAAAGACATCACAGTTCCGATTCTATGTGTTCGGTAAATTCTATAGGCTCCAGTTGTTCGGCCCAAGATAAGAAGCAAAAAAAAAAGGGATGGCTTAGAAGTTCTTTTACAAAAGCCTTTTCACGTAATGCCAAAATTTCCAAAACTAGTCGTCATGTGGGTCATAATCATGGTCCACATTCTGGAGTTCATGCCAGTGATATAGGCAGCCATGCTTCGGGTATTAATAGAACTAATGGACATGGTGGTGAACCTCCAGGTTTATCAGCCCTGGCTACTCAACCAGCACCCACAATGCCAGCAGCTTCACCCACCAAATCTAGCCCAGCCAAAACGGTTACCCTAATAGATAATGCAAAACCTATAGATGCCATTGAACATGATGAAAATACTCATGTGGTGGAAGAGCTAAAGAAACAATTAAGGGAAAAAGATTTAGTGCTAACCGATATACGTTTGGAAGCTTTAAGTTCGGCTTCACAATTGGAGAATTTAAAAGATACTGTTAATAAAATGAGAGCTGAAATGATGTCCCTCAAACAAAATAATGAAAGATTGCAAAAAATGGTAACCAGCAGATCTTTAGCTGGTTCAGAGGTTTCTTTGGGTAATGCCATAAGTCCTAATGGTTCCATAGGAGAGTCTCGTCGCTATTCTTTGGCCGATGGTAATTCCCGGCCTCCCATGGAATTACCCAAAAGATTGGAAGAGGAAGTTGAAGAAGAAAATATACCACCTGCTCCCGCACCAGAACCTCCACCACCACCAATTTCTCCTACCACTCATATTGATTTAACACCACCACCACCTGCTTTAGAATCTATTTCCAGTCCAGCTCATATACCATCTACGGCAGAAGAGCTGCAAGATGTTAGTGATGGCAAGAAATTGGCCATAGCTTGTTATTTGGGTCAACCCGAGTCATTCGGTAAATATTGTGAAGAAATGTTGGAGGTAGATGATTTCTATGCCAATAGCTCGATGATTGGTAGTAATTTAGATGAAAATGGTGAACGTAAAACATTCCCTACGGCCAGTCCTAATGAATTTGTCATTGCCTATACCTATATATCGGGCAAGACATCGTGGCAAAATTTGGATTATATAGTGCGTAAAACATTTAAAGATTATGTCTCACGCATAGATCCGGGTACCAATTTGGGTTTAAACACCGACTCCATAACATCTTATCACTTGGGTGAAGCTAAAAGGGGGCCGGAAATGGGTTTTCCAGAATTGCTACCCTGTGGTTATATAGTGGGAAATGTACGCACTTTATATATTTGTCTTCAAGGTGTAGGCAGTTTAGCTTTCGATAGTCTAATTCCTAGAAGTATTGTACATCGTTACATCAGCTTGTTGACGGAACATCGTAGATTGATATTGTGTGGTCCAAGTGGTACGGGTAAATCATATTTGGCTAGACGTTTAGCGGAATTTTTGGTAGCTAGATCGGGTAGAGGTATTCCTTCAGAAGCTATAGCTACATTTAAGTAAGTATTTAAAGTCAAGCGATATTTTAATTATTTCAATTCATTCGTCGGTCTAAAATGTGGGAAGCCATATTATTATTGCTGAAAAGTTAGCACATACACTGGCGGTCATGAAAACCCACTGGCAACTCTATTATTTCATTCCAAATCTTTGGAAATTTACCGTTTTTTTTTTTTTTTTTTGTTGTAATAAAAAGAATTTATGGTATTGAACTGACTTAAATATGTTGGCAAACAAATTAAGTCAATCGCGGGCGTTACCTTAAAGCAGAAAGTTGTGTAAGTAAATAAGTCCGAAGTGTGTGCAAAATATAAGCAACTATCACGTGACCAAAAAGTCACTATTAACGCACTGGTAAGTCAAGACGTCTCTTACTGCAAAATTTCTGAGAGATTGTGTTGCTCACATTCAAATGTGGTGCGTTTTTTTTTTAAGGATACATTGGAGCCTCTGGAGCGAAAAAAAGGATCTGGTCTCAAACGTACAACCAGTTAGTAGTAGAACAGGTAGCGTTATAAAATTTATGAGTCTAAAGGATCGTTTTAAAAGTGCTGTTTCTATACGTGCAGATTTTGAAGCACACCATGGCGTTAAAATAAGTACAGAAACTGTACGTAGAAGATTGCGGGAATCTGGGTTATACGGAAGACGTCCTGCGGAAAAGCTCTTGTTGACCCAAAAAATTAAAAAAGCCCGCCTAGATTGGGCTCAAAAATATAAGGTGGCGCAAAAGTAATACTACTATTAGAAAATGCTATAAATTTTGAGATTGGCCCCTAATGTCAGTTTTGTTTTGACATTTGTGTAGTAAACACATGCGAAATACACGTTATTACACAATGTTACGCTACACTGATCCAGAACGCGGAATATTGGTAACTATTTATTTGAGCAATAATGAAGATGATTTTTTATCAAAAATAATCATGAGTGATGAGGCCCATTTCCATCTTAGCGGGTACGTAAATAAGCAAAATTTACGTTTCTGGGGCACTGAAAATAAGCGTGTAACCCACGAAGAGCCATTAAACCCGCTCAAAGTCACTGTATGGTGTGCTGTTTTCGCTGGAGGAGTCATCGGACCTTTTTTCTTCGAAGACGTCGCGGGCCGAACGGTTACTGTGAATGGTGAGCGCTACAGAGCAATGATCAACGAGTTCTTTTTGCCGCAACTTGACGAATTGGGATTGGAAAACATGTGGTTCCAACAGGACGGTGCAACGCCACACACTGCACGTGCCACAACCGATATGCTGAAGGATGCATTTCCCGGGCGCCTAATCTCCCGTTTTGGCGATTTGCACTGGCCAACAAGATCGCCTGATTTGACCGCTCCAGACTTCTTTTTGTGGGGCTTTTTGAAGTCGCGGGTTTATGTCAACAAGCCTCAGACTCTTGCAGCTCTTAAAGACAATATCCGTCAAGAATGTGATGGAAAATGCTATAAAAAGGGCTCAAATGACAATCAACTGTGGCGGCGGCCATTTACATGACATCATATTCTCGACTTGATGTAAAAAAAATTAAAAGACCAAATAAAAATGATCCACAAGAAGAATCAAAGTTTTTCATTTTTTTTTTAAATTACAGCCAAAAAAACATCAGAAGGTTATTTTTTGCGCCACCCTGTACAAGAACTGGACGGTTGAGCAATGGCGAAATATTATTTGGTCCGATGAAAGTAAAATTAACCTCCTCTGTGCCGACAACTTGCCGGTGCGCCGCTCCGATGGGGAACGTTATAAAGAAAATCGCATAGTAAAAATTGTTAAGTTCCCACAAAGCCAGATGGTCTGGGGTTGCTTTTCGTGTCATGTTCGTGGTCCTTTATACTTTTTAGAAGGAACAATGAATGCTTATGGCATGTAATGAAACGCAAAGTTGCTGATCAAAAACCCGAGAATAAAAAAAAATTAGTGTCAGCTTTACAACACGTAAGGTACAACGTAATTAGCGAAGAAACTCTGAAAGTCCTGTTTGATTCATGCCATCAAGGATAATGGCTGTTATACAGCAGGCTAGAGGAGGAGCAACATCATACTAATATTATTTTATTTTAAATATAATATCAACTCTAATAAACAAATGTGACTTTTAAAAGATATTGATCGGTTTTAATACTAAAAATAAATATAGAAAAAACTTATAAAAATTTCGATTTTTCCTCATATTAATGTTTTTGGTCAAAAGTAACGTTTATGCAACTTTCAGAAACATATTTCTTAGTTTCTTAGCATTTTCTATAAATGTCATAAAATATAATTTTCTAAAGCGCAAATCTCAACGATTTCACAAGTTCATGATGTTTTTGGAGTGATGCGGTTTTCATGACCGCCAGTGTAATTGTTTATGACAATTGACTTGTTTCTTTGTATTTCTGTTTTCGGCGGCATTTTAAGGTTCTCTGTCAAACGTTTGAATTGATTTAATCTTTTTCTTTTCTGCTTTCCGAAAAAAATATACTTTAAATAATTAATTATTTCTTTTTATTTACAGTGTTGATCATAAATCCTCCAAGGAGTTAAGACAATATTTAGGTCACATTGCCGAACAAGCGGCCATAGCTAATGGTGCTTCAGAGCTGCCTTCTGTGATTATTTTGGATAATTTACATCATGCTTCAGCGCTGGGAGATGTATTTTCATGTCTGTTAAGTGCGGGACCAGCAGCCAAGTTACCCTGTATTATCGGCACCATGTCCCAGGCTACATGTAATACAACAAACTTACAATTACATCATAATTTCAGATGGGTAAAAATGTATTTAAAAAATTTGAGCGAATATATATTTAAAATTTTATGTTTAAATTCTTAAAGGTATTAACTGCTAATCATATGGAGCCAGTTAAAGGTTTCTTGGGTCGATTTTTGCGTAGACGTTTATTTCAATTAGAATTGCAAACTCAACATCCTCAACCAGAATTAGCCTCTGTCTTGGCTTGGTTACCTACTGTGTGGCAGCATATTAATAGATTTTTGGAAGCTCACAGTTCTAGTGATGTTACTATAGGACCACGTTTGTTTTTGGCTTGCCCCTTGGATTTAAAAGAATCCCAAGTTTGGTTTACCGATATATGGAATTATCATTTATCGCCGTATTTAATAGAGGCCGTGCGTGAAGGTGTTCAGCTATATGGACGCCGAGGAGGAGCTTGGAATGATCCCTCAGCATTTATAAGAAATTCTTATCCCTGGCCTTATGGTCCCGATTCAGTGCCACCATTAAGGCAAATTAATGCCGAAGATGTGGGCTTAGAGGGAGTAGCAGCTAGTAATGGTGATAATCAAGATCCTTTGGTAGGTTTTATTTAAAAAAAATGGTTCACTATAATTAATAATTTTTTTTTTTTAATATTTTTAGTTAAATATGTTGATGCGTTTACAGGAGGCGGCCAATTATTCAGAAAATCAAGATCAAGAGTCTGACTGTGCTAGTTTAGATTCTAATATAACACCCGATTCTTCGGCAGGAGCTGAATGAAATCTACATACTAGTGATCAACATTGGTTACGCTGAGAGAAATAATATGAAATTCATAAAAACATAAATATAAAAAGAAAATTTATACAGCTTTTTCCCCAAAGTCTATATATCATATATAAATATTTATATAATCATATAACTAATCTTTATACATATAAACTTTACAAAATCACTTTTTACAAAATCTTTAAATGTATTAAATACCAAAATTTTGTATATTTTATATGAATTACAAAAACAAGATTCCAAGACTTTTTTGTTTAGGGAAGGAAATCGAATTATTAAAAAAAAAAAATAACTAATATAAAAATTGAAAAAAAAACTGCTTGTAAACTCAAAATATGCCAAATTTCTTTAAATTGAGATTTTGAAAAGAAACATTAAAAAAGAAATTTGTTTTTAAACATTAACTCCCTGGTTTTTTATAAAGCCAACGGGTTAATTCCGCCTAAATAATTGTGTATATTTTGTTATTTAAACAAAAACAAAGCACATTTAGTTACTCCAGAGGAATTATTGCCTTTGCTTTATAAAACCTGGGGGTACAAACTCAGCACATTTCATGATTTTAATTTTTTTTATTTTATTTTCTTCTTAAAAAAAAAAAAAAACTTGCACTACTTTCTAAATTTTTTGTTTTAAGAAAGCAGTAGTTAAAGTTACACTCTTCACTTTACACTGTCCACAATAAATTGGTTAAATATAAAATTGCACTTTTTAGCGGCACTTGTTAAAATGCAAATTTTTCTATAACTAAAACTATTACTTCATCAGCATTAAACCTACACTGTAAAAAAAAATTTCAACTAAAAACAAATTTCTTTAAAATCTCAAAAATAAAACAAGAAAATTTCATTAACAAAAATATAGTATATCTAAAATAATTAGAAATTATTCTGAAACAAAAACCAATTTAACATAAAATGTTATTTATGTATTTTCTAATTAATATAAAATGTCCCTAATATTTTATATACTAAATGTAAATTGTAAATAATTTTTAAATTTTTTTTTCTTTTTTTTTTTAATTAAGCCAAATTATGATTATTTAAAAATATATGTTTAACAAAAAAAACAAATATATAATATTAACCAATTAATATAAATAAATAAAAATATTAACGCTTCTAATTATTACTAAACAAAAACTAACAAATTTCCTTAAGAAATCCTTAAAAGAAAACTGCATAGTAAAAACAACCTAACCTAACTTTTTATACACAGAGATAAAAAATAATTCACATTTTGCTACTAAAACTCTATTATTATAAAAAACAGATTACGTCAACCCTTAAAACAATAGCTAATTTTATTTTTAAATGCTTGTTATAGTTTTTTATTTTTTTATTTAGTTTATATTGTTTTAGCAATGTTTTCATTTTGTTAAATATGCAATTAATTTATTTTGATATTTTTCAAATTGCAAAGAAAAAAAAATCATTTAAAAATAAACTATTATAAAATTATTAATGTATATGGTAATATTTTAATTTTAGTAAAAATCAATGAAATGTAAAATCAAAATAATTTGTAATTTAAAAAATACATTTAACAAAAACAAACGAAATTCTACATAATAAAAAGCAACAAAACTTTTTTTTCAAAAATATAAATTATTAAAGTTTTTTTAATGGTTATTTCAGAAATGTTTATGCTGCACTTTTTTAAAATGTTAAAAATACATTTAAAACAAATGTTTTTTTTTTGATAACCTTTCACCTCCCCACAATAAAATAGTTTTGATTTTTATAATTTTTGTACATTTATTTTATTCCATTTAATTCGTATTTTATTTAAGCACCCCTTACACGATCAACAAAATAGTTAACAAAAATCAAACTGCGCGAAAATTAATTTCAAAATATACAAAAATAATTAAATCTAATCTGTGCCAGAGAACTGCAAAATCAACTTTTTTTTTTGATTTAATCATACACAAAAATTCTTGTTCACATTTAATATTTCAACAAAATTAACTGTAGAATAAAATCAGCATCATGTTACTGAACGCGTAATTGGGATCAGTGAATCATATGTCGATTATGTTTACTGCAAATGTAATCACTCAACAAAAAGTCAGCGTTGAATAAATCAGAACAAACAACAAACAACGCATATGGGTGTATTCATAATTACAACAAAATAGAAACACACTTCATAAATGTACATTAGGGTGGGACTTAAACCCGCTTTTTTAGAATTTTTATTAGTAATACAATACTAAAAATATTCTTCTTTGTGAAGTATAAATATTTTTTTGGAAAAAAAATTTAGTCTAAGATACTTGCCTAATCCGGAAAAATTTAAATAGTGTCTAAATTTTTTTCATCCATTTTGATTGGAAAATTAGGCAATATTTAACTTAACCGGATTGGGAGAGCCTGAGATATCGACCTTAATTAAAAAAAAAAAATTCACAAAGAACAATATTTTTGGTATTCCTAATAAAAATTCAAAAAACGTATTTTAAACCCACCCTAATATACATATAACATATATGAAATGTGTTTATACAAAACCACCCCCTTTTTATAGATAAGAAACTATTTTGTTTTAATTATGATTACACTCATACACGTTGTTTGTTGTTTTTTCTGATTTATTCTACATCGAAATAATTATTGTTGGCTCGAATGAACAAAATAAAATCAATGGTATAAAAACGACCGTTGATTATAAATCAGTGACAACAATTTGCACGTCGTTTGATTGATTTAAAATCATCAACAAATATGTGTGTTGGAGTATATTCAACGTTTGAACGGAAACACATATTTATTTTTGTGTTGATTGCGTATGAACGTTTTGCAATTATATTTTGCAGTTCTCTGATCTGTGCCTATTATGGGAAGGTGTTAGAACCTAGAAAAAACTAATTTTAAAGTAATTTTGATCATTTAAAAACCAGCACATTTTTTACAATAGTGGTTCCCACTAACTTTCACTTTACTCACCCCTTGAGGCATTATTAATGGCTGACGAACTTCCAAATTTTAAAATATTTTTATATTTAAATAAAAACATTTAAATCCGAGAATTTTTAGAAAAAATTGTAGTAGTAACAAATATGACAGATGGAATTGTAGAATTTTCAGAATTTAAAAGATTAACCAGATAAAATTTTTGGAAGAATATTTCAGTTAAATTACCTTAGAAAAACTTTAAAAAATTTAGGATTTTTAGGTGTTTTCTATAAAAAAAAAAGTTTCTTAGTATCTGTGATTTTTTAACAGGAAAATTGATTCTGATGATTTTTTTAGCTTCTTAGAACTTGTTCTATAGAATAAACAAAAAAATAATGTGCTTTCTGAAGTCTTAAGAATTGGAATACAACTTTTTATCAGTTTCCTTCTTTTGATTTTTTAAATACAATTATGGCACCTGACAGGGACAATTATTTATTATTTCCTTCTTATTTTTAAAGATTTTTTTCTTTCCGGAGCCCTTTGTATGCAGCTACGGACACCCAAAAAACATTTTATTGGACGTTTAGGACCGGTTTAGGTATTACTAAAATGTGTCTAAACGAAAGCAAAGTTAAGTTTTGGTTTCCCATATATTTTTGCTGAAAGTAATTGTCAATTTCTTTTGCATTAGATAAACAGAACTTGAATTTTTATATGAAAACCCAAAATTATATTTATTTCCTTAATTAAAGAGTTTATTACAAAATTAAGTAAAATATCAAATCAGTCATATAAAAATCCGTTTTGGCTTAAAAATGTTAATTGTAATCAGGGCCTTAGCCGGGGATAGGGGGTTTAGGGATGAGGGTTTTAAATTTTTTTTTTATCAAAATTGTCTAAAACTTTGAGCAGGAATAAAATAAGAATAAAATATTCTATTTTTATGATTTTCAAAGATAAAATTAGAAAAAGTTACAAATTTTTATTTGAAAATTAGGAAATAAAACCTAAATTAAGCTCCAACAAATTTTTATCGAAAAATTTTGGATTTCTTACTGTAAATAAGAAAATAATAAACAGGTAAAAAAAGCATATTTTAAAATATTTTTCAGTTATATAAATAAAATAAGGAAGGTGTGTGGTAAGTTCACAACGATTTAAATGAAATTTTGATGTGTTGTTGCGGAGAAAAAAAATTTTCTACACATGTTTTTTTTACCGGTCATGTGAGGTAGACAAAAAAGAGAGGATACATAGTGACTTTTAAAGATATTTAATATTTCTTGCCAGATGGGTATCAATTGAAAGGTATTTGAATCATCTATCTCTGGTTGTATAAAACACGTATACACATTTTTAGATGATCTAAAAACACCTTTACCGCTTCATAAAGCTGTTTGTATAAATTTTTTTTTAGAAATTCGAGAAACTAATTTTATTTATCGTATTTCAACCTTTGTTTATTTACAAAAATAAGGTAAATTAATAATTTTTAACAAGGTTGATACATATATTTCGATGTGATAAAAGATCTCATCAGAACCCAGTTTTAGAAAAGGTTGAGCCTCCTATTAAAATTTACAACAACAATGAATTTTTTTATTTTTAAATGCTAAATTTGCTGTACATGCCAAATAGTGGTGTATACAGCAAATCAATGCCCATTAATTGTTAAAATAAAAAATGTAGAACTAAGTTGATGCTGCATATCTTAAATATGATACAAAATATCGAAAAACGGGTTTCGAAAATAGAAAAATCTATATATTTATATTATATATAATCCTTTCCCAACTCGATTTTTTTGTTTAAATGCCCACAGACCAATAACAAGCGGACGGACATATAGAGTGTCAGAGCTTCTCTTCTCCAAATTCAATAAAAGCATGTTTTTGCTTTACCACACTAAAAAACCTTATAAAACAGTAATAGTTCGTTTTAAAGAAAACAAATAGATTTCAAAGTTAATGTAAATGTTGCCATAATAAAAAGTTGTTAAAAACAATTTCATCTGCGATAATTTGCCAACTGGGTATTTGCTGTCAGTCATATCCACCCCAAATGCAGCCATGTTTATGTTGTTTTTTTTGTGATGATAAGTCAACAGCTGTGCTGCCAGAAATTAAAATTCCCCAAAAAAGTTTTTGAATACCCAAATTTGTTCTTTTAGATTATAAATAAAAAAATGAATTTTCAAAAAAAGAGGTTATTAATTTTGTATACAATTATATATTAGGAATTTGAAAATTTTGAAATATACACCTGTTTTTTAATTACCGAACTTATTTTGTTTCGTTAAAAGTTAGATATTTTGTGTTTTTTTGTATCTAAGAAAAAAATTCAAATTAAATTATAAAAATATGTACTCCGTTTTGAATTTATTTTAATTGCGGTAATTGTCTATTTGCAAAATTATAATTTTTTTTTTCACGAATATGTGTAGGATTTAAATAAAATATAATTTATTTAAAATTATTAACCAAATATGGAATCATTAATGAAATAAAATAAATCCAAATACATATCCGGTGATTAAAAAACAAGCCTAATATTAAGAATTATATATTTTTTTAAACAATTATTATTAAATTAAATTATTAGCCAAAACATTGATCTATTACTTTCAAGAATGAGATGACGCGTTGTATAATTCTCAATTAGTTGAAATTATACAACCAATATAGAGTTTGCTTTGGGACCTTAAAGTTATCTTTTTACTTTCTAAAGAGATCTGAAGATGGGGACCTAGAAAATCCCCGAAACGCGTCATCTCATTCTTGAAAGTAATAGATCAATGTTTTGGCTAATAAAACTCTATGAAGTATTTATTTGGAGAATATCCCGATAAAGAAAAATAGTGTAAGTTTTTTTAATATTACATTTTAAATATGTAAAAAGAAAATCTATTTTTCAGTTCTAAAATAATATTTTAGAAATAATATGCAATTTAAATGTTTTGTTTTAAGACGATTTCTTTGTTGGCTTTTGATAAAGCTAGAAATGGAAAATACTCTTTCACTAATACTAGATGTTGGACAAATAGTCAAAAGACAATTATATAAATTTTCCAACTTTTCAGTTATTTTGTCGCATTTATCAAGATATATAAAATCATCATATAATGATGAATGATTTTGTACAGTATCTTTTTTAGGATTTTAAATACTGTTTATTGTGTTATTTAGATCAGAAATTAAACTATTTGAATTTGGAATATCCAAAGTTAAGTTTACATCGGAATCTATCAGACTTACATCTAAATCTTCATAACCAAACAAACGATTATAAAAGTGTTCGGAAAAAATAAAAGAGACCAGTTGGTGATGTAATTAAAAAAACCGGTTAACCGAACAAAAAAGACCGGTTTTCGGTTTTCTTCGAATTTACAAAATATTCGAAACCGATGTTTTTAAAAATAAAGAAACCGGTTGACCGGTTTTCGATTTCGGTTTTTGAATACTCTAACAATACTGCAGTATTTCACTCTGCAGAGTGGATTTTATTTCTTTCTCATTGCCATTTAGATTTTTTTGTATCATGTCATCTCTATTTTAGGACACTCTACTCTGCAGCATGGAATACTCCATCAATGTGAATGAACCTATAAAGTTGAGTTTTGAACAACCCATATAAAAGATCTAAAACAACCGGGTATATTAACGATAAGAAATCACCATATTATTGGTTTCACCTGTATGCCAAAAAGTTGTTATCGAGAAAAACGATAAAAAAAAAGGTTTATATAAATTTTTCTTAAAATTCACATAATAAATTTTTTTTGGCAAAAATGCACTTTGTCGGGCGTTGCTCAAAAAAAAAAAAGTATGGCCCCCACTGGAATAAAAAAAGAAAATTTTGTTGTGAGGTCCCCCAGGGCGCAAAAACTGGTACTGGTAGTAAACAAATAAGTATGGGTACTCAAGTGCAAGGAAATTTTCTCAGGATCTTAAATATAAATTTTGTTTCACGATCCATGGTATGTGGCTCCCTCTAGATCCATTAAAAGACCAATTTTGGGTTCCCTAAAATGTATTTTATTAACAAAAAAATTAAATATATGACCCCCTCAGGAATAAAAAAAATAATTTTTTTTATCTTCCATTTTTGGCCCAAAAGTTCGCACTCGTAGTGTCGGTACTCAAATGAAAGGAAATTTCCTCAGGATCTCGGAACTTCGGTACACAGGCCCCCACTCCAAAAAAATAGAAAAATATTTTAAGGAATTGCACGATTTTAAAAATAAGGACGATTTTGCGCAATATTTTCGGAAAATTTTTAATATTTTTGGGAAATAACTCTTCAATTTTTTTTTTGTATATGGGGCCCAGAAGGTACATATTGAATGGGTGAAAAAGGGCCGCAGGCAAAATTTTTTTCGAAATCTCCTAAATCAATAGAGACCGAACCACATACAGTAGTTGTCAAAACATTTGTAACTGAGATCACATTTTAACTTTTCATTGATAAGTTTTCTCCAAATCACATTTCTTTACTAAATTTTTTTTTTTTCATGTCATCATACATTGTTTTTGTTAAAAATATAAAAAAAAAATCCGTTAAAGTAAAACAAGAAAAAATTTCCTTTCATTTGAGTACCCACATATATATGTTTCTACGCATACCCTGGGGGCCCCACAAGCCCCGGCCCCAAAAATGGAAGATAGAAAAGAATTTTCTTTTTTCATTCCACAGATTATCATATACATACATATATTATATATATTTTTTAACAACGCCCGACAAAGTGCATTTCAGCCTTTTTTATTTATTTTATGCAAAACTATAAATTTCAATTAATTTATATACAACAAGTCATAATTTTTTAAGATTTTACAAAAGAAACAAATTTTGTTTTGTGAATAGAAATTTCTAATACAGTTGGTATTAATCCCTATTCTATGTCCCCAAAACTAAAATTTAAATCCTCAATTTGGTTTAAATTCCTCTATCTGGCAACGTTGCCGACAATTTTCACCACTACTTTTATATTAGAAAATTTGACATTATCATTTTATAACCATCCCAAAATTTCAATCCAAAATACGCGAACCTTATCTAGGAAATTCAATTGAAAAACAAAAAAAAACATAATTTTTGTAAATTTGTTTATAAAATGACTAATAAATTAGTCGTGTAATGTGTTGGTAGTGAGTAAAAGAAAACATCTAAAACAGTTCACCTAATAAACTTAACCAAAAAGTGGGTTAAAAAAAGGTGTGATATTGTTGTACGAGTTTGTGGATATACATAGTATATGGAAAAAACAAATTGTGCATTTGTTAAACAATTAACGCATAAAATTACTTTAATTAAAGCTTAAACTAAGTAAAATATTAACAATATGGTGGCAATTCCCTTTGTATTTGATGAAATTCAAAGAATTTATAAAAATGTAAGTACACAGTTAATTTGTTGTACTGGAAATGTTTAAAAAAAATGGAATTATTTTTGCTCAAATTGAAGCTGAAATGATAGCCGGAATATTAGATTTAGCTACCAAGATTCTAAAGCAGTTTTTCTGCTAAAATTCAGATGGCCAGTTTTCAAATATCTGGGTTTTTCTAAAGGACAGCTATATTTCTGAAATTCCGTCTTTGGTCGAATTAGCTATCATATATTTTGGCATGAAAAGTGTTTTACTATCTCTGGAGTCATTTCTATTACATGTTATGTCTATTTCTATTAAATTATAAAATAATTCTCATTTTTTTTCTCCTGGGAAAAACCACACAACTCCAGTAATTAAATTCAAGACGAGTTACTTAGTAACCTCTCTGGATTTTAGTTATCTTTGCCCACGTTTTCGTATATATTTACACTTCACTTTACAGACCCCATTATATGTTATAATTTTGGAAGCTTTTCTACTCTTATCCGTTATATGGCTTTTACTTTACAAACGCAATGGACGAAAGCGTTATACTAAAGAAGAAGAAGATTCAATAATTGCTAACTATCAACCGGAAGAATTGGTACCACCTACCGATCCTAATCATCCTCTGTTGCGTACTCGTTTAGTACAATCCAAAGTTGGTAAACGAGTTACAGTTGATGGTTATGACTGTTTAAATCTGGCGACACACAATTATTTGGGTCTTTTAGAAGATGAACAAATTTTAGAAGATGCTTGTAAAAGTCTACGTAAATATGGTGTTGGGTCCTGTGGTCCTCGTGGTTTTTATGGTACCATGGATGTTCATTTAGTTCTGGAAGAACGTATGGCAAAATTTATGGAAATGGAAGAAGCTGTTGTTTATTCTTATGGTTTCTCTACCGTAGCTAGTGCCATACCAGCTTATTCTAAACGAGGAGACGTTATATTTGTGTAAGATTTTTTAAATTTAATTTTCATCTTTTATATATATATTTTTTTAAATATTTTAATGCTTTTAGTGATGAAGCCTGCAATTTTGCTATACAAAAAGGTTTAGATGCCTCCCGTAGTACAATTTATTATTTTAAACATAATAATATGAAAGATTTGGAACGTTTGTTAGAAGAACAAGCAGCAAGAGATGTTAAGGTAAGAAATTTATTTAAAAACAAGTAAGAGCGGCTAAATTCGGCTATGCCGAATCTTATATACCCTTCACCATGGTTGGGAAAAAACTGAAGTTTATATATGGACATATATGAAATGGACAGATTTATATACGGACGCCTTTAAGAGGAAATTAACCATTTAGTTTGGAGATAAAACTTGGACTCGGGAAGATTTATGGTTCCAGAAAATATGTATTTTAAAAAAATGTATGTTTTGGGCATAACTTTTTTGTATCTGAACCGATATTTCCGAGTTTTTCAGCAAATATGTTATACTAAAGATTTTCGATCTTTTGTTATATAAGACGTATCCATAGGTCATAATACAGCTCTAGAATAGTGTTTGTTGTTTGTGTATAAAAGGTTAAGAGGTGAAAGAAAAGAATTTCAACAAATCGTTAAAAGAAATCACTAGAACTGCATGTGTTTTATTTCTACAAAATAGTTTGATTTAGCTGGCAAATTTGCATTTAGGATTTTATTTCGCTTTTTTATTAGAAATATTTGTAATTTTTTTAGCTTAATTTTAAAAATTTGAAGGAAAATAGTTTATAATTTTTTTTATAAATTATTATAAGTTATGACCTAAAATAGTTGCACTCAAAGGTAAATTATGTATAAAATTTTCTTAATATGTGAGAAATAAAATGGTTTAAAAATCTTTTTATAAATTCTTTTAAATCGGAGCAAAAAATAGAAATAAAACCGTTTGTATTTTGTTAGTATCAGAGGGTTTTTATACAAATTTTGATGTTTTTAGCCTATTTATGGATTATTTAATTATTAATATAAAATTTTATTTAAATTAATTATTAAATGTAAAAAAAAACAAAAAATAAACAAAAAAAAATCTTAACGAACCCGCGACCCTTTCACCTGTGGTGAAAGGTATAAAAACGTTTGTATTTTGTTTGTATCAGAGGGTTTTTATAAAAATGTTGATGTTTTTAGCCTATTTATGGATTATTTAATTATTAATATAAAATTTTATATAAATTAATTATTAAATGTTAAAAAAAACCAAAAATAAGCAAAAAAAAAAAGTCTTAAGAAAATAATAAAAAAAAATGTAAAAAAAAAGTGAATTGACCTCATCGAGATTTGAACCTCGAACTCCGCTTGCTTAGAGAAAAAAAGTATTTGTGACATGGCGTCTAGACAACTGAGCTATTGAAGCTCACACAAAATCATCGTCAATAGATGTACATATATAAATGTCTTCGTTCATTAGGGATTTGTTTAGTTTTTATTTAAATGACAAATCTTTGTATGTGTGTTGTTTGTGTATAAAAGGTGGAGATGAAAGAAAATAATTTTAATTATTAATATAAAATTTTATATAAATTAATTATTAAATGTTAAAAAAAAACCAAAAATAAGCAAAAAAAAAAATATTAAGAAAATAATAAAAAAAAAATGTACAAAAAAAAAAGTGAATTGACCTTACCGAGATTTGAACCTAGAACTCCGCGGGCTTAGAGAAAAAAAGTATTTGTGACATGGCGTCTAGACAACTGAGCTATTGAAGCTTACACAAAATCATCGTCAATAGATGTACATATATAAAAGTCTTCGTCATTAGGGATTTGTTTTTTTTATTTAAATGACAAATCTTTGTATGTGTGTTGTTTGTGTATAAATGGTGGAGAGAAAGAAAAAAAAAATTTTAACACATGGATGTGTGGTTATGCTCAAAATTCTACATACATATTAAACAAAGGGATTTTACTGGAAAAATTAGAGGTGGTCCTGGTTTTTTGCTAATATCTCAGCCATTTATTAACCGATCTGTCTGATTTTTAATAGCAAACAGAAATGGATCACATGTAACAGAAATAAAAAAGAATCAAGTCCTCATCACGTCTGGGTTCTTCGGAAAACCCATTTCAACACACAGACGGACAGACGGACAGACGGACAGACGGACATCGTTAAATCAACTTCGCTCTTCATAAGGACCCAGAATATATATACTTTATAGGGTCTAAGATCAATATTGTAGAAATTACAAACGGAATGACAAACTTATATATACCCTTCCACCTATGGTGAAGGGTATAAAAATTTCTAATTTAGTACGCCAATCAAAAATTCCAAATAAAATTGTAACACTTTTGATATTAGAAAATTAATATTTTTTAAGCCGGTATGGCTTCTAAACTTGCGTTTGAAAGTCAACAAAATTTTATTTAGGCAAATTACACAACTGCTATGTGTGACTTTTGTAAAGTAAAAAACTTGCAAGAAATAACCAAAATATGTTTTTTGGGGATTAGTATGAATGGAACTTAGTTAAACTTTATTTCGGACTTTAGAACAGGCATACAATTAATAATTTAAGTTGGTATTATTCTGAACATTTGTTGGGGGAAATTGGTCATCAAAATAATGCATATATTTGAGAAAAAGTGGCTTTGAAGATGGAATAATTTTTGAATGTTTTCCGTGATTTCCACTCCGTTAACTAAAAGTTTCGAAAATGTAGTTTTCCCCGAGTTGCCTAAAATATTATAAATTTTCTTATATGCCCTCGGTCTTGGTTTGATAATCCTTAGAAGATTAGAAAAAATTTCCACTTTTTCTATCTGAACTTGTTCTTTAATAAAAATTTATTTTGATCAATTGGATTTACTTTGATAGCAAAATATAATCCGGATGAGTCCTATTCAAAGTTTTCCTAATTCTTTCTGCCATGAATACTTTAATTTATATAAGTTTCTAATTCTATCTGAAACAAAAATACTTTTATTTTCCAACTCTTTTTCTTTCGCAATGATTGTAAGTTACTTAATTGACGAATGAGGAAAATTCTTCCACAAAATTTCCAAATTCGATAAGTTAACATTTGAAGCGGGAAAGTTTACAGAAACTTTAGTTATGAATTCATCTCTAAAAGACTTTCAATTAGTGTTGTTAAAAGAGGTAATTAATAAGAGAACATTCAAAATTAAGAAACTTTAACTGAATTTAGTGAACCTAAAAAAACGTATTTGCGATTTTTTTTCAAGTTTCGATTAAAAATTTGTATGATACTTAAAGGTTGAAAACTTTAAAAAACGAAAATACGCTTTTTGGGGTTCAGTATGAGAGTATTATAATAGAAGTTTAGAGATGGAAGTTTACGAGAGTTGAATTAAGCTAGTACCCATACTACAATATATTTGTATGGATTTGTATGCCTTAATTTAGTTGGGCCTTTAAAGTAAACAAAATATTTTAAATTTATTTGGAATTTTTACAGTTTTAGCTAAACATTTTTATACAAAAAAATATATAAAATTATAAAATGTCTGTTTCCCGCAATTTAACGCGGTTACCTAAAACGTCTCCTTGCTCAAAATTCTGTGTAAATTTTTATTTGAACCATTTTGGGTAACAATTCAATCTAAAACAATTTCTATTTTATTTTTACTCAGAATCCTAAAAAAGCTGCAAAAACTCGTCGATTTTTGGTGGCAGAAGGTATTTATATAAATACTGGAGAAATTTGTCCCCTACCAGAACTGGTGGCATTACGAAGAAAATATAAACTACGCTTGTTTCTCGATGAAAGTGTTTCATTTGGTGTCTTAGGTAAAAATGGACGCGGTATAACTGAACACCTTAATGTTGATGTAAGTTTATACCAAATAAATTATTAAAAACACCACAAAAATTTAATGAAAAAATAAAATTACATTTCATAATTTTAGCGCATTGAAATTGATTTAATATCATCTGGTATGGAATGGGCTGTAGCTTCTATTGGCGGATTTTGTGTTGGCTCACATTTTATAGTGGAACATCAACGTCTTTCTGGTTTAGGTTATTGTTTTTCGGCTTCATTGCCTCCAATGCTGTGTCAGGCTGCCATATCGGCCTTAGATCGTTTCGAAAAAGAACCAACAATATTTGAAGAATTACGTGAAAAAGCGAAAATGTTGCAAAAAGTATTTTCAAAATTCTCTAAACTTCAATTGAGAGGCAATGAATTGTCCCCCATCAAACATTTATATATTACCACTCCTTTGAATAGTTTTGAGGAAGAAGGAAAGAAATTAACTGATATATGTGACAAGGTAAAGTGTCTAAAAAAAATAAATTCAATTTACAATGAAGTTTTATATATTTTTATTCCATTATTTTTAGTGCATTTCTCGTGGTATTGCTGTTGTTCAGGCTTGTTATCTAAATAATATGGAAAAACATCCTGTACGTCCCAGTATTCGTATTACCACTAATCGTTTATTATTGATACAAGAAATTAACGATGCCTTTCAGATTATTGAAGAGGTTTCCAAAGAGCTGTTGCCCTAATTGACTTTAGTTGCAAAGAAAAGCCTAAATAGTATTAGTTTTGCATTTTATTATAATTAAATTAAATTGTAGTCTGCTATTAAATTTAATTTTTCGTCAACTATGAGCAAATTATTTTTAAGTTTAAATAAAAACAGTCCATAATTATAAACAATTTTATATTATTGCATTGAATGTGTTGAGAAATGTTTTTATCTGTAATGAGCCTCCGGCCGTGCTTAGAGGTTTTCTCCATTGTGCTAAACAGTGTAGTGAATTTGCTAAGTAAAGATTTTCTCCAAGGTGTGGAGGACAGTTTAGCGAATTTAACTGCAATTTTATTTAACTGCTGTTCGACAATGTCAATTTAAAAATTAGGAAAGTGCAAGCTTGATTCTTAATAACATTAGATAACTTATAAATTCAGCATGGACTCTTTAGTAAATTGACCAAGTTTCATATACTTGAGTGAGGTGCTCGTAAACTGTAGACAATCTTTTAATTATTCATATTAAAAACATGTTTTTTTGTAAAATTTATTAGCGATTTCAAACTTTGTCATATTCTTCAATAAAAGCAAAATTTTAATTTCATATGGAACTCAATTTTTGGACAATTTAATAAGATTTTCCAAAATATGTTCATTTCTCTATAAGACAGATATTAAACAAACTCAAGTCTGGAATGTTTGCTTGTCGTCCCGTTTTCTTATACATACATATTAATCTCTTTTGGAATTTGTGTAACCAACTTTGATAACTTACATTGGTTCTAGTTGATGTTGGCCATTAGTAAATTCCAATATGGATACCTAAAAAAGGGCACTTAAAAATTTCACTAATACACTTTTCTTTTTCTTGCAACTTTTTTTTTATATATTACATATTTTCTTAAATTTTTAATTTTTTTTACGATACAATGGATTTTCTTAATTTTTTTCATTATATTTTATAACACTCACGCACTTTTTTTCTTTTTAGTTTGCTTTGGATATAAAATTTTATATGTATATTATTCACTATTTCACACAATTACTTAAGTCGTTTTATATAAATTAATTACATATTTTTGTAAAAAATTTCAATTTAAATCACTTCTTGTCGTTATATTAAAATTTTCAACAAACCCGACATTTTTTCCAACTAGAAAAGTAGTACAATGATGACAACTCTTATTAAAAAGTTGGCGGGATTTTTCAGCGTTACAAGGTTGTATAATACAGTATTAAGTACATTTTTTTTATTAGTTTGGAATTACTCCGTTGCCTTTTAAGCTTTCAGCTGTAAAGTATTAAGAAGTAGTAAATAGTCAAAAGCAGATCTTTGAAGAATAAATTCTTTTTTGAATTAATTCGCCATATATTAAGATCAATTTTAATCTAAAAAGAACGAATTCTTTTTTTTTATTCTTTAAATCAAGTGAATTCATTTAATTTAACGGTTTGTAACGTTTGTTGTATCAAATCAAATGATTTAAATTACTAGGAACACGTTAATTGTTTTTTTTTTTAATAGAACGGAAAAAAGAATTCGTTCAATTTGTCATTAGTAATTTAAAAAAATATATTTTCATTCAGTGATTTCAAATTTTTGTTCAGTAAAATTGTTGTAAGTGCAAAGAATAAAGAAACAAAATGTATTTACTTTGTAATGCTTTATTTTGGCCATGAAGGCTTTTTGTATTACCTGTTGAATTAAATAAAATAAATAAAAATAAATTCTAAAACGAAATCAATAAAAATTGTTTGATTCACGAATTGTATCTTAATGTTGTTGATTCCCGCCAATAACTTTTTTATTTTTTGATTCGCGAATCAAAATTTTTTGTTTACAATTACATATATTCTAAAATATCATTGTAAAGGCAAATTTGCACTCGAGAGAAAAAAAGCCACTAAAAAGTTACATTCTGAATTATTTTAGCTAATTAGAATTTGTTTTTCCTCTATCTCTAGCAGTTTTCTCTAGATTTTTAATATGTACTAAGAAATCAACTTGCATTAACATAATTGATTAAGTAACGGCCCAGAACAACATCGTGCCGTTTTTTTTCCATACAAACTGGTAATTAAAACGCGCAGAGCGTTGTAGTTGTGCGATAGTAGCTATTTTTTTCAAAACGTTTTTTTCTTATTATCTTGTTATTTGTTTCTAATTATCTTAACAGATTGAAATTAACATACGATATTTTATAGCTCTCATGTTATCTTTGTGTACTAGCTAATGAATAATGTACTATATAGTATTTATTGTGTTCGTTTATAAATTTTAGTATTATTTTATCTCAATACAGCAATCGTTGAACGTTGCGTTAGTATTCTGGTCCGTCTCTAACTTTCAACTACAAAAAACAACAGCATTTTAGTGTTGTTTTTAAAAAGTGCTGATAGCGTAGCAGGTGAAAATACAACTCTGCTATTTCATGGTAAAACAGCTATGTAGTTTTTTGACATATAAATTTTATGGGCATTTTTTATTAAATTATGAAGTAATTCTGGATTTTTCTTCTGTAACCACTGGATTTTAGATTTATCCTTAAAATTATCTTCGCGCACGTTTTATTACATACTTGCACTTTACAGTCCCCATTACATGTTATGTTTTTGGAAGCTTTTCAACTGTTATCTGTTAATATGAATTTTACTCTACAAACGCAATGACCGAAAGCGTTATACTAAAGAAAAGGACTCAATAATTGCTAATAATGAACTGGAAGTATTGGTACCAGCTATCGATCATAATCATCCTTTGTTCCGTAACCGTTTACTACAGTCTAAAGTTGGTAATCGAGTGACGATGGTTACGACCCTTTAAATCTTTCCATACACAACTATTTGTATTTGAGGAGATGAACAAATTTTAGATGCTTGTAAAAGTCTACGTAAATATGGTGTTGGTTTCTGTGGTACTCGTGGTTTTTATGGTACCACAGATGTTCATTTAATTCTGGAAGAACATATGACAAAGTTTATGTCAATGGAAGAAGCTGTTATTATGGTTTCTTCGGGATTATTCCAAAGGCAGAGATGTTATGTTATCGTAACATTTTCCAATTTCTTGTTCTGGTTTTATATATTTTTACGGTTTTAATGATGAAACTTGTAATTTTGTTACACAAAAAGGTTTGGATCTATTATTTTAAACATAATAAAATAAATTATTTCGAACGTTTGGTAGAAGTACAAGCAGCAAGAGCTATAAAATCTTGTAGTTTTCTGTAGCCGAAGGTAATAATACTGGCAAAACTACGCTTGTTCTCGATGAAAGTGTTTCATTTGGTGTCTGTAAAGACGGACGCAGTATAATTGTATACTTAAATGTTTAATTAATGAATGAAATATTAATAGCACCACACATTTATTATTAAAGCTATATTTTGAAATTCTTGCGCGTTGAAATTTGGTTAATATCATCTGGTAAAAAAAATTTGCTATAACATATTGGCGGATTTTTTGTTGGCTCACACATTATTCTAAGACATTTAACGTTTTTCTGGTTAAGGATATTGTGCCAATTGCGCTGTCTGCCCTCTTAGATCATTTTAAAACAGAACTTGATTGTTACAAAAAGTATTTTCAAAATTCAATTGAGAGACTATGAATTGCCTCCCATCAAACAATTATAATTACCACTACTTTGGTTAATTTGCCGAAGAAGGAAAGAAATAAACTGAAATATATTATGATGTAAGTAGTCTTATAACAAGTTCATACTGAACCCCAAAAATTCGTATTTCCGTATTGTTTTTCAATTTTTTGATTTATTTAAAAGTCGTATTTAATTTAAAAGTCGAATTTAATTTAAAAGTCGAAAACATGAAAATAAATATTTTTGGGTTTAGTACAAACATATGAATAAAAACGAATTGATTTTAAAATAAATATATATTTATTCCTTTATTTTCAGTATATACCTATCTCGTGGTATTGCAGTTGTTCAGTCTTGTTACCTTAATAATATGGAAAAATATCCTGTGCGTCCTAGTATTAATATTAAAACTAATGAATGTTCCCCTAATTTATTCCGCGTTTAAAAAAAGCATAAACAGAATTCGTTTTGCATTTTATTAAAATTAAATTATATTTTAGTCAGCTCTTAAAATATTTTTAATATAATATTTGCGAATACTGTTTTCAATATCTGTTTTTGATATCGATTAAGAAATAGTTTTGAACAAAAGTTTGGGAAGAATTGGAGTTCACGCCCCAAGTGAATAAGCCTAGAAATACTTATAAAAACCATATTTACCCAAAATTTTAGTGCAAATACATGAGGCAGGACATGATCTCTTAACTCTTTAAATTACAAACTTGATTATTTCCACTTTTTTTCACTTTGGATGGGTTAAAGACAATAAAACATTGCTGATAAATGTTTTTCTCTGTAATGTCCAAGACAGTTTAGTGGATTTGCTAGTAAAGCTTTCCTCGAAGAGTTTTCTTTTAGTGGCTTCGGTGAGAAAAGTTTTTCTACAGAGCAAATTTTTTCAACTGCTGCTTGACAATCGCATTTAAATTAATTTAAACAACGAAAAATAAGGGATGTTCAAGTTTGATTCTTAATAATATTTGATACCTTATAAAGTCAGCATGGACTCTAGTCAATTGACTAAGTTTCATGCATTTTGGTGAGGTGCTTGTAAACTTTCGATAACATTATTTTTTTGTAAAAATTTATAAGTAATTCCAAACTTTGTTTTATTCTTCTCTAGCAGTAATATACATATAATATTTTAATATGGAATTCAATTTTTGGGCAAACTAATAAGACTCCAAACTATGTTCATTTTATCTCTAAAACAGACATTAAACAAACTATGTATAAGGCTGGAATGTATTGCTTTTCATCCCGTGTTTATACATATTTATCTCTTTTATAATTGCGAATTTGTATAACCAACATTGATAACTTACATGGGTTCTAGTTGATGTTGGGCATTAGTAAAATCCAATATGGATACCTAAAAAAGGGCACTTAAAAATTGCACTAACACACTCTTCTTTTTCTTACAACTTTTTTTTTTTTAATATATTACATATTTCTAACTAAATATATTACATATTTTCCTAAACACATTTTTAATTACTTCTTTTACGATACCAAAGATTTTCTTTTTTTTCATATTTTATAACACTCGGCACTTTTTCATTTTTTGCTTTGAATATAAGATTATTACATTTATTTTCACCTAATTTCATTATTTGCATATTATTTACTATTTCATGCAATTACTTATTACATATTTTCCTAAAAAGTTTTCACTTTAAATCACTTGTCGTTGTATTAAAACTTTGTAACCAAACCGACATTTTTTCCAATAAGAAAATTAGTACGAAACAAAACTGATGCCAATTCCCACTAAAAAGATAATAATGGCGGGCTATTTAGCGTGCCAGGGTTGGATAATACTGTAGTAAAAATACTTTTTGTAGTACGTTTTGAATAGTGACAGCAATTTTTATTGCAGCAACTCTGTAAATATATACAACAGGGAGGTAGGGAAGAACGAACGTTTACACACAGTAATTTCCTTAAATTCTCTTTGCAATTTTAGTTTCTTTATAAAAAAAAAAATTTACAAGAGATTTGCAAATAGAAGCAAGTCGGTACCTGCTGGTATTTGCAATACTCTTCTGTTTCCTAATTTTTTTATATAAAGAAACTAAAAAGAGAATTTAAGAAAATTGATGTGTGTAAACCGAGACTTAACAAAGTCCCACATTACCCAATGCTTTTTTTTGTTTGCTTCAATATGCATTAATTTAGTAAAAATATAAATTTTTCTTAGAAGAATTGGAAGAAGTTTACGTGCAATTTTTCGAGTTTTTCAATTTTTTCTCCTATTTATTTTTTCGGATCAAAGTTAAAACATAGACTTGCACCTTTCTGAATCATGATTAAATTTTTTTAATAGGGGAATCGAAAAGTAGTGCAAATATCTCTAATAAGACATCAAATTTTGTTATTTTTATTAACCCACTACAAGCCTGTTTACGTTATTTAAATTTTAGCTAATTATGGGCCGTTTCTCCTCCAAATCTACCATTTTTCCCTCGAGTGTAAATATGCCCTAAGAAATAAACTTGCATTGAAATAACTGCTTAAATTTCATCTTAAAATTTGTCTTTTATGGCAACAGCATTTTAGTGTTGTATTTAAAAGTACTGAAAAAAGCACCTCTGTTACAGTTGGTGCAGCAGGTAAAAATACAATTCTACTATTTTATGGTAAAACAGCTTTGTAATTTTTTGACATTTAAATTATCTTAGGGCTATTTGAAGGAAAGTAATTCAAATGATGTTTATATAGTAACCTCTTAATTAAAAAAAATAATAGAAAACGATATATATATAATCCTTGGAGTTATCTTTGCGGGCATTATATATTAACACTACAGACGCCCCATTACATGTAATTATTATGGAAGCTTTTCTACTCTTATATATTGTATGGCTTTTTACAAACGCAATGGCCGAAAGCGTTAAACTAAAGAAGAAGAGACAATAATGGCTTATTATAAAGAGGAAGAATGGGTATTAGCTACCGATCCTAATCACTCTTTGTTGGGTATTAATTAAATATATTCCAAAGTAGGTAAACGAGTGACAGTCGATGGTTACGACTGTTTAAGTCTGGTCACACACAACAAGTTGCTTCTCTTTAAAGGTGACAAAATTTGTCGAAACAGAAGAAGCTGTTATTTGCTATGGTTACTCTTAAGGATTATTCCCAAACGAGAAGTTATATTTCCCTATTTTTTTATATGAACGATAAAGACAAAGTTTGCTACACAAAAATGGAAAATGGATACCTCCCGCAGTAAGCTCTATTATTTTAAAGAATAATATGAATGATTTGGAACGTCTGTTAGAATAACAGGAAGCAAGAGATGGTAAGGGTATAAATTTATTTAACAAAACACTAATTTAACTTGCCAATCAAAAATTTTAATTGTATTTTTTCCAATTGTAATATGTCCTTTGATAATATCAAAACAAAATTATTTTTTTTTTTAATAGGCAAAGTATTTTAAATGGGAATTTGTATAACGTGTCCGTACTTAAAATTATGTGCAACTTGTTGTTTATGCTGAAACACACCTAAAGCAAATTCAAAATTAATATTCAAAAGAAACAATAAATTTGAATAATAATGTCTTTTAATTTTTTCTCAGAATCCCGAAAAAGGTGCGGAAGGTATTTATATCAATACTGGAGAAATTAGAGTCATTACGAAGTAAATATAAACTACGCTTGTTTTTCAATGAAAGTGTTTTTTAGTATATACGCACACAGTATAATGGAACACTTAAATGTTTATGTAAGTTGATACAGAATGAAGAATATTAATAATACCTCACAAATTTAATTAAAACTTTTTTTAATTCTAGTGCGTTGAAATTGATTTAATACCAACAATTTTTAAAAAATTACAAAATCGAAATTGTTGCAAAAAGTGTTTTTAAAATTCTCTAAACTTCAATTGAGGCAATGAATTGTCACCCATCAAACCATATTATCACTCCTTTGCATAATTTGTGGAGGAAGGAAAAAAATTAAACTGATATATGTGATAAGGTGATGAGGTGTGATAAGGAAAATGGTATTTCATACTCTAGTTCTCGATTTCAAATTTGTATTGAATTAAAAAATTGAAAAAACGAAAATACGGATTTTTGGGTTAAGTATGAACGTATAAATATTTATATATTTTATTTATTATTTTCAGTGTATTTCTAGTGGTATTGCAGTTCCGGCTTGCCAATTTAATTATACGGAAAAACATCTTGTGCGTCATAGTTTTCGTATTACAACCAATCGTGTATTATTGGAACAATAATTATCTACACCATGGTTTTAACCTTTGTTTTTGATATCGAATGAGCTATTGGTTTGAACAAAAATTGCAGAAGTGGGAGTTTTTGCCCAAATTGAAAATTTCAATTTTCGGATAAGATTGGAAGTACTTATAAAAACCATATTTAACCAAAATTTTTGCTTAAATACAAAAAGTATGACATGATCTCCTAACTTTTTAAACAACTAATATTTTAGGATTAAAGAAAATATTTTATAGTTGTGAAATATTTTTCTTATGAAGCCAGCATGAATTCTTTGGTCAATTAACCAAGTTTCATGTATTTTGATGAGGTTTTGTAAACTGTAGATAAGACTTTAATTATTCATATCAAAAACATAATTATTTTTAAAAATTTATAAGTGATTCCAAACTTTGTCATATTCTTCACAAGCAGCAATATTTTAATTTTACATGGAACTCAATTTTTGGAAAAATTGATAAGACTTTACAAACTATGTTCATTTTCTCTATAAGACAGATATAAAACAAGCTATAAGTCTGAAAAGTATTTGATTTTCATCCTGTTTTTTTATTTATACATGTCATATATTTTGTATAAACAACATTGATAACTTACATGGAGTTTAGTTGATGTTGGCCATTAGTAAAATCCAATATGGACACCTAAAAAAGGGCACTTAAAAATTTCACTAACACACTTCTTTTTCTAGCAACTTTTTTTTTTTGATATATTAGATATTTTCTTAAACTTAATATTTCCCTTAACACATTTTTAATTACTTTTTTTACGATACCAAAGATTTTCTTTTTTCATATTTTATAACACTCGGCACTTTTTAATTTTTTGCTTTGAATATAAGATTATTACATTTATTTTCACCTAATTTCATTATTTGCATATTATTTACTATTTTATGCAATTACTTATTACATATTTTCCTAAAAAAATTTCACTTTAAATCACTTGTCATTGTATTAAAACTTTGTAACAAAACCGACATTTTTTCCAATTAGAAAAGTAGTACGAAACAAAACTTGTAAAATTCTCACTAAAAAAATAATGGCGGGTTATTTCAGCGTGCCAGGGTTGGATAATATTGTACTTAAATACTTTTTGAAGTAAGTTTCGTATTGACCCTGTTTACATTAAGCAATATTTTGCAACAATTCATAATCTCCCGTGTTTCCTTATTAATCCGTTTTTAATATAAAAAAATTAAAGTTGCAAAACGACACTTACGCATTTATTAATTTAGTGAAAATGTGAACATTTCTTAGAAAATTTCAAAGAAGTTTACGTGAAATTCTGTTATTTTTTAAATTGGTACCCCTTTTATCTACCACCTATTTCCTTTGTTTTCTCGAATCAAAGTTAAAACATGGAGTTGCTCGTATCTCCGTCATTCACGATTAGATTTTTACAATAGAAGCACCGAAAGGTAGTGAAGATACATCTAATAAAACATCAAAATATTTTATTTTTATTAACCCACTACGAGCGTGTTTGATTATTTATTTCTTTGAACAAGTTTTTCCTAAAAAGCCTTTGAATACCAAAAAAGTGCTTATGGAATGGTAAAGTTTGTGTATATATAATTGTAGCTAAGATTGGAGTTTTTAACATCAATGCTTTTAGCTAAATAAGGACAGTTTCTCAGTTTATGTGGCAAGCTTGAAAGTTGGCTTATATGATTCCCATATAAATTTGCAATGTTGTATGGAAATGACTTAAACCAAAGTTTATAGCTTCCAGCATAAACACAGCTTTTATCTAGCAGTTTTTCTTCGTATGCAAATGTGCCTTAAGAAATAACTTGCATTAAAATAACTGATGAAATTTCAACTACTAATTTGTATTTAATGGAACCAGAATTTTAGGGTTGTATTTATAAAGTACCGAAAAAAGCAACTCTATTAAAGATGGCGTAGCAGGTGAAAATACAACTCTACCATTTTATGGTAAAACTGCTTTGTAAATTTCTGACATTTAAATTATTTTATGGCCAAAGGGTATACGTTTATTAATTTAAAAAAAAAACTTTTATTAATAGAAAACACAAGCTATATATATTTTATCCCTGGAGTTTAATTTGCGTGCATTTTATTATATATTTACAGACCTCATTTTTTGTTTTAGTTTTCTACTCTTTATCTGTAATATGACTTGTTTTACAAACACAACGGCCGAAAGCATTTTACTATAAAACAGGCAATAATTGGAAATTATGAACTGGAAGAACTGGTATTAGGTTCCTATCCTAATCATCATTTGTTGCGTATCCGTTTAGTCTAATGTAAAGTAGCAAAACGAGTGACAGTCGATGATTAAATCCGGTCAACACAACTTGGGTCACTTAGAAGATAATTCTATTTATCGTTTTAATTGGAATTACAGAATATTAGATATGTATTTTTTTTATAAAGTGTGTATCAAATAAATAGTTATTATATCACGGTTTTGATTTCTAAATTTTAAGGTAACCTTAAGTTAGTGGAATATTGTCTTCTAGGCTTTTAAATTACAAAATGTTGAATAAAAACAAATCGGTGGTGATTTCTTTGGTCCTTGCATGCTAAAAAGTCATTGTATACATTGACTCATAATTAGTATTCAAAAGAAACAATAATGTCCTTCATTTTTACTCAGAATCCAAAAAAAACTGCACAAGCTCGGTATAACTGAACACTAAAATAATGTTGATGTAAGTTTATACCGAATGAATTATTAACACCACAAAAATGAAAATTAAAAAAACTATATTTTATAATTTTAGAGCGTCAAAACTAATTCTTATAGTTGCGGATATTTTGTTGGCTCACACTTTATAGTAAAATGTCAATCTTTTTCTGGTTTAGGTTTGTTCATCAAATGCTCTGTCTGCCTGCCATACCGGCCTTAGACCGTTTCTAAGAATATCCAAAATATTGACATAGCCATAACCATATTTGCTGATAGCGATAAGTGGTTTCATAACCATTAAAAATACAAAATATGTAGAAAATATAAATATCCATTAAAATTAAAAACAATAAGTAATAAAACAACAATTAGCTCGTTATGGCATGTTCCCAATAATCTCATAAATTAATATGTTTATGGTACGTCCTTAAATAAAACGTCGATTTTAAAGTCTTTGAGACCTACGAACAACTGTTTTCCAATTTGCGGTGAGAGTCCCCAATATCAAGTTGTTCGAAAACCTACAGAAACACGCCAACTAGTGAAATTTTATAAAACTAACCCCATTGTGCATTTTCCTATATCTGTAGGTATATACATTTTTGGTCTTTAATGTAAAGCACATGTTGTCGCTTACATATGTTATATTCATTGAAGAATTTTCTTTATCGATTTTAATTTGACTTCTTTGTTTAATATATCGAATTCATATTTACCCATTTTACTAAATGTTGCTAATTTTAATGCTATTGCAATCGTTTAAAGTCCCTTAAGTTGTTGAATTTACAAAAAATTTATTCAATATTTTGTTTATATATTTAAAAGAAGAATCGCGTATTTTGTTGTTCTAACCACATTGTTATTGTATAATTTCTTTATTTTATGTATTCTTCATTTTTCTTCTTTTCTTTGTAGCTTAATTAATTTGTTGCTTAAAAAAAGTACTAGTAAAGATTTGCTCTTAAGTTACAATAAAAATGTGCCAAACAAATTGTTTAGTGAAGAGCAACAAATTTATTTCCATCTCTTGTTTTCGTAGTCCCATTTGGAAGAAAGACCAGTAACGGGATTGATTTCCAAATCCAACATACGTTCCAATTGAGCCTTTTTGTGTTCTTCATCGAAAGTAATTGGCATTTCATCATAAACTAAAGTATACATTAAAAAATACAAACTAATAAAATCTAAACGTATTTTAAAAAGGCTTAAAACCTACCAAAGACATTCATAAGAATGGATACCCAGATAGCCGCTGAGCTGAAGAGTAACACCATTCCTAAACTCATTTTCCAGTGTCCGGTACCGGCCTTAACTTCAGCAAAAGTTTGACAAAAACTAGCACGGTATAAAGCTTTCTTTTCTTCAATACTCATTTTCTTCCAGTCTTGCTTCTCCTTTTCACGCAATGCATTGATTTCATTGTTAGGCTCACGGAAACGTATAGCTGGCATGGGATAATCGACACGATCAGCATAACAGGCAGTACCGTTCCAGCCATAGCCAACAACTTCGCGTTTGCCAATCTTTTCCAAGGTATGAATGCAGGCAACACTGCCACCTTGAGATGAGCGGACCAATTGGGCAGCCAATTGACGGCGCAAAGCCATATTAAGAACTTGAAGAGCCATAGTGTAAATATGTGATAGAAATCTAGAAATAAAATTAGTAATTAGACAACTATAAAACAAATAATTCATAAAATTTGTATAAAATTGAGATTGATTTACAAATGACAATATGACCCAGTCTCATAAGACCGCTTTACAAAAAACAAAAAAGTAGAGGTTATGTAACTTTTGCCAGCCAACTATTACAGTAAATATGTATTTTTTTTTCGGAAAAATTAATAGAATTCACATAAATTATTTAAAATACAACCTTAGTTTTATTTCGAATATAATTTTACAAATTCTTTAACAAAATTATAGATTACTCATGTTAGGAAATTTGTTAACTGTTCTTAAGAGAAAAACAAAGAGGTTACACAACAGATGTACTATTCCCTAGACCAGCGAAATTTTTGACCAATACCCCAATTTTTAACACTCTGACATTTTTCGTGAAATAACGAACATAATTCCTTAATTTTTATAAATATTTAATGCTTAATTTTTATATTTTTAAGATTAAGAAAAAAAATTTACTCACTTTTTCACTTGCTGCTAATCGTTAAAACTCTATTTTTGACAGCTATGACAGCTGTTATAGAGTTGCATTTATTTAGTACTATCTAAAATACAACAATAAAATGGTGTTACCATATACGACAAATTTTGTGGCTGTAATTTTTATTTAAACAATTAAGGCGTCACAGGTTACCCAGACAGAGAACATCTGATTGAATTAAAATTGGGACAAGAAAATGAGTAAAAGGTAATGTCAAAATTGCACTGATACACAAAAAGGGATAGATATACGTACCATACAATTTACATGGAGTTAATTTTTTCTATCTCATTTTGTAAATTACTGCAATGTCAAAATAACCTTACGGTTCGGGAATTCTTGTTTGACGTATGTTATAGGTAACTGTGTAGTCTGTAAAAAGACGCTTTCAAGGTGAACTAACTCCCCATCTATTAGATATTAAAATCTTAGCAATAAGTAAAATGCGTCGGTAGACTAACGGCTAATTGCCGAGTTGGGTTTAGCGAATGAGAACTCGTTTATAAGTTCCCATATTTTAAAAATCTCAAGGAGAAGGTTTTATCTATGAAAATACACTTGTTAAGTGAACAAAATTATTATACTTTCTCCTTATAATTTGTTAAAATTTATTTAACACAGTCCAGACAGCTAAAATCTTTTTTTTTTGCAAATTTTAATTTTTTTATATATAAAATTGGTACGAATTAGAAAACAAGAGATTCTGAATTACTGATATAAAAATTACTTAATGTAAACATGGCCAACGCGTAACGTTCTTCAAAAAGTATTTTAATACAGTATTACCCAACCCTGGCACGCTGGAATAGCCCGCCATTATTTTTATCTTTTTAGTTAGAATTAACATCAGTTTTGTTTCGTAATACTTTTCTAGTTGGAAAAATTTCGGTTTTGTTACAGTTTTAATTAAACGACAAGTGATTTAAAGTGAAAATTTTTGGGAAAATATGTAATAAGTAATTGCATGAATTAGTTAATAATATGCAAGTAATGAAATAAGGTGAAAATAAATGTAATAATCTTATATTCAAAGCAAAAAATGAAAAAGTGCCGAGTGTTATAAAATATGAAAAAAGAAAATCTTTGCTATCGTAAAAAAGTAATTAAAGATGTGTTAATACTAAGTTTAAGAAAATATGTAATATATAAAAAAAAAGTTGTGAGAAAAGGAAGTGTTAGTGAAATTTTTAAGTGCCCTTTTTTAGGTGTCCATGTTGGATTTTACTAATGGCCAACATCAACAAGAACCCATGTAAGTTATCAATGTTGGTTATACAAATTCCAAATTATAAAAGAGATTAATATGTATGTATAAAATAAGAACGGGATGAAAATCAAATACATTCCAGACTTATAATTTGTTTTATATCTGTCTTATAGAGATAATAAACATCACTTTGTAGTCTTATCAATTTTTCCAAAAATTGAGTTCCATGTAAAAGTAAAATATAAGTAAAACATTTCACAGCTTAATATATTTTCTTTAACCCTAAAATAAAAGTTATTTACAGAGTTAGGAGATCATATCATACTTCTTGTATTTAAGCAAAAATTTTGGGTAAATATGATTTTTATAAGTATTCCCAATCTTATACGAAAATTGAAATTTTCAATTTGGGCAAAAACTCCACTTCTTCTGCAATTTTTGTTCAAACCAATACATCATTCGATATCAAAAACAAAGGTAAAAACCCTGGTGTAGATAATTATTGTTCCAATAATAAACGATTAGTTGTAATACGAAAACTATGATGCACAGGATGTTTTTCCGTATAATTAAGTTGGCAAACCGGAACAACTGCAATGCCACTAGAAATAAACTGAAAATAATAAATCAAATATATAAACATTTATTGTAAAATTAACTTATTTTTAATCATACGTTCATACTTAACCCAAAAATCCGTATTTTCGTTTTTTTAATTCAATACAAATTTGAAATCGAGAACTTAAGTATGAAAGACCATCTACCTTATCACACCTCATCACCTTATCACATATTTCAGTTTAATTTCTTAATTTAGTACGGAGACGTTATACAAATTTCCATTTAAAATATTTCACTTATTAAAAAAATTATTTTGTTTTGATATTACCAAAGGACATGTTACAATTGGACAAAATACATTTAATTTTTGATTGGCATATTAAATTAGTATTTTGTTAAATAAATTTCTACCCTTACCATCTCTTGCTTCCTGTTATTCTAACAGACGTTCCAAATCATTCATATTATTCTTTAAAATAATGGAGTTTACTATGGGAAGTATCCATTTTCCATTTTTGTGTAGCAAAATTTGTCTTCATCGTTCATATAAAAAAATAGGGAAATATAACGTCTCGTTTGGGAATAATCTTTTACGAGTAACCATAGCAAATAACAGCTTCTTCTATTTTGACAAATTTTGTCATATGTTCTCTCTAAACAAAATGAACATCCATGGTACCACAAAACCACGATGACCAAATGAACCAATTTCATATTTGGTAGGCTTTTACACAAATTGTTTTGTGTGACCAGACTTAAACAGTCGTAACTATCGGCTGTAACTCATTTACCTACTTTGGAATATATTAAACATAGGCGACAAAGGATGATTAGGATCGTTAGCTAATACCATTCTTCCTGTTCATAATAAGCAATTATTGCCTCTTCTTTAGCTTAACGCTTTCGGCCATTTCGTTTGTAAAGCAAAAGCCATACAACAAATAAGAGTAGAAAAGCTTCCAAAATAATAACATGATGGGGAGTCTGTAAAGTGTAAACATATAATGCCCGCAAAGATAACTCCAAGGATTATATGTATCTCGTTTTCTATTATTTGTTTTAATTAAGAGGTTACTATGTAAAAATCATTTGAATTACTTTCCTTCAAATAGCCTTCAGATAATTTAAATGTCAAAAAATTACAAAGCTGTTTTACCATAAAATAGTAGAGTTGTATTTTTACCTGCTGCGCCAACTGTAACAGAGGTGTTTTTTTCACTACTTTTAAATACAACACTAAAATGCTGTTGCCATAAAAGACGAATTTTAAGATATAATTTAATCAGTTATTTCAATGCAAGTTTATTTCTTAGGGGCATATTTACACTCGAGGAAAAATGGTATATATAGAGGAGAAACGGCTCAGAATTAGTTATAATCATTAATCTAAGCAACAATTACATATACACACATCATACTATTCCATAAACACTTTTTTAGTATTCAGGATTTTTAGGTTGCTCTAAATAACAGAAACAGGCTTGTAGTGGGTTAATAAAAATAACGAATTTGTCATATTAGAGATATTTTGACTACTTTTCGGTGCCCTTTATTATAAAAATTTAATCATGACGGATATAGGAGCAAGTCTACGTTTTTACTTTGATCCGAAAAAATAATTAGGAGAAAAAATTAAAAACCTCGGAGAATTGCACGTAAACTTCTTCCAATTCTTATAAGAAAAAATTATATTTTTAATAAATTAACACATATTGAAGCAAAAAAAAAAGTATTGGGTAATGTGGGACTTTGTTAATTCTCGGTTTACACACATTAATTTTCTTAAATTCTCTTTTTAGTTTCTTTATATAAAAAAATTAGAAAACAGAAGAGTATTGCAAATACCAGCAGGTACCGACTTGCTTCTATTTGCAAATCTCTTGTAAATTTTTTTTTATAAAGAAACTAAAATTGCAAAGAGAATTTAAGGAAATTACTGTGTGTAAACATTCGTTCTTCCCTACCTCCCAGTCATATATATTCACAGAGTTGCTGCAATAAAAATTGCTGTCACTATTCAAAACTTACTTCAAAAAGTATTTTTACTACAGTATTATCCAACCCTGGCACGCTAAATAGCCCGCAATTATTATCTTTTTAGTGGGAATTGGCATCAGTTTTGTTTCGTACTAATTTTCTTATTGGAAAAAATGTCGGTTTGGTTACAAAGTTTTAATACAACGACAAGTGATTTAAAGTGAAAACTTTTTAGGAAAATATGTAATAAGTAATTGCATGAAATAGTAAATAATATGCAAATAATGAAATTAGGTGAAAATAAATGTAATAATCTTATATTCAAAGCAAAAAATGAAAAAGTGCCGAGTGTTATAAAATATGAAAAAAAAGAAAATCTTTGGTATCGTAAAAGAAAGTAATTAAAAATGTGTTTAGGAAAATATGTAATATATTTAGTTAGAAATATGTAATATATTAAAAAAAAAAGTTGTAAGAAAAAGAAGAGTGTGTTAGTGCAATTTTTAAGTGCCCTTTTTTAGGTATCCATATTGGATTTTACTAATGCCCAACATCAACTAGAACCCATGTAAGTTATCAATGTTGGTTATACAAATTCGCAATTATAAAAGAGATAAATATGTATAAACACGGGATGAAAAGCAATACATTCCAGCCTTATACATAGTTTGTTTAATGTCTGTTTCAGAGATAAAATGAACATAGTTTGGAGTCTTATCAGTTTGCCCAAAAATTGAATTCCATATTAAAATATTATATGTATATTACTGCTAGAGAAGAATAAAACAAAGTTTGGAATTACTTATAAATTTTTACAAAAAAATAATGTTATCGAAAGTTTACGAGTACCTCACCAAAATACATGAAACTTGGTCAATTTGACCAAAGAGTCCATGCTGACTTTATAGATTATCTAATGTTATTAAGAATCAAACTTGAACTTCCCTTTTGTGTTTTAATTAATTTAAATGAGATTGTCAAGCAGCAGTTGAAAAAAATTGCTCTCTAAAAAAACTTTTATCAGCAAAGACACTAAGTTGTTTATCATATAAAAGAAAACTCCTTGAGAAAAGCTTTTCTATCGAATCCACTAAACTGTCTTGGACATAGGAGAAACCCTCAATTACAAAGAAAAGCATTTATTAGCAATGTTTTATTGTCTTTAACCAATTCGAAGTAAAAAGAAGTGGAAATAATCAAGTTTGACCCTAAAATTGTAATTTAAAGTGTTAAGAGATCATGTCTTGCCCCATGTATTTGCACTAAAATTTTGGGTAAATATGGATTTTATAAGTATCTCTAGGGTTATTCGAAATCTCAATTTTCACTTTGAGCATAAATTCAACTTCTTCCCCAACTTTTGTTCAAAGCAATATCTCAATCGATATCAAAAACAGTATTCGCAAATATCATATTATAAATATATTGATAGCAGACTACAATATAATTTTATTATAATAAGATGCAAACCGAATACTGTTTATGCTTTTCCTTACACGCGGAATAAATTAGGGGAACATTCATTAGTTGTAATATAAATACTAGGACGCACACCATGTTTTTCCATATTATTAAGGTAACAACACTGAACAACTGCAATACCACGAGATAGGTATATACTGAAAATAAAGGAATAAACATATTTTTTTATTTTAAAATCAATTCATTTTTATTCACATGTTTGTAATAAACCTAAAAATATTTATTTTCGTTTTTCATGTTTTGGACTTTTAAATTCAATAAAAATTTTAAATCAGAAAGTTGAAAAACAAAACGGAAATACGAAATTTTGGGTTTAGTATGAACTTGTTATAAGACTACTTACATCATAATATATTTCAGTTAAATTCTTTCTTTCTTCGGCAAATTAACCAAAGTAGTGGTAATTATAATTGTTGGGGGGTAATTCATTGGCTCTCAAGTGAATTTTAAAAATACTTTTTACAATAATTTCGCTTTTCCACGTTATACTTCAAACATTGATGGTTCTGTTTTTAAACGATCTAAAAGGGATATGGCAGCCACACAGCGCATTTGGCACAATAACCTAAACCAGAAAAACGTTAATGTTTTAGAATAATGTGTGAGCCAACAAAAAGTCCGCCAATAGAAGTTATAGCCAGATGATATTAACTAAATTTTAACGCCCAAGAATTTTAAAATATAGCTTTAATAAAATATGCGTGGTGTTATTAAATTATTTCATTTGGTATAAAATTATTTCTAAATTTAAGTGTTCAGTTACACCGCATCCGTTTTTACCAGACACCAAATGAAACACTTTCATCGAGAAACAATCGTAGTTTTGCATTTTTGAGATTACCAGTAAAAACTAAAGACATAAATTCAAATTTATAGTTTGTTTTGAATACTAATTATGGAGTTGCAACAAACAATATCAATTTTTACATAATTTGTAGTAGGCAGATGTTTTAGGGCCGTATTAATTTAACGCAGTGAAGTACGGAAACATACTTTTTATACAAAATTTTTAATTAAAATTGTGCTAATTCCCAATTGATTAAAAATTTTCGCTTATTTTAAAAAATTGAAATTAGTTCTTTAATATCAATCATTTGGAATTTTTGATTGGCGTCTTAAATTAGCATCTTTTTAAAATAAATTTATTACCTTGACATCTCTTGCTGCTAGTTCTTCTACCAAACGTTCCAAATCATTAATTTTATTGTGTTTAAAATAATAGATTGTACTACATTAGCCATCCAAATTTTTTTGTGCAACAATATTACAAGTTTCATCGTCAAAACCGTAAAAATATATAAAATCTTAGGCAAACATAACGTCTCCTCGTTTGGAATTATCCGAAAGAGAAACCATAATAAATTAAAGCTTTTTTCACTTCCATAAACTTTGTCAGAACTAAATGAACATCCATGGTACCATAAAAACCACGAGGACCACAAAAACCAGCACCATATTTACGTAAACTTATATTAGCATCTTCACAACATAAATAGTTGTGTATGGTAAAATTTAAACAGTCGTAACCATAGACTGTCACTCGTTTACCAACTTTAGACTGTAGTAAACGGGTACGCAACAAAGGATGTTTAGGATCGATAGCTGGTACCAATACTTCCAGTTCATAATTAGCGTTTATTGAGTCCTTTTCTTCTTTAGTATAATGCTTTCGTGCTTGGCGTTTGTAAATTAAAATCCATAACAGATGAGTGGAGAAGCTTCCAAAAACATAACACATAATGGGGTCCGTTAAGTAAAACTATGTAATAAAATGTGCGCAAAGGTAACTCCAAGGATAAACCTAAAATTCAGAGGTTACTCGGTAACTCATTTCGAATTACTTTACTGGAGTTATGCGATTTTTCCCAGGAGAAAAATTATAATTAACTTCATAATTTATAGAATAGAAATAGCTTTAACAAAATGTAATGTCAAAAATTTACACAGCTGTAGAGAGTTGCTTATTTAGTACTATATGAATAACCTGCAACACTAAAATGCTGTTGCCAAAGTCAAATTTGTAGTTGAAATTTAGAAACGGCCAGATTAAGAACGCTAAGAACAACTATTGTTGCAATGATATAAAATGTGCCACCCATAGAAAAGACGTACGACATATTATGTTTTTGTTTTTACATAATAATTGGCTGAAGTGCACTTCATCGGCGATGTTCAAACAAAAGGAAAAAACAAAATATGATTAAAAAGAGAAAATGTTTTTCTAATTTTCCGGTTTTGGGTTCTGGGCTTATGATGGCCCCAGGCCCCAAAACCCGATACTCGCAGTAACATATAAGTGTGATGTCAAATGAAAGGATCTTATGAAAGGTTCTCAAAAATCAATTTTGTGTCATGTTCCATGATATGTTTCTTCCTATAGATCCATTTAAGACCTTTGTGGGGTCCCAATAAAGTTATTTTATTAAAAAAAAAAAAAAAATAATAAATGATTTGGCCCGCTCTGGAATTAAAAAAGATTTTTCTTTTCACTTTTTGGGCACGGGGTCTGTGAGGCACCGTTTTTCAAAAAACTTTGTTAAAAAAATTTTAGAAAAAATCGCGTGATTTTTTCGAAAGCATTTTTGCCAGCGGCGATTCTAGATCTATTAAAAATCCCACGGGGTCCATATAGAATTTTTTTTTTAAAAGGATCGATTTCCTAAAAATATTAAAAATTTTTTGAAAAAATCGCAGGCATACAAATAATTTCATATTTTTTAATTCCTGGGTAACGCCAACGATAGCAAAAACCGATTTATTCGACAAATTTTAAAATTTTAATTAACTAACAATTAATTTCTATACAAATTGAACTCTCCATTAGCCATATACATATGCACAATTTGAATATTCCTGATGGAGAGTTTACAAAATGCATTATATGTCCGAAACTACATTAGCGCCGCCTAGTTATCAAATACTAAAACTCTTGTTTTTTCATTTTGCGAATAAATGTTCTTGGCTTTGCTTCACACCTAATAACTTGACACTCTGTATGTTTAGTTTTCACATGTACTAAAAGTACTACTATTTTATAATCAATGATGTCAACTTAGAGCTGTTAGCACTATTTTTAGTGCTTTTCGAATACTTAAACTTTAGAATTTTCTAATAGTGCCAAACAAAGACATTAATTTATTAAAGAAAGAACATTAGTTGAAACTATTTCCCAATAGATGGCGCATCTGTAAATCAATTCTCCCTATTAGGTATATTTTGCTACAATATGCAACAGGGTATTATTGATTTTCTTTTTCGTTCGTAACAAAAAAGAATATTTGCCAAAAACTATACAAAAATATAATTTTTTAGTGGGTATATTATAATTTAATTTTCTAAATCAATAGTCATTTAGATGTTTAAGAACACAGTATTATAATTTTTCGTATGTCTATTTATATTTTTTGAAAGAAAGAATTAACATAAATATGCAGTTTGCAATATTTGAAAATTATACGAATTTACGGAAAAAATACCATTTTGATATATGAAAATTTGTTTTTTACATAAAAATGTAAAACAAATGTTTTTATCACGTCGAACATTTCAAAAATTGACTTTAGTATAATTAAATAAGTCTGCTAGTGACAGTTTAATGTACTAGAATTTGAAATATGTATTAAATGTTATATTTGTGGTTCCTAAGTAAATTAAAAGCCAAATCTAAGGCCATGCCGACCTAAGCTTGACGCAGGGTATTGTTTTTTATTTACTTGAGCGCCATCTACTTCTAAGTATAGACACTAAACCAATTATTCATTTTGCTCTATCTTCATATATACATTTCTTTGGTGCCAAAACATAAAAAAAACACTAATACCGTTTTCTTTTCTCACAAAAAATGTTGCATTTTCTCTGCCCTTTTTATTAAAATGTCTTTTTGTGCATAGTAATAAAAAGTAAGAACTGAAAACTTTAGTATGAAATTAAAGGTATTTAAGAGACCTATTTAAATGTGTATAAAATATGTTGAATCATGCCTTAAATTTCGTGAAATCTAACAAAAGAAGTTATGCATGCTTGGACATGTTTTAAAGACTTAATTTTAAATAGGTCTCTTAAATACCTTTAATTTCATACCTAATTGTTCAGCTTTTACTTTTTATTACACTAAGAAAATCAATCACACTTTACTATTTTTGTACTGATTTTGAGTAAAAAATTATTATTTAGCAAATCTGTTTGCTATTTACATTTTACAAATGACAGAGTTTTTACAGAATATTTACACATTTTTGTTGCTAATTTCAAAAATCATTTTAGAAATTTTTGAAAAATTAGCAAAAAAAAATTGCTAATTTAAAAAAAGTGGATATTGAAGGATATGTTATTTCTAATTAAAACTTAAATTGTCTTAAAATGTTTCATAGATTAAAAAAGAGATCGAAAGTGAATATACCGACTCATGTCTGAAAATAGGACATCCACTTAAAATAGCACTAAAAAGTTTTTTTTTAGTTCTAAAAATCAGCCCTAAAAACAATTAAAATATGTCATTAAAAGTAAAAAAAAAAAAATTGACTAAAATATTTTTCAAAACAGACATTACCAAATTTAAACAAAATTATTAATTCGTTTATGTTTTAACAATTTTTAAGATTTTTAAGCCTTTGATTTTGTTTTTAATTTTGTATAAAATATATTTTTTGAAAAAAAAAAAATAAATAAAATAAAAAAGATTTGATGCTCCATAAAAAAATGAATTTTAAATTTTGTACTAATATTAATAATATTTAGTATTTTTTTTGCTGATTTTAGCAAACAGATTTTAAATTCCAATTTACAAAAAGTTTACTAAAATTTAGTAGCGGCTACTAATTTTTCTTCTAATTTCATTGTACTACACGTCAGCAGACATGTGTTGCTAAGATTGGCAAAAAAATACCGCTGGGCTCAAATTAGCAAAATTTCCCATAATAACAGCAAAATTTTCAGTTGCCATTACAGTCTTTTTTTGGTGAGTGTACTATGCATAAAAAGACATTTTATAAAAAAAGGGGCAGAAAAAAGGCAACATTTTGGCATAAGTTAATGTTTTGTAATATATTTTTTTTGCTATTACTAAATATCTTGCAAAACTCGAAATTTTGTTATATTTAGTCTGAAAAAAATTATAATTATTTACACAATTTTTACAATAAATCACAACATCGATTAAATATCTTTGCTTAATCGGTATATTTTTAAATTAGGATAAAACTCAAATTTACCTTTGGTTCAATTTCTTCTGATATGGCTATAACTCTATAATGTTTATATTTTATTTCGCCAATTTTTCTTAAGGAAAAGTATTTTTATTCTAGATTTTTGTACCTATCTGTGTACTAAATATGTGAGGTTATTTATTTCTGATAGCATTCCTCAGTCAAACTAGTCTTTTGTAGCAATTTTTTTTTTGTCTCAGGACATGAATGATATAAAATTTGGTTTTTTGTTTTCAAACTCCTCGTTTATAGTTAAATTTTCTAAAAAGAAATGAATTTTTATTTCCCAGAAATTACTGTAATCTAAAAACTTAAATAAATAAATTTAATAAATATGAAACTGTTTCTGTTTTAAAGTACTTTACACACAATGTGTAAGTATTTTCCCACTTTCGAAGGACTTCCGCTTTGTGAGGACACTGCTCTTAACAAGCTTTTTGCTATACAATTTTGTCTTTAAATTAAATTGAATTATACTAAATTCATGTATTTAAAATGTAAATTAAATTTCATTAGCAAAAAGGTAATCTTGTGAAAAAGTCAGATTCTTTTCGTAGTTAATTAACAGTTCTGCTTAAGAGAACTACAAAAACAGACGCCTGAAGTGACACACGGCATCTATGGCTAAGGAACACTGGGGGGTTCTTTGTCTTCTTAAATTAACTAATTTAAGGAAATTGTTGCAAAAATACAAAATATCACAGTTACTTTTCTTGTTATTATTGGAAAATAGAAAAATGCCATAAGTTTATTTTTTGACTTTTTTAGCTTAAACTTTAATTGACATATACAAATTTTAAATTTGTTTAATATTTAGTGACTCACGCACGATCACAAACCAGAAATTACAATCATGCACGATAATTTTTTTTACTGGTTACATTAAATGTTTTCTTAAATAATATTTTTTCTTGAAAATTAGGAAAACTAACTAGTTTGTTTTTTAATTCATTGTTTTTTTTTTTTTTTGAAAAAGAATATTGAAAATAACAAACGTTTTCCAACAAAAAAACCTATACCTAAGTTTATTATTTTTTAAAAATTATAAAAGTTTTACTTAAAAAAAAAATATTTTATTAAAACTTTTAAAATTTATCTGAACTAAGTTGCATGAAATTTTTCCTTTAAAATAGTTCATCAGTTTCTAAAATCAAGTAAATTTTTATTACTACATAGGAAAAAATGTATAACTTTTTGTTTTTAATTGCCTAAACTTATTTTTAGAAAACAATTCTCAAAAATTAAAAAGTGGTATAGTTAAAAACTGAATTTAGTTATGACTTTCTAAAATTTAGTTAATTTTAGTACTCGTAAAAAAAATGATCACACATTAAGTTCAAGTACTTTTTCATTTTATGTTAGAAACATTTTTTGAACTAAATGGGATTAAATGAACTAAACTTAGTTTTATTTATTTATTTATTTATTTACTTATTTATTATCTTGAGTATTTAAGTATTCAAATTTCTTAAAACTGAGATGTTTTTCTTAAAAACTGATAATCTTTTTTTAATATTCTTCTAAAATCAAGAAATATTACTTAAGAAAGGTATGAAATATTTCTGAGTATATAAACTATTTTGTTTTTACCCAAACATAGGATTTTTTTTTATTAATTTTAAGAAAATTTTTCTAAGTTTTAATAAAATTTTACTTAAATTGAGAAAAATTGTTAAACTATTTTAAAGGAAATTTTGGACTATTTTTTAGTTCATGTCTTTTTTGTTTTGAGTGGATTTCGGGAAAAATTATTAAATTAAAACAAATATTTTGAAACGAAAAACAACACCAATTGTATCAGTTAAAGTCCCCTTAGTGTAAATGAGGCTTGGATAAGAAAATAATTTTTAGAAAATATTTTATATGACCACATATTGTATTGTTGGATCCGAAATAATATTAGTAAATGATCGTATACGAGCATATATAAAACATATATGCTCACATATGATTGCATTTCAAATTGGCCAGGTGGTCAAAAGTTAGTTCTACTTACCACATTGTTACGAATCATTCAAACATTTCGGCCTTCAAAACGTTAAAAAAAAATAAACCGGTAGGAAAATTTCCCAGATCATTTATAAAAACAAAATGTATAACAAAAATCTAAAGAATATAAAAACTTTAACCTGTATTATTCTTTAAATAGCAGCATTTTAAAAATTAACAACTTATCAATAAAATTGTTTGCTACTCACAATTGATAACCTCCCCTATTTAATGATTATGTAAAACTGAGAAATCTAAAATCTAAAGATGAAAACAATAATTGAAATTATTTATTAGTTCATTAGAATTCTTAGCCAAAATGGCAACAAAAATAATATTGTCTGTTCTAATCGCATTTGTTTTAATACAAGTAAGTAAATAATTATTTAATTAAAATATTTTTATAAATTTTGTATTCAGTTCTCCCTTAGTAAACCCGTTGATGACGATTCCCATGAAAATAATCAAGATGTGAATACAATTAAAAAACTTGAAAAAGTTTCAATAAATGTAGAATTTACTGATGAAAAATCATTAACACCCAAAGATCAACTTTTAGTATTTACCTTAAATGGATTTCAAGATATGTCTTTACTTTATGTTAACAAAGCCCAAAAGATAAGTGCTGATATCTTAAAGGATCCAATTTTTACAAATGCCAATACGACTAAAACACAAGAATTTAAACGAAATATAACACAATTTAATGAAAAGTTTGATGCTTGCAAAGATATCGATAGTCTATTTGATTTGGTGGAATTATATTCGAATACCAGCTCCTATTATTATGAAATACCTAAGGAACACTTAACAGCTGATTCCAGTTTAATTTTAAATCTTTTACGCAAACATGGCTCAGAGAAACTAGATAATGAATTTGAAAAATTATTTAATGATTTTGTTACAAAATTTAATAATAAATTTGAAGATATTACAAAGTTATTAACTGAAGATGAATTAAAAAATGAAAGTTCTTTGATCGAATGGTTTAAAAAATTTAAAACTCTTACAGATTTTGATGAGAAAATTTCAGCATTTGAGATATTTTTTACATTTTATGAGTAATCCTAAGTTTTAATAAATTGTGTTAGAAGTTTAAGAAAATATTGTAATTGAAATAAAGGGGCATAAAAACTAAATAAATAAACTAAATAAATCTACACTGAAATAAAAAAATTCAGTAAATGTTACAGAAGAAAATCTGTAGTTGTCGGGTAAAAGTTGCGAAATTGGACTTAAACGGCAAAAATTTTGTAAAAAAACAAAACTAATTTCAATTTTAGTAATTTAACATGATTTCTTAAAGCTAAAACGAGACGAGCGCCCCGGTAGGCTAGTTGGTAGCGTGCTAGCTTATCAGTGCGGGGGTCGTGGGTTCGATTCCCACCACTTGCTAGTGCTCGGTTAGGATATTAAGATATAATTTATAATTTACCTTAATTTACTTTAAATACAAGGTGGGGCATTAAGTATCACCCTATTGAAAAGTGCTGTCAGTTTTGTAAATGGCATCGTGAAGTAGACATGTGCGAAATTTATAGTGAATAACAATAAAGCTTTTTTACAATATTCACCTGTAATTTGTCTTAAATCATATTGATAGGTATCGAATAGTTTATCTGCTGGTGTTAAATTATAATCCTCTTTATTTTCTTCTAAGGCTGTAGTTGAAAAAATCTAATTTGGAAATTAAAAATTGTTATGTAGTTTTTAATATATAATAAAGATTAACAGTTCTTAGATTAAAAAAAAAAACATATATTTAAATCGAATTTCTGTTGTCTCTAATAGCCGGAAGTAGGGTACAAATAAGCGAATTAAATTTAACTATGTGATGGCGTCACATCCTTGTGTTGATGAAACCTTGTGAGAAGTTTTCTCGCAGAAAAATGCGACTCGTTCATATTTAGTACAGGGCGAGTCACAAAATATCAAATTTTTACACAGGTACATTTTTTTTACATACCACAAGGAAAATTTAACATCATGTGATTCACCCTGTTATAATCATGGTAAAGTTGAATTTTTTAAATTTTAAAACTTCTCACATTGTTATAGAACATTTTCGCAGGCCGCAAATATAAAGAAGTTTATGTTTTAATGAAATTTCATATATTGAAATCGGTTTATATTCAAACCTACCTCCCAAAGAAAGGTCATATCTGAATCAGACTTCAATGGAATTTTCAAGTAGAGTACCCCAACATCAACATTCCAATTTAAATGAAATTTTTGATATGTAATAGAAAAGGAAATCTAAGAGTAACCTTGGTCACTTTTACGCCCACCTCTTTGATCTAAGGGGGAAGAAATTCGTACATTTTTGCTCGGCAGCATATCAAAAAAATACGTATCCGCTGAAATTTAATTATAAATAAAATGTGTAAATTTGGCAGCTATATCGATATACTTTATCATATAAAGTACCCTAAGTTTTTGAAAATTTTATAACAACAAATTAAAAAAAAGTACCAAAAAGGGTACCAGTAGAAAGCCCTCAAAAATCCCCTTCCAACGATAGCACAGCACCATATACACTTCTTTAATTTAAATATCTTAAAAAGCTAAAAACGAAATAAATATCTAGTTTTGACCACTTAAAATTCCGAGGTGGTCTAAAAGCTGAAACAGGTCGATGTTAGATTTTTTTTCAATCGCATATCTTAATTTCATAAAAATCGAAATATTAAGATTGGAGTACTTTCCGTGTTAGAAAAAAGACAGTATAAATATGGGCTATGAATATTATATAGGACCATAAATCATGTCCCCAAATTTCTAGAAAATAGAATCATATGTAAACCTAGTCCCCACATAAACCCATCTTCCCGAAATTTGTTTTAATTAAAAATTTTGGCAATTTAATTCAGATTTATCTCCATCTGTCCACAAGCTATATTTGGACCGCTTCTCACAAGATAATCCAAATTGTAACTACACTCAGAAAAAAAAGTTAGTAGAAAAATTTACTTTACTATTTTTGTACTGATTTTTAGTAAAAAAAATTATTATTTAGCAAATATTTTTGCTATTTAGATTTCACAAATTACACAATTTTAACAGAATATTTACAAATTTTTGTTGCTAATTTCAGATATCATTTTACAAATTTTTAAATACCGATTTGCTAAAATTTGCAAAAAAAATTACTAATTTTAAAAAATGGATATTGAAGGAAATGTTGTTTCTAAATAAAACTTACACCTACAAACTTAAATCGCCTTAAAATGTTACATAGATTAAAAAAAAAAAATGGATCGGAAGTGAATATACCAACTCATGTCTAAAAATAGAACATCCACTTAAAATAGCACTAATTTTTTTTTTTTTTGGTTCTAAAAATCAGTCCTAAAAACAATTAAAATTTGACCTTAAAAGTAAAAAAGATTGACTAAAATATTTTTCAAAAAAGAAATTAAAACAAAATGATAAATTCGTTTATGTTGTTACAATTTTTAAGCCTTTGTTTTTTTAATTTTATTTAAAATATATTTTTGAAAAAAAAAAATAAAAAAATTTTGATGTTCGATAAAAAGAATATTTTAAATTTTGTACTAATATTAATAATATTTAGTAATTTTTTTTGCTGATTTTAGCAAACAGATTTTAAATTTCACTTTGCAAAAAGTTTACTAAAATTTAGTAGCGGCAACTAATTTTTTTACAACTTTCATTGTACTACACGTCAGCAGACATGTGTTGCTAAGATTAGCAAAAACTACCGCAACAGCAAAATTTTCAGTTGCCATTACAGACTTTTTTGGTGAGTGTAGTCTCGTTTTACTTGTAATTTTTCTGTAATATTTACACTTACAATTGATTCACTATAACAATTAAAAAAAATTGTTTTATTTTCATAGAATTGTAAATTATTAAGAAAATAGATAATGCACTGAACAAAAGTCAATATTTATCATATCATGGGAGATTTAAAACTGGTTTATAGCGTTGCCAACTTTAACTGTCATCATTAGCATCAAGAGCAATATTGGCAATTTTGACGATTTATCAGCAGTTTGATGAGTTTTACTATCACAATTATGCAAATCCCGATGAAATGTCGATTCAAAGTAACGGTTTTATGTATAAGGAAATTTAATTCTTTTTCTTATAATTTTTTAATAATTCAATTACAAATTCAATTACAAATTATATCTTAATACCCTAACCGAGCACTAGCAACAAAGGCTTTTGGCTCGTTGTAGCAAAAACAGAGCCTCTGGTGGGAATCGAACCCACAACCCCTGCACTGATAAGCTAGCATGCTACCAACTAGCCTACCTCTTTAAATAAATTTGTTAAATCTTTTTGTAGTGGATATTACAAGATTCTTGTTTAAATGGTTTTATAATATTTTATATTTTATATTTATAATTTATATATTTATATTTGATTATTATTTCATCGCCATTTTTACCAAGCTTTAAGTTGATATTCCAAAAAGTAGCTCCTTAGTCAGGCCTTATGCCTTATTACACATTACTAGCCGATGGCTTTTGGAAAGGGTACTTTTTTTCGATTTTAAAACTATCCTAAAAGAAATGGACGAGCAATTTAGTATTGAAAATTTATAAAATCTGTCCAGCGGTTAATAAGTTATGAGTGAAAATGTGAAGGAACCTCTAAATATTCCTACAAATTGATGTATTTTAGTACACCATGGTATCAACTACTTACCAGGCTATTTACTCTTAATGGGTACTCATTATTTTTTGCCTGTACGTAAGCGAGAGGGTAATGACCAACCATTACTTTGTGTTTTTTTTTTGCAAGTGAGAAGGTAATGACCACTCATTACTTTTTGGGTCATCGTGAACAAAAGTAATTAAGCGATCAAATAGGCTGGTAAGTGGTTGAAACCCTGTTTTCAATGCCTGGCACATAATATATTTTCACATATTTCTCTACCAGTCGCTTAGAAGTGAATAATATTTTTCACCTCAAAAAAATTTTTTTCACCACTAAAATTTTTTTTCACCACAAAAAATTATTTTCACCTCAAAAATTTTTTTTCCACCAAAAAATTTGTTTTCGCATCTAAAAAATTTTTTCATCTCAAAAAATTTATTTCACCTCCATAACTTTACTTCAAAAGTTGTTTACATTATTTGTATCAAAAACAGTAGAGAACATTTTTTTTGGATATTGGTGGAAGATATTCAAATACTCGGCACAGCCGACTTTAAGCCTTTTTTTACTTGTTTTTAACTTATTTGATCATTATTGCCGAAATTAAGCAATAAAACGAAATAAAAAATGGCTGCGCTGTTTATTTATCGTGCCAAACACATAGTGTAAGAAACCCCTGACAGAAATTTTTCTAAAACCCCCCCCAAAAAAAAAAAACACTTATCAACAATTTGTATTCATAAAAAATGATCAGTATCTGCCCAAATGATCTCAAATACTTGCAGTGCAAATCGGCGGTAATATTTGTGGCCTAGTGGCGAACAGAGAACTGCAAAATCTACTTTTTTCTTGATTTAATCATACACAAAAATTCTTGTTCACATTTAATAATTCAACAAAATTCACTGTATAATAAAATCAGCATCATGTTTACTGAACGCGTAATTGGGATCAGTGTGAATCATCTGTCGATTATGTTTTATGCAAATGTAATCACTCAACAAAAAGTCAGCGTTGAATAAAACAGAAAAAGCAATAAACAACGCGTATGAGTGTAATCATAATCAAAACAAAATAGAAACACATTTCATAAATTATATTGTGTACATTAGGGTGGGACTTAAATCCGCTTTTTTCGAATTTTCATTAGTAATACCATACTAAAAATATTCTTCTTTGTGAAATAAAAATATATTTTTTTTTGGAAAAAAAATTAGGGCGATATCTCAAGCTTGCCTAATCCGGAAAAATTTAAATATTGTCAAAAATTTTTTTCTTCTATTTTAATTGGAAAATTAGGCAATATTTAACTTTAACCGGATTGGGAGAGCCTAAAATATGGACCTAAATTAAAAAAAAAAATTTCACAAAGAACAATATTTTTGGTATTACTAATAAAAATTCTAAAAAAAACGGATTTTAGACCCACCCTAATTTATGAAATGTGTTTCTACAAAACCACACCCTTTTTATAGATAAGAAACTATTTTGTTTTAATTATGAATACACACATACGCTTTATTTATTGCTTTTTCTGATTTATTCTACATCGAAATAATTATTGTTGACAAAAACGAACAGAATAAAATCAATGGTATAAAAACGACCGTTGATTATAAATCAGTGACAACAATGTGCACGTCGTTTGATTGATTTAAAATCATCAATAAATATGTGTGTTGGAGTATATTTAACGTTTGAACGCAAACACATATTTATTCTTGTGTTGATTGCGTATGAACGTTTTGCAATCAGCAAATGCAGTTCTCTGGTGGCGAATCATCCCCCTTCTACCATATTTTTAATGATTCATTGATTGTTCTTTTAATAAACTTGTATCGGAAGTTACAAAAGCTTTTATTATTATTAAATAAAAATAACTTTTACAAGGAATGCACCTCAAGAGAAAGTCTTCTAAGCAAAAATTTGTGCAGAAGCTTTAATATTTATAAAATTTCGTGGACAGTTCAACTATAAATTATTGGTTTAAAAATGCTGTTTATTGGAAAACTAGGTTCAAGATGTTGACTAAATTTTAGGGTCCCTTACAGTAAAAAAAATACCGCATATTTAAATATCATTAAAATGGGAAATTTTTATTAAGGGTGACCTTCCTTTGTAAGATGTTTATTAATATGATTACAAAATTACAAATTGAAAAAAAATGATTATATGATCAGCTTTTAGTCAGTAAACATATAAAAATGAAAATAATTAAAAGGTTAATAATTGCGTTGTTCTTAATACAAGTGAGCAAATAAAAATATAATATAAAAATTGTTTTTTTAAATTGTTTTCTAAATTGTTTCTTAATTTTTTTTTTAAATTTTTGTTTCTTTAATTAAAATTTTTAGTTCACACTAGGTAGACGTGTACAACCAATTTCACTGGATACATTTACAAGAAATGGCCTTGTAGATAGGGATAGATTGGATAAATTTCTTAAATATTGTTTTGAAAATATTAATAATCCTCAAGTTCTCAATGAATGCAATGATAAGAAATTGATGATAAAGTTAACTAAACAACTAACTACTGGTACAAATAATGTTAAATCTGCCTCCATGCCGCCCCTGACTAGAAACGAACGTTATAAAATATATTCGGGAAATTTTTGAAAAGTTTTGAAAAAATAACAGTATTATATCGAATTTTGTTATAATACTTTTCACTTTTTTCTAGTAATAATACGGTTTTTTAATTAAAAATTATATATATCTACATACATAAAAACTGTTTTTATTGAGTTATCTTACACTCACCAAAAAAAGCCTTTAATGTCAACTGAAAATTTTGCTGTTATTACGGAAAATTTGGTAATTTGAGCCTAGTGGTATTTTTTTTCCTAATTTTAGCAAAAAAAATTGTAGAAAAAATTAGCCGCCGCTACTTAATATTAGTAAACTTTTTGTAAAGTGGAATTTAAAATCAGTTTGCTAAATACTAAATTTTATTAATATTAGTACAAAATTACAAATTTATTTTTTTTATCGACCAACATTTTTTTTATTTTATTTATTTTTTTTTTTAAATATTTTAGACAAAATTTAAAAAAAAAAAATCAAAGGCTTAAAAAAAGTAAAAACATAAATGAATTTATCATTTTGTTTTAATTTGCTAATTTATATTTTTAAAAATATTTTTAGTAAATTTTTTGACTTTTAAGGTACAACAATTAATTAAGGGCTGATTTTTAGAACTAAAAAACTTTTTAGTGATATTTTAAGTGCGTGTTCTATTTTTGGTTATGAGTCGGTATCTTCACTTTGGATCCCTATTTTTAATCTATGTAACAGTTTAAGGCAATTTAAGTTTTAACAATTCAAAATAATATTTCCTTCAATATCCACTTTGTTAAGTAATTTTTTTTTTGGCAAATTTTAGCAAATCGGTTTTTAAATATTTGTAAAATGATTTCTGAAATTATCAACAAAAATTTGTAAATATTCTGTAAAAATTCTGTAATTTGTAAAATGTAAATAGAAAAAAGATTTGCTAAATAATGTTTTTTTTTTTACTAAAAATCAGTACAAAAATAGTAAAGTGGGATTGAAACCCATTTACAAAAATTTTTACTAACTTTTTTTTCTGAGTGTACAATAAATGTATGCCATCCTGAATACTCCGATTTTAACTGAAATTTTGAAAAGTTAAAGAAAAAGAAATCTAAGAACAACGTGTCATATTTTTAGCCACTTCAGCGATCTAGCGGGTAAAAAAGGGGAAATAATTTCGGATACTTTTTTGTTCGGCAGCATGTAGAGATTCTATTTAAAAAGTGTAGTAATATATTTTTCAATGAGGCGGTTTGATATACTACCATAATGTCTATGTTTTACTGGTCCAAAAAGTACAAAAAAGGGCTTCGCGAAAAATTCGTTAAAATCCAAAATAGAACGAATATCAAAAAAGGAACGAAAAACGTGTCCGCCTAAATTTGATAATAAATAAAAAATGTGTATTCGGTAGCCACAGCGGCATACTTTTTTACCCAAAAGTACACAAATTTTTTAAAATTTTTACAATAGAAAATTCGAAAAAAAAACACAATAGTACCAAAAAAAAATTACTAATAAAAAGCCCTTAAAAATTCCTTTCCAATGATACCACACTTGCATATGGTTTCTGTAATTAAGTTGTCTTAAAAAGCTATAAAATCTAAAAGAAATAACAATTTGTAATCCCTTTTTGGCCCAAAAACGGAGACAGGCCAATTTTGAATTTATTTTCTATCACTTAAACAAATTTCATCAAAATCGGAGTGTGAATTTTTAACTATTTGTACGGGGATTTTTTGTTAGATTTTAAAGTTAGATAAACATTTTTAGTTAGATAAAAGTATTATAATTACCAGGGCAGCGACTTTAATGCGTATTTGTAGTTAATAGCGCACAATCGATTTTGAACAAATACTTTTCAGAATCAAAAGTAAAAGTAAGTATATTACAAAATGTAAGCGATTTGTTGTTGCATATTTTGTTATAAATGCATATTTTTGCATATTTGACTTTTCAGTGCATATTTTTTTTTTAACATATTTAAGGAATGTTGAAGCACATTTTTTAATATTTTGCATTTTACTGCATATTTTCTTTAAATTAAAATTATGTTTTAATTAAAAATAAATTGATGGATGAATCTGTAAACCTTGATATAGCACATATTAAAACAAAATAATCATATTAATTTTTAAACATTTTCAAATAATAAATATGATTTACAAAATTCTTTAAATTTTTGCTACAATTTTGTTTTTTTTTTTTTGACTTTTAGCGCATATTTTTAAATTTTTAGTGCATATTTTTTGGTTTTTAAAGCATATTTTCTTATAAATGCATATTGTAACGAATATTTTAAGCGCATATTTTTGATTTTTTAGTGCATGAAAGTCGCTGTCTTAAGAATTACACATACTTATATTTAATTTAATTGTGTTAGTTATTTTACTGAGTTTGTTAGTTGTTGTTTAATAGTTAATTATAACTACATTTTTAGTTATTTTTGAAGTAAATACCTTCGTCGCCTTTATAACTGCACGTACATTTGATTTAAACTGTTATTTTCAGTAAATTCTAACGACAAACTTTTTTGAGTGTGTTTGAATTGAGAAAATACAAAATTATTTTATTTCAAATTTGTTTTGTATTAATTTTTCATTTTCAAGCTTTATTTACATTATTTTCTTATAAAGAAGATTAGATTTGGGGGGTTGCCTCTGATTATTTTTTAACGGCCAATCTTAAGTTTCGGGGTAAAGAAATGAAGTCAAAATTACCCAATTTTTACTTTTTTCAGTTTATTTATAATAAAAAAAATTAGTTATTAAAAAGAAAAAGGTTTAATACGAGGGCGGATCAATAAGTTCGTGACTTTTCATAAAATTTGCTATTGAGACTACACACGTCACACAATTACGTTTATGGTCAATTGAGAGCAAACGCGGCACCCATCTTGCAGACAGCTTTCTTAAATCCAACTGATCATTTAAGATCGATACCACACTGCCATATGAAATGCCTATGGCATCAACAATCTAACGCACTTTTACTCTTCGATCGGTATTGACCTTAATTGGCCGTCCAGAACGTTCAGCGTCATTTGTACTTGTACGATCACAACGAAAGTCAGTAAACCACTTTTTTACCATTGAAATCGATGGTGCAGAGTCCCCATAGTATTTATTAAGCTTTTCCTTGGTTTGATTGACGGTTTTTTTCGCAAAAAAAAATGTTTAATTAGCCCTCAAAATTCACTTTTTTTATTTTTAAAAAAATCCACGAGGTTGTATGTTTTTAACAGCTGTTAAACGTAAAGTAAATGCTCAAAAATTGATAGTAGTCTATTAACAGGTGGTACTTGATGGGAGCAGTGTTGCATTTCATATAACTACGAGGAAAGTTCTAAATAAATTGGCTTTTAGATTTAAGGATATTTGAAGATTTATATGATACACTCAGAAAAAAAAAGTTATTAAAAAAATTTGTAAACGGTTTAAAAATATTACATCCACTTAAAATAACACCAAAAAAGTTTTTTTGGTTCTAAAAATCAGCCCTAAAAACAATTAAAATTTGACCTTAAAAGTAAAAAAAATTACTAAAATATTTTTCAAAAAAGAAATTAATACAAAATGATAAATTCGTTTTTGTTTTTACAATTTTTAAGCCTTTGGTTTTTTTTTAATTTTGTCTAGAATACTTAAAAAAAAAAAATTGATGCTCCATAAAAAAAGATACATTTGAAATTTTGTATTAATATGAATAATATTTAGTAATTTTTTTTGCTGATTTTAGCAAACATATTTTAAATTCCACTTTACAAAACGTTTACTAAAATTTAGTAACGGCAGCTAATTTTGTCTACAAATTTTATTGTACTACACGTCAGCTAAGATTAGCAAAAAATACCGCCGGGCTCAAATGAGCAAAATTTCCCGTAATAACCATTACAGACTTTTTTTGGTGAGTGTTCATTGTTGAAATGAAATAAAATTTAATAATTTTAAATATAAATATAATATAAATATAATATAAAAAAGAGACACGTATTTGCCTACATTTTCGCTCCAGGGCTTCCACGTATTTACAATTTTTGTAATATGGATGAAAAAAGCTCTTTGTAAAAAGCCAAACGATTTAGAATATCAATAAAGTAAATAGGCACACGTAGAAAACAGATTCATTGTGACAACCGAATTTTTTGCCAATTGAATATTTTGATTGCAGCAACCAATCAAATGAACTCCTAATACAAAAACAAAAATTTCGGTGGCTCCAATCAAACCATTCGGTAGGCAAGAAATTCGGTTGTCAAAATGAGTCTGTTTTCTCCGTGTACTTTATTTACTTTATTCTAAATAGTTCGGCTTTTTACACAAATTTTAAATATGTGGCAGCCCTGGGACGAAAATATAGCCAAATACGTGTCTCTTATTTATCGGAGAGAATCTATCGTGTTACCTTGTTTCCTCTCACACAGTTAAGGTGGTGGGTTAAAAATGAATTAAATTAAATTAAATGTAATGTAATGTATTAGTTATTAGTTATTAGTAATTCGTCGGTCAATAAAGTAAGACGAAATAATGGCTTTTAAAGAATTATTGTACTACTTATTCATCATAAATCTATTACAAGTAAATTAATATATTTTAGTTTTGAAATTTTTTATTTAAAAACATCCTTTTTTTTAAATTTATTAGTTTTCATTAGCAAAAGCCGTAGAAAAATCGTCACCATCAAAAGAGGAAGAAAACAATTCGACACCAAAGGACAAACTATTGGAATATTACGAAAATGAATTAAATATTCTTTCCAAAGAATATTGTGTGAAAGCAAAAAATATCAGTGAATACATTTTAAAAGATGAAACCATAAAATATGCCCAAACGCCTAAAATACAAGAATTTAAAAAAAATATAACGGAATTTTTAAACAAATATAATTTATATTCCCGCTATGGAAACTATTATGATTTAGTTGCAATCTTTGCAGATACAACTATATATTATTTTCCAGGGGAAGAAGATGAGTCAAAAAAAAATATTACTGACGATGCAAGTTATATTAAAAATCTTTTAGAAAAATTGGGTTATAATGAAATGGATAATAATTATGAAAATAAATATAGTGAATTTATTGCTAATAAATTTAATAATAGATGTGAAGAATATAAATCGCAACTAAATAAGGACGAATTAAAAAAAAAGGAAATCACTGTACAATGGTGTGATGCATTAAAAGCTTGTAAAGATTATACCTGTCAATTGGAAACATTTTCAAAATTTCCTGATCCACCTAGAGTTGACCTTGTAGAAAATATTAGCAAATCAATTATAGATATTTATATATATTATAGCGATAAGGCTATAAATATCAGTAATAAACTATTAAACGATGATGCATTACTGCAAGCTAACACATCTGTTATACAAGAATTTAAAAAAAATATAACTGAATTTACAAAAGCATATAATTCCAATCACGATGCCTACGAATTACCTGATATAACTGAACTTTATTCCAATACAACGACATATTATTTTGATATGCCTGAAGTTAAACTTAACACAGATTCCAATTTAATTGTTAGCGTTTTAAGAAAATTGGGTGCCGAACAATTGGAAAAGGAATGTGAAGAAAAATTTAATGATTTGGTGGTAAAGAAATTTGCTGATAAATTCGAAGAGTTTAAGTCCCAGCTGGATAAGGAAGAATTGCAAAAGGAAAAACCTTTGTTGGACTGGTATGAAGAATTAAAAACTCGTAAAACAAGTGTTTCGAAAGCTTTAGACAAATTGTATGCTCTGTAAATGAGAGTAAAATATTAATAAAATTAAAATGCCGCATTAAAAAAAAAACTTTGTTATTTAATATATTACTGGTGTTTGAATAGAAATTATTGTTTTTTAAATTTGCTTTTGCTTATATTTGATATTAATATATTTTGTTAGTTTACAAATAAAAATCAGACAATTTCAGTGCATCTCTTATGCAAAAAATTCTACACTCAAAAAAAAAAAAAAGACATCAACTAAAAACGAATACAAAATTTCCTTTAAATTAGTTTAAAAATTTTCCTCAATTTAAGTAAATTTTAAGAAAAACATTTCAGTTTTTAGAAATTTGCGTACTTAGTTCAAAAAAAAATTTAGAACATAATTAATTTACTTCTATTTAGTTCAAAAAATGTGTCAATCGAGAAAGTATTTGAACTTAATGTTTGTTCATTTTTTTTCGTTAGTACTAAAATTAAATAAATTTTAGAAAGGCATTTCTAAATTCAGTTTTTCAGTCTACCGCTTCCTAATTTTGAAGAATTATTTTCTAAAAATTAGTTCAGGCGATTAAAAACAAAAAGTAGTAATTTTTTCCATGTAATAATAAAATTTTATTTGAATTTCTAGGGAAAATTTTTAATTCAACTTAGTTCAGATAAATTTTAAAAATTTTAATAAAATATTATTTTTTTTTTCAAGTAAATGTTTTTTAATTTTTGAGAAATAATAAAATTTGGTATAGAATTTCTTTGTTGAAATACGTTTAAGATATTTTCAATATTTTGTTTTTAAAAACAAATTAAATCAAAACAAACTTGTTAGTTTTCATAATTTTAAAGAAAAAATATTATTAGTTAAAACAAATTAAAATAACCATTTAAAAAAATTATCGTGCATGATTGTAATTTTTAGTTCGTTATAGTGGGTCAAAAATGACTTAGGTGCCCATCTCTAATCTTAACAGTCTTAAATATTGAACATAAAACAGCTTAAAATACATTTTAAAATATTATTCAGTTCAATTTCTTCCACCTTTTTAATACAAATTCCAGGTAATAAGTATTCAAGCTTAAGGTCTATTTTATACAAAATTATTTATTTGTTATCCAATATTTCGCTGGAATTTTAAAATATTGTTAGCAAAAGGTAAAAAATTTCGAATTTGCGATTTTATCTAATAATTTTGTCTGCTGACTGAATACAAAATATTGCAAGCACGTTGCGCCTAAAAAACTTTCTATTTATCGAAGGCACTAAAACTTTTTTTTTTTCACTTTATAATAATAAAAGTTAAAATTTGTATATGTCAATTAAAGTATAAGCTAAAAATGCCATAAAATAAACTTATGACATTTTTCCATTTTCTAATAATAACAAGAAATGTAACTGTGATACTTTGTATTTTTGCAACAATATCCTTAAATTAGTTAATTTAAGAAGACAAAGGACCCCCAGTGTTCCGTAGCAATAGATGCCGTGTGTCACTTAGGACATTCCTTTTTCTAGTTCCATCAAGCAGAATTGTTAATTAACTACGAAAAGGATATGACTTTGTCACAATTTATTACGTTTCAGAATATCCTGCAGTACATTTTTTTAAGTTGTTTACCTTTTGCTAATGAAATTTAATTAATATTTTAAATACATGAAATTAGTATAATTCAATTTAGTTTTAAGACAAAATTGTATAGCAAAAAGCTTGTTAAGAGCAGTGTCCTCACAAAGCGGTAGTCCTCCGAAAGTAGGAAAATACCTACTCAATGAGTGTAAAGTACTTTTACAACAGTTTCATATTTATCAGAAATTTTTTTTATATCAATTTAAAGGATAATTTCCACTTAAAAGTAGTGCTATTTAACTTGATGTAAGAAAAATTTTTCTTATTTTTAGGGAGTTAAGTCCTAGTTTTTAGTAAAAAAAAAAAATTATCTAATGAACTGAAACTAAAATCAATTTTTCTTAAAACCAAGGAAACATTTCCTAACTAACAGTACAATTTAAGATGATGTATGAACTAGTTAGAAAGAAATTTTACTGTTTTCTAATAAAAATTTAGTTCTCAGCAGTAAAATTTGTCTATAATTTAGAAATTTTGATCATATTTTAAGTAAAATTTCTTTCTTAATTTCAAGGAAAATTTTTTTAAATATTGGTAAAAAGTGTGTTTGGCGCCGTTTTTATTTCAATTTTTCCTCTAAATTAGTTAATTTTTCTAAATTCTAGTTAAATTTTATTTTGAGTGTATAAAACAAAAATTTTAAATATGTGGCAGCCCTGGGGCGAAAATGTAGGCAAATACGTGTCTCTTATTTATCGGAGAGAATCTATCGTGTTACCTTGTTTCCTCTCACACAGTTAAGGTGGTGGCTTAAAAATAAATTAAATTAAATGTAATGTATTAGTTATTAGTAATTCGTCGATCACTTAAGTAAGACGAAATAATGGCTTTTAAAGAATTATTGTACTACTTATTCATCATAAATCTATTACAAGTAAATACATTTCAATTTTGAATTTATTTATTTAAAAACATCTTTTTTTGAATTTATTAGTTTTCATTAGCAAAAGCCGTAGAAAAATCGTCATCATCAAAAGAGGAAGAAAACAATTCGACACTAAAGGACAAACTTTTGGACTATTACCAAAATGAATTAGAAATTATTTGCAAGGAATATTGTGTGAAAGCAAAAAATATTAGTGAATATATTTTAAAAGATGAAACCATAAAAAATGCCCAAACCCCTAAAATACAAGAATTTAAAACAAATATAACGGAATTTTTAAACAAGTATAACTTATACTCCCGCTATGGAAAGTATTATGATTTAGTTGCAATTTTTGCAGATACAACTTTATTATACTTTCTAGCTGAAGAAGATGAGTCAAAAAAAAATATTTCTGACGATGCAAGTTATATTAAAAATCTTTTAGAAAAATTGGGTTATAATGAAATGGATGATAATTATGAAAATAAATATAGTGAATTTATTGCTAATAAATTTAATAATAGATGTGATGAATTTAAATTGAAACTAAATAAGGACGAATTAAAAAAAGAGAAGTTCTTTTTAGAATGGTGTGATGCATTAAAAGCTTGTAAAGATTATACCTGTCAGTTGGAAACATTTTCAAAATATCCTGATCAACCTAAAATTGACCTTGTTGATTATATTAGCAAATCAATTATAGATATTTATATGTATTATAGCGATAAGGCTATAAATATCAGTAATAAACTATTGAACGATGATGCATTACTGCAAGCTAACACATCTGTTATACAAGAATTTAAAAAAAATATAACTGAATTTACAAAAGCATATAATTCCAATCACGATGCCTACGAATTACCTGATATAGCTGAACTTTATTCCAATACAACGACATATTATTTTGATATACCTGAAGGTAAACTTAACACAGATTCCAATTTAATTGTTAGCGTTTTAAGAAAATTGGGTGCCGAACAATTGGAAGAGGAATGTGAAGAAAAATTCAATGATTTGGTGGTAAAGAAATTTGCTGAAAAATTTGTAGAGTTTACGTCCCAGCTGGATAAGGAAGAATTGCAAAAGGAAAAACCTTTGTTGGACTGGTATGATGAATTAAAAACTCATAAAACAAGTGTTTCGAAAGCTTTAGACAAATTGTATGCTCTGTAAATGAGAGTAAAATATTAATAAAATTAAAATATCACACTCAAAAAAAAACTTTGTTTTTTAATATATTACTGGTGTTTGAATAGAAATTAGTAGTTGCTGTTTTTAAAATTTGCATTAGTTTATATAAAAATCAAAAAATTTCACTTCATCTATAATGCAGAGAATTCTAGTTTGGAATTTTGCATTTGGACAAAGTAATATTTTTTTTTCGAAGGAACATTTTTTTTGTAGTTTTTATTAATATTTATATATATATTGTTTTTGAGCGCCCCGGTAGACGGGTTGGTAGCGTGTTAACTTATCCGTGCGGGGGTCGTGGGTTCAATTCCCAGCCGAAAGCCTTTGTTGCTAGTGCTCTGTTAGGGTTTTAGGATATAATTTGTAATTATATGATTAATATAAATAAAAATAAATAAAAATAAAAAATAAATATATTTTATTTATTTAAATCGAAAAAAATTACTGTAAAAAAACATTAGTTTTTATCAATTTTGTCAGTTGCCTTAAAATGTTGTAGTAAACATTTTCCAGTTATTACGAGAGTTAAAAAATGGTATTCGAAAACTTTTGAAACTTTTTTATTTTTAGAATTTTCTAACAATTTTATGGAGTTTAAAATTATTCTCTCAAATATCTTTCATGTAATAGTCAATTTACGTAAAAATATTTTGGGGAAGTATAACCTTTTAATCCGCTTTAAACTATAGGGTGTCTCAGTAACAGTGCACATTTTAAATTTAGTGTCAGTTTTTTTTTTTTTTTGGTTTGCTCCGATTATAAAAAATTGAGCTCTTTACGGATCGACCTCCAACCTACAAATAGCGCTAAATAAAATCAAAACATGGACTAAAGCACTAAATCTATTCATGTCGATTTTACTTTACAAAAAATAAATAAAATCAATGTATTAATCTCAGCAAAGTATCTGGTATTGACTTTGGACGCAAAGCTTCATTGGTAGGTAGGCACGTAAAAATAACACTAGAATGATTAGAAATAAAGTACAGAAACTTTAAACTATCAGTACAAAATAAGTTAATGATATATAAACTGGTACTTAAGCCTGGTTGGCTAGAGGGAATACAATTTTGGGGTTGTGCAAAAAATGCGGAAAAAGATAAAATACAAGGCTATCAAAACAACAGCATTAAGTTCATCGAACCGTACGCCTTAACCCTAATAATTTGCCGAACCTACGATTTGCAAACAACAACTTTTACAACAGTCGACCTGTTGATAATTTGCTCGGCGCAGATTTATATCCTACAATTATTATGAAAGAAATTAAACATTATATTTTGGGTCTTCCTTTGGCTCAGTACACCATATTTGGTTGGGTCATATCTGGCAAATCCCCTGTTTAATGGAACGGTCTCCTTTGGACCAACGGCTTCTGTGACCTTTTGCTCACATGTATAAATAATTTTTATATTTTTTTTTAACTGACCTCTGTGTCATGCATTTTTTATTTTTATACCCTCCACCATATATGGTGTGGGTATTTATCAGTTTGTCATTCCGTTTGTAACATCTCGAAATATAGATCTAAGACCCCATAAATATTCGTGATCCTTATGCAATTTTAAGTCGATTTAGCGATGTCCGTCTGTCTGTCTGTTGAAATGGCGATCACGTCGCGAAGATGCAAGCGGGGGTGCCTATTTTTACCTTGTTTGTTGGACATCCTCCCGAGCAGTTTGGTATTGAAAATGAGCAAAATCGGTCCAGCGGTTAAAAAGTTATGAGTGAAAATGTGAAGATACCTCTTAGTTTTCCATACAAATTGGTGTATTTTAGTATAGAAGTGACAGGTACAAAATATATTTTCTCATATTTTTTCATCAGGCGTTTAGAAATTTGTATTCACCTCAAATATTTTTCTCCTTAAAAAATTTTTAGCACCACTAAAATTTTTTTCACCACAAAAAATTTTTTTCACCTCAAAAAATTTTTTTCACCTTCATAATTTTATTTCGAAAGTTTTTTACGTTATTTGTATCTAAAACTGTAGAGGACATTTTTTAAGGATATTGGTGGAGGGTATTCAAAGATTCGGCACAGCCGAATTTAAGCCTTTTTTTACTTGTTTTTTTTTAAGACCACTGTGTCAACTTGGCCCTCTTTGGGTCACCGAAAAAAAATGATTTTTTTTTTGTATAAAATTGATTATTTTTACTTATATTAACCTTCTAATCTTTATGGTAATTTGAAGAAAATTACTAGTTAATCGTTTTTTTTAAGACTGGTTGTAGTATTAGTTAAGCATTTTAGAATTTAAGTAATGCTTAAATAAAGAGAAAAAAAAACTTTATGAAAGAACTTCGAAGAATTATCAGTCGAGAAAGTGCACCTAATGTGTCAACCATTTGAAGAGTGGTCAAAAACTTTAAAGAAACTAGGTCGGTTATGGACAGTCGGTCTCTTGAAAACATTGTTGCTCTAAACGAGAGTATCAACAACAGACAACGTTCTCAACAACATAAAATTGTACGAAGCACTACGCAGCGAATTTTCACAAAAGATATACACAAGGAGTAATGGCCTATCAACAGAGCGGTGGGGGCCATTTGACGGATATTTTATTCCATACTAAATCGGAACATGTCTTCTTTACAGTGACGAATGAGCCCTATTCTACCCTAATATATTTATAGCGATAATTCTGTTATAAAAAAAATATAATTAAATACAACAAATCAAATGACGTATTACTAACCTGACCAACAATCCCACTTTTGGCGGGATTATTCCGTTAAAGGTTTATCTCGCCTTTTTAAACGAAAACGAAGCTTTTTCATATTTTAGTTCTTCTCGACAAATTTTTATATAAACAATAATAAAATGTTTTAAAAATGTTCAATGTCAATCATGTGATTAAATTTGAGAAATTTTAAAGATTTTTAATAGAAATAATATCATCACAATATGATCAGAAATAAACTAAAAAAGTGCTCTTTCGATTGAAAACTCTGCTTTTAATACAGTTTCTGTACATTTGAAGAAATTTTTTTTTATTCAAATTTTTCATAGAAGTCTGATTTTTTTAAAACAAAAATGTATAAATATTTTACAATTCTCTCATAAACACTGTAGTTTCACTTAAGTTTGAGGATTTTTTCCAATAGTATTTTTGTAGGAAAAAATTCTTGGCGTTGCAAAAAAATTATGTTCAAAAAATATCCGAGATCGTAATTTTAAAAATTTGCATTACATTGTTATTAAAGCAAATTGTTCTTTATTTGTTAGAGCCAGATTGTCTTAATACATTTTTTTTGGGGCAACTTAAACTAAAACAAGTAAAAAAGGCTTAAATTCGGCTGTGCCGAATCTTTGAATACCCTCCACCAATGTTCTCTATTGTTTTTGATACAATGTAAAAAGCTTTTGAAGTAAAATTATGGAGGTGAAAAAAATTGTTTGAGGTGAAAAACTTTTTTGGATGCGGAAAGGAATTTTTTTACGTGAAAAAAATTTCGAGGTGAAAAAATTTTTTTAGGTGAAAAAAATTTTTATTGGTGAAAAAAATTATTTGAGGTGAAAAATATTTGAGGTGTACAAAATATTATTAATTTGTAAGCGATTGGTGGAAAAATATTAGAAAATATATATTATATACCAGTCGCTACTATGAAATTGTACTAAAATACACCAATTTGTATGGAAAATTTAGAGGTATCTTCATATTTTCACCCATAACTTTTTAACCGCTGGACCGATTTTCCTCATTTTCAATACTAAACTGCTCGGGAGGATGTACAATAATCTGGGAAAAAATAAGCACCCCCGCTAGCGTCTTCGTATAAGGATCACGAATATATATACTTTACGGGGTCTTGGACCTATATTTCGACATGTTACAAACGGAATGACAAACTGATATATACCCTCACCATATTTGGTGGAGGGTATAAAAATTGTAAAAATTGGTGAAATCCATTAATATTCCGCTTTTTTATCATCCAAATTTTGATTTTAGATCAAAAACAGTTGGTCACATTACATATTACTGATAATTATTTGTTCTAAGTATTTTTAAGAACCCCGTTTCAGTTCGATGAATTTATAAATTTATATATTTCGAAGAAAATGAAAAAGAGTAAACAAATAAAAATATACTAGAAAAAAGAGATGCAAACATTTGAGACATTCAAAGTTTCTTCAAAAAAAGCATTACAAATCGCTGATTAACTCAGTACAAATCAGTAGCTAAAAAAATCATTGAACGAGTAGTAGTAGCGTTAAAGAATTATTATATAATTTCTTTGGAATGATTATTTTTAAAATAATTTTATTAATTTTCCTAACAATGCAAGTAAGAGTTTATTTTCATTTTTTTTTTTCATAATTTAACTATTAATTGAAAAATATTTTTTCTAGATCTCTCAAGCAATATATATACCACAGCCAGCTAATGAAAGACTAGAAGAATCTTTGGAAAATATAAGCAATGCGATAGACTATGTTAGAAAAAGACAAATACTCTGTTATAAACTTTTTGATGTTTGCATTTAGAGAAAATGAATTTAATTTTGTTTTTAAAAGTTACGTTTTTAAGGGTAAAGGAAACGACCGCAGTGGATTGAAAAATTTAAAAGTTATCAGTGAAAAGGTGAAAATGGTTAGCGTGGTGGACTGTTACACATGAAGGTTGCGGGATATTTGCGGATTTATTATGCTAAAATGGTTAAAAATATATTATTCAAAGAATTCTCAATCGCTAGCCACAACATTTTCCCATCTTTCTGACAATTTTCGGATACCAGTTTCACTCAACAAAAAAAGTCTGTAATGGCAACTGAAAATTTTGCTGTTATTACGGGAAATATTGCTAATTTGAGCCTAGCGGTATTTTTTTTTTCTAATCTTAGCAACACATGTCTGCTGACGTGTAGTACAATGAAATTTGTAGAAAAATTAGTTGCCGCTAATAAATTTTAGTAAACTTTTTGCAAAGTGAAATTTAAAATCTGTTTGCTAAAATCAGCAAAAATAATTACAAAATATTATTAATATTAGTACAAAATTTTAAATTCATTTTTTTATGAAGCTTAAAAGTTTTTTTATTTTATTTATTTTTTTCAAAAAATATTTTATACAAAATTAAAAACAAAATCAAAGGCTTAAAAATATTAAAAATTGTTAAAACATAAACGAATTAATCATTTTGTTTAAATTTGGTAATTTCTGTTTTAAAAAATATTTAAGTAAATTTTTTTTTTTTTATTTTTAGGGTCAAATTTTGATTGTTTTTAGGGCTGATTTTTAGAACTAAAAAATTTTGTGAGTGCTATTTTAAATGAATATCAGAGAACTGCAAAATCAACTTTTTTCTTGATTTAATCATACACAAAAATTCTTGTTCACATTTAATAATTCAACAAAATTCACTCTAGAATAAAAATCAGTGTGAATCATCTGTCGATTATGTTTTATTCAAATGTAATCACTCAACAAAATGTCAGCGTTGAATAAATCAGAAAAAACAACAAACAACGCATATGGGTGTATTCATAATTACAACAAAATAGAAACACATTTCATAAATGATATTGTTTACATTAGGGTGGGACTTAAATCCACTTTTTAAGAATTTTTATTAGTAATAAAAATATTCTTCTTTGTAAAATATAAATATTTTTTTGGAAAAAAAATTTAGGTGGATATCTCAGGCTTGCCCAATCCGGAAAAATTTAAATATTGTCTAAATTTTTTTTCATCTATTTTGATTGAAAAATTAGGCAATATTTAACTTTAACCGAATTGGGCGAGTCTGAGATGTCGACCTAAATTAAAAAAAAAAAAATTTCACAAAGAACAATATTTTTGGTATTCCTAATAAAAATTCTAAAAAACGTATTTTAGACCCACCCTAATATACATATAACATTTATGAAATGTGTTTCTACAAAACCACCCCATTTTTATAGATAAGAAACTATTTTGTTTTAATTATGATTACACTCATACACGTTGTTTGTTGTTTTTTCTGATTTATTCTACATCAAAATAATTATTGTTGGCTCGAATGAACAGAATAAAACCAATGGTTTAACAACGACCGATGATTATAAATCAGTGACAAAACAATTTGCACGTCGTTTGATTGATTTAAAATCATCAACAAATATGTGTGTTGGAGTATATTCAGCGTTTGAACGCAAACACATATATTGTCTTGTGTTGTTTGCGTATGAACGTTTTGCAATCAGCAAATGCAGTTCTCTGGTGGATATCCTATTTTCAGACATGAGTCGGTATCTTCACTTCCAATCCCTTTTTTAATCTATGTAACATTTTAAGGCAATTTAAGTTTGTATGTGTAAGTTTTAATAAGAAATAGCATTTCCTTCAGTATCCACTTTTTTAAAATTAGTAATTTTTTTTGGCTTATTTTAGTAAATCGGGTTTCAAAAATTTGTAAAATAATTTCTGAAATTAGCAAAAAAAAAAATTGTAAATATTCTGTTAGAATTCTGTAATTTGTAAAATGTAAATAGCAAAAAGATTTGCTAAATAATATTTTTTTTTTACTAAAAATCAGTACAAAAAAAGTAAAGTGGGATTGAAAACCGCTTACAAATTTTTCTACTAACTTTTTTTCTGAGTTTTCAACACTCACGACTCCGCTTTTAAGGAAATCCAATCATTAAGCCTTTTTTTAAATTATTCATATGAAGTGAACTTCTGCTGGGGCAGGCCATGTGTATTTAACCGGAACAAGTAGTAGTCGGAAGCAGCGATGTCTGGAGAATACGGCGGGCGGGTCGGATTTTGCATTTCATCGTTTCTAAGTAAGTTTGACCGGCTGAGCGTTGTCATGCTGCAAAATCAATTTGTCGTGCTTTTTTTGTATTCCTTCTGTTTGCTTCAGGGTGCGGCTCTAACACGCGAGTTTGGTCCGATAGCGTTCCCCCGTGATCGTTTTTTTCGGTATGAGCAGCTCGTAGTAGACCACGCAGGGCATAAGTTTTATGACATGAATATTCGGTTTTGTAAATGCACGCAGGAAAAAAAATTCTGAATATGTTTACAGGCAAATATATATTTGTTTAGAAACTACCATATGTATATTTGAAGTAGATTTCCAAGTATTTTATATGTATGTTTAGTATACATATATTTCTAGGCAAACATTGTTTTAATTGTATTATAATTTCCCCACCTAAATAAACATATATTTGCAATTGTAATTTTATCATTATTATACTTGTGGGATGCAAACATAATAATGATAAACATATATTTATAGAGCATGCTCGCCGTAAACTCCCACTAAGATTCAATTACCCTCGGCCGCATTAAAGTAATGAAGAAGAACTTTCCGCTAAAACACAATCTTGTACGAAATTCGACATGTTCGTGGCAATATTTATTATTGTTGTTTACGTTTCAATCAAATGACACAAGCTGTCAAAGAAGCTCATTCACAATAGGTTTTACTGGCGAAACATTGGAAACTAGAATATTAGTTCATGTATTAGTAGCAGCCTCTTGTATGAAACGCTCATTATTAATTCAAAAAATTTTAATGCAATAAAATTTTTAATAACATTGAGAAAAGTCATGAGATCCATAGGTTCTCTATATTAATTTTACTTTTTAATATCACAAAAAACAAGAAAAAGTGTGGCAACATTGTTGTGAGTATGAGAAACAAGAAATGAGAGAATAAAATCGCCATTGTAATAAAATAGATTCTCACGACGTTAACGATCGTCGTGTTTTATTTGTCAATTTCTACGGAAAAACTGCCGCTCTTTTTTTGGACAGACGCTTAAAAAAATGATATTACAAAAACACCAAAATAAATTTTCATGTTCAATTAAATAGAAAAATAAAGTGAAATTTTTGGTGAAATTTATATTTTTTTTTATTAAAAAGTTTCCTTTTCGCTTATGGAAAATCTTTTCAAATTTTTTGTTCATAATTTTATTAATGAAACAAATTTTTGTTTGTGAGTTTTTTGCAATTATTTTTTTTTTCATTTTATTTTCAATAAACTATTTTTTTTTAAATATATAAATTACTAGCTGACCCGGCAAACGTTGTTCTGCCTAGGAATAGGATTACATTATTATCTAGGTAGCTCGCACAAAGTTTGAATATTCTCACAATAATAGTACCCCAGATATGCAATAATAAATTTGTACTTCGTATGGGAGGTGCCACGCCCATTGCTTGGATCCCCCATATTTTTTGGAAGATTATGAATATTATTATCAAAGAAGCTCACACAAAGTTTGAAGACTCCCACTTTAATAGTACCCCAGATATGCAATAATGAATGTTTTCTTCGTATGGGAGGTGCCACGCCCATTGCTTGGATGGCACTCATTTTTTTGGGAGATTATGAGTATTATTATAAAAAAAGCTCACACAAAGTTTGAAGACTCCCACTGTAACAGTACTCCAGATATACAAAAATACATTTTTACTTCGTATGGGAGGTGCCACGCCCATTGTACCCATATAGGTCAATTGTGAATCTAAACCATTCAGGGATCAAATAAAACAGACACAACAAATTTCATCGAAATCGGCCCAGCCGTTAAGGAGGAGTTCAGTCACTAACACACGTACAGGAGAATTATATATATAAAGATTAGAAATTTTATATTAATATTAAGCAGTTCAAAAATTTTGCATATAATTTAATTTAAATATAATTTTGGTAAATAGAAAAGATGTTGAGTTAATTATTATACGTTAAAGGTACTTAATATTACTTAAATATTAAATTAATTTATAAATACTTTATGAAAAATTTAATTTGAAAATCTTAAAAATATTATAAATTTATTATTTTTGAATTTATTTTAATTAATAAAATTAATTTTTAATTAATTCTAATTTGAATTTTCTTTTTATAAAACAATGTTTTAAAAGGCATAGGGTTACACAAGAGCAAGAAGAGAGATGAAGCATAGAAGATAATTGCAGAGTGAAATTAAGGTTCCTTAATAATTAATTACACAATTTTTCTTACAGTTTTCAATTTTTTCAATTTTTATATTGTAATCAAAAATGATTTAAAATAATTTAATATTTGAATAAATTTACACGCCATAGCATAAAGGGAGACACATAGGGAGACACATGATGGGCTTAAGTGACTTATGTTTTGTGTTGATATGAATTAAAATTTTAGACAACCAATTTTTTAATTCTAAAAGCTTAAGATACTTAAGATAGTTCTATTTCTGCCATTTTAAGGAAATTAAAAAAAAAACTCTCGTGTACATTTGCCTTGATAACTTTTGTTATTTAATTTTTATTATAAATATAACATATTTTCAGTAATTTGTATTAAAAAATTAATTATATTTTTACATATTTATTAGTTTTTTTTTGTTTTTTTTTTAATAAATATAACAATAATTTCCTTTATTATTAAAATGTTTTTCTATTCATTTTCTTTTAGAATTCTTTTAACGCTCTAGTTTTATAATGTACAATGTATTATCCCTTAAAATATAGTTTGCATTATACCTTAATTAATAAATTACTAATTTAAATTTGTATGCTTTAAAAACTAAAGTATACTTCTGAGAGTAAAGAGATACATACATTTTAGCAGCCTTGAAAAATAATTTACCTTTCGAAATAATAATAATGCATAATTGTTTAAAGAAGTAAAATAAATAAGGGATATAATGTAATAAAATTAATTTTAAATAGGGTTTGACAGGTCTTTGTTTTTGTTGTATATAATTTTGTATGTAATTTGTATAAATATTAAAATCGTAAAGCATATTTTTAGGGATAATTTGTTTAAAATAGTTTTAAAAAGTACTTAATCGAGTTCCCGAAAATTAAGCAAATATTAGGATACTCGATACACACTACTCTTTTTTTCCCCAGCTGTGATGTAAAGCACAAGGTAAAGGTTTAAATCAGGGACTGAAACTCTGAAAAAATGGGTTCAGGTTCGAGTTAATCGAAATAAAAAATTCAGGTTCGATTCAGGGTTCGGGTTCAACATTTAAAAAGTAAAAATGTTTTAGATATTCGTGCCATCTTTTTTAGAACTTCATCATCTTCTGAAGATCAAGATATTGATTTTCTCATAAAATTATTTTCTTCTCTTTTCATTTAGAAATTTTTTGGAATTTAAATTTTTTTTTTTTAAATATGTTTTTTTTTAGCATTTTTAACATCTTTCGGACTTAACATTAACTTAAATCTGCTATCTAGATATAATGCTGCAATTAAAAGTGGATTACTAATAAAGTGGTTTTCTCTTTTTTTAATATTTAAATATAATTCTTGTGAAAATGTTTTTGTTTTGTCATCTTTTTTTTAGCTATAATTTAAAACTAATCCAGATTCTATAAAAATCGCCTAAAGTCATCTGTTCTTGTTGTAGTTTCAGCGTTAATTTTGTAACAGGTTCAAAAACTTCTACGAATTCTTCACAAATAATCCAAATATTATCATTCATACACTCACAATATTATTTCGTTTAAAATAATCTAAAATACATATTAAATTAATCGAAAATGCAATCAGAAAGAGGACTACTGATTTTTCATTATATTCAGTCCATTTTAATGCTTATTTTTATTCATTGTTTAATAATCAAAGAAAGTAGTAAAATCAATCGAAAGTCGTTTAACATAACAATAAATTTTTAACTAACAAAATGTAGAAAAAAAGATTTTTTAGGTTTGTTTTTAAAATTTAATTTTTTTTATTTGTATGTAATTTTACAAAACACAACACACACAGATCCATATATTTTAATTTCTATGTGTGCATCTGTATTTGAATAATTTCTTGTAATTTTTATTGAAATAAATTTGTATATAAACAAACTATTTTGGTAAACAAACAAAGAGAAATTATATGAAATTCTATTTTAAGAACAGAAAACATAAAATTTTACATTTAACCGAAAATATCAACTCCTACTGAATGTCAGTAAATTTTTATGGTTTGTTTTTTGAATGACTGAATCAAATAGTTAAAAAATATATTTCTATGAATTTCAATTGATTTTTCATTTAAAAACAAACTATACATATTACTTTTTAAATATACTACAGTCAGTAACGGAAAATATATTTTGAGTGTATTACCTTTACCATAGAAGCAGTATAAGAATAATTTTCACTTAAAAGAAAAATTAAATAAAATTGTTCTTAAAACCAAGGAAACATTTCCTAACTAACAGTAAAATTTTAGATGATGTATAAACTAATTAGAAGGAAATTTTACTGTTTTCTAATAAAAATTTAGTTCGCAGTAGTAAAATTTTTCTATAATTTAGAAATTTTTACCAAATTTTAAGTAAAATTTGTTTCTTAATTTTAAGGAAAATTTTATTAAATTTTAGTAAAAAGTGTCTTTGGCGCCGTTTTCATTTAAATTTTTCCTTCAAATAAGTTAATATTTCTAAATTCTAGTTCATTTTTTTTTTGAGTGTTGATAATATTTTGTGCCAAAGGCATATTTTGTAATTCACTGCAAATAGAAATTAGTACATTGGGGGGTTTTAGAATTAATGCATATTTTTAGGGTGGATATGAAACTAAAAATGTTACCGAATAGTATAGTTGGCCGAATAGTTACAAAAGTGGTGTTTACTTTTAAGATGGTGATAATTCGGTAGTTTTAATAGCACTACTCAATATGAACCAAACGAGGGTATGATATAAGGAGAAATTTTAGTAAAATATGCTTATTAGGTAGCATTGCATATATCAGAAGCCTTACTCGCATTGAAAATAAATACAGTGTTAGAAAATGCTAATGTATTAAAACAAATTAAAAATTTACATTTTAACAAATAAATATGTTTAAGAATCATGAGATAAATGTGAAAAGGTGTTAAAAGGGGGTATTATCAAAATAATTTGAAAAAAATTGTAAGAAAAAAATTTGAAAAAAATTGTAAAGAAAAGGCAAGGTCGCTAGTGTGGTATAGAGCTGAAATATCTTAACAAAATTGTTGCATACATTTTAGGCATCAAACTCATTATGTACTTAAGTGGTAATATGTTGGTTATAATTTAAATAGCTGCATACTTTTAGGAAACCCATTTGATATGAAATTTTAAAATATTTAGTAATAAAAGTTTGATAATATGTATTAATACCTAAAGATCATAGAAAAAGCAGTTTAAATTATTACTTTAAATATATTTTTTAACATAAAATAAACTTAAGCATATTTAAAATAAGAAAAAAAAAATATAGTCGGTCAAGCCCGACCATGAAATACACTTCATCACCACAAAATGATTTTTGTCATATTTCATAAAACGCACCAAATTCCGATAAGGATTAACGGTACAATAAAAATAAACATTCCACAAAAAAAATCTGATTGAAATTACCGAAACAGTTTTTTGTAAGCAAATATCGGAAAGATGGGTTTATATGGGGATTAAGTCCGAATGTAGTCCGATTTTCTTTAAATTTGCAAGCACAATTTAGAGTTCTATTTAATATTCATGATCCAAATAACGTTCAAATATCTTTTGTTTTGTATGTTTATATACCAATTAAATCAAATTCAGATAGAACCTTTCTACACTCAGAAAAAAAAGTTAGTAGAAAAATTTGTAAACGGTTTTCAATCCCACTTTACTATTTTTGTACTGATTTTTAGTAAACAAAATATTCTTTATTATTATTCTTTTGCTATTTACATTTTAAAAATTAGAGAATTTTTACAGAATATTTACAAATTTTCCTTGTTCATTTCAGAAATCATTTTACAAATTTTTTGAAAACCGATTTGCTAAAATTAGCAAGAAAAAATTTACTAATTTGAAAAAAAGTGAATTTTGAAGGAAATGTTTTTTCTAATTAAAACTTAAATTTTCTTAAAATGTTACATAGATTAGAAAGGGGATCGGAAGTGAAGATACCGACTCATGTCTAAAAATAGGTCATCCACTTAAAATAGCATTAAAAAGTTTTTTTTTGGTTCTAAGAATCAGCCCTAAAAATAATAAAATTTTACCTTTAAAGTAAAAAAAGAAATGACTAAAATATTTTTCAAAACAGAAATTACCAAATTAAAACAAAATGATAAATTCGTTAATGTTTTACAATTTTTAAGCCTTCGATTTTTTTTTGATATTTTATAAAAAATAAATAAAATAAAAAAATTTTGATGCTCGATAAAAAAATGAATTTAAAATTTTGTACTAATATTAATAATATTTAGTAATTTTTGTTGCTGATTTTAGCAAACAGATTTTAAATTTCACTTTACAAAAAGTTTACTAAAATTTAGTAGTGGCAACTAATTTTTCTACCAACTTCATTTTACTACACGTAAGCAGACATGTCTTGCTAAGATTAGCAAAAAATACCGCTGGGCTCAAATTAGAAAAATTTCCCGTAAGAACAGCAAAATTTTCAGTTTTCATTACAGACTATTTTTGGTGAGTGTATTTAAGGTTGGTCTGAATAAACTCCGATTGTAACAAATAGAGGTTTTGCTTGGGATAGACGGGGGGAGGGTATACTTTGTTTGTTACAGACATCATCATAAAACGATTATATCTCCTCTTCACGTAGTGGTGTAGTGTATAAATATAGCATACTTTATGGCAGCCTTAACATTAAGAATTGATTGCCAACAAAATGTGTTGTACCAAAATGAAAACATACTTGAAATATCAAGTTTTTATTATAAAAAAAAAAAATAAAGCATACCCTTAGGAGCTCATTTAAATATGAAAAAATATTGTATATAAGAGTGGGCCGAAAATGAAAAATTTTCGATTCTTATGTTGTACCATTGTGGAAAAATATTCCAAATCGTGAAAAAATATAATTTTGAAAATCGGTTAATATCTGCCATCACTACCAAAAATGATCGAATTTTGCGAATTTTAAAAAATTAAATTAAATTTCTAGCAATTCATTTATAAAGTTTAAAATATGGCAACTCTTTTCTTTTTAAGAAAAATTATGTTATCGATGGCTACTCTAGTTTTAAAAAAAAATCATAAAAGTTTTCTTTGCCACTGGCAAGGAAAATTAACTAAAGAAAATTAACTAAGGAAAATTAACTTAGGAATATTAACAAAATTAACTATTAGAAATTTATGCGATTTTTCGGTACACCATTACAATCAAAAAGTGTTCAACTTCGGCCCACTCTATTGTATAAAGTGCAAACCGGTTTTACTTTTCAAATATGACTAGAGTTGTAAAGAGTTAGAAAAAATATATAGTATGGAGTTTTATATAGTTTGTGTACTTAAATATTTATATTATAATAATTGCCCAAAAATACACTTTCTTTTAGACATTTTTGTGCTTATTTCATTTTAAACTTATTACTAAATTGAATATTATATTTTATTTAATAGAATTTTTTAATAATTTCTTTTAATTTATTGAAAATTTATTTGTACCATATGATTAAAAATGAAACATTAATTGTTTTATTTAAGCTTGAGTTAGAATTTGTATAGTATGAAGCTCCTTGTTATATTTATTTGAAGAAAGTCCTTGTGAAAAAATAATGCATATGAGGTACTTTCGTTAGTATTCTATATTTTTTTAAAATTTCGAATTATTATTTACAATTTTTTTTCTTTTAATTCCATTTTTTTTCAATATATTTATTATTTAACAATTTAAATTTAATAAGGTACATTTGACAATTTGTTATTCTTTTGTAAGTCTTAACAAAAATCATGTTATTTAAAAATGATTTTTTGTAGTTCTTACTAAGATTGTTTCAAAACTTTATTAAAATCATAATTAAAATTATAAAAATATTCTTTTTTTTTAAATTTTTTTTTGTAAAACAAAGAAATTTTACGGTTTACTAAACTATTATACTCTTTACCGTTATTTTAAAATTATTTATTTTGGGATATTTAACGATCTAAAGGAGAAAATGTTGGCACATTTTCTTATTTTTTTATTATTTGGTTTAGAATTATGAATATTTGATTTGTTTTTTTTTTTTTTGATATTTATTTTCTTTATTTTAATTTTTTCAAGTTTTTGTTTTTTCTATATTTTCTAGAACAATTTTTGTCGTTCTTTTTTTATTCAACTGTGATATTTTGTATTTTTGCAACAATTTCCTTAAATTAGTTAATTTAAGAAGACAAAGGACCCCCAGTGTTCCTTAGCCGTAGATGCCGTGTGTCACTCGGGGCGTCCCTTTTTAAAGTTTTCTCAAGTAGAACCGTTAATTAACTATGAAAAAGATCTGACTTTGTCACAATTTATTACGTTTCAGAACATCCTGCAGTACATTTTTTTAATTTCTTTACCTTTTTGCTAATGAAATTTAATTTATATATTTTTTTTTTTTTATTCAAGCGATTTTTTGTAATTTGTGTGCGTTTTTAAATTTAAATGTTTCTGAATTAAAACTATTTTCTGGAAATTATACTCAGAAAAATAAAAATCATAGTTAAATCAATTATTATATCATAAATGAATTAACATTTTATTTTTTAAATAAACATTTTTAAATAAGTTTTGAAAGTTATTAAATAAAATATGATTTATTTAAGATGAATAAACTTTTTCATACTTAAATCAATATTGCAACATTTTAGATTTTATTTTTGAAATTTAAAAATAATTGCAAACATAATTAAATTAAAAAGAAAAGAAACTGAATTTAATTTTTTAATTTAATCTTGTTTCTGCTTGATTTAAATTTTTTTGTTATGGTTTTAAATTTTAATTATAATTTAGGTAAAGAGTACAATAGTGCTCTATTTTTTTTGTCTATTCAAATATAATTTAAAACAATTTTAAAATAAAAAAAAAAAAATTCTTAATGTATAGTAAATTTATTTACAGTGTATTTTATCAAATATTTATTTACAATTTTGTTTTTAATATATTAGCAGTCCATTAGATGATTTTGATTTATTACAGGTCGAAATCCTCAGAGATAAGAAAACTAAATGTATTTGAAAATATTTTTAATTACTACAAATTGATTAAAAAAAAATTATAAGGTTTTATTTTTAATAACTACAGGCATTACATACTTTTACATAAAGATTATTTTGAAAGATAGAAAATTTAAATATACACCCATAAAACAGTATTCAGTTGTAAAATTTAACATCTATACTTCACATAAATATTTATACATTCCCTGCGGGAAAAGGACCTATCCCAGGATACGGCTCGTGACCGTTTCATTGTGATATTCACGGGACTGGTCACTTTAACATGGGCTTGTCCTAAGAGGGGGTCAATTGCCCTCTGTGACATACAACAGGACTGGTCTAAAAGAACATGTCATGACTTTTAAACCGCGTGGTTCCTTAAAATTTTATTTGAAGCAAAATTTTATGTCCATGTAAAAATCGAAATATATATGAGGACATGGACCTGTATATGAGCATACACGATCATATATGTGCATTAATAGTTCAATATATTACCATACATGATTTCTAATATTACCATATATCTTCGGATCCGATATCTGGTCGTATATCTTTATATACATGCTCATATGGGAACCGTATTTACTTATATATGATCATACATGCTCATATGCGGTCATGTACCCACAAATTTTGGATCCGAAGATTTATGGAAATATGTATATGAAATCATGTATGGCCATATACTGACCTATTCACGGACGTATGTATATGTAATTAGAATCGAAGTGTATCAGTTGGGATGCTTTCTCTGTCACTGGCTTTGTCGACTGCAAAATACAAATCTGATATCCCATTTCAAAAGTTAAAAAATCATTTTGATTCACAAATAATTTTTCAAAATTGAACTTGACGTACAGATTTGTATCCACCAAAAGTCGGTTGGTGGAATATGGATAAGAAGTGACAAGGGTCATTTAGATTTTTAGCAGTTAAAATGGTGGATCTAATATAACGAATGATCTTTAAAAAAGTAATCGAATTCATTTAAAATTATTATTTGGGGGTAATCGAATTCATCTAAAATTATTATTTGGGGGTTCGCGGAATTCAAATCTAATATATTTTTAAAATGGTGAATATTTTATTTTTAGAAAAGATGTCTGTTTCGTTGTGAATTATTTATAAAAAAAAAATTTGGAAGTCTCTAAATTAAGACGGGCTTTTGAAATTAAAAATGGCGGCTCCAATATGGCGGATGATTTAAAAAGGACCGAGTTTGTAATTTTAAACCTGGGAAATTTTTAGAGTCGCGAATGCATTACGTTTTCTAGTTTTTCCATAATTTTCTTTTTTAATTCAACTGAAACGATTTTTAGTACTTTTGTACTTTTTAGCAGTCAGTTTTTATTTTCAAAGTTTTAATATTAATTTCGCGATCCATCTGGTATTTTTTTACAATTTGAAATACTTAAAGTTGTAAAGTCTTTATTGGTAAAAATTTAATTAATTTTAGGAAAAAGGTAAAAAAGTAAAAACAAAAATAATGAGCCTCAAAGTAATGTATATACCCATTGCTTCAGAGGTGACAATGCAAGGGGTTACTTATATGGTTACGCGAATGGAAAAAGTAATGTGTCTAAAAATAGATTTTTAAAAAGAGGAATTTTTATTAAAAAAAATTATTACAAATATTTTAAACGTTATTAAAAATAATGTGGTCATGATGGGAGTCAAACCGGGGAACTCTGGTTGCCAGCCAAGAACTCTACCCACTGAGCTATCGACGCTTATAGTATTTGATTGCTTTAAACTTAAATGAATTGTTGCGCTTTGTTTTTTCGCTAGTGTTGTCAAAACAAACATACATTGCCCTTTTGCTGACAAATAAACACAAAGTAATGTATCTAAAAATAGATTTTCAAAAATATTTCAATTATTACTTTACATTTATAAATCATATATTACGTAATCAATAATCAGTAACTTATTACTTTATGCTTGCAAATAATGAAAAAGGTAACGAGCTATCATTACAAGGTAACGCATGAGAATATCGCACCCATTACCAAAGTTTTGCTGGGAGAGAAAAGCTCCGTAAAAGTTGTGCAAAAATACTTTAGAATTTTAAATTATTTTTAAAATCTAAGACCAGCGTCTTAGAAGGAGGGACACTGCAGATATGATCCGCTAATAATAAGGAGCAATAATTATCTCTTAAACCACATAACATTAGTCTGGTACTAGCTGGACTTAATAAATAATATTTAGATTTAATATTTGGATAATTAAAAGTGAATATCCAATAAATAAGATGACATATGAAAAAAAAAAAAATCTGAGACATTTTTATTAGCTTTGCAGAAAGAAGATGCTGTGTTAAAATTCTTGCTAGAGCAATTTAAAAAATTATTCAAAGAAAATAATTATTTCGCAAAAAGGAGCACCAATCGGCTGGTAATATCAAAACTTTAAAAAGTAATATCTGATTTAAAAAGTACTTTAATCTTCAATTCAATGCACAACTGTAGGTTTCCTTATATTTTCTAAGACGAAGCAATCTAATTACTCAGATTTTGGAATTTTTCAATTTTAAAAATTTCTCAAATTAAGATTTAAAATTATTTCCGTTTGAAAATTTTCTCAGCGTATTTTTACCCATAGAGTTTTAATATTTATTTCGCAAATTTTTTTCATTGTATATAAGTGAGATTTCTTAGAGACAAGAGTATTTTCCTAGGATTAAAATAACGTTACAATTCGATTTTTTTACTGCTAAAGTCCTCAGGCTTAAAAGTGCCTCGAGCTTATTGTAAATGTATTAATTTTTCTTAATTTGTTTTATTTTGTTTTGCAAATGTCAGCTGTTTAGTGTTATGTTGCCAACTTTTTTTTTGTATATTTATATAATTTCAAAAATTATTATTTTTATTTTAATAATTTTAAATATTGTTTAGCCAACAATTTATTTCTGTTGTTATATGAGATTTCCAGTAATATGTTGACAACTATGAATTAAATTAAAGATATTTCTTGTCTTTGACAAAGCTGGCAAGTCCTCGCCGCATTGCCAACTTTTTTTCTCTAATAAAATAGTAAATAGAAGTCATAGCTTTTGTTGAAAGTATTACAGACTCATCAAAAACTAAAATTGAACTAAAATAATTAAAATAATAAAAATAAATAAAAATTAAACAAAAAATTATTTTTTAAATAAAAATGTTTTTTTTTTATTTGTGTGTTTTTGTTTTTGTTTGAAATTAAAATATATAAAATTTACAATTATTTTTAAATTTAATTAATAATTCCAATTATTATTTTCTGCAAAATACATTATTCAATTATTTACAATAATATGACATTAAATCTTTTATTCTCTCACTTTTTTATCACAATTACGTATGAAAAATTTCTTTAATTGCTAGAAACTACTACGACTTCCCGTCCGAGTGCCCGAACCAGCAGAACCATTGCCACTATTATGCAAGGCAGCCTGTGGCACCAAAATACGTGGTAACGTTAGCGATCGCTTAGGACCCGAATGATGTTTGGGCACGGACATAACAGTCAGGGCTAATGAAACTTCTGATGTTTGTTTTCTATCTAATCCTGTCAATTTAGCAGATTCATTTATTTTAACAGGTGTATTTTGGGTTGTGGCGGATGGTGATGGTGATGCCGTCTTAAAGTCTGCATCATTATCATTATTATTAAGTAAATGTCACGCATAAGATTGTGCTGTTTGAGGCATAACACTTGCATTGTACATTGGCTGTTGTGCGGTCAATACCGGATCTACTTTTTCTACCAGATTTTTTAAGCGGCCTCTTAATTCTTCCAAACTTTTAGATTTAGCCTTATTGATGCGTTTATATTTAACATCTTTAACTTTAGTAACCGATCGATGATTGGACATGACCCGATTGTAATTAGTCATGGGATTGTGGGGTTTTTGTATATTACAGTCAGATGAAGAATCTTCATCTTCTTTACTCATTGTTCTCTGTCGATCTTCCATAGATTTGGCATTTCTTTGCAGTTGGGGTACCCGCATACTTAGAGCGGTGTAGCCATCTTTTATGGGTGAATTATTATTCGTGTTTTCTTTATCTTTGGTATTATATTCCTCGGCGGGAGCCGTAATGGTGACAGTAGTACAAGGCAGGTTACCATTGGCCATAGGCGGGGGTGTTTCACCACTATCCAATTGACCTTCGGTAGAGCTAGAACTTAATGCCTTTTCTGATCTTTGTTTAAATTTATCTCTCTTCTCGGCCACATCCGAGGTAGGCTCTGGATCTTCTTCCACCGAGTAAACAGTCTCTAAAATTTCCGGTCTCCTTAGGAAACAATTATTTCTTCTCACAGCGCCATATTTTTGTAAACTTGTTTCTATGGCATCTGATATAGATCTAACTATGGTAATGCCATCTCCTCCTACAGAACTACCCGTTGATGATGATCCTGCTCCCGAATTTTTTCGTCTACTTCCTATTAGCGTCATATTTGTATCGGAATCGATATCTTCTAATACCACTGCAGAATCAGAGTCATTTAGAGAATCTAATTCGGTAGCATAGCTGGCTTCTATAGTTTCTAAACCATGATCTACCAACCGCGAAGATAGAGTATCAATAATTTTCTGTTGTCTTTGTATGGTCATCTCACGATGTTGTAAAAGACTGGAAATTTGTTTTTGTTTACGTTTGAGGCGGGATTCGAGTAGTAATAGTTGGGAGGTCAAGGCATTCATTTGATCACTTTTTTCTTTTTGATAACGATATTGTTGTTGGACCTGGAAAAGAAAAGCGAGAAAAATTTTATTCAAATTTATTAATTAGAGTATCAGTAAGAGTGTAACAAGGAAAGAGAGTGAGTTACAAAGAGTTTAAGAGAGTTTGAGTTAAAAGAGTTTGAGGTTAACTCAAAGTATTGTTAATTGAAAGAGTATGTATTTTTGATAGAAATTATTTTGAAGAGAAATTATTTTGAGAGAATTGAGAGAAGGATTCTCTCAAAAATTTGAGAAAACAGTCAATGATTGTAAAGTGACTCGTCGAAAAGTAAAAAAAAGTCGTAGAACTCGTCTTATCATCAATCGTAGATTATAAAATATTAGGTACTCATAAAAAATTGCGTTTTAAAAGGTTAAGCAACTGGTCGAAAAATCAATCGTAAACTTTAAACGATAAATATGTTTGTAAAGACTTGTCGAAAAAACAAAAAGATTAGAAAACTTGTCGAAAAACAAAAACAGTCACTTATAGTAGAATGAGTCGTCGAAAAGTCAAATAAATCGTAAATTGTAAAAGATAAATACGTTTGTTAAGACTTGTCGAAAAAACAAAAACATTAGAAAACTTGTCGAAAAACAAAAAGAGTCACTAATAGATAAATGACTCGTCAAAAAGTCAAATAAATCGTAAATTGTTTTATATAAAAACTCGTCGAAATTCGTCAGAAATTAAAAAACCATCGTGTATTGCTAACAAATTTAAATATTCGTATAAAAATAAAAAAGGGATTAGTAAAAGTTTAAAAAAACTTATAAAAAATCGACGAAAAATATCAAAAAAAAAAGCCATAAAAACGGATTTTTAATGGCAAAGATTATAAAACATTAAAAACTCATTAAGAAGTAGGCTTTTAAAAGGTAAAACAACTCGTCGAAAAATAAATCGTACATTGTAAATAATAAAAATAATTTTTAAGACATGTCGAAAAAACAAACCAATTCGTAAACTGTTTTATGATTAGAAAACTTATAGATTTTAAAAGTCATAAAACTCTTAAAACTTGTCGAAAAACTATTTGTATATTTTTTAAATATTTGTAAATTGTCGAAAAATCAGTAACATAAAATTAAGCAAATCACAAAAACTCGACGGAAAGTAAAAACTATTGTAGATTACAAAAATACGAAGAGGCATCTTGAAATTCGACGAAAGGTCAAATCGATGGTAGAATTGTTTAATATAAAAAAATTAACAATGTTATGCGTATCTAGTAAAGAAAATACGTAATTTTATTAAATGACTCCTAAAAAACTCGTCGATAAACTTTTCGTAGCTCATTAAAATGCTTAAAATTCGTCGAAAATCAATACAATCGTATAAAAATATACAATTAATCATAGATTGATAAAAGTTTAAAAGAACTCGTCGGAAAATCACGTGAGTCGAATGTTGTTAAATAATATCAAACTGGTCGAATTAGGTCCAAAGTATTAAAATAATAGTTGTTTGTTTAAGTTAGTTAAAGGATTAGATTATTAGGATTAGAAAATAGTAAATTAAAAAAAAATAATCGTCGAATTAGTCGGAATAAATCATAAATAATGGTAAATAATACAAGGATTAAAATTTAATTTATACATGAAGCAACTCGTCGAAAAATCAAGTAATCGTAAAAAGTGGAAGAATTAAAAAAATTCTCCAAATTGTTAATAAGTCTAAAATCTCATAACATAAAATCGGTCATATATTATTTGAGGGTTCAAAAGATGTTTTGAATTCCAACAAAAATAATCTTGTCAAATATGCCTAAAATTTTGTTTTTCAAATTGGTTCCAAGTGATTTTTTCAACTTGGATTTTTTTTTTTACATAGGAAGAGAAAGGGAATAGAAAAAATAGCCCGTTTTCTCACCTGCATTGCATAAGCCTTTCTCCATTTCATAATATGCTCCGCTTGAAATCTCACTTTAGACCTTAATTCCTCAATCATGGCACGAGCCGTATGTAAATCCTTTGGATCTTGATTCATCATATTTAAACGTACATTATTCGTATGTGTTGACACCGGCACCGGTGGAGGCCATTGAAATTCCAAAGGTGGCTGTACAATGGCATCGGTAGGCAGTGAACCGCGTGGGGTGCCGGAACTTTTAGGTTTAGGTGTTGTGGGACCAGCTGACGAGGAAGTGGGCTTCGGCAGAGGTTGGGAAGAGGGTTGTTTTTGTACACTACAAGCCATGGTTATGGTTTTGGCAAAATGTGAAGCTCGAGCTGCATACATTGACAGGCAGGTAAATTTTTTAGTGTTTTGTGTTATTAATAAATGTTTGTTTTTTTTTTAAAAACCTTTAAAGTTTTTAAAAGTAATACCTTTTTTCAATGACATTTGCTAAGTTATTTTATTTAAGATGTCCTTTTTTAAAATTTAAATTCTGCAATAAAAAGAAAATATGTAAAAAACAAACATTAGAAATACAATTTTTTTTTTCATAGTTTTAATTATAAGCTCTAGCTCATTATCATTAAACAAAATACCACAGCTGTATTAATTACTACAGCATTAAGGATGAAAGCTTTTAATACTGTACTCGTTTTGCGTATTTTTTAATTAAAAATAAATTCTCTTAATTATAATAGGTAGTCTGTCTATAGAATGCATTTGTAGAAATTAATTTAATATAGTCTGTTAGCATTAACTTGGTTAATGAATATGGTAATTTTAAATATAAGTTAGCAGTAACTGTAATGTCTACCTGATGTGTATAATTACAATTTTCTTTTATCTAATTATGTGTATTTTATGGTACCACTAAGCGTATGAGTGTTATACATTTCAGTAAAAGACCACCACAACGTATGATCAATAATTAATTCAGTAAGTAATTATAAAAACGCTATTTTATTTATTAAAATTGTAAGTTATTAATTTTAAAATTATAAATTATAAATTGCCAGAACTTTTTGTAGGAGAAAATCTGCTGGAGAATTCAAAAAACTCCTCGCTATTGAGAGCAAAGTTAATGTAAATTAATAAAGATTTAAAACTCAAGACTATAGTATGAAAACTAAACGAATTCTGGTAGCCTAAAATTGCAAAAAATTTGTCAAAACCTGTAAAATTTAGAAACAACATGGACACCCAGTAAAACCACACATTACCAAATAATGTGTAAAGTAATGTGTAGCCATAGGGGCTAATGGATTACTTTACACCTTACTTCACTGATGAAATTTACAGGCGATGAGGCTCAAAATAATGTATATACCCATTACTTTAGAGGTGATAATGTAAGGAGTTACTTATATGATTACGAAAATGGAAAAAGTATAGACACATTACTTTAGATTAGATTTTTAAAAAAGACGAATTTTTGTTAAAAAAAAAATTATTACAAATATTTGAAACGTTATTAAAAATAATGTGGTCATGATGGGAATCGAACCAGGGAACTCTGGTTGCAAGCCAAGAACTCTACCCACTGAGCTATCGACGCATATAGTATTTGATTGCTTTAAACTTAAATGAATTGTTGCGCTTCGTTTTTTCGCTAGTGGTGTCAAACAAACATACATTACCCTTTTGCTTACAAAAAAACACAAAGTAATGTATCTAAAAATAGATTTTAAAAAATATTTCAATTATTCTTTACATTTATAAATCATATATTACGTAATCAATAATCAGTAACTTATTACTTTATGCTTGCAAATAATGAAAAAGGTAACGAGCTATCATTACAAGGTAACGCATGAGAATATTGCACCCATTACCAAAGTTTTGCTGGGCTATTATAAAATTTAAAAAAACTTGTCGAATCTGAATTTTTTTTTATCCAAAAAGGCAAATGATCGTGTAGATATACCATTTTTAAAACTCGTCGAAAATATTGAATACGAAAATATTATTGTTAAATGTTAAAGAAGTAAAAACTCGTAGCGATTTTAAAACAAGTCTAAAAAGTGTAAGGGCTCGAATTTAAAAACTCGTCTAAACTAGTCGAATTTGCAAAATTATTGTAGGTTGTTAAAATTTGGAAAGCTCATTGGTGCTGGTTGATACAAGCAAACGTATTTTAAAAATAACCCAAAAACTTGTCGAAACTGGTCGAATTCAGAAAACGCTTTATAAATGTTAAAAAAATTTAAATATTTATTTTTAATTGAGATTAAGATCCATTTTAGTGTAAGCGCTCGAATTTAAAAACTAGTCTAAACTGGTCGAATTTGCAAAATTATTGTAGGTTGTTTAAATTTGTAAAGCTCATTTGTGCTGGTTGATATAAGAAAATTCATTTTAAAAATAAATCAAAAACTTGTCGAAACTGGTCGAATTTAGAAAACGCTTTTAAATTGTTGAAAATTTTAAATTTATATATTTATTTTTAATGAGCTTCTCTTTTTAGTGTAAGCGCTCGAATTTAAAAACTCATATAAACTGGTCGAAATTGCAAAATTATTGTAGGTTGTTTAAATTTGGAAAGCTTATTGGTGCTGGTTGATATAAGAAAATGCATTTTAAATATAACCAAACATAACTTGTCGAAACTGGTCGAATTTAAAAACGCATTTTAATTGTTGAAAATTTAAAATTTATATATTTATTTTTAATTGAGCGTCTCTTTTTAGTAACTGGTCGAATTTTCTAAATTATTTTAGGTTATTTAAATTAGTAAATCTCATTTGGTGCTGGTTGATATAAGAAAATGCATTTTAAAAATAACCCAAAAACTTGTCGAAACTGGTCGAATTTAGAAAACTCTTTCTAGTTGCTAAAATTTTTAATTTATATATGTATTTTTAACTGAGCCTAAGATTTTTTTTTACCAAACAAAAAGATCGAAGAAAACTAAAAGAATTTTAAACTTAGCTTAAACTGGTCGAACTCAAGTATCGCAGATTATTAAGACCCCGTCAATCTTAGCCAAAACTAGTCGAAATTGAAAAATCATTATAAATTTAAAACCTTGTTGGTACTTATTAAAATAGAGAAACTTAAAATAAATATTTAAAAAAATTGTTCAAACTAATCGAAATAGTTAATCTATTCTGCATTGCTAAAATTTTTAATTTCGTTTAAAGTCGTCAATCTTAAATGTCGATAATATACAAAAAGTAGCGACTAGGCCATTATAAAGCTGCTGCTTATCGCTTAAATTATAAAAGCTCGTTTGCACTGATTGATTTAAAAAAAAAAAAACAGCAGATTGTTAAATCTTAAAAAATAATGTCGAAAAATTTTCATAACTAAGCAAATTTAGAAATCACTTGGACTATTATAAATTTTAATAAACTGGTCGAATCTGAATTTGATTCATCCAAAAAGCCAAATAATCGTAGATTTATTCATTTTCAAAACTCGTCGAAAATATGCAATACTGGAATAGATAGGTAGTCTATTCTGCATTGAACAAATTTTAATTTCGTTAAAAGTCGTCGATCTTAAATATTGATGATGCAGAAAAAATGGTCGAAACTGGTCGACATTATAAAGCTGCTTCATATTGCTTAAATTATGAAAGCTCGTTTAAACTGAATGATTTAAAAAAAAACGTAGATTGTAAAATTTTAACAAATCATGTCGAAACTGGTCGAATTTAGAAAATTATTTCTAATACTTAATAATTTTGAATTTAGTTCGAACTGGTCGAATTTATGATTTCGTCGAAACTAGTGGAAATTGAAAAAGTATTATTATTAACTGTTAAAATTTTTGAACCTCCTTGGAATGGCGCAGAGAAAACATTTTCATTCACTCTGTGGAAACCCTCTTTATTTTAGAGAAAATTTTCATTTAAACTCGTCTATGTAAAATCCTTTCTAGTAGAAATTAGTAATATCTTTTTATACCCTTCACCACAAGTGGAAGGGTATATACAAGTTTGTCATTCCGTTTGTAATTTCTTCAATATTCATCTTAGACCCTATAAAGTATATATATTCTGGGTCCTTATGAAGAGCGAAGTTGATTTAACGTCCGTATGTCCGTCTGTGTGTTGAAATGGGTTTTCCGAAGACCACAGACATGATGAGGACTTGATTGTAATTTATTTCTGTTACATGTGATCCATTTCTGTTTGCTATTGAAAATCAGACAGATCGGTTAATAAATGGCTGAGATATTAGCAAAAAACCAGGACTACCTATAATTTTTTCCGTAAAATCCCTTTGTTTAATATGTATGTAGAATTTTACGCATAACAAACTCATCCATTTGTTGAAATTATTTTCTTTCATCTCCACACAAACAACAAACACATACAAAGATTTGTCATTTAAATAAAAACTAAACAAATCTCTATTGAACGAAAACTGATTATTTACTTCGATTAACGATGATTGCACATGAGCTTCAATGGCTCAGTTGTATAGACGCTATGTCACAAATACTTTTTTTCTCTAAGGCGCGGGTTCGAATCCCGGTCAATTCACTTTTTTTTTGTACATTTTTTTTTATTTTCTTAACACTTTTTTTTATTTTGTTTTTTTTTAACATTTAATAATTAATTTATAAAAAAATTTATATTAATAATTAAATAATCCATTAAGAGGCTAAAAACATCAAAATTTTTATAAAAACCCTCTGATACAAACAAAATACAAACGGTTTTATTTCTATTTTTTGCTCCGATTTAAAAAAGATTTTTAAATCATTTTATTTCTCATATATTAAGAAAATTTTATACATAATTTCCCTTTGAGTGCAACTATTTTAGGTCATAACTTATAATAATTTATAAAAAAAAATTTATAAACTATTTTCCTTCAAATTTTTAAAATTAAGCTAACGAAATTAAAAATATTTTTTTAATAAAAAAGCGAAATAAAATCCAAAATGCAAATTTGCCAGCTAAATCAAACTATTTTGTAGAAATAAAACACATGCAGTTCTAGTGATTTCTTTTAACGATTTGTTGAAATTTTTTTCTTTCACCTCTTCACCTTTTATACACAAACAACAAACACTATTCTAGAGCTGTAATATGACCTATGGATACGTCTTTTATAGCAAAAGATCGAAAATGTTTAGTATAACATATTTGCTGAAAAAACTCGGAAATATCGGTTCAGCTACAAAAAAGTTATGCCCAAAACATAAACTTTTTTTAAGATTTTTCACCAAACTAAATGGTTTATTTCCTCTTAAAGGCGTCCGTATATAAATCTGTCCATTCCATATATGTCCATATATAAACTTCAGTTTTTTCCCAACCATGGTGAAGGGTATATAAGATTCGGCATAGCCGAATTTAGCCGCTCTTACTTGATTTTATTATTGTAGTTCACAGACACCTAAGCGTATAATCAATATTATGTTTTTTCTCTATAAGCCACCGCAGCGTATGATTATTATTTTTGAATTTAAAAAGTCACCTAAACATATGGCAGTTTTATTTTTGTATTCAAACACTATCACTACACTTCCTTGTATTATATTTGCTTATCCTGTAAATCGATTTTACAGGATTATTCTTGTCTTTTATGTTGGTTGAAAGATTGGCATATAAATTTCTCTTGTCTTAATATTATAGCAAGCTTTTTCTTATCTTGTTGTTTTTCTTTTTTTTTTTTTTCCATATGCTGTTGTTTCCAACTGTTGTTTATGATTATTTAAAACTTTATGTAATTTTGGTTTTGTCTAAAGTCATATGTTGCTAACATTTTGCCATTTAAGACAAGAATTTCTAAGGATTGATGTATTTTCCTTAAATTGAAAATGTAAATTATAAGGTATCAAGATATAACCATTGTTGTAATGTTGTTTTTTCTTGTTATAGAAATTTTTGATTTTGCTTAATGTTGTTTTGTGTCTTTTGCATATTTTAGCCTAAAGTTATGTATACACGGCCGAGATGTTAGCGTTTTAAAGCGTATTTTATTTATACAAATTTTAAAAGTAAAAATGATTATGAAGAAAATTTTTAAATTTTATGGTAGAATTATTACTTGTTACATTTTTCGTTTACACTCAAAAAAAAAAAAAAAAAATGAACTAGAATTTAGAAAAATTAACTTATTTAGAGGAAAAATTTAAATGAAATCAGCGCCAAAGATACTTTTTACCAATATTAAATAAAATTTTCCTTGAAATTAAGAAAGAAATTTTACTTAAAATTTGTTCAAAATTTCTTAATTATAGAAAAATTTTACTGCTGAGAACTAAATTTTTATTAGAAAACAGTAAAATTTCCTTCTAATTAGTTCATACATTATCTAAAATTGTACTGTTAGTTAGGAAATGTTTCCTTGGTTTTAAGAACAATTTTATTTTATTTTTCTTTTTCTTTTAAGTGAAAACTATCCTTATCCTCTATGGTATAGGTTATATATTTTAAAGTACTTTACACTCATTGAGTAAGTATTTTCCCAATTTTAGAGGACTTCAGCTTTGAGAGGACACTACATTTAACAAGCTTTTTGCTATTCATTTTTGTCTTAAAATTAAATTGAATTATACTTAATTTATGTATTTAAAATGTAAATTAAATTTTATTAGCAAAAAGGTAAACAAATTAAAAAAAATATACTGCAGGATATTCTGAAACGTAATAAATTGTGACAAAGTCAGATCCTTTTCGTAGTTAATTAACGGTTCTGCTTGAGAGAACTACAAAAAGGGACGCCCTACGTGTCACACGGCATCTATGGCTAAGGAACACTGGGGGTCCTTTGTCTTCTTAAATTAACTAATTTAAGGAAATTGTTGCAAAAATACAAAATAGTCATAATTATTTTATGGGATTTTTAGCTTAAACTTTATTTGACATACACAAATTTAAACTTTTTTATTATTAAGTGAAAAAAATCGTTCGATAAATATAAAGTTTAATAAGCGCTATGTCAATTATAGGAAATCCATTATGCCATAATGTATAAAATGGGCCTGCGATATATTGTATTGTAGTCAACAAACAAATTTATTACAAAAAAACGCAAATTCAAAATATTTTACCCTTTGTTAACAAAATTTTAAAAAAATATTTTAAGCTACTTTAAGTTCAATATTTAAGACTGTTAAGATTAGAGATGGGCACGTAAGTCATTTTTGACTTACGCTCATCCACGATCACGAACCAAAAATTACAATCATGTACGATATTTTTTTTAAATGGTTACTTTAATTTCTTTTATTTAATAATATTTTTTCTTAAAAATTAGAAAAATTAACTAGTTTTTTGGAATAGAATATTAAAAATAATTTAAACGTTTTCGAACAAAAAAAAATCCTATACCAAATTTTATAATTTTTTTAAAATTAAAAAACTTTTTCTTGAAAAAAAAGAATATTTTATTAAATTTTTTTAAATTTATCTGAACTAAGTTGCATGAAAATTTTCCTTAGAAATAGTTCATCAGTTTCTAAGATCAAGTAAATTTTAATTATTACATAGGAAAACATTTATTATTTTTTGTTTTTAATTGTCTGAACTGATTTTTAGAAAACAATTCTTAAAAATTAGAAAGTGTTAGACTTAAAAACTGAATTTGGAAATGGCTTTCTAAATATTAGTTAATTTTACTACACGCGAACAAAAAATGAATAGACATTAAGTTGAAGTACTTTCTCGATTTAAGTTAGACACATTTTTTGAACTAAATGAGACTAAATTATGTCATAAATTTTTTTTTTGAACTAAACTTACTTTTATTACATTTGAGTATGCAAATTTCATAAAACTAAGATGGTTTTTCTTAAAATTAATGAATTTTTATTTAATTGACTTGTTTTTTTCCTAAAATTAAGAGATATTACTTAGGAAAAATATGAACTATTTCTGAGCATATAAACTATTTCGTTTTTCCTCAAACTTAGGAATTTTTATTCTTTTTAAGAAAAATTTTTCAAAGTTTTAATAAAATTTTTTGCTTAAATTGAGTACAATTTATAAACTATTTTGAAGGAAATTTTTGATTACATTTTAGTTCATGTCTTTTTTTTTTTTGAGTGTAGAATAAATATTTTAAAAGTTCCTTTAATTGCAAAAAAATGTGACAAATGTGAATTTTTTAGAAGATTTTTTTTTTAAATAATTTATTCAAGCAATTTTAATTTAACAATTATTTTCTATTAAAAAAAAATTTCTAAATAAATCTTTATTGATTTCTTTAAATTTTTATAAGCATCATTAAAGTTTTACTCAAATACTAAAATTACTCTATAATTCATATTAATCATACGCTCTAGAGATCCATAACGAAATTGTACCTCTTTTTAAGGTGTATCATAAAAACTGTAGTAGCTAAAATGTTAAATTCCCAGCAAAAACACACCTTACCAAATAATGAGTGTAGTAATTTAAACTCCAAGGATTTCACGTATTACCTTTCATATTATATTTTTAACTTTTTTTGTATATGGGATGTCCCAAAAGGTAAGGTGTTCTGCTTACGTGCAAGCTTGCGGAAAAATAAAGAATAATGGGTTACTTGTGTGCATATTAATAACTGGTTAGTATTAACCAATTATTATTATATTTTCTGTAAGAAATTGAGTAACACATTATTTTTTAACTCCTGGTAACCAATTATAATTTAACTTTGAGTAAGCCATCAGGTAAATTAACACTGACGGCCAATGGTTGATAAATATCCCATTCAATGACTCATTATTATTTATATAAAAATAATATTAAAGGAAAACCATTACAGTTGACTTATTTTTATTTAATTGAAAATAATAAAATAAGTAACATATTATAGGTAATACATTATTTTTATTTTGAAAATAATGTTGAATGTAAGGAGTACTCATTACAAAGTAATGTATAAATTAATAATATCTCATTATCATGTTGTTGCTGGGTTATATCTAAGAGCATACATATACAACTAATTTGATTTTCTCTTTCTTCTTTTTGATAAAAAAAAAAACCACTTGATGTTACTTTCTATTCTTACGTTTGTCATTTATAATTAAAGAAAATTACCCTAAAAATGTACAGTTGTTATTTCAAATGGACCTTCTTTGTATTTAAGGCAAAGGAAAAAAATATAAACGAGATTGTCTTTCTTATCTTTAGACTTAATCGTTCATTTCTGATATTGTGTGTGTCTTTACCAGAAAGGATTTATAAAGGATTTTTGGGTATGTTGGTATTTTATTTATTTTCTCATGAAATTGTAATGAGCAGGTAGTTGGAAAATATGTTGGCTAAGATTCAGTTGAAGACAGTCTGTTTTGTTTGGCATTAACGAAAGTTATGTTTATTTATTCACTTGTTTAGTTGCAAAAATTTGTTAGTGTTTATAAATTAACAATGATAATGTTAACAATATGTATAAGTTGTTTGAAACAGATGCGGAATGAAAATTAGTGATTTTGTTTTAAGTACACAGAAGCTTTCTATTCGAACTTTATCCAGGAAAAAAATGAATTTGATGCCAAACGAATGGTACAGTATTTTTTTTTTTTGTGTGTTTTAGGAGAAGCAACACTCATGAAAGTCTTTCTACTAATTAATGCCTGTTGACAACTGAATTTGTTTGTAGTCAATTCAATAGTTAGGTTGTGGTAACCAAATATTTTTGTGACAACTGAAATCAAATTTGCTTATACTGAATCACTTAATTTGCCACAAATTTGATGGCTAGCACGAATCTGTTTTCTACACCCAGAAAAAAAATTTCGAAGAAAAATTTGTTAACAGGTTTTCAATCACACTTTACTATTTTTGTACTGATTTTTAGTAAAAAATTATTATTATTTAGTAAACCTTTTTGCTATTTACATTTACCGAATTACAGAATTTTTACACAATATTTACAAATTTTCGTTGCTAATTTAAGAAAATACTTTACAAACTTTCGTAAACCGATTTGCTAAAATTAGCAAAAAAATTACAAATTTTAAAAAAATGGATATTGAAGGAAATGTTATTTTAAATTAAAATTTACACCTACAAACTTAAATTGTCTTAAAATGTTACATAGATTAAAAAATGGATCGGAAGTGAATATACCGACTCATGTCTAAAAATAGAACAACCACTTAAAATAGCACTAAAAATTTTTTACTTAGTTCTAAAAATCAGCCCTAAAAACAATAAAAGTTTTACCTTAAAAGTAAAAAAAATTGACTAAAATATTTTTAAATAAGCAAAATTTCCCGTAATAACAGCAAAATTTTCAGTTGTCATTACAAACTTTCGTTTTGGTGAGTGTAAGTGAGTAAAAAAAGCACCTTTTATAAAAAAAGTACCTTTTATAAAAAAAGTACCTTTTATAAAAAAAGTACCTTTTATAAAAAAAGTACCTTTTATAAAAAAAGTACCTTTTATAAAAAAAAACATTTTATAAAAAAGTACCTTTTATAAAAAAGTACCTTTTATAAAAAAGTACCTTTTATAAAAAAAGTACCTTTTATAAAAAAAGTACCTTTTATAAAAAAGTACCTTTTATAAAAAAGTACCTTTTATAAAAAAGTACCTTTTATAAAAAAGTACCTTTTATAAAAAAGTACCTTTTATAAAAAAGTACCTTTTATAAAAAAGTACCTTTTATAAAAAAGTACCTTTTATAAAAAAGTACCTTTTATAAAAAAGTACCTTTTATAAAAAAAGTCCTTTTATAAAAAAGTACCTTTTATAAAAAAAGTACCTTTTATAAAAAAGTACCTTTTATAAAAAAGTACCTTTTAAAAAAAATACCTTTTATAAAAAAGTTCCTTTTATAAAAAGTTCCTTTTATAAAAAAGTACCTCTTATAAAAAAGTACCTTTTATAAAAAAGTATCTTTTAAAAAAAGTACCTTTTATAAAAAAGTACCTTTTATAAAAAAGTACCTTTTATAAAAAAGTAGCTTTTAAAAAAAGTACCCTTTATAAAAAGTACCTTTTATAAAAAAATGCCTTTTATAAAAAGTACCTTTTATAAAAAGTACCTTTTATAAAAAATGCCCTTTATAAAAAGTACCTTTTATAAAAAAGTACCTTTTACAAAAAGTACCTTTTATAAAAAAGTACCCTTTATAAAAAGTAGCTTTTTTAAAAAAGTGCCTTTTATAAAAAGTACCTTTCATAAAAAAGTACCTTTTATAAAAAAGTACCTTTTATAAAAAAGTACCTTTTATAAAAAAGTACCTTTTATAAAAAAGTACCTTTTATAAAAAAGTACCTTTTATAAAAAAGTACCTTTTATAAAAAAGTACCTTTTACAAAAAAGTACCTTTTATAAAAAAGTACCTTTTATAAAAAAGTACCTTTTATAAAAAAGTACCTTTTATAAAAAAGTACCTTTTTTAAAAAAGTACCTTTCATAAAAAAGTACTTTTTATAAAAAAGTACCATTTATAAAAAAGTATCTTTTATAAAAAAATACCTTTTATAAAAAAGTACCTTCTATAAAAAAGTACCTTTTATAAAAAAGTACCTTTAACTTGTTATTTAGATAGTAGCTTCAATTAACCACATAAGGCCCTAATAGCTCGGTTATGTAAATGAAGATTTAATAAAAAAAAAATTACAAAATGCAATTGTTATCGCCCGGGTGTGTTGGCTACAATTTTTTTGCCGGCATTTTATTATTTTTTTTTTTTCAAAAAACATTTCAGTTATTTTGATATAAAAATTAATAATTTAGCTTTTGAAATATTTTTTCTATCGTCAACCAATACTGTCTTAAATTAGTTAATTCACTTTGTTTAAAATGTCTACTAACATTGAAATTCTCCTGTGCGTATGTAACGTTAACCTAAATACTACAAGGAAAACAAGCCAGGGATGGACAACTGTAATTTTGAAATGGCACTTTACCAAAATGGTACATTTTCGAGCTCGACGGTACTATTGAAATTTTCAAAAGTTCGTGCAGGATAAACTGTACATCATCGGAAAGGTCTATAAAGTACCTTTGTAGTGAGGTGTAATATGACTAATGATTAACTCATTGGTGACCAATTGCAGATTGTTAATTATTCGTGACTTTTTCGTGCAGATAAAATAAACAGAAGTGGATGGACCAGGATTTAAACTTCGGTGTGTTTTTTTAAATCAGCCCCAAAAGTACCATATAGAAAAAAATGGGACTATGCCAGTAAACTCCACTTGTTCTTAAAACAGACTTTGATGAATTTTTTCTTGAAACTCATTACACAACACTAAATTTTCAACGATATTGAACCCTTTTCCCTCTTTAATTTTTCTTGTCATTTAGGTTTGTTAGTATTTTTCCTAGAAAAAAAAATAACATTAATGTGCTAAATTAGCTAATTAAATTTCCATTCCTGATACAATAAAAAACCCAAGAAAACGAACAGTCAACATGAAATAAACAAATAGAAAAAGAACATAAACGTTACGTAGAAGCAACAGCATATGAAAATAAAAAAAAAATATTTATACGCTCAAAATAATTTGTAGTTAAAATTAACAAAAAAAGAAATGTAAGTAAAAGTAAATGAAAACTCACTTATTTGTTATTTAAATTAAAACAAGTTCTCATGTTTAATGTTAATAAATTAATTTAAAAAATCGATATCAAATAAATGATTTTTCATTTATTTTAACTGTTAACAAATCCGAAAAAAAACAAATCGCATTTCCTTTGTCTTTTAATTGTCAACTAAAATTCTAGGAAAACTATTAAAAGTAAAATTTTTGCTTTATTGCGTTTTTTTTACCGACAACAAATTACCTACAAAATCCTTAAAAATCAATGATATTTCAATGTTTTTTAAATGTCATAAAAACTAACTACAAAGTCTGCAAAAATAAACGGCTTTTTACTGATTTTATTTATTTTAACTATCAACAATTAACTTTTTTTAAAAACCGTTTTTCTTTGTTTATGTCTTTTAACTGTCAACTAAAATTCTAGAAAAACTATTAAAAGTAAAATTTTTTCTTTACTCCGTTTTTTTTTACCGTCAACAAATTAACTACAAAATCCTTAAAAATAAATGATATTTTAATGTTTTTAAATGTCATAAAAATTAACTATGAAGTCTGCAAAAATATACAACTTTTAACTGATTTTGTTTATTTTAACTATTAACAATTAACTTAAAAAAATAAAAACCGTTTTTCTTTGTTTATGTCATTTAACTGTCAACTAAAATTCTAAAAAAACTATTAAAAGTAAAATTTTTTCTTTACTCCGTTTTTTTTAGCGTCAACAAATTAACTACAAAATCCTTAAAAATAAATGATACATTAATGTTTTATAAATGTTATAAAAATAAACTACAAAGTCTGCAAAAATAAACGACTTTTTACTGATTTTGTTTATAATTGGCATCAACAATTAACTTAAAAAAATTAAAACCATTTTTTTACCAAATCATTTTAAATGAAAGTATTTACTGTTACAGACACTCCGTATTTTTATGCAATATTTTAAATAAATGTAAAAAAGAGTTGAAAAATATAGTTATTAAATCATTTAAAACAACAATATTTTGAGAGTACTTTTGGGAATTTAAAGAAGACATAATTAAATAGAATCGTTTTAGAAAATTAGTTAAAAATCAATATTCCATAAATATTCAAATATTTTTTCTTCTTTTTTTTTTTTTTGAAAAAATATTAGAAATTTTATTGAATATTTTTTTTTTTTTGGAAGAAATATTGTTTTTATAAAAATAAGTTAAAATACCAAAATTTAGGATTATTAAAATCGGTTAAAAAGCTCAACTATATTTTGCTAAATTATTACCGTACCACAGTTTCTTAACATTTCTCCTAAAACTTTAATAGTTGTAAATAATAAAAATATAATTTATTTGTGTTTATTTTAATAATACAATACAATGTTTGTATTACAAACAAACACCTGTTAAACTTTTTTAATTTAACACTAATACACCAAAAGAAAAATTATATGTATAAAGAATTTCATGAAGTCCTTTATGAACAATTTTTTCTTTATAAAAAATAAATATATAATTTTAGGATTTATGCAGATATTTATTTTGTTTTATAATCTTCAACAAACAAATATTAATTCAAAATTCTGTTATTTTTTTAATATTTATTCAGTACGCATCACTTCACTGTTGTATTACTTTTTACACATACATAAATATTTACTTTGTAACATATGAGATGTGTTGTAGTACATCTAGTAATTAAATTGCAAAAAAAAAATAATGAAATGTTTGTAATATTTTACAATAGTCAACACAGAATATTACAATGTAACATATTTTAATTTATGTTGTAGTATATGTTGACAAACATGTAGATGTTGTAGTTGAAAAAATAGCCTTTGGCTGATAAATACTTAAACATTGCTCAAATAGTATAAGAAATAAGAATTTAAATGCTACTCTTTGATGAAAATTCTCAGTAAAGGATATATATTTTAGATTTTAGAACTTAAAATATTTGTAACTACACGCAAAAAAAATGAACTAGTAAAAGTGCCAAAGACACTTTTTACCAGTATTAAATAAAATTTTCTTTGAAATTAATAAACAAATTTTACTTAAAATTTGGTCAAAATTTCTAAATTATATAAAAATTTTACTACTGAGAAGTAAATTTTTATTAGAAAACAGTAAAATTCCCTCCCAATTAGTTCATACATCATCTAAAATTTTACTCTTAGTTAGCAAATGTTTCCTTGGTTTTAGGAAAAATTTTATTTAAGTTCATTAGATAATTTTTTTTTATTAAAAACTAGAACTTAACTCCCTAAAGTAAGAAAATTTTTTCTAACAACAAGTTAAATAGCACTTCTTTAAGTGAAAATTATCCTTATCCTGCTTCTATGGTAAAGGTAATATATTTTACCATATATTTTAAAGTACTTTACACTCATTCTGTAGTTATTTTCCCAGTTTCGGAGGACTTCCGCTTTGTGAGGCCACTATATAAATAAAATTTCGTTAGCAAAAGGGTAAACAAATTAAACATAAATGTACTGCAGGATATCCTGAAACGAAATAAATTGTGACAAAGGCAGATCCTTTTCGTAGTTAATTAACGGTTTTGCTTGAGAGAACTACAAAAAGGAACGGCCTACGTGATACACGACATCTATGGCTAAGGAACACTGGGGTCCTTTGTCTTCTTAAATTAACTAATTTAAGGAAATTGTTGCAAAAATACAAAATATCACAGATACTTTTCTTGTTATTATTGGGAAATGGAAAAGTCATAAGCTTATTTTATGGGATTTTACATATACAAATTTAAACATTTTATTATTAAAAGAAAAAAACTAGTTCGAAAAATATAAAGTTTAATAAGCGCTACGTCAATTACAGGAAAGCCATTATGCCGTAATGTATAAAATGTGCTTGCGATATTTTGTATTTACTAACAAAATTTTAAAATATGTTTTAAGCTACTTTAAGTTCAATATTTAAGACTGTTAAGATTAGAGATGGGCACGTGAGCCATTTTTGACTTACGCTAACGCAGGATCACAAACCAAAAATTACAATCATGCAAGATAATTTTTTTAAATGGTTACTTTAATTTATTTTTTTAATAATATTTTTTCTTGAAAATTAGGAAAACTAACTGGTTTCTTTTTAATTAATTGTTTTTTTTTTGGAATGGAATATTAAAAATAATTTAAACGTTTTCCAACAAAAAAGAATCCTATACCAAATTTTATTTTTTTTTTAAATTAGAAAACTATTACTTGAAAAAAAGAATATTTTATTAAAATTTATAAAATTTATCTGAACTAAATTGCATGCAATTTTTCCTAAGAAATAGTTCATCAGTTTCTAAAATCAAGTAAATTTTTATTATTACATAGGAAAAAATTTATTACCTTTTGTTTTTAATTGTCTGAACTAATTTTTAGAAAACAATTCTTCAAAATTAGAAAGTGTTATACTAAAAAACCTAATTTGGAAATGGCTTTCTAAAATTTAGTTCATTTTTACTACACGCGAACAAAAAATGAGCACACATTAAGTTCAAGTATTTTCTCGATTTAATTTTGACACATTTTTTGAACTAAATGGGATTAAATTATGTCCTAAATTTTTTTTTTTTTAACTAAACTTAATTTTATTACATTTGAGTATGCAATTTTCTTAAAACTAAGATGTTTTTTCTTAAAATTAATAAATTTTTATTTAATTGACTTGTTTTTTTCCTAAAATCAAGAAATATTACTTAGGAAAAATATGAACTATTTCTGAGTATATGAACTATTTCATTTTTCCTCAAACTTTGGAATTTTTAATCTTTTTTAGAAAATTTGTCTAAGTTTTAATAAAATTTTACTTAAATTGAGGACAATTTATAAAGTATTTTGAAGGACATTTTTGATTACATTTTAGTTCATGTCTTTTTTTTGAGTATATGAAAACCTGCTTATGTAACTTTACAAAAGTACTTCATAAAGTAGATTATTTTTACAATAATGAGGCATTTTAAAATAAAATATTTATTTTAATAAAAATTTTTAATTCATAGTTCCAGAGATTATTTTATATATAACCGAGATTTTTTTTTTTTAATTCTTCATAGTTTTGTTGGTTTCGAATGAATGAATGTAGTTTCGTTAAAAATAATAAAAATAACCTTTGATAACTAACAAAACAAAAATACGAAAAGTTTTCGTTAATTTCAAACAGTAAATTTCGTAATAAAAAAAAGGAAAATTTCGTAAAATATACGAAAATTTTGTAAAATACACGAAAATTTCTTCAAATATAACAAAATTTCGTAAAATATACGAACATTTCGTATATTCTGTGGGGGAAAATAACTTTCTTTTTTTTTTCAGTGTAGAGCTTCCATTGTTGGTTATTTTTAAACTTATTTTCTAATACTTTTTGAACATATTGTTTAGTAAATGTTTATGTTATGTTTATTCCTTTTTTTTCATTATGTAACATTAACATTTGTTATGTGTGATAATAAGAGTTTGCCAGTTCAAAAGTTATGGGAGCCAGGGAAGTCACAAACAATTTTGATAAAAATAAACCGACATAAAAATGTCGCGGACTTATCATTCAGGTGATAATTTGAAGATAAAAAAATGTTATATGTAAAATGTCGTTGATTTAACTTTCAGATGATAATTAATGTTTTAAAATGTCGTGGATTTTTATTTCAGAATTATTGCTTTTGTATTGCGAAGTATCGAAGTATCGTTCTAGAGCAGACATATAATTCGGAAGAAGGGAACCTTTACAATAAGAATATGATTATTGCCGTAATAAAATTTTTCCAGCAGCAGATACGATTTCGAAACATTTTTTTTTACTAAATCTTTTCATTAATAAAAATTTGTAAAAGCCTCTTGTACAAAAATCTCTCAGGATTCTTTGTAATTTTTTACCCAAAAATATCTTTGAATCATTTTCATTTCCATCAGTTATGGAAACCCTTTTTAGTTGGTGTTTATTTTCGTTCCGCCACAGATTTGAAATTTTAATTGTTTTGCTCGTAAATGTTAAATGAAAAATTTTGTGATATGTTTTATTTTTGTAATGAATAATACAAAATATAAACACAAACAAAAGATTTCATTATGCAAATCATGTTTATACCAGAAGGACAAAAACAATTAAATGAAACAACAGCATATATTTAGGCTGAGACAAATTTTGAATAGAAAATATTAACAAAAATTCAGATGAACATAATTCTAGTAAAATAAATATATATTTAGATGATACAAAAATATTGTGAGGATCTTTTAAAAAAAATTATAAATTTTTACTTATAGAATATTTGGAAAAAGGCTTTATATTCTAAAAACTGTGAAAAAAGTTAAAATTAAGTTTTATCAACTATAACAAAATTATTTACTACTTATTATTTATATCAATTATATAATTAAAAATTATACCCTAATAGTCTAACCACAGGAAGAGAAAAAACATAGTTACAATATGATCACTACTACTATATTGTGCTTGCTGCAATCGGGTATGGTTGTCACAACCAAGTTATTGGTTTTCTAACCATTTACATGGTCGCTACCATCATTATTAAGTAAATATTTTACTATTTTATGATTGACACCTTCTATTTTATAACATGATTGGCTGTAACCATACTGTGGTAACAAAAATTCTGACTATGAAAAAAATATAATAATTATGCAACGATAAAATGCTGGCAACAATCAATAAATAATTTATTATACATCAAATAAAACATGACATGTCACTGATAAAAATCAGTTCAGTCAGTTTATTTTTACTACAAAACGTCTTAAAAAAATCCAATCATATATTGTTTACTAAAACTGGAAAAATATCAGATGGTCTGAAAATACCTTTCACATGTCATTAAAACATTTCATAAATTGGCCCATTATTTTTTTTTTAGCTAGAAGATTTTTTTTAAAGGGATTTTTCGAAAATTTCTTATACATATAATACTATTTACACTAATTAATTAATTTTTAAAAAAAGATTCTATTGAAAGATTTTATATTTTTTAATTCTTTTCAATAAAAACCATTAGATTTTTTTAAATATGTTTATTTATTCATTTCTCGTAAAAAGTTATCAAAATATTAATAAAATATTTTGATAAGAAAAAGTCCTTAGAACCCATTATTTTTTTTTTTTTACGAAAAAGTTTCTTACACAATATAATAGATATTTATAAATTTATCTGATAAAAACATTTTTAGATTTTAGGGACTTTTTCTTAAACTAAAATTCTTTGATTCTCCAAACTGTTTCTTAGATAAAATTTCATATATTCCAAACAAACTTAGATTCTAATGCCTTTCTTTGAAGGAAAAATTCATAGATTCTAAAGAAATACTTAGATTCTAAAGACTTTTTGTAGTAGAAATATTATTAGATTCTAAAGACTTTTTCTTATAGAAAATTTTCTATAAAAAATCTTAAAAATGTCAAGATTTTTTTTTTATTAAAAAAGTCATTAGAATTAAAAAAATAAGTTTTAAGTATTTTTCTTAAAAAAAAGTCTACAGAATCAAAGTTTTCTTGAAAGAAAAGTTCTTAAAGTCTATGATTTTTTACTTAACAATTTTTCTTCAAAAAAAAAAACATTTCCAAGGGAAATATTTTTAAATTTAAAGAGCTTTTTCATAGTTTCTAAGAACTTTTCCTTTAAGAAATCTTCTTAGATTATGGATCATATAATGATAATCCAGGAATCATAAAACAGTAATGAGGGACCATAATATGATAACATTTTGAGCATACTATGTTTACGTGCAATCATATTATGATAAATTTATTATAACATGTTTATTTAGGACAATGATATGGTAATTCTTGAATTATAATATAACTATGGGGACCTTATTATGGTAAAAATATGGTTATTTTATTATCATAAATTGATAACCATAATACAGTACGACTATGGTTGGCACAACCATAAACCCAAAAATATATGATGCTCTTCGACTATGATTGACCCAACCATGTTTATTCGTTGCGTGCAAGCACTAGCAACAGAGACTATCGGCTTATGGTAGCATAAACATACCCGGGGTGGAAACGAACCCACGACCTCCGCATTAATAAGCTAGCACGTTCCCAACTAGCCTGCCTGGGCGCTACAGTAAGAAGATTAAATATTATAATTTTGTCATATCTATATTTTTGTTCAAAATTATTTTTGACACCGATACGTATGATTAATATTGATTCTGGTAATTTTATCAATTTTAGCTTATAACATTAAAATGGTTTGTATTTAAAAAAAGTCATTATTAATAAGAAATAAAACATTTTAATTTTGAAATTTAATTTTGAAATGTCTTCGGGGTAAATTTACATTTTTGCCAAATCATGTTAAAAAAAAAAAATGGAAACTTAAGATTTTTTTTAAGACGTTATTATTAATTCAAATTTAAACCTTATAAAACATTTTAATTTTTTCCATTTACTTAAATTTCAAAATAGCAAACAAATTTGAAATGTCTTCGGGGGTTTTTTTTGACACCGATACGTATGATTAATATTTATATTTTGGGGTTTTATTTAAGATTTTTTTTTTTAAATTTTATTTTTAAAACGTTGTCCCTATTAATTCAAATTTAAACCTTATATTAAAGTTAAAAATTTTCATGACATTTTTCAAAGTTATTTATAATAAATTTTAAATCTCTTAAGTAAAATGCCAAAAACCAAACAAAAAAGTATACAAATATTCCAAAGATTTGCTACACCTTTTACATATATATATTTTTTTATTTACCCTTCAGATTGCTTAATAAAAAATCAACTCAAAACCTTTAAACATTTGAAGATATTGATTATTTTTATCATGAAAAGTATTAAATCTTTTAAGTGTAATAAATACTCTAATTGCTTGTTAATGTGTACATTGTGCAAGCACTGTGGCGTATGATAAATATTTGTTAAAAGTTTTAGAAAATTTTTATGTATAACTTCAAAGTTAGTAAAGCTTTTGCATAAATTTTAATACCATTTTAAATTTGTAATACTAATATTCACTCATGTTTAAAATATCTATAAAAATTAGCAAGAAAAATAAAACTAAAAATTTCAAAAATTCTGTCAAAAGAATTTCATAACAAAAAATTTCTTCTAACAATAAATTACAAAAAAAAAAAAACGCAAAACAAGAACCTACTATAAAAAATCATCCAAATGAATTAATTATGAGCTAAGAACTTGCTTGAGTGTTATTGAAATTGACCCTCAAAATTCAAAATCACGATGGAGGAAAAGGAAAAGAAAAAAAAAAACAATGAACAAAAAAAAAAAAAAATCAATGAAACCTATAAAGGAAATGTAAGCAAAAAAAAAAAAAAAAAAAGGAAAATACTGTACTAGACAGACAGGCTACCAGTATATTTGTTGAAATTTGCCAAAACAGGAAGAAACAGAGATAAATATCAGTCATAAAATCATGATTAAAAATGAAGTGGAAAGAAATTTTGTACAATTTTTATACCCTACACCACTACGTGGAGAGGGTATAATAGTAAATTTATGCTAATGTTTGTAACCACCAGCAATATCAGTTTGAATCACTATTTAAGTCGATTTCACGATGTCCGTCTGTTTCTCTGTCCTTGTAATCCAATTACACTAAAAAAAATGAACTAGAATTTAGAAAAATTAACTTTTTTAGAGGAAAAATTTAAATGAAAACGGCGCCAAAGACACTTTTTAACAATATTTAATAAAATTTTCCTTGAAATTAAGAAACAAATTTTACTTAAAATTTGGTCAAAATTTCTAAATTATAGACAAATTTTACTACTGAAAAGGTAATGTTTATAAGAAAACAGTTAAATTTCCCCCAAATTAGTTCGTATATCATCTAAAATTTGTACTGTTAGTTAGAAAATGTTTCCTTGGTTTTAAGAAAAATTTTATTTTATTTAAGTTCATTAGATAATTTTTTTCCCCAAAAATTAGAAAATATTTTCTAACATCAAGTTAAATAGAACTTCTTTTAGGTGAAAATTATCCTCATCCTGTTTCCATGGTGAAGGACTTCAGCTTTGTGAGCAAACTGCTCTTAAAAAGCTTTTTGCTAAACAATTTTGCCTTAAAACTAAATTGAATTATACTAAATTCATGTATTTAAAATATAAATTAAATTTCATTAACAAAAAGGTAAATAAATTAATAATATGTACTGCAGGATATCCTGAAACGTAATAAGTTGTAACAAAGTGAGATCCTTTTCGTAGTTTATTAACGGTTTTGCTTGAAAGAACTACAAAAAGGGACGCCCTACGTGACACACTGCATCTATGGCTAAGGAACACTGGGGGTCCTTTGTCTTCTTAAATTCACTAATTTAAGGAAATTGTTGCAAAAATACAAAATATCACAGTTACATTTCTTGTTATTATTGGAAAATGGAAAAATGTCATAAGTTTATTTTATGGGATTTTTAGCTTAAACTTTATTTGACATATACAAATTTAAACTTTTTTATTATTAAGTGAAAAAAATAGTTCGATAAATATAAAGTTTAATAGGAGCTACGTCAATTACAGGAAGCCATTATGCCGTAATGTATAAAATGTGACTGCGATATTTTGTGTTAAAGTCAACAAACAAATTTTTTGCATAAAAGCGCAAATTCGAAATGTTTAACCTTTTGCTAACAAAATTTTAAAAAAATAATTTAAGCTAATTTAAGTTAAATGTTAAAGACTGTTAAGATTAGAGATGGGCATGTGAGCCATTTTTGACTCACGCTCACGCACGAACACGAACCACAAACTACAATCATGCACCATAATTTTTTTAAACGGTTTCCTTAATTTGTTTAATAATATTTTTTTTTAAATTTAGGAAACCTAATTTGTTTGTTTTTAATTGATTGTTTTTTGGAATAAAATATTAAAAATAATTTAAACGTTTTCCAAAAAAAAAATCCTATACCAAATTTTATTATTTTTTAAAAATTAGAAAACTTTTACTTGAAAAAACCAATATTTTATTAAAATTTTTGAAATTTATCTGAACTAAGTTGCATGAATATTATCCTTAGAAATAGTTCATTAGTTTCTAAAATCAAGTAAATGTTTATTATTACATAGGAAAAAATTTATTACTTTTTGTTTTTAATTGTCTGAACTAATTTTTAGAAAACAATTCTTAAAAATTAGAAAGTGTTAGACATAAAAACTGAATTTAGAAATGGCTTTCTAAAATTTAGTTAGTTTTTACTACTCGCGGGAAAAAAATGAACACACATTAAGTTCAAGTACTTTCTCGATTTAAGTTAGAAACATTTTTCGAACTAAATGGGAGTAAATTATGTCTTAAATTTTTTTTAACTAAACTTAATTTTATTAAATTTGACTATGCAATTTTCTTAAAACTAAGATGTTTTTCTTAAAAATTGATAAATTTTTATTTAATTGACTTGTTTTTTTCCCTAAAATCAAGAAATATTACTTAGGAAAAAATGAACTATTTCTGAGTATATAAACTATTTCGTTTTTCCTCAAACTTAGGAATTTTTATTCTTTTTAAGAAAATTTTACTAAGTTTTAATAAAATTTTACTTAAATTGTCCTCAATTATTTTGAAGGAAATTTTTGATTACATTTTAGTTCATGTTTTTTTTTTTTTTTTTTTTTGAGTGTATAGTTGGAAAATTTAGGGTGGGACAAAAATCATCATCTGATTTTCTTTCGCTATAACTTTTGTTTAAAGCGAAAACTCATTTGGTTTGTAACTGTTTATGTTTATTCGCACTTAAAAATTTTGTTTCAGTTGATTCTGAAAAATGACAAATGGCCGCCGTTGGCGTTAATGGAAATTAAACTCTTTTGTATTTATACAGAGAAAGTCGTAAATATCTGGTAATTTTCTGATAATTGCTTAAATAAACTATTTCAGGAATTTCATTAAAATTTTTCACTTTATTTATTGAAACACAAAATTTTCCCGCAAATATAATAAAAATTCCGGAATTTGGTCACACAGAGCAAACAGATTCATCGTGATGTAGTTTTATGAAAATACGCGTGCGGTTCAATAAGTCCGTGACTTTTCGAACTTTCCTCGTAGTTATATGAAATGCAACACTGCTTCCATTAAGACTACTATTAATTTTTAAGCAGGTTCCGTCATTTACTTTACGTTAAATAGCTGTTTAAAACATACAACCTCGTGGATTTTTTTAAAAATGAAAAAAGTTAATTTCGAGTTTTCATTAAACATAATTTTTTGTGAAAAAATACGTCAATATGGCAGTGCGGTTTCAATTTTAAATGGTCAGTTGTATTTAAGAAAGCTGTCTGCAAGATGGGTGCCGCGCTTGCTCTCAATTGACCACAAACGTAATCGTGTGACAACTTCAAAGGATTCTTTGGAGTTGTTTAACCGCAATTCAAATGAGTTTTTGCGGCGTTTTGTAACTGTCGATAAAACATGGATCCATCACAGCACTCCGGTCACCAAGCAGCAGTCTAAACAATGGGTTTTTCCGTTTGAACCGGCTTCGAAGAAGGCCAAGGTAAGCTTGTCGGCCAATAAGGTGATGGCAACAGTTTTTTGGATGCATGCGGGATAATCCACATCGATTGCCTTCAAAAGGGAAAAACAATAAACGGCGAATATTATGCCAACTTATTGGACCGATTTAAGGAGGATTTAAAAAAACGATCGCATATAGCCACCAAAAAATTCTTTTTCATCAAGATAATGCACGCATGTAGTCTCAATGGCGAAATTCCATGAATTGGGCTACGAATTGGTACCTAATCCGCCATGTTCTCCGTATTTAGCCCCCAGTGACTATTTCCTATTTCCAAACCTAAAGAAATGGCTCGGTGGAAAGAGATTTAGCTCCAAAGATGAAATTATTGATCAAACAAATAACTATTTTATGGACCTCGAAAATTCCTATATTTTGGAAGGGATACAAAAAATTGGGAAACGTTGGACTGAGTGCATTGAGCTAAAAGGAGATTATGTTGAAAAATAATTTCTTTGTTTCATTCAAAAAATCACGGACTTATTGATCCGTCCTTGTATTTTGGTTGCAGCAACCAAATTATTTTGTTGTCCCAAACAAATGTTTCCCTGATACAATTGAAATATTCGGTTTTAAACGAAATTCTGTTGCATTAACCGAATTACGGTTGCGACAAACAAATATATCGGTGGCTTTAAGCAAATCATTCAGTTGGCAAGAAATTGGAATGTTACATTGAATCTGTATACTTTGTGCAACTTTGCGGAATATGAGGTGTAGGGTATCTCTTAGTCGGAATTGACCGACTATATTTTTGTTTTTACTTGTTTTTATTTGTTTTTTTGGTGCGTTATTTATTGAAGCTCATGTCTATTTGAAGACCTCGCCTGAATAAGGGTATACAATTTTAATTTTAAGAACTTAACAGGACATGGGAAAAATCTGGGAAATCGTAAAAAATTAAGGTTTTTGATAATTTTTTTGGACAATTTCAATTTAAATCAGTTGCGTCCAATTTATATGCACAATGTGCAAGCTTTTACAAAAGAGCTTTTTCACCTACAGCGAGCTTCGACGAGAACTTTTACATATATGAGGGCACAATACAAGGATGGAAATTTTGAATTTCGAAATGTTATAAGTTGTATAATTTATTTAAGACAAAACACTTTGAACGATCTTTAAAAAAAACGCCAACTTCAAAAGGCTTGCTGTGCTTTGCTAAGGATAGAGCAACAACAAAAGGAATATTTTCTTTGATATTTTTTCTTTTGAAACTTTAATTTCAGTTCATCTACTAATTTGGCCCTATCTAAATTTTAATTCAAAAATATCTTTTGGGATGTATTATAATGCCTTTCAATGCTATGTTTGTGAATGCGTTTAGCATTATAACCACAAACCAAACATACGGGATCGCCGTCCCGTTCCCACGCTTTATTAAATGTATTTTTTTTTAGTGAACATAGACCGATCGTTGTATGTTTGAAAAGTTATTTTCAAGTACTGAATTTTCCGTCCCTGAAAAAAAAGCTCTTTACTACAAACGCAAATATCATAGTATTAGTGTTTGGACGCCACTGGTCTAAATATATCCTTAGAGAAAGTTTCATACAGAAATCGAACCTTGAACTTATTACTGCAATTTTTATACATATTTTATTTATATAAAAAAAATATTACCAATTTCAAGGATTTTTGTTGAATTGTGGTAAATTGTTCAAAAAAATTATAAATCTAAAATTTTATAAGTTTCGCGGACTACAAAAATTGCTCCATCACAAAATTTACTGGCAAAGTGAGTGTCTTAATTTTGACAAAATTTGTTGTATTCAGCTGCATACTGTTGAAATATCGTATTAAATGTGGTTTTGAACAAATGTATTTTACGCTCTTATTCAAGCGAAACATTCATTTGTTTTCATTGATGTTGGTTCGGCTACTGTACATAACAAGACCTGCATGAGAAGGTCTTTTTCTGGAATATAAAAAACACTTACAAATTTTAAAAATTTTATTACACAAAAGGTAAGGACCATACCAGTACATACATACAAAAAGGATATAAATCTAAAGGTTAAGAGGGGGGAGTTAGGTGTTTATAAAGGTGTCACTTATTAAAATGGATAATTTCTTTTTTTTTATAATCTCAAGACATTTTCACAAACAAACCGCAATATTTAACAATAATAAAAACATGAAATTGTAAGAGGAGTTTTAAAAATATAAAAATGTAAAGCAGAACAGCATCTATGTTATTTGGGTGCCGGGCCACAGGGACATACCAAGGAACTGTAGGGCAGAAGAGCTTGCAAGACTGGGGACTTTCTTACACATTCCACACGAATTGGAATCTGTGGGCATGCCTCTGGTCACTTGTAAGTTTCGGCAGCGGGAGAGTGCTTATGAGTTAGCAAGAGGTAGGTGGGCTTCTGTCCGTGGTTGTATTCGTTCTAAAAAGATGTGGCCCCGTCTGGATAGGTAGCGCACGCACAGGATGCTGTCACTGTTAAGGCCCGATATATTCCTACTTGTGTCCGTCATGACAGGACACTGTCTGATTGGAAGGCACGCAGTTAGGTTGAGGGTTGCAGCTAGTGACTTTTGCAGAAGCTGTGGTGACGAAGAGGAGGAGGAGTCTGTGGAGCACCTTCTCTGCATGTGTCCTACCCTGGCTCGCAGGAGGGGACTGCATTTGGGCTCATGTTTCTTTGTGGACCTGGGTGATTTGGCTGATATCGATATCGGCTGACTTAAAAGCTTTTTAAGGCAATCGGGATGGTTCGACGGGGGAAGCTATTGATGTGATTTTACGTGGTTCCGTGGTATCACAAGAGACTTTATAGTTAAAGTGAGTCTGATTGGCAGTCTACCACATCTACCTAACCTAACCTTAAGTACTTCAAGTTTAAGGCCTGTATTAACAAATGATTAATAAATTTAAAGCAGTTTTATAAATAAAATTTTATAATCCAAATCTGTGTAATAAATTTGTTTTAAATTCATTAAGCAAGTGTAATTGCAGGGCTAAGTATTTTACAGTACAATAAAATAAAAAAAAAATTAAGATATTTTTCTTTTCAACAGTCTAGTAAGTAATCCTTATGAATTTAAATTTTCAAAGCAAAAATAAATTTCTCCCATTTACAAATACTGCAATACTGTTTATCTTGTTGCCATTTTTACAATTTTTGCCAGCTTTTTATATCAGTTATTTATGCAATACGCATATTTGTCCGATGAATACTAAAGCATGAATTACAGTAAAACAGTGTTTTTCTTTATAAGGTGGGAAATGACGAGCTGAATCTCTTTTTTATTGCTCTTTTTATAATATTTATAGGATATTGAAGGTCTTTTTTATTGTTGAAAAAAAAAATACAAATATAAATAGCTGGCAATATTTTATTTATTTATTTATTCCATACATGACGTATGAGCGATATTAATTTTGTTAGTAATACAAAGCGTATGAGCAATATGTGTTAGTACAATAAATAAATATTAATCATACGCAGGAAGAAAATTTCTTGTTTATAGAAAATTTGTACAAAAAAAATAAGGAAAATTAATTAGAAGCGGATTAGAAAATGCATTCAATTCAGCTTGTGTCTAATAACTATTTCTGTGAATTCTCCCTGATTACTAAATAAAAAATAACAAAAATTTTTCAGTGGAAAAAAAAAAATTTTCTCTATGATCTCGCACCATAGTAAAAATACATTTTCATACATAAAATTAATTAGTTTAAACCTTGATTCTGAATAAAGATCAGTGGTAAGAAAAGCCAAAAAAATTTAAAATTTGTCTTTCTGTATCCTTAGATTCGAAAGTCCAATTTTGTAGCCTCATTTTGCCTTCAATATTGAGGCTGCCTATGAAGGCAATCACCCTACTAGTCACAGATTTACAAATTTCCCAAAGGGATAGCGTTTATCCGCCAAGGAATCGCAATCTCCAGATAATATGTTCTGCTGTCTCAACGTCCAATTTGCAGAACCTACAAGTATGCGTAGCAGACGGATCTCTAGTCTCTAAATGGTATCTAAATGGTATCTAAGAATACAGTATCCAGTGAACATTTTTGATAAGGTCCTACCTGGCCAGGGAAAGAAGCTTCCTGTAGTTTTCGCTTTCGGAGCGCTGAATCTCTTCTCCCCTGACGCTGTTCAATAATAGCATTCCAGCACTCAATGGACTTGTTTTTTTTTCCACATCCCAAATTTTCTCTGATGTACACCGCACGGATAAAGTAATAACGACGGTCAGCCCGTTCGTTCCCAGGAACCCAGCTTTAGATTGGTCTATAGCAACCACCGAGTCCATTGAATTACTCAGTAAAGTCCATGACAAGTATAGACGACACGTCATAGGTCAATAATGCTCTGAGTGCCGCTTGACTGTCCCAAAGAATATACACCCAGAAAAGAGATTCGTGCTGACAACCGAATTCGTTGCCAATCGAATTGTTCAGTTGCGGCAGCCGAATTTTTTGGCTATGACTACACCGAATTGTTATTAAGGCAACCGAAATACTGTGGTCACAGTAAAATTACTCATATCTCAATTGGTTTTCAGTTGTCACTACTAAGAAATTCGGTTAGCACGACCGATCCATTCGATTGGCTACAAATTCGGTTGTCAGCACGAATCAGTTTTTTCTGTGTAACTAAGTGCCCCTTCTTAGACACTCCGACGCAACTACAATACATAGAAGGCGAAGATCTCCTCCTGGAATATGATCAGTGTATTATGAGTTTGTGCTGATGTTTTAAACCGAGAACTATTGGACTGAGACCAAACTTTAAATATACAAATCGTCTCACATTCACTTTTTGAGTCGATTTTTTATAAATCACAAAAAGAAAGACATTTCAATGAAATTTGGTACACTCAACCAAGGACGAAGCGTATTAATCCTTTGTCATGTTTAAATCTTGTGCCTACATAAAATTCCTTTCAAAATTTGCTTTTAATGTGTGTGCAACTGTCACATGTCACAAATATAAAAATATTTCGAAGAAATTAAGCAAAAAGGTAAACAAATTAAAAAAATTTACTGCAGGATATCCTGAAATGTAATAAATTGTGACCAAGTCAGATTTTTTTTTGTAGTTATTTAACGGTTCTGCCCTAAGTGACACACGGCATCTATGGCTAGGGAACACTGGGGTCCTTTGTCTTCTTAAATTAACTAATTTAAGGAAATTGTTGCAAAAATACAAAATATCACAGTTACATTTCTTGTTATTATTGGAAAATGGAAAAGTTATAAGTTTATTTTATGGGATTTTAAGCTTAAACTTTAATTGACATACACAATTTTTAAAATATAGTTTGCCTTCGATAAATATAAAGTTTAATAGGCGCAACGTCAATTATAGGAAAGCCATTATGCCATAATGTATAAAATGTGCTTGCGATATTTTGTATTGTAGTCAGCAAACAAATTTATTACATAAAAGCGCAAATTCGAAATTTTTACCTTGTGCTAATAAAATTTTAAAAAACATTTTGATCTACTTTAAGTTTAATGTTAAAGACTGTTAAGATTAGAGATGGGCATGTGAGCCATTTTTGACTCATGCTCACGCAAAACCAAAAATTACAATCATGCACGATAATTTGTTTAAATGGTTACTTTAATTTCTTTTATATAATAATATTTTTTCTTGAAAATTAGGAAAACAATCTTTGTTTCTTTTTAACTAATTGTTTTTTTTTTTTTTGGAATAGAATACCCATCTAAAAATCGAAATATATATGAGCATACATGATCATACATGGGCTTGTATATGATCATACATGGGCATGCATGGTCATATACGTCCATACATGATCTCATATATGATCATATATCTTCGGATCCGAAATTTGAGGGTATATGGTGATATATGTGCATATATTATCATACATGCTCACATATTATTCATGTATGCTCGTATATGATCATATACGTCCATATACCCTCAAATTTCGGATCCAAAGATATATGATCATATATGAGATCATGTATGGTCATATATTGAACAATGTATGGACGTATATGACCATGTATGCCCATGTATGATCATATACAGGCCCATGTATGATCATGTATGCTCATATATATTTCGATTTTTAGATGGGTATTGAAAATATTTTTATTTATTTATTTTTTATTTTTATTAAACATATAATTCCAAATTATATGTTAATACCCTAGCCGAACACTAGCAACGAAGGCTATTGGCTCGTTGTAGCGAAAACAGACCAGAGCCTCTGGTGGGAATCGAACCCACGACCCCCGCACTGATAAGCTAGCACGCTACCAACTAGCCTACCGGGGCGCTCAATTTAAACGTTTTTCAACAAAAAAAAATCCTATACCTTATTTTATTATATTTTAAAAATGAGAAAACTTTTACTTGAAAAAAAAAATGTATTATTAAAATTTTTAAAATTTATCTTAACTAAGTTGCATGAAAATTTTCCTTAGAAATAGTTCATCAGTTTCTAAAATCAAGTAAATTTTACTTATTACATAGGACAAAATTTATTACTTTTTGTTTTTAATTGTATAAACTAATTTTTAGAAAACAATTCATCAAAATTGGAAGGTGGTAGACTTAAAAATTTAATTTGGAAATGGCTTTCTAAAATTTAGTTAATTTTACTTAGCGAGTAAAAAATTAACACACATTAAGTTCAAGTACTTTCTCGATTTAAGTTATACACATTTTTTGAACTAAATGGGAGTAAATTATGTTCTAACTTTTTTTTTTTGGACTCAACTTAATTTTATTACATTTGAGTATGCAATTTTCTTAAAACAAAGATGTTTTTTCTTAAAATTAATAATTTTTTATTCAATTGACTTGTTTTTTCCTAAAATCAAGAAATATTTCTTAGGAAAAATATGAACTATTTCTGAGTATATAAACTATTTCGTTTTTCCTCAAACTTAGGAAGTTTTATTCTTTTTAAGAAAATTTTTCAAAGTTTTAATAAAATTTTTGCTTAAATTAAGAAAAATTTATAAACTATTTTGAAGGAAATTTTTGATTACATTTTAGTTCATGTCTTTTTTTTTTTTGAGTGTATGGTCAGGCTTACTTATACCATTTTCAGACAAATATTGACACAAGTATATTTTAACCCATACAAATTTCGTCCTAAAATAATAGTTGATTGGTGTAGGGTATTCTGTACTCGACATGTCCTATGGTTCCTTTACCCTTTCCATGAAAATCGAATTGAAGTACTTTTTTCTTGGATTCTAAGATCATAGACATTTTTGTATCAGTCCATCGCAAATGGGTTAAAAAATTAATAATTTTAAAATATTGTAAATAGTCAGCTATGGAAAATTATATTCAAGACGATTAAAAAATTTAACAGAAATAAACAGTTTGTGATTTTGACCGGACTTAACACCTTTTCTTTTGATACATTAGACTTAGCCCCCTTAACACAACTCTGCATAACATTAAGTAGGTATAAAAGAATTTAAAAGTTTTTTCTGTAAAAGTTGCAATTACTTTTTCCATCATTCTACATTGAAATCTTCATTCATCAAATGTGAACTTGGCACCTTTGCACACTAAGCTAAAGAATTTATAAGTTTAAACTTTATGTTGTTTTTAATAAAACTAATATTTCAACAACACTTCAGTAGTTACTGTGTTGATATGAAATACAAATTTACATATTGCAATAAGTGTTCTAAGAACAACTATCCTTAATAAATAAATAGAATGCGTGTGTAGAAATAAACCTTTTGAATAGAACTTTTTCTGTAAATTTGTTTTCAACTGTTGTTGGCAATAGTATCATCCAATCTACATGATGTCATTTGATTGTATGATAAAATAAAAGTTTATAAAATTTTATACAATTTTGAAACAATTTTTTATTTTTTTTATATAATAAAAAGTTTCATATACAAGGCTTTCCATACAAATTGTCCAGCTAAAAGAAAAATATAACTTATAACAAGTTTTTAAATTTTTTTCCAAAAAGTGGGCGATAAATATTCGGGCTTAATATTAACAACACAACACATATTTTTACAGGAGCACCTAGAGGTATGCTGTCAGTTTGAGATAGAACGTTGATATGGCAACAACTTAGAAAAATAACTTTGGTGATAAATTAAATAAATTGTGTAATCGTGTTAAAGTGTAATTTAAGCCTCCTCGTGTAATTGTTTAGTTATTAAAGAGTTACTATAAAAATTTCAATTGGTTGGTTATTATTTACAATATAAAACGAACTCGATTTATTTTAAAGTAAATAACTCAAGGTTTTTAAATAGTAAAATCGTACTCAAAAAAAAAAAAAAAAGACATGAACTAATAGCCTTTTTCCACTGTGCTACATCTTTCATTAATTTGCAAAGATGTTAACATCTTCCCATAAGAATTATACAAGCCAAAAATTCAACATCTTTCAACATCTACAAAAGATGATCCATTCTCATTTTGTTTCATCTTACATCTTTCGTTATTTTAAGTGTCATCACTAAAAAATGTACAAAAAAAATCGTATTCTTTGTGCCATCACTAGCAAACTGACATTGCAGAAAATAAACAGAAAAAAAAAATATTCAACTAAGGAAAATGAGCGGTAGATGAAAGAATTTCATTCTTATGTCTACCAAAAATTCTTCTTCATCATCATCATCTTCTTCCAGAATGATCTTTAATATTTCAATGTACTGCATTAAAATTCGCGTCCTTTTCTTTTATTTTTTGACAGCTGAATAAATGTAAACACTTGTTTCACATTTTCTACATCTTCCACGCGTTTCACAAAGATGTTGTTCAGTGTAAAAAGCCTATAAAATGTAATCAAAAATTTCCTTCAAAATAGTTTATAAATTTTCCTCAATTTAAGTAAAATTTTATTAAAACTTAGAAAAATTTTCTTAAAAAGAATAAAAATTCCTAAGTTTGAGAAAAAACGAAATAGTTTATACACTCAGAAATATTTCATATTTTTCCTAAGTAATATTTCTTGATTTAAGGAAAAAAACAAGTCAATTATATAAAAATTTTTAATTTTAAGAAAAAACATCTTAGTTTTAAGAAATTTGCATACTCAAGTGTAATAAAATTAAGTTTAGTTTAAAAAAAAAATTAGGACAAAGTTTACTCTCATTTAGTTCAAAAAATGTGTCTAAATTAAATCGAGAAAGTACTTAAACTTAATGAGTGTTTATTCTTTGTTCGCGAGTAGTAAAATTAACTAAATTTTAGAAAGTCATTTCCAAATTCAGTTTTTAAGTATACCACTTTCTAATTTTGAAGTATTATTTTCTAAAAATTAGTTCAGACATTTTAAAACAAAAAGTTATAAATTTTTTGTAATAATAAAAATTTACTTGATTTTAGAAACTGATGAACTATTTTTAAGAAAAATTTTCATGCAACTTAGTTCAGATAAATTTTAAAAATTTTAATAAAATATTCTTTTTTTCAAGTAAAAGTTTTCTAATTTTTAAAAAATAATAAAATTTGGTATAGGATTTTTTTTTTTTTTTTTTGGAAAACGTTTAAATTATTTTCAATATTCTATTCAAAAAAAAGAAACAATCAATTAAAAAGAAACCAGTTAGTTTTCCTAATTTTCAAGAAAAATATTATTAAACAAAAGAAATTAAAGTAACCATTTAAAAACCTATCGTGCATGATTGTAATTTTTGGTTTGTGATCGTGTGTGAGTCAAAAATCTCTCACGTGTCCAATCTTAACAGACTTAAATATTAAACTTAAAGTAGCTTAAAATATATTTCAAAATTTTGTTAGCAAAGGGTAAAATAGAAAATATCTTAGCGCTTATTAAACTTTATATTTATCGAACTATTTTTTTCACTTGATAATAAAAAAGTTTAAATTTGTATATGTCAAATAATGTTTAAGCTAAAAATGCCATAAAATAAACTTATGACTTTTTCATTTTCCAATAATAACAAGAAATGTAACTGTGATATTTTGTATTTTTGCAACAATTTTCTTAAATTAGTTAATTTAAGAAGACAAAGGACCCCCAGTTTTCCTTAGCCATAGATGCCGTGTGTCATGTAGGGTGTCCCTTTTTGTAGTTCTCTCAAGCAGAACTGTTAATTAACTACGAAAAGAATCTGACTTTGTCACAATTTATTACGTTTCAGAATATCCTGCAGTACATTTTTTTTAATTTGTTTACCTTTTTGTAAATATAATTTAATTTATATTTTAAATACGTCAATTTAGTATAATTCTATTTAGTTTTAAGACAAAATTGTAAAGCAAAAAGCTTGTTAATATTTTTTCAGAAATTTTTTTATCAATTTATTTATTTATATATTTATTTGTTTATTTATTTATTTATTTATTTATTTATTTATTTCGTAAAGTCTATAGAACAACATTCCTTACGGACTATAAATTATTTTAAAAGATAATTTCACTTAAAAGAAGTGCTACTTAACCTGTTGTTAGAAAATATTTTTTTATTTTTAGGGAGTTAAGTCCTAGTTTTTAGTAAAAAAAATGTATCTAATGAACTTAAATAAAATAAAATTTTTCTTAAAACCAAGGAAACATTTCCTAACTAACAGCAGAATTTTAGATGATGTATGAACTAATTTGGGGGAAATTTTACTGTTTTCTAATAAAAATTTACTTTTCAATAGAAAAATTTTTCTATAATTTAGAAATTTTGACCAAACTTTTAGTAAAATTTGTTTTTTAATTTCAAGGAAAATTTGATTAAATATTGGTAAAAAGTATCTTTGGCGCCGTTTTCATTTCAATTTTTCCTCTAAAAAAGTTAATTTTTCTAAATTCTAGTTCATTTTTTTTTGAGTGTAATAATACAATATATTTTTACTGTACTGGGGCAGTTGTTATGGAAAACATCATATATAATTTTGTTATTTTTATTTAATTCAAAGCTACCAAAAGTTTATCCTTTGGTATATTAATATTCAAAAGTTATTCAAAGTATTATTTGACTTTTTTTGCCAACTTTTTTTTTTTACTAAAATATATTAACAAAAAAAAAAAAAAAAAAAAAAGAAAAGGAGAAAAAAAGAGCTACAAAATTGACAAAAATTAATATTCATAACTAACGGCGTTCGAATAAAATTTAAATTTTAGAAAAAATATTTAATAAAATTTAAAATTTTATTATCAAATTTTGTTTAAAAAGTTTGCTTTTTAGATAAAGAAAATAAACCAGAATAATAAGGTTACAGGATAAGGGTATATTAAAGTTTATATTGATAGCTTAACGCTAAAATATCTATAACATAAAAATATATATCTTAACCTACAGGAAATAACAAACAAAAAGGTATCTAAGGAAGTAAAAGATATAAAGATATTGTCTAAAAATTCCCCAGAATATATAATAAATAATAATAACTTCCTAAGCTGATAAGAAAACTTAAAAATAAAAGAACTTTAAACACTTAACAAAAGCAGTCAAAAGAGATGTTAAATTTACATCTGATACAGTACAGTGGAATATGAGGTTAACAAACGTTTTGATCAAACAAATAGTTTTGAATCAATGTAAACAATTAAGAATCCATTAAACTTGATTGTTACTGTATTTTGCAAAACTGCAAACATTTCTAAGTACATAATTCATTTATTTAACATTTTCTTTATATATACATATTATAAAACTATAAATTTATATAAAACTATTTGTAAGCAAAATACTTGTTAAAGTTTCCGAGAATAAATTGTAACTTCAATTTAGTTTCGTTTTTTTTAATTTTTATATGCCAATCATGAATACACATATCTTGTTTATATATTTTGTCTTTCATTTTTTTGTCTTCCATTTCTTTTTTTTTATAGTTGTTTTTCATAACCAACACGTTTTGGTAATGCAATAAAAAAGATGTTAGTTTTATGTAAAATAAATGTAGCTACACATGTGAATGATAAAAAGGTATAATTCAAGTATGTATTTGTTTTGAATTATTTATATAAATATGTTCAAGTGAGATTTCCATGAATTATAGAGTTTATTTTGTATAACAACTTTAATATATTTACAAGAATGTGTTATGACTGTTTTTTGTTGAATTTCTTTAAAATTCCTGCAAGCGTATGATTAATATTAATTCGATGTTAACGGTGGCGTATGATTGTTATGTATTTAAGTCCATCACAACGTATGATTAATATTAATTAATTTTTGCAAGAAAATTAAAATTATATTTCTATAGAAAAAGTTACTAATAGGGACTAAAATATAAATATACTTGTAATGAGTAAAATAAGTCATCTTAATAAGTAAAATAAGATCTTGAGCAAATAATAGCTTCAATTAAAAATTTATAAAAATCGTATGACAACAATAAAAAAGTTTTATATTTCTTTTTCTTCATTTATGTTTATATAAGAGGGTAAAGTCTGCTACGTTGTTAGCGTAGAAAATGGTTGCACGGGCCGGGGACATACGGACGCCCGGGAGTATATGGAGTTTCAGATAATTAATAAACAAGTTTTTATACATTTTTTATTTTATAAAAACTATATTTTTTTGAAAAACGACAAAAAAATACACAGAAACGAGTACCGTATGGTTTAGTAATCATTGATTTGCATCATTACGATTAATGTGACAAATAAAAAAATACAGTGTTGCCATCCTCAAGTTAAAAAAATATTAAATCGTTTATTACTTAAAATACTGATTACACAGTTCAACACATTAAAAATTACTGTCTTAGGACGATTGACTCTTGTTAAGGAGACCAAAAAAAAAAAAAAAAATATACGTGTGTCGGCGTTTTTATAGTTTACATCGGAATTTCATTTTAGAGGCGGTTTAAATTTCCCAGCTCCGGCCTGTTCTTGCCGCATGTCGGTATATAAAACTATGTTTTCTTTACATCTGAGGTGTAGGGTATGTTCAGCAACTTTGTAGATAACGGTATGACAAATAGTTTTGTAGAACATATTAACCCTCTAGCTCCCTCTTATAACAGCATTTTTTGGCTTTATTCTAACAAATTGTAAAAAACACTCTGAAAATGGGGAAGGGCGGGGATGAAATGTTCTACAAAAATGTTGGCCATAAAATTCTACTATATATGTCAGAACACATCGAAACCGAAAACTTAACACAAACACCAAAAACCAATCAAATTCAAGATTGCTCATCAGATTTCTAGTCAAATTTTGGGATGACCCTAATTGTACCATGTCCCAGACCAAAATTCTAAAATGTACCTCAATAATGAGTTAGCCCATATTCCATATAATGAGTTAGCCCATTTTCCATATTTAAAATTTTAGATTTTTCCCTTTTACCATGTACCATTTTTACCATGTACCTGGCTAAAATTCTAAAACGTAGATGAGTTAGCACATACTCCAGCTAACAATGATTTAAAATTTCGGGTTTCTAGCTGAATTGGTGTGGACAGCCCGTTAAGGCGGGACTCTTCACCTTTTTACTTTTGCACTTTTGCAAATTTGCACATTTGCACATTTCCATTTTTGAAAATTTGCACTTTTGCAAAAATTTGCATATATGCACATTTGCATATTTGCACATATACACATTTGCACTTTTGCAATTTTCACATATCCACATTTGCACTTTTGTAAATTTGCACACATGCACATTTGCACATATGCACATTTACATTTTCATTGGGAGAGGAATCTATGTACCAAATTTTAACTTCCCAGCTCCAGCAGTTTTGACAGGCCGTTAAGGGGGAAAATTTTTCGGTTTTTTGCCCCTCCGCTTTGGATTTTCCAAAAGTTACGCTATAGCTGTTATCTACGCTGGAGAAGGAGCCTGCATACCAAATTTTTACTTTCTAGTTTCAGTGGTTTGGGCAGGCCGTTCAGGGGAGACTTTTCCTCCTCTCCGTAGGAATTTACAAAAATGCCGCTGCAGCGGTTTTGGCAAGTCTTCAAGGGGGAGAATTTTCCCCTTTTTTGCCCTCCCCGTTGGATTTTCCAATAATGCCGTCTCAGCTGTTAGCTACGCTGTAGAAGGAACCTACATACTAAATTGCAACTTCCTAGGTCCAGCTGGTTGGGCAGGCCGTTAAAGGGGAGACATTTCACCCTTTTAAACTCCTTTATTACCACGTCCCTGAATAAAATTCTAAAATGTAGCTTGTCAGTGAGTTAGTCCATACTCCATGCAATGCATATTTCAAATTTCAGGTTTCTAGCTATTTCGGTGTGGGCAGGCCGTTAAGGTGGAGATTTCCCCTCTTCGAAGGAATTTCTAAAAACCCCGTCTTAGCGGATGTCTACGTACCTAATTTCAGCTTCCTAACTGGGCGATGTTGAATGAATCAGTAAGTTAGTCAGTAACGTTATTCCTTTATAAAGGGTGGCTAAATTTTAGGGGCCGATATTCAATGTGAACCACACCTAAATCTCAAGCTTTTTCTGCATTTCATTTGACATTTTTTAATTTCAGACTAACTCAATTTGAACCATGGAAAGATACACAATCGAGCAACGCGTTAAAGTTATTCAGGCTTATTATGAAAATGGGCGTTCAAATCAAAATGCATTTCGTGCACTTCGTGATTTTTTTGGTTAGCATAATCGACCAAATGTGTCCACAATCGGGAGAATCGCGGGCAAATTTCAGCAAACCGGGTCTGCGAAAACACCTGTGCATGCTCGCCCAGTTTGTTCTGCGAAAAACGTTGCTGTTATTCGCGATAGTATGTCATGAGGTCGGCCAAGCATTTACCGTGAATGGTGTTCGCTATCGCAAGATGATAACGAACTCTTTATGGCACGAATTGGAAGATATGCATGTGCACGAAATGTAGTTTCAACAGGACGGTGCCACTTGCCACGCAGCTAACGAAACAATGGCTCTTTTGCACGACAAATTCAACGGCCGTGTTATCTCACGTGGTGCCGATGTCAATTGGCCGCCAAGATCATGTGATTTGACACCGTTGGACTTCTTTTATTGGGGTTATTTGAAATAAAAGGTGTACGTCGATAAGCCAGCAACAATTCAAGATCCAAAGGATGAGATAATTCGGCACATTAACGGCATAGAACCTCAATTATGCCTCAGCGTCATCGGAAATATGAACCATCGGATGGAAAATTCGGCGGCCATTTGACCGATATTTTATTCCACATATAATTGAACTATACCATATTATCATAATAAAAAGCAATGACAATAATTTCCTAAATAATTTGTGTTTTATTCAAAATCAACATCGGCCCTTAAAATTTAACCACCCTTTATATAGAGATTTAACGTATTTCTTAAGGTTTCAAGGTTTCAAGCAAAGTGTAAAGAATACCCTTTACCAATTAATACCTAAAATAAGTCAAAACTTTTACCTAGATTTTGCTGGGACTTTATTTATTTTTTAATTTTTGGCCACGCATTAATCCGCTACACATAAAAAAAATAAATTGGCATCTCAATGATTTCATAAAAAAAAGTTTTAATTTGATATTTTTTTTATAGATTTCGAATTTGTATTTACATCGTTTAATGATAGCACTATTTTGAAACAGACGCCAATAATTTAAAAAAGTCTTTATATTATTATTATTTTTTTTTTTAACTTACCTTCTTTTAAATTTTACATTTAATCGTTTAACAAATGAAATGTTACGCCTTTTGTTAAGTTCTGCTGAATCTAAAATAAAAAACAAAATTTTAAAATTACTACTTATTCTCACATCATTATAAATTGGTTAAAGTAAACAGCAAAAACACAAATCATTTCTAATAAATGTAAAAAGTAATAATCTTTTATATAAATACATTTGTTAAAGCGTTAAAATAAAACACACTCTTTATTCCCGAATTTCCCTCAATCCCAAAGTACTTTAGGTACAATGTTAGATTGTTTTTATACCCTCCACCATATATGGTGAGGGTATATATCAGTTTGTCATTCCGTTTGTAACATGTCGAAATATAGGTTTAAGACCCCATAAAGTATATATATTCGTGATCCTTATGCAATTTTAAGTCGATTTAGCGATGTCCGTCTGTCTGTCTGTTGAAATGGCGATTACGACGCGAAGACGCTAGCGGGGATGCCTATTTTTATTCAGATTATTGTACATCCTCCCGAGCAGTTTGGTATTGAAAATAAGCAAAATCGGTCTAGCGGTTAAAAAGTTATTGGTGAAAATGTGAAGATACCTCTAAATTTTCCATACAAAATGGTGTATTTTAGTACAATTTTATAGTAGCGACTGGTATATAATATATTTTCTCATATTTGATTCACCAATCGCTTAGAAATTAATAATATTTTGTACACCTCAAATATTTTTCACCTCGAAAAATTTTTTTCACCACTAAAATTTTTTTTCACCACAAAAAATTTTTTTCACCTAAAAAATTTTTCACCTCAAAATTTTTTTCCCGTAAAAAAATTCGTTTCTGCATCCAAAAAAGTTTTTCACCTCAAAAAATTTTTTCACCTCCATAATTTTATTTCAAAAGTTTTTTACATTGTTTGCATCAAAAACAAAAGAGAACATTGGTGGAGGGTATTCAAAGATTCGGCACAGCCGAATTTGAGCCTTTTTTACTTGTTTTTTTTTTTTTTTGAGAAATCAAGATGAATAAAACACAAAAAAAAAAAATAATATAAAATAATATTTTTATAAATGAATGAATGGAGGATGCATTACATAAAACATGCTGAAACGATGGTCATAAATTGAATTGTTTACTATACTGCAATATCCAGTAAAATTGTGAAAAATATAAATAATTTTCCAACTACTATATATTTTTCCTTCTGATATTGGTTTTGCACTTCTTTAGTTCCACTGTTATATTACAAACGAACTTAAATCTTAATTACTTTTACTATAAATAAGTATTTTGTTGATTGCTTTTCTTCAAAATAAATTACATTTTATATTTGCATACATGAGAAAATTTTACAATAATCACTACACTCAGAATATTATTTCGTTAAAAATAATCTAAAATACATATTAAATTAATCGAAAATACAATTAAAAAGAGTTCTACTGAGTTTTTATTATATTCAGCCCATTTTGTTGTTTATTTTCAATCTTTGTTTAATAATCGACAAAAGTAGTAAAAGCAATCGAAAGTCGTTTAAAATAACCATTAATTTTTAACTGATTTTTTTTAGAAAAAAAAACGATTTTTGTGGTTTGTTTTTCAAATTGATCATTTTTTTTATTTATATGTTATTTTACAAAGCACAACACACACAGATGTATATATTTTTATTTTCTATGTGTGTATCTATATTTAAATAATTTCTTGTAATTTTTATTGAAATAATTTTGTATATAAACCAACTATTTTGGTAAAAAAAAAACAAAAAGGAATTATATGAATTTCTATTTTTTAAAAACAGAAAACATAAAATTGTACATTTAACAGAAAATATCAATTCCTACTGAATGTCTGTAAATTTTTATAGTTTCTTTTTTGAATAACTGATTCAAATAGTTAAAAAATATATTTCTATGAATTTAAATTGATTTTTCATTTAAAAATAAACTTTACGTATTACTTTTCAAATAAACTGCAGTCGGTAACGAAAAATATATTGTGAGTGTACAAGTAAATATAATAAAGTTGTTTTAATATTATATTTTTGTCTCTCTGGTTGAAATTAAAAATAATTAAATAAAATGAAATTTAACACATATTTATTAAGTAAATAAATTTCATATATAGAATATATTTAATTAATTAAAAGTAAATAGAATAAACTAATGGGATTAGTTTATTTCTCAGTCTTTTTTTAAATAAATATTTTTACAGATAAATGTAAAGTAATTATAAAATTAACCCTTTGATGATCATAATTTTTTCTATCACAGCGATATTAAAGTTTTAATTATTGTTTAATTATTATGCGGCACGATAATAGTTTTGACACTTAAGATTGTAACACCCTCCTTGTCCCTCATTTGTCTTCACTACTATAGTTTCTGCCGAAGCAATTTTAAACTTGCTGAGTCGGTTTAGCGATATCCATCCGTCTGCCATGTAAAATGAACAATTCTTGCAATAAAACTACAGGTCGCAATTCCGAAGATAATCAGATGAAATTTGCTACCTAATTTTGTATTTCCCTTAAAATTTATCCTTGTTTTTACCAGGTAGTTTAAATGTATTCAGCTTAAATGTTATTCCAAACTAAATAGATTTTAAGCAATTTTTTGCACGGCATCTATATAATTTTATTCATCAAGCAGATAGTTCCAATTGTGGGAAAAGAACCCCGGATGCAACTTCGGCTTATTTTCTTCAGGTTTCTTTTTTAGAGGGGCTTAGTATTAAATTTATGAACGAATCGTTAAGTTGAATAAATTGAGAAAGTACAGCTCGATACCTTACTCAAAAGTATAAGGTATATATTTTCTCATTCCCCCGCCCCTCCCTTCCAACACCACAAAACCAAAAAAGATTCAATACGAAAAATGCAAGATCGCCATTTTGGATTTATCCCAGAAACTATCAATGAATTTAAAAATTCAAAAATAAAAATATATGTATGCATATGCAAATAGATGGTCATTCATGGGCTTGTTTATGATTGCAGGGACATACATGATCAGGTACGTCCATGTATAGTTCAATGTATGAATATATATAATCCCATATTTCAGCATAAATCTTCCGATCCGAAATTTAAGGGTATATGACCGTATATGATCATATATGAGGACATATGATTTTTATATGCTGACATACATGAACATATACAGATAAATATTCTCAAATTTCGGATCCAATGATATCTTGACCTATGCATGGACGTATTTTTGTCATGTATTCTCACGTCTGATTCTATACAAGACCATTTATGCTCATGTATGTTCAGATATACATATTTGGATTTTCAAGTAATGGGTGGTTAAATTTTAAGGGCTGATGTTGAATGTGAACCACACCTAAACGTCAAGCTCTTTTCTGAATTTCATTTGACATTTCTCAATTTCAGACTAACTCAATTTGAACCATGGAAAGATACACAATCGAGCAACGCGTTAAAGTTATTCAGGCTTTTTATGAAAATGGGCGTTCAAATCAAAATGAATATCGTGCACTTTGTGATTTTTTTTGGTAAATTTAATCGTCCAAAAGTGCGTACAATCGGAAAAATCGTGCAAAAAATTGAGCAAACCGAGTCTGTAGGAGATGTGAAAACAACAGTGCATGCTCGTACAGCTTGTACTGCAGAAAATATTTCTGCTGTTCGCGATAGTGTGGCCGAAGAGCCGTCCACCTTATTTCGTCGTCGTACCAAACAATTGTACCACTCACGCTCGTCGTTGATGAACATTACGCATAAAGACTTGCATTTACACGCTTACAACGTGCAATTGACTCAAGAACTAAAGCCTCTTGAACATTCCAAACGTCGTCAATGGTCAGAATAGTGGCAAGAAATGGCAACAGTGGACGATAAATTTTCGAAGAAAATCATCTTCAGTGATGAGGCACATTTTCACCTCAGTGGATTCGTCAATGAGCAAGAGTGATTGTCGAAAAACCAATGCGCCTACAAAGAGTGACTGTTTGGTGCGGTTTATGGGCTGGCGGCATCATCGGGCCGTATTTTTTCCAAAATGAGGCCGGTCAGGCAGTTACTGTGAATGGTGTTCGCTATCGTGAGATGATAACGAACTTTTATGGCCCGAATTGGAAGATATGGATGTGCATTATATGTGGTTTCAACAGGATGGTGCCACTTGCCACACAGCTAACGAAACAATGGCCCTTGCGCGACAAATTCAATGGCCGTGTTATATCAAGTGGTGGCGATGTCAATTGGCCGCCAAGATCATGTGATTTGACACCGTTTGACTTCTTTCTTTGGGGTTATTTTAAAGAAAAGGTGTACGTCGATAAGCCAGCAATAATTCAAGAGCTAAAGGATGAGATAATTCGGCACATTAACGGCAGAGAACCTCAATGCCTCAGCATCATCGAAAATTTGGACCAACGGATGGAGGTGTGCCGCCGTGGTCGCGGCGGCCATTTGGCCGATATTTTGTTCCTCACATAATTGAACCATACCATATTATCATAATAAAAAGAAATGACAAGAATTTCCTAAATAATTTGTGTTTTATTCAAAATCAATATTGGCCCTTAAAAATTAAACCACCACAATTTATTTGTCTTGATTATATTTTTTTTCCTCAATATTTATTTTTTTTTTTATATTTTATCTTATTGTCAATGAAATGTGGAATCAATTTAATAAATAATGCTAATACATTTTTTTTTATTTTTAGGTACCAAATGCAACTGTGTGGTACTTTTTATCGGTAAGTTTGAACAATTTTTTCCCTTAATTTTAAAAAATATTTAATTAAGAAAAGAATATTTTCTCCAGTTCAAAAAAATATAAAATTTTACTTTAAAAAACATAAAAGAAATCACTTAATTTCTCTTTTCTATAAATAAAATTATCTTTGTTAAAAAAAATCTTGTACAGGGTGTCCGCCGGGAAGGTATACTACTTTGTTTATAATTTTTGTATAAATGGAAGAGAATGGATCTTATATTGATAAATGTTTTATTTAATGTCAGCAATTATATATGGAATACAACATCAGATAAATGTCCGCCTCTGTCAGCCTCACAAATGCGAGCCCTTTTGGGAACATTTTTCATTACATTCTCACACATTTCACGCGGTATTTCATTAATTTCATCACGAATATTTTGTTTAAGTTGCTCAAGCTTTTTTGGTTTGTTTGCATAAACGTTGCTTTTCACATGTCCCCACAAAAAGAAGTCCGGAGCAGTCAAATCAGGCGACCGTGGAGGCCAATCAACATCACTATTTCATGAAATAATTTTCCTGCGAGAAAAGGACCTATCCCAGGACACGTCACATTACCGGTTCATTTTGATAGGGACCGGTCACGGCACCGATCACTTTAATATGGGCTTGTCCTAGGAGGGGGTCAATTGTCCTCTGTGACATGTCACAGGACTGGTCTAAAAGGACAAGTCGTGACTTTTAAACCGGTCACCTATCTCGTGATATGTTTTTTCGGAACCGGTTTAGTTTTCACCTACACCGGGACAGGTCCCAATTTCCAACTGACTCCTTTTTTCCCACAGGGTTGTTGTGGAAAGAGGTCTCGCAGTAATTCCATTATAATCCTGGCTGTATGCGATGTGGCACCATCTTGTTGATACCACATGTTAATCAAGCACAAAGCATGCAGTTGTGGCGTTAAAAAGTTTTCAATCATATCACGATATCGCTCCCCATTCACAGTTACCGTTTCGCCGTTTTCATTTTTAAAGAAGTAAGGTCCAATGATTCCTCCTCACCAAATTGCACACCAGACTGTCACTTTTAATGGATGCAAAGGTGACTGATGAATAATTTAAGGGGTTTTCCATTGCCCAGAACCGACTATTCTATTTAATCACATACTCATTCAAATGAAAATGTGCCTCGTCACTCATTATGATTTTTTCATGAAAATCGGGGTTGTCATGGGCGAGCTGTTTTAACAATTAAAACACGTTGTTTTATCGAATATTTTTCCATAATAAATTTGTCACGTGTCTACTTCACGACTGCCAAATATGAACTGTCAAGACTAATGTTTAACAAAATGGCGGCAAAACAAAGTAGTATACCTTCCCGGCGGACACCCATAGATACATGAGAAAAATTTCAAGATTCTAAGAGAAAACGAATTGAGAAATTTTTTTATTCTAAAACAAAAACATTCTACCCAGTTCAATGATATAAAATTTTACTTTTAAAAATACAAAGAAATAATTAACTTTCTCTTTTTTATAAATCAATTTTCCTTTGTTAAAAAAAATTTAGCATTTTCCATAGATTCATGAGAAAAAATTTCAAGATTCTAAGAGAAAAAAAAATAATTATTAAAATTTAAACTAGTTTCTTTTTAAGAATGCAAGATTCTAAGAGAAAACAATTTTAAGAAAGTTTTTATTCTAAAAAAAGAACATTTTCTCCAGTTTAAAGATATAAAATTTTACTTTTACAAAGAAATAATTAAGTTTCTCTTTTTTATAAATCAATTTTCCTTTGTTAAAAAAAATCTTGCATTTCCCATAGATTCATGAGAAAAAATTTCAAGATTCTAAGAGAAAAATTTAATCATAAAAATTTCTAATTAATTAAACTAGTTTCATTTAAAAGCACTAACTAGTCTAGAACACAGTTAACATACATCCGTCATAAATATTTTTTTTTTATCATAAATCATAAATCAAAAAACGTAATAATAAGTAATTAAAAAAATTATTTAAATTACGGTTTATTTAAAATTCATTAAATTAACTTGTCATAAAGATATATAAAGCATCAATAATTGTCACCTGGTTTATTTTAAATGTAAAATAAGGCATTGTACGCATAACAGTAGAAGAAAGAAAAACACGCAACATTAAAACATTTCTTATGGAAAATTTAAATTGAGACCGAACGTATGAGTGAACATAAACATATTAACATAAAGATTAGGATGACAATGAAATGCATGGGGAAATCTTCTTCTTGATTTTAATGAAACTTGAGCGTAGACAGGGAAAACAGAATCATTGCGACAACCAAAATTTTTTGCCAATGCAATGCACTAAAAAAATTAACTAGAATTTAGAAAAATAAACTTATTTAGAGGAAAAATTTAAATGAAAACGGCGCCAAAGACACTTTTTACCAATATTTAATAAAGTTTTCCTTGAAATTAACAAACAAATTTTACTTAAAATCTGGTAAAAATTTCTTAATTATAGAAAAATTTTACTACTGAGAACTAAATTTTTATTAGAAAACAGTAAAATTTCCTCCTAATTAGTTCAAACATCATCTAAAATTGTACTGTTAGTTAATAAATGTTTCCTTGGTTTTAAGAAAAATTTTATTTTATTTAAGTTCATTAGATACATTTTTTTACTAAAAACTAGGACTTAATTCCCTAAAAATAAGAAAATATTTTCTAACAACAAGTTAAATAGCGCTTCTTTTAAGTGAAAATTATCCTTATCCTGGTTCTATGGTAAAGGTAATATATTTTGCCATATATTTTAAAGTACTTTACACTCATTATTGAGTAAGTATTTTCCTAATTCCGAAGGACTTCCGCTTTGTGAGGACACTGCTCTTAACAAGCTTTTTGCTATACAATTTTGTATTAAAACTAAATTGAATTATACTAATTTAATGTATTTAAAATATAAATTAAATTTCATTAGCAAAAAGGTAAACAAATTAAAAAAATGTACTGCGGGATATCCTGAAACGTAATAAATTGTGACAGTTAGATCCTTTTCGTAGTTAATTAACGGTTCTGCTTGAGAGAACTACAAAAAGGGACGCCCTAAGTGACACACGGCATTTATGGCTAAGGAACACTGGGGGTCCTTTGTCTTCTTAAATTAACTAATTTAAGGAAATTGTTGCAAAAATACAAAATATCACAGTTACATTGCATGTTATTATTGGAAAATGTAAAAGTGTCATGTTTATTTTATGGGATTTTTAGCTTAAGCTTTATTTGAACTATAAAAATTTAAACATTTGTAAAAAAAAAAATAGTTCGATAAATAGAAAGTTTAATAAGCCTAACGTCAAAAAGACTGTTTAGATTAGAGATGGGAATATGAGTAATTTTTCAATCACGCACCAAAAATTACAATCATGCACCATATTTTTTTTTTAATTGTTACTTTAATTTGTTTCCGTTAATAATATTTTTTCTTGGAAATTAGGAAAACTAACTAGTTTTTTTGGAATAGAATATTGAAAATAATTTAAACGTTTTCCAACAAAAAAACCCTTTACCAAATTTAATAATTTCCTAAAAATTTGAAAACTTTTTCTTGAAAAAAAAAAGAATATTTTATAAAAATTTTTAAAATTTATCTGAACTAAGTTGCATGAAAATTTTCCTTAGAAATAGTTCATTAGTTTCTAAAATCAAGTAAATTTTTATTATTACATAGGAAAAAATTTATTACTTTTTGTTTTTAATTGTCTGAACTAATTTTTAGAAAACAATTCTTCAAAATTAGAAAGTGTTAGACTTAAAAACTGAATTTGGAAATGCCTTTCCAAAATTTAGTTCATTTTTACTACTCGCGAACAAAAAATGTACACACATTAAGTTCAAGTACTTTCTCAATTTTAGTTAGACACATTTTTTGAACTAAATGGGAGTAAATTATGTCCTAAATTTTTCTTTTTGAACTAAACTTAATTTTATTACATTTGAGTATGCAAATTTCTTAAAACTGAGATGTTTTTCTTAAAAACTGATAAATTTTTATTTAATATACTTTTTTTTTTTCCTAAAATCAAGAAATATAACTTAGGAACAATATGAACTATTTCTGAGTATATAAACTATTTCGTTTTTCTTCAAACTTAGGAATTTTTATTCTTTTTAAGAAAATTGTTCTAAGTTTTAATAAAATTTTACTTAAATTGAGGACAATTTTTAAACTATTTTGAAGGAAATTTTTGATTGCATTGTAGTTCATGTCTTTTTTAGTGTGGTTCGGTCAACTCTGTTTTCATCTCGAAAATTATGCTGAACAAAAATCACAATATCTCGAAAATCCTTCGAGCCATTTCAAAAATGTTTTTTTGTTGTCACAAGTTGTCACAAGACATTAAAAAAAAGAAATGTCTCGAATTGTTCTAAAACTTATAAACTTTGACCTTAAATTTTCACCATATTAGTGTTAGATAATTCGAAAATTCAAATTTTAATTTTTCACTGCCACCCTAATGAAAAATATTCAGTCAATAATATTGACTGTTTCGTTGTTGTGGTTGTTATCTTCTTTGTACCGTTAAATGTTTACACACATGTTGTCATCATTAAGAAAAACATCTTTACTACAAGATCTTTAACATTATTATTTTGTAGTTGTTTATGCTCGTGCGGCCTGAACCTCTTTATCAATAATGATCAACACAAACAATAACTGTCATTAAATTAAAATTTTTATTTTTAACTTTTTTTTTTTAGTTAAGTTGGCCGATTGGTCGTTAACTTGGCTCCTACAACTAAGATTATTATTGTTGTTGTTGTTGTGTTAATACTTTTTAAAGCTGACCTTCTGTTACCTTTTGATATCAATATTTGTAGAAGCAAGCAAGAAGAGTAGGAACACAAAAAAAAAAACATAAAAACAAAAACAAACCATTTGCGAAATGTGAGAACCAGTTTAACGAATTCAAAAGTCTTGAGTTCAAACATTTGGCTTTGTTTTTATTTATATTTTCTTTTGTGTTCCACTTCTTACAAGAGGGGGGAATGTGTGCTAGTGGAAAGTTATGGATTTTTATCAATTAAAAATTATTCATAAAAATAATTTTGAAATAGAAAAATAAAAACAAAAGAAATTTGTAAAAAAATTATTTAAGCTCGAGTAAAACTAATTTTTTCTTTTAAGTAGAACATTTTTGGTCTTCAAAAATTGGTAGCGTCATAGTGCTTGTTAGCAAAATCCCTAACTATGTGTTGTATCTATCTGTTCTACAACTTCAGGTTTTGAGGAGATATTTTATAAATATGCAGAGGTTGAAAGCTCATTATAAACAAACAGAAACTCAATTTAAATTAGAAGCATTTATTTTAGTGTTTATTTGCTTTTTTCTTGCGTGTGTTTTTATTTTCAAAAATTCCAAAATTTACCTTGATCATTGGCGGACTTAGTTTAGAAAAACATTTTAAATGTTCTAAATTTTTTTTATCCGAAAAATCTAAAATGTTTTATTAAAAAGGCCTTGAAATCTTGTAAACTATAAAACAGTAAAGATCTGAGAATCTAGAGGATTCCTAAAAAAATCTAAGGATTTTTTAGAAAAATTTAGAAGGAGCTTAGAGTAATTCGAATTTAGGGATTTTTAATAAGGTTTGCCAAAAGCTCATGAGCTTTTTAACAAGGTTTGCCAAAAGCTCATTAGCAAGCCAAAATTTATATATTTTTTTTATAAAAAGATGTGAGCCTGCATAAAATTATCTGCTCAAAATATGAAACGTTTCACAAATTTAAAAGGAAATGAGCCAGTTCACAACTAAACCGCATAAAATATTCGGGCTATTGAGCTTTTGAAAGGAGGTAAGTGCCAATTTTCGGGCTCAAAGACATACATATTATTATTATTATTATTATGAAATGGAAGTATAACCCTTAGACAGACTTAGCGATAAATGTTGATTAGTTTCCTTTGGAATACACGAATAAAAGCAGAAATCAAGAAAATTGGTGAAAAATTAATCACCATGCGGCCCTTGAAATAATTTAAACACCATATTGATTTAGTCATAGACAAAAATATAAATCGAAACGAAATGGAATGGAACATTAGTCTTATTCGCAACGATATATAATAGAATAGGGAACAGTTGGAATAAAACCACTTAACTCAGGGAGCGAAATATAATGCAATGGGGAATGAATGAAATTGAACCATTAAACTCTGGGAGTGAAACGTAATGAAACGGGAACGAGTGAAATCGTAATTCTTAACATAAAAAACAATATGAAACGTTCCCTGTTCCTATAAATTTAGTTTTCCCGTTTCAACGCATTCGGTTCACTATGTTAAGTGTATCAATTCCGCTCGTTCCTCTTTCAGTTTTTTATCATTGCGATTTAATTATTTCATGACACAGAGGGCGACTACATTTTTTTCAATTTATGTAATTTTTCGCATGCCATTCCTTTCACTGTATTTTGTGTTTCATTTCCGCTCGTTCCTCGCTATATTCGTCCGATTAAAAATAAAATGGTTTACATACTAAGGGGACAATTACGATTGACTTTTTATTATGAAATGAAAATTAAAAATTTGTTTTCCAAAAATTTCGCTTCATACCAAATCAAAGCTACACTCAGAAAAAAAAAGTTAGTACAAAAATTTGTAAACGGTTTTGCAATTCCACTTTACTATTATTGTACTGATTTTTAGTAAAAAAATTATTATTTAGCAAATCTTTTTGCTATTTACATTTAACAAATTACAGAATATTTACAAAATTTTGTTGCTAATTTCAGAAATCATTTTACAAATTTTTGAAAGCCGATTTGCTAAAATTAGCAAATAAATTTACTAATTTTAAATATGTTTTAAACTGTTACATATATTAAAAAAAGAGATCGGAAGTGTAGATACCGACTCATGTCTAAAAATAGGACATCCACTTAAAATAGCACTAAAATTTTTTTTAATTCTAAAAATCAGCCCTAAAAACAATAAAAATTTGACCTTAAAAGTAACAAAATGATAAATTTGTTTGTTTTTACAATTTTTAAGACTTTGACTTTTTTTTTAATTTTGGGTAAAATTTTTTTTTGAAAAAAAAAAAATAAAATAAAAAAATTTTGATGCTCGATAAAAAAAAAAGATAAATTTGAAATTTTGTACTAATTTTAATAATATTTAGTAAACTTTTTTTTGCTGATTTTAGCAAACAAAAAGTTTACTAAAATTTAGTAGCGGCAGGTAATTTTTCTACAAATTTCATTGTACTACACGTCAGCAGACATGTGTTGCAAAAAATACCGCTGGGCTCAAATTAGCAAAATTTTCCGTAATAAGAGAAAAATTTTCAGTTGCCATCACAGACATTTTTTGGTGAATGTAAAGCCACTTAAGCCAATTATGGCCTTTAAATTTTTTTATTTTTGAGCTCACTCATTTTTTGAACTATCAACCTTAAGTTTTCTTTTGACTCGCTTTCTTTTTAGAAATGGCATAAGGCTTAACAAGAGAGTTATTTCTATAACTGGATAATATTTTACATTTTTTTTTTGCAAAATAAATATTTTAGAATCAAAGAATAATATAAAGAAATTTTTATAAAATAAATTATCAGCATTTAAGAATTTTTATATTTCAATACGTTTATTTGTTTATTGGCATCACCTTCCAGAGTTTATTTTGTGTCATTCTTGAACGAACTAGTTCAATTGAAAACCTCTTTACTATGAACTAGTGATCTAGTTCGTAATCTTAAGCTTTTTTAGGTATTCAGCTATTTTAGGTCTTCTGCTTCTTTAGGTATTCAGCTCTTTTAGGTCTTCTGCTCGTTTAGGTACTCAGCTCTTTTATGTCTTTCGCTCTTTTTGTGATTTCTTTTCATTCTCATAATCAGCTGTTTTTTAATGTTGCCAGCTAAATAATTGCCAGATTAGATTTTTTAGACATGCTGCTTTATAGGAAATGAAGACGTTATTTATAAATTTCTTTTAAGATATTTTAACCTAGTTCCTTTAAAAATTAAACATTTTTCAATATTTATAAAAAATCAATAATAATTTTAAAAAAATTTCTTCATTTTTACTGAAAAAAGCCTTTTAAGAAAGCTTTAAAAACTTTAAATTATTAAAAATTAAATTTTTAAGACTGCTAGACATTTTTTTCTTAGCATAAATATGTGTTTACATGTTGCAGTTCTTGTTTAGCAATTAAATTTAATTAAAATAACAAATAACTAGAAGAGCTTTTGCACTAGAGAAAACGATTGAGCAGAAAGAACTATTGAACTAAAATAGCTTTTGAACTAGAAGAGCGCACTAGGTCGCAGATAGGTGCTGAACTATAAATACCGCTCTTTAAAAATGCCCAAACCTTATTTTTATTAAAATGTAAGAACTCGGCCGAAGATTCCTAGTGAAAACAGAAAAAAAATTCCTTGTACGTTAGTATTTATTTCTTCTTAAATCGATGTATCTTCCAATAGCTTCATCCCTTTGTTACTCAGCAAAACATTGGTAATGGGTGCGATATTCTCATGCGTTACCTTGTAATGTTAGCTCGTTACCTTTTTCATTATTTGCAAGCATAAAATAATAAGTTACTGATTATTGATAACGTAATATATGATATATAAATGTAAAGTAACAATTGAAAATCTATTATTAGATACATTACTTTGTGTTTTTTTGTAAGCCAAAGGGTAATGTATGTTTGTTTTGACAACACTAGCGAAAAAACGAACCGCAACAATTCATTTAAATTTAAAGCAATCAAATACTATATGCGTCGATAGCTCAGTGGGTAGAGTTCTTGGCTGGCAACCAGAGTTCCCAGGTTCGATTCCCATCATGACCATATTATTTTTAATAACGTTTAAATTATTTGAAATAATTTTTTTTAATAAAAATTCCTCTTTTTTAAAAATCTATTTTTAGACACATTACTTTTTCCATTCTCGTAACCATATAAGTAACCCCTTACATTATCACCTCTAAAGTAATGGGTATATACATTACTTTGAGTCTCATCGCCTGTTAAATTCATTAATGAAGTAAGGTGTAAAGTGAGCCCCTATGGCTGCACATTACTTTACACATTATTTGGTAATGTGTGGTTTTGCTGGGTAGTAGACCCCACTGTAATGATTTCATCTTAACTTGGTATCTACTGGATTTTGTTATTGAGTTGAGTTTTTTTTTGCTTTTTTCTCATTTTATTCTGTTTCTTTTGTTTTTATTTCATTTTTCTGTTTTTTTTTATGTTTATGTAAAATGTGTCTCTAAGAACCGCTATAAAAATAAAACTAGTAAATGGTTATAAAAAGTCTTTCTGGTTGTTGAATAACAAACTAAAAACATTAACACTAACAACAACAATTTGCAAGAAGAAGGAACAAAACAGAAAAAATATATATTTATGTATTTGTGCAACTTCCACATGTGGACTTGGCCTAAAATGTAAAAGAAAGAAAAACTAGTTGTTGCTTCTGTTGTTTAGACTTATTTAGTTGCTTGCTGCCTCTGCTGTTGCCATTGCTGCTGCAATTGTTACTGTTTTATGTTGCGCAATCATTTTTATGCACATCATGTCAGTTTATTTTTGTCGTAAACCCAGTTTCTTCTTTGCAAAAAAAAAAACGTCCATGTGTGGTGTTGTTTGTGTGTTCCTTGTTTGGTTTATTTTCAAATGCTGTAGCTTTTGCTCTACTCAGTCTGCTGTTCCAAAGTCGCTTCTGGTTTTAAATATACAACCGCATTCATGTTATTCGGCCATATACATACTACGAGTTAAGAACCTAGTAACCAACTAAACAGATGTTAAATCTTATTATGTTTCAAAAAAAAATAAAGAGAAAAAAATTACACCATTTACTTAAGATTTTTTTGCTTTTATATTTTTTCTAAATAATTTAAATCAATTTGAACCCTGATTGATTATGGTCAACATATTTATTGTACTGACAAAGAATTTATTCCAAAGAAATCCCTGCGATTTTAATAAAATTGTGATAGAGGAGCACAAAAATAAGCATGCCCAGCAGAATCACACATTACCAAATAATGTATAAAGTAATGTGTAGCCATAGGGGCTCATGGATTACTTTACACCTTACTTTATTGATGAATTTTACAGGCGATGCGCCTCAAAGTAATGTATATTCCCAATACTTTAGAGGTGATAATGTAAGGGGTTACTTATATGGTTACGAGAATAGAAAAAGTAATGTGTCTAAAAATAGATTTTTAGAAAAGAGGAATTTTTATTAAAAAAAATTATTACAAATATTTTAAACGTTGTTAAAAGTAATGTGTTCATGATGGGACTCCGACCAGGGAACTCTGGTTGCCAGCCAAGAACTCCACCCACTAAGCTATCGACGCATATAGTATTTGATTGCTTTAAAATGAATTGTTGCGCTTCGTTTTTTCGCTAGTGTTGTCAAAACAAACATACATTACCCTTTTGCTTACAAAAAAACACAAAGTAATGTATCAAAAAATAGATTTTTAAAAATATTTCAATTATTACTTTACATTTATAAATCATATCAGTTACTTATTACTTCATGCTTGCAAATAATGAAAAAGCTAACGAGCTATCATTACCAGGTAACGCAAAAGAATATCGCACCCATTACCAAAGTTTTGCTGGGTGTCTATGTTTTTAGCAGGTCTAGTAATTTGTTTCAATTTCACGTGAAAAAAACTGTTATACTTCATATAAAATAAAAATATGATAACTGTTTAGGGCATAACAAATATTTGTCTTCAACCCATCATAACAATGTCAATATTGTCAATTAAATATGTCAATAATATTTCCTTAAATATCAAAATTGTTTCAAAGTTAATTTAGGAAATGATTTGTGAACAAAAAGTTTGTTAATTTGATTTTTGTCTTAACTACAAATCGTTTAATTTTCTTGCAAAAACTTCTTGTAATTAAAAGTTTTTGTTTCAAACACGTGGCATTCCTTAAGCATCACTTAAATCTAGGACAGTGGTTCCCAACTTAAGGAAGTGGAAAAAATTTCATAAATAATTTTATCAAAAGCCCATAAAAATATAAATTAGATGTATTACTGTTAGGTTTATGTTCGAAAAGATATGATTAAAATCGGGTAACTGAAGGAATTTGAACAATAAACGCAATGGAATGGTACTGGGAACGAGTGGAATCGAAACACTTAATATGCTTAGGATTTGTAATGCAACAAGTGAAATAAGAATGCTTCATAAAAGGAACAAAATGACAGGGATCTAGTCTTTTACAGTCTTGGAATATTTATCGATTTGATAATTTTTTTTTGAAGAATTTTGACGTTTTTTTTTCGTCCCAAATTTATGACATTATAAGACATACGAGGGCGGATCAACAAGTCCGTAACTTTTCGAATGAAACACAGTTTTTTTTAGCAGTTTCCTTTTAGCTCAATACACTTAGTCCAACGTTTCTCCAATTTTTGTATCCCTTCCAAAAAAATAGGATTTTTCGAGGTCCAACATTCGTTGGAGCTAAATCTCTTTCCATAGAGCCATTTCTTTAGGTTTGGAAATAGAAAAGAGTCACTGTGTGCTTAATCCGGAGAATATGGCGGATAAGGTACCAATTCCTAGCCCAATTCATAGAATTTTGCCATTGAGACTACACACGTGTGCTCCCGTGCATTATCTTGATGTAAAATAACTTTTTTCTTGACCATATGGAGTCGTTATTTTTAAATTATCGTTAAATCGGTGCAATAAGTTGGCACAATATTCGCCGTTTATTGTTTTTCCCTTTTGAAGCTAATCGATGTGGATTATCCCGCGTGCATCCCAAAAAACTGTTGCCATCATCTTATTGGCCGACAAACTTACCTTGGCCTTCTTCGGTTGACCCAGAGAAACCCATTGTTTAGACTGCTGCTTGGTCTCCGGAGTGTTGAAATGGATCCATGTTTCATCCACAGTTACAAAACGCCGCAAAAACTCAGTCGGATTGCGGTTAAACAATTCCAAACAATCCTTTGGAGTTGTCACACGATTAAGTTTATGGTCAATTGAAAGCAAACGCGGCACCCAACTGATCATTTAAAATCAAAACCACACTGCCATATGAAATACCTATACATAACATCAACAATCTCGTGCACTTTTACTCTTCGATCGGCCAACACCATATCGTGGATATTTTCGACATTTTTGGGTATATTGAACTTAATTGGCCGTCCAGAAAGTTTAGCGTCATTTGTATTTGTGCGACCACAACGAAAGTCAGTAAACCACTTTTTTACCATTGAAATCGATGGTGCAGAGTCTCCATAGTATTTATCAAGCTTTTTCTTGTTTTGATTGACGGCTTTTTTTTGCAAAAAATTAATGTTTAATGAGCACTCGAAATTCACTTTTTTGAATTTTTACAAAATCCACGAGGTTGTATGTTTTGAACAGCTGTTAAACGCAAAGAAAATGACGGAACTTGATCAAAATTTGACAGTAGTCTAAAAGCCCTCGTACAAGCTGGCTGTTCAAAAAGTGTCAGAAAATCAATAAGAATAGATTTTTTTTTTGTATATACACTCAACAAAAAAAGTCTGTAATGGCAACAGAAAATTTAAAACGATTTCCAAAAATTTGTAAAATGATTTCTGATATTAGGAGCAAAAATTTGTAAATATACTGTAAAAATTCTATAAATAATATTTTTTTTACTAAAAATCAGTACAAAAATAGTAAAAACCGTTTACAAATTTTTCTACTAACTTTTTTTTCTGAGGGTAAATAGAAAAAATAGATTTTTCAAAAAAATTAAAAAATGGAATCGTTAATTTTTTGATGCCGAGGTTCAAGCGCAGGGCTTTAAATCGTCAGATGAGAGCTCCAACTACTAAGATAACGGAACTTGTAATACTTGACAGCTGAAAACTTAAATGAATGATAACTACAGGCTAAAGCTATAATTACGCAATTTACGTATTTAACGTAACGTAACGAATCATCAATATAAATGAATAAGTTAGAAAGAGATAACCATATGGGGATACATAATGTTATATATTACGTTGCAATAACTTAGTTTGATTTCAAAGCTTTTTCTATTTAATTTAATGTAGATTCTGCTTGATTTTAAAATAATTTTTTCCATGTAAATAAAATATCGATTTTGGCTGTTATATAATTTAAATATAATTATATTTTAAAAAAATATAATAATTTTCCTTTTTTTTTTAAACTAAATTTGGAGCTTACCCTTAGCTAAATCAGCCTATAAGTTATGTAGGGGAGGTTAAGTCGAAAACTGATCTGGCTCTAAAAAGTACCAAAAATATTTGTTAAAATTTATTTCATAAAGTGGTTTGTCTTCTAATCTGCTGTGTTAAAGAAATGAAATAAGTTTAACACCTTCAATTTTTCTAAATAGCTTTAATGTCCACATTACCCAATGCTCCCCTATGTTTACTATATCAATTATATTTAATATTCATCATTAAACATTTTATAATTTCCTCACCACTTCACACTCATAAAAATCCCTTAAATTTTTTTTTATTTATCTTAAAGAATAAAACATTTATTTGCTTTTCCATTTAATTAATAAATTCTTTTTTAATTTCTTTCATTTAAACGTTGGTTATTTACTGTGATTTCATGTGCTTTCAAGTAGTTGTGAATAAATTCATTTTGACACGACTTTAACCCAAACAACCCATTTCATACCATTACAAGTTTAATTATCATTTATCACATACCCCCAACTTGTATACCCTCACTATGAGAGTCCCTGCACTGCAATCGTTCAGTAACAGAAGCGTATGTTTTTGTCACGAAATGATACACTAGAGACATGTCACTAGCAATGAATATGACAAAAAAACTATATAAACATTTTATATGTTAAAATGTTACTTAAAGCAAAGTTTATTAAAGTCAGAAGGAATTACACTTATTTTAAAAATTTTTGTGTTTTATATTTGTATAGGGCAAACCCACTATGCTGTTAACCGCCTTAGATAAGAGGTTATGTTTTACGTAGATTAGACGTTAATTTGTTTTACCCGGGATCCCTCGAGAGATAATGGATGGTAACATGATTTCAATTTCAAGTTTCTAAGCGATGAAAAGTTTTCCTCTTTCAAACCTCAGTTTTTCCAAGTTCCTAATGAAAATTCCACAAAGTGCCTTGTCAAATAAAATTATTAGCATTACAATTTATAACGCACATATTGAAAGAAATTAGAAGTGACTTTTAAGATTTTCAAAAAAAAATGATAAAAATCGCTAAAATAGAAAAAAACTTTATAAGTATCCAAACTCGCTCCATTCCATTTCGTTTTCTGTCATTAGTGTTTTAATTCCACCCGTTCGATTCCATTCCTTTCCTCTGGTGTAGTATTTCAATTCCACTTGTGCCCTGTTCCATTTCATTTCGTTCTACTTGCCTATTTTTGAAACTTCCTATCGTTTCATTCCAGTATCCTTGTCTAGTATTTCAATTTCACTTGTTGTCCGTTCCATTCCATTTTGTTCCCTTGCATATTATTTCAATTTCACTTGTGCCCCGTTCCATTTCATTTCGTTCTACTTGCCTATAGTTGCAATTTTCTATCTTTTTATTCCAGTATCACTTGTTGCTCGTTGCATTCCATTTTGTTCTCTTGCATAGTGTTTCAATTCCACTTGTGCCCCGTACCATTTCATTTCGTTCTTCTTGCTTATTGTTGCATTTTCCCATCGTTTCCAGTTTCATTCCCTTGCGGTATCTTTGTATATTATTTTAATTTCATTTGTTCCCCTTTCCATATCATTTTGCTTCCTTGTATAGTGTTTCAATTCCCTTTGTTCGCCGATTGGTTCTATTTCCCAATTTTAGTGCTTCAATTCCTTTTATTTAATAAATTTCGGCCTTCTAATCATAACGTGGTTTGGGCAGGCTGGAACTTTTTCCCCTTTAAATCCATATGTTACCAGATTTCCGGCAAAATTCCCATAGTATTTTATCAGGGTACTTTTTTCTTTTAAACCCCTATTTTACCACGTTCCTAACGATACTTCCCAAAAGCATCTTATTAGTGAAATAGCCCATTTTTCAGGCAACACTTATTTTATATTTTAGGTTTCTAGCCAAAGTGGTTTGAGCAGGCCGTTAATTAAGAAGACTTTACCCCTTTTGGACCACTTTCATGGCGAAAATTCCAAAGAGTATCTTACTAGAGAATTATTCCAATCTTAAGGCGTTGATTTTTCCCTCCCCGTAGGAATATCCAAAAATCCCGTGCTTAAAATTTCAGGTATCTAGCCAGAGGGATTTGGACAGGCTGTCAAGGGGGTGATTTTTCCCTTTTTTGACCCTCGTATGATTTTCAAAATATACCGTCTTAACGCACGTTTATGTTGGAGAAACTTACACGTTCCTATGGGGTATACAAGTTAATTATGTCGGCTTTTTTGCTTGAAGAATGCATTTATAATAATAACAAAATGAATTGATACATTATTGAAAGTATTGTCCATCGTTATCCACTACTTTTTCCCATCTTTCTGGTAGCATATGGATTCCGCGCCAAAAAAAAAACTGCTCCGGTTTTAAGGTAAAGAATGAATCAAGCCAATTTCTGATACCCTGTTCTGAAATGAAGCGTATTGCAGTAAGAGCGTTCTGCATCAATCGAAACAAATGGTAGTCAGAAGGGGCAAGGTCTGGGATATAAGGCGTTTGAGCCAAAATTTCTCATCCACTGTTTTCCAAATAGTTTTTGACCGGTCTTGCAAAATGTGGCCGAGCGTTTTCATGATGGAAGATTATGGCCTCGTGTCTGGTGGAATATTCTGGTCGTTTTTCTTTGATTTATCTCTTCGATCGAATCAATTGTATTCCGTACAGGTCCCCTGTGATCGTCTTACCCGATTTCAACAGTTTATAACACAAAACATTTCTGATCCCATCAAATACAGAGAATTACCTTGGCTCCAGGGATATTCGACTTCTTCCTTGATTTGGCTGGTTGTAGCGTTCAAACAGCATTCCCGACATGCAAATTCGACTTTCAATGTCTCTCGGTTTCAATTCATATGGGATCCAATTTCCTTGCTTTTGAATGAATCCCAATACTTTTAAACGTAGGAAAATGGCTTGTTGTGTGACTCCCAATGATAATGCAAGTTCTTCTTGCGTTTGACAACAATCTTCGTCGAGTAATGCTTCCAATTCCAAATCTTCAAACTTTTTCTGCTGACCAAGCCTCTCCTTGTCTTCTGTGTCAAAATCACCACGTTTGAATCGCGCAAACCATCCTTCACCAGTTTTTTGAGTTGGTGCATGTTGACCGTAAGCTTCTACCAACAATCGATAACTTCCAGCAGCCGTTTTCTTCAAATGAAAGAAGGTTATCAGACTTCCCCGCAAAATATCTTTTTTAGCCACAAAATTCGACATTATTATAGCGATTGAAAAAAATGTGTGTTTTCACTTTGGCGTCTATCGAATAATGAATTATAATGACAGATGTTTACCCTCCAAAATACCATATTTGTTATTATTGACACAAACCATATGTGATAGTTATGCCATCTGTTGTCCAAATCGACATTATTAAATTGTATACCCAATAGTTCCAGCGGTATAAGCTGGTGTGTAGCGCTAACGAATTTTAATGCTAACATCCCCCTATTTTGTTCCATTTGGTTACATATGTACGAATTTAAACATTTTTTTGCCGTTTTGCGTCCAAAATTACCATCTCTCGGATAATTTTTCTAAGAAATTTTACTCAACCCATAATTATGAAAGCTTTTAATTATTTCATGAATATTTTTTTTTTAATTTTTTCCGTCGTTAAGTATAAAAGCTTTTACTTATTGCACAAATATATCTTTCTAAAAGCTTTTTTTTCAAGCTTTTTCTAATGATAGATGTTTACTTAACTAAAAACTATGAAAGCTTTTATGAAAAACAATTATTTTTTTCTAACCTACGATTTGGAAAGCTTTTGTAATAGGAACAAAAATATTTTTTTTTTATTTTAAAAATTTGTATTATAAAAAATTTTTACCCAAACAATAATTTCACTTCACTTGCAATTATTTAAGTTTTTCCTTTTATATGATCTTTTTTTTAAGTTTTTCAAAAGCTTTTAAAAAATCAACTTTCAAGAGCTATGATATTATGAGAACCAGCATTAGATTTTTTATAACTGATTTTTTTATACCACTACAAAATGGTTCTTAAATTAAATATACTGAATTGACAATTTAAAAGCTCAATTTTTAGTATATTAATGGTTAAGTTAAATTCCATTTTTAATAGCTTTGATATTAAAAAAAACAACCATGATTGCATAGCTTCATATATTTTTTTATATTTAAAAATAATTGAATTTAATTGTTAACAATTGTTGAAATTAAACAAAAATAAAAAAAAAACTTAATTACAAAGTGTTTATAAATGTTAATTTGCTTCAAATGAAATTCATCTCAGTTTGAAAAAAAAAAATCAATCTATATTTTTTTTAATAACTGAAAGTGAATTGTCATTTTATTATTAAACCATTGACGTAACAATAAATTCGTTATTTTTTATAAATAAAACACATAAACATAAAGTAATTGTCATCATTGTAAAAAAAAAAAATATTAAATTGTTAAATAACATAAAAAACTAAAAAAAAATCTAGTAAAAACTATTAAAGAAAAATAAAAGACTATAAAAAAGCGAAAGGAAACTTTAAAATATTTTGCAGTACGTGTATAGAGTATTGTAATCAAAGTAAATACCAGCGGACATTTATAATGACGCTTAACATTATTTATTATAAGATGATAGGCCACTTAATTGACACTTAAGGCAGCAAGCAGGCAACAGCAGCAACAACAACCTAGCATTAACCATCCAGCAGTATTAACTACATTACTGACGAAAAGAGATTATATTCATTATGACAATGATGACAGGGATGCAATAGATTGCCGCCTTAATGTAAATAAATTTTTTTAAATGCTACGCACTTACATTGAAGAGTTTACATCATGCTTACATAGTTATGACCGAACAATTAATCACAACGGGAGCTTTTGGTAAAATCTTGATAACATTCCTCTAAAAGGTTTTATAAAAACCACTACGAACAAATTTATGAACTGAAAGCTGTAACTGAAACCACGAGTAAATAACTATATAACAACTAAAAGCTTTTACTTAAAGCATAATTACCACAGTTGCTAATTAAAAACGACTGAATAAAACCTAAATAAAAACTAATAAACACAGAGAAAATTATTGTCACTTAAAATTTTGCTGGAATTTAAAATCAGCAAAAAAATTTACTAAATATTATTAATATTAGTACAAAATTTTAAATTTATTTTTTTTTTATCGAGCACAAAATTTTTTTTATTTTATTTTTTAAAAATTTAAAAATGACAAAATTATTAAAAAAAAACTCAAAGGCTTAAAAAATTTAAAAACATAAAAGAATTTATCATTTTGTTTTAATTTGGTAATTTCTGTTTTGAAAAATATTTAAGTAAATTTTTTTTTCTTTTAAGTTTAAATTTTAATTGTTCTTAGGGCTGATTTTTGAAATAAAAAAACTTTTTAGTTGATGTCCTATTTTTAGACATGAGTTGGTATATTCACTTCCGATCCTTTTTTATCTATATAACATTTTAAGGCAATTTAAGTTTTAATTAGAAATAACATTTCCTTTAATATCCACTTTTTTAAAATGTTAATAGCAAAAATATTCGCTAAATAATAATTTTTTTACTAAAAAATAGTACGAAAATAGTAAAGTGGAATTGAAAATCTTTTACAAATTTTTCTACTAACTTTTTTTCTGAGTGTATCTTTGAGCGCCTTTGAAAGCTTTTATTTGCCCTAACTTAATGCATGATCAATCTTACTTGAATGTTTTTAATTTATTTGACTTATACGACGCTTCAGTATCTTCAATAGATTTTACTTGCTTTTATTAAATCCACGACTTTACAAGCTTTTACTCACTTAACAATTGAGTATCTTCGGAAGCAATTACTTGCTTTTACTAAATTCAGGATTGAGTGTCTTTAAAAGCTTTTCCGTTATGTTATTTAATTCACGATTAAGTGTCTCTGAAAGCTTTCACTTGGTTTAACCAGATGCTTTTTAACGTTCTTCGTCCTTCCATATGCTTGCGCAATGACAAACGTCGGCAGTGATGAAAAAATTTAAAATTTAAAAAGCTTCTTCAGACCACATAAAAAGTTCTAGAATGCAATAAAAATAAAAATCTAATTAGAAATTTGCTTGCGCAATGGCAAACGTCGGCAATGATAGGAACAATAAAATTTAAAAAGCTCTGTCAGACCACATTAAAAGTTTTAGAATGCGGTTAAAATAAAAATCAAATTAGATTACCAACTTTTTAAATTTTATTTCAACACATTTTCTTCTAACAACCAAATCACAACATCTCCTTGTTTACACTTAAGTCTATTTTCTTAGCAAATGGTTTTCTTTTGCTTCTCCGAGTTTAATAGCTTCTCCATTAAAGTTAGTGCTCCCTGGTTTAACTAAATTTCTAATCGAGTCTCTTTGAAAGCTTATATTTTTTTCACTCAAAAAACTTTAAGCTGAACTGGCAGTTTTGTTACAACTTATCAAAAGCTTCTGTAATAATGTTTTAAACGACTATGAAGTTCTTCTTAAAGCTTTTTTTTAAATCGTTGATGAAATTGTCTGCCAATCCTGGTTTTTCTTAATAACTATTTAGTTGTATAAGAACTTTTATGACGATTTATGCGACATAATTCTCATTTAAGCTTTTTCAAAACTTCCCCGAGGAGTTCATCGTGAGACAAACGAGTGACTGAATTTATTTGCTTTTTTTCCTCTAAATTGCGATTAATTTAAGTGGATTTTCTTTAAAGCCTTTCTTTTGTATAAATTTAAATCATGATTATTTTGAGATGAGTTATGCAAAAGCTTTTAAATTTAACTTAATTTATACTAAAAGCTGTTAAATTTAAGTCTTTTAGTAAAACCAAGTTAAGTTTTATTTAATTTTTTCTAAAAGCTGTTAAATTTAAGTCTTTTAGTAGAACCAAGTTTTTTTTTATTTAATTTTTTCTAAAAGCTTTTTGCAAAACCCCCATTAGTTTTAGTTAATTAAGCCTGAAAGCTTTTAGTAAAACCACGAGTAATTTTAGTTGATTAAGCCTGAAAGCTTTTAGTAAAACCACGATTAATTTTAGTTGATTTAGCCAAAAAGCTTTTAGTAAAACCACAATTAATTTTAGTGGATTTAGCCTGAAAGCTTTTAGTAAAACTACGATTTGGGTTAATGAATTTATTTTACATTAATTGTATTAAAAAATATATTTAATACGACTACGAAAATTATAAATAATAACTGCTGAATGTTTAATTAGCTTTATTTTATTAATAATAAAAATTTTGGGAAACGATACATTTTTTTAAAATATTTCTTAAAGCTTAAACTATAACTGGATTTAGTTTATTTATTTTAAAAGCCTTTAGAATTTTGCTAAAGCTTTTAATAAATCATAATTAGATTTGTTCTGATTTATTCTAAAATCTTTTAGAAAAACCAGTTTAGAGAGCTTTTTTTTTAGGAAAACCTCCATCTATTCATGTTGGGTTTAATATATATATATTTTTTTTTGTGAAATAACAATTATCTTGACAAATCAAACCCCAATTTAAATTTTTTTTTTTAACTTGCAAAAAAAAAAAAAACAAATACAAAATAAACTTAATAAACCAGAGCATAAACATAAAGCAAACAATTTACTTTTCAGTTTTTCTTTACTCTAAATAAATCATAATTTGTACAGCAAAAAAAAATATTAATTCCAGTTAAAATATTAACCCAGTGCCCTAGGTTTTATTTCATATTCCCACTCCTCTCAGTACTAACTCTTTGTACTATGTTCGTTGGTAGAATTATATTTTTTCCAAATGATTTTATTTCGTTTGGCATTTATCTTTGCGGCCAACAAACCATGATTTCTTAGCATTTCCCGCTTAAAACAAACTAGTTTTTTTATGCAAAGAAAAACCTTAATTTTCCTACGTTTGTTTGATAACTAAAGGTAAATTTGAATAATAACTGTAGAAAGAGGAAAAAACCCTGAGGTTTAAAATTAAAATTATAAAACAAAAAATTTTTAAATTTTTGTTTTTAGCAAAATTGGCGAAATAAATGAATGTTGTGGTGTTGCATAAACTGAAATGATGATGTTTATTTTTAAAAGCAGAGGGGAAAAAATCTATTTGCTGTACTATGTACGACTAACGGCAAAGTTAATTGCTGGTAATTACATCTTGACGTGGTAAAGGATGCTTATGAATTTGGATTGGTGTTTTGAAAGCCTAAAGGGGAAGTGAAGTGGAAATATTATACACTAAAAAAAATGAACTAGAATTTAGAAAAATTAACTTATTTAGAGGAAAAATTTAAATAAAAACGGCGCTAAAGACAATTTTTACCAATATTTAATAAAATTTTCTTTGAAATTAAGAAACAAATTTTACTTAAAATTTGATAAAACTCTCTAAATTATAGAAAAATGTTACTACTGAGAAGTTAATTTTTATTAGAAAACAGTGAAATTTTCTCCTAATTAGTTCATACATCATCTAAAATTGTACTGATAGTAAATTTTCCTTGGTTTTAAGAAAAATTTTATTTTATTTAAGTTCATTAGATACATTTTTTTACTAAAAACCAGGGAGTTACCCTAAAAATAAGAAAATATTTTCTAACATCAAGTGAAATTGCACTTCTTTTAAGTGAAAATCATCCTTATCCTGCTTATAATGTAAAGGCATTGAGTAGGTATTTTCCCACTTTCGAAGGACTTCCGCTTTGTGAGGACACTGCTCTTTGCTTAAAACTAAATTGAATTATACTGAATTCATGTATTTAAAATATAAATTAAATTTCATTAGCAAAAAGGTAAACAAATTAAAAAAATGTACTGCGGGATATTCTGAAACGTAATAAATTGTGACAGTCAGATCCTTTTCGAAGTTAATTAACGGTTCTGCTTGAGAGAACTACAAAAAGGGACGCCCTACGTGACACACGGCATTTATGGCTAAGGAACACTGGGGGTCCTTTGTCTTCTTAAATTAACTAATTTAAGGAAATTGTTGCAAAAATACAAAATATCACAGTTACATTTCTTGTTATTATTGAAAAATGGAAAAGTCATAAGTTTATTTGACATATACAAATTTAAACTTTTTATTATTAATTGAAAAAATAGTTCAATAAATATAAAGTTTAATAAGCGCTACGTCAATTATAGGAAAGCCATTATGCCGTAATGTATAAAATATGCCTGCGATATTTTGTATTGTAGTCAACAAACAAATTTATTACATACAAGCGCAAATTCGAAATTTTTTACCCTTTGCTAACAAAATTTTAAAATATATTTTAAGCTACTTTAAGTTCAATATTTAATTCTGTTAAGATTAAAAATGGGCACGTGAGAGATTTTTGGCTCACAATCATGAACGATAGTTTTTTAAAATGGTTACTTTAATTTCTTTTATTTAATAATATTTCTTCTTGAAAATTAGAAAAACTAACTGGTTTGTTTTTTTGGAATAGAATATTTAAAATAATTTAAACGTTTGCCAACAAAAAAAAAATCCTATACCAAATTTTATTATTTTTTAAAAATTAGAAAACTTTTACTTGAAAAACCCAATACTTTATTAAAATTTTTAAAATTTATCTGAACTAAGTTGCATGGAAATTTTCCTTAGAAATAGTTCATCAGTTTCTAGAATCAAGTAAATTTTTATTATTGCATAGGAAAAAAAATGTTACTTTTTGTTTTTACTTGTCTGAACTAATTTTTAGAAAACAATTCTTCAGAATTTGAAAGTGGTATACTTGAAAACTGAATTTAGAAATGGCTTTCTAAAATTTAGTTAATTTTACTACTCGCGAACAAAAAATGAACACACATTAAGTTCAAGTACTTTCTCGATTAAAGTTAGACACATTTTTTGAACTAAATGGGAGTAAATTATGTCCTAATTTTTTTTTGAACTAAACTTAATTTTATTATATTTGAGTATGCAAATTTCTTAAAACTAAGATGTTTTTTCTTAAAATTAATAAATTTTTATTCAATTGACTTGTTTTTTCCTTAAATCAAGATATATTACTTAGGAAAAATATGAACTATTTCTGGGTATATAAATTATTTCGTTTTTTTTTTCAAACTTAGGAATTTTTATTCTTTTTAAGAAAATTTTTCTAAGTTTTAATAAAATTTTACTTAAATTGAGGACAATTTATAAACTATTTTGAAGGAAATTTTTTATTATATTTTAGTTCATGTCTTTTTTTTTGAGTGTAGAACAAGTATTATGAAAAAAGTAGATGCAGTTTCCATAACTTTGTAGATGAAATGTTATGACAAATTTAAGTTTTCAAATGCTGTAATAATACTAAATATTATCTTAAAATTTTATAAATCTTAAAAGCTTAGTTTAACGAGTATCATTTTTAGTTCGAAGGATCATTATAAAAAAAAAATTATATTTAACTTTATAAATGACAATTTACTGCAATGATTCGCTTAGTTTTGATTTTGAAATAAATTCTATTTGAAACTAATTCGAATAACCTTTAAAATGTTAAGAAACCAAGAGCTTTTAAAAAAAGTTTTCAAAACTGCGTTCAAAATTTCTTTTTAAATTTTGCTCTTTAAAAAATATGTATTTGCATTTAATATTAACATTAATTTAATTTTTTATACTTCTCCGCTTACATATTAACAACACTTTTCTTTCATCTCTCTTTCAAATTAACATTGTGTTAACAAAAAATAAAGTCAAAATCGTGTGATGTTAAGTAAACATGCAAAAAATACTTTAAATTAACAAAACTAATTCAAAGGAACTTATAAAACCCCCCCAAAAAAATATTAAAATAAAAATTAGGTTCGTTGCATGGAAAGAGAGAAATAATATATTTGTTACAGGAAAATTAAACAAAATTTTGCCATGAGATCACAATAATCAGGTCGCATTCAAACCATTTTGTCAAAAATATGTATATTCTGGTTTTTTATACCCTCCCATCATATATTCCATTACATGTCAAATACAAGGTGTCCGCCGGGAAGGTATACTACTTTGTTTGTTTATAATTTTTGTATAAATGAAAGAGAATAGATCTTATATTGATAAATGTTTTATTTAATGTCAGCAATTATGTATGGAATACAATATCAGATAAATGTCCACCTCTGTTAGCCTCACAAATGCAAGCTCTTTTAAGCACATTTTTCATTACATTCTCACACATTTCACGCGGAATTTCATTAATTTCATCACGAATATATTGTTTGAGTTGCTCAAGCGTTTCTGGTTTGTTTGCATAAACGTTGCTTTTCACATGTCCCCACAAAAAGAAGTCCAGAGCAGTCAAATCAGGTAACCGTGGAGGCCAATTTAACATCACCGTTTCTTGAAATAATTTTCCTGCGAGCAAAGGACCTATCCCAGGACACGTCACATGACCGGTTCATTTTGATAGGGACCGGTCACGGGACCGATCACTTTAACATGGGCTTGTCCTAGGAGGGGGTCAATTGCCCTCCGTGACATGTCACAGGACTGGTCTAAAAGGACAAGCCGTGACTTTTAAACCGGTCACCTATCTCGTGATATGTTTTTTCTGAACCGGTTCAGTTTTCACCTATACCGGGACAGGTCCCAATATCCAACTGACTCCTTTTTTCCCACAGGGTGGAAATAGGTCTCGCAGTAATTCCATTATATTCCTGGCTGTATAAGATGTGGCACCATCTTGTTGATACCACATGTTAATCAAACACAAAGCATGCAGTTGTGGTGTTAAAAAGTTTTCAATCATATCACGATATCGCTCCCCATTCACAGTTATCGCGTTACGCCGTTTTCATTTTCAAAGAAGTAAGGTCCAAGATTCCTCCTGACCAAATTGCACACCAAACTGTCACTTTTAATACATGCAAAGGTGGCTGATGAATAATTTGAGGGTTTTCCATTGCCCAGAGCCGACTATTCTATTTATTCACATATCCATTCAAATGAAAATGTGCCTCGTCACTCATTATGATTTTTTCATGAAAATCGGCGTTGTCATGGGCGAGCTGTTACATCCTATTGGCATATGTACGGCGGTGTAAATGGTCTTGTGGAAGAAGCTCTTGTGTCAACTAAATCTTAAATGGAAACAAATGCAAATTCTTGTGCAAAATTTGGGCCAAAGTTATTCTTTGAAGACCAAGCTCCTGAGCACGGCGTCGAATTATGGTTGATTGATTGCTTTGAACACTTTCTTGAGCAACAGTAATGTTTTCAGCCGATTTTGTAGTACGTTGTGGTCCATGCTTGGGCCTATCACCTAAATACCCTCTTTCTTCGAAATCATTCACTACACGATAAATCATGCGTTTTATTGGCACGTTGTTTCTCCCAAAAATTTCACGTAACTTTCTCATCGTCACAGTAATCGATGATTGATTTTGATAAAATGTTTTAACGATTAAAACACGTTGATTTTTTCATAATAAATTTGCCACATGTCTACTACACGACTGCCAAATATGAACTGTCAAGACTAATGTTTACCAAAATGGCGGCAAAACAAAGTAGTATACCTTGCCGGCGGACACCCTGTACGTTCATGCATAGTTTAATATATGTCCATACATGATCTAATATAAAGAGTTTTCAATAAGAGCGCTACAAAAGTTTTTTTTAAATAAAACAAAAACGGTTTTGGATAACAATGAAATTCTTTATTCCTGTAAAAGTACGTTCGATGCCATTATGTATGGAACTCGATTTCTTTTGCATGGCCACCATGGGCACGCTTGCAGAAGTCCAGACGCTGAACCCAATTTTCGACGGTTTTCAAGCATAAATCGGCCGATACTGCTGCAATATCACGTTCGATATTCGTACGAAGTTCATCAATCGTCGCTGGCTTGTTGGCATAGACCATAGAATTGACGTAGCCCCACAGAAAATAGTCTAACGGCGTCAAATCGCACGGCCGAGGCGGCCAATCGACTAGGCCATTTCGTGAGATAACACATTCTCCAAACTTGGTTTCCAATAAATTAATTGTGACATTCGCTGTGTGGCTTGTGGCGCCGTCCTGTTGGAACCACATGTCCTCCAAATCCATATCATCCAATTGGGGCTAAAAATATTCGGTTATCATTGAACGGTAGCGATTCCCATTCACAGTAACGTGCCGGTCTTGATCATCACGGAAGAAGTACGGCCCAATGACGCCGCCGGCCCATAAACCATACCAATCCGTAATTTTTTCGGTAAGCAATGATGACTCATGGAGTACGTGTGGATTGCTGTCTGACCAATAACGTATATTTTGTTTATTGACGAAGCTATTCAGCCAGAAATGAAGATGATTTTTCGATGAAAATCCGAATCATTTTCAAGTTGTTGCTCAGTCCAATTCACGAACATACGACGCTTCTGGTGGTCAAGCGGCTTCAGATCTTGTAAGGATGTAGGCCAAGATCTTTTCGCAAAATTCCCCACAACGACGTCACAGAGATGCTCAACGCTTGAGAACGACGTGTGAGAGACACATTCGGGCTTTATTCAACTGAAGCCTCAGCGGCAGCAATATTCTAGACACTACAGGCACTTCTTTGTCTCGCTGGCACGGGAACATTTTGTACTGTGCCTGTGGATTCAAATTTTTACACTAGACGCTCAATTGTTGATCTGCTAAGACGATTATGACGACCATAAATTAACGTTGAGGCCACTGACTCCGAATTTCGGTAGTAAATTTTAATAATTTCCACTCGTTGTTGGCTCATATATCTTTCCATCATGAAATGGCAAATCTTACTGAAGAGAAATGTCAAAAGAGCGACAAGAAATATGGCGTCGTTTGCTGTCCCTGTCGCTCTACTTTTGTAGCGTCCCTGTTGAAAAACCCGTTATTTCCATATAGCTGCGGATCCGAAATTTTGGGGTATATATGATTATATATGTTCATATATGATCACATATGTCCATATATGTTCATACATGAGATCATGTATGATCATATATTGAACAAAGGTCTGGTTTATATATGCCCATATACGAGGCCATGTATGATCATGTATGTAAATATATATTTTGATTTTCTCATGGAAAGGTCAATCATAACAAGTAAATTTTATTTATTTTATGTTTTTTTACAAATAAATAAAATCTCAATATCTCCTTGGGATTACTTCCCCTAACAAATAGAACGAAAGAAACAAACAAAAAAAATATTTAAGTAAAACTAAAGCAAATAGAAGGGAAACTTCAGATTATAGCAGTAAATACCATTAAAATAAAGCACTTACGCCAAAAAAAAGAAACAAAAATAAAGCAGTAAAAGTTAAATTAATGTTTATTCAAAGTCACGCATGCTCAACACGTACAAAAATACAACAGAAAATATAAAAAATTAAAATAATATGATTGAGTAACACGAGGTCAAAAAGGTTTTTTAATTTTATATATTTTATTTTGTTTAAAAATAAAAACAAAATGAAAAAAAAAATCATTGTCATAAAGCTGCTTGAAAAAAAAACTGGAAATTTATACAATTTTTATAAATTCTAAAAAGGCAAAAATTGAAATAAAGTTGTTATAACAAAAATTATGTTAATACAAATAAAATTAAACAACCATATACGGTAACTTGTTTAACAAAAACGACATTAAACAATGACTTAAAATTTAAATTGATATATTAGTGAATTATTTAAAATTTAATTTAAAAACAAATACTGACATCATTGAAATAGAATTATGATTTAAAGCACAACAAAACAGTTAATAAAAATAAAATAAGTTTATTATTAAAAAAATTTTATTATTAAAAAAATTGTATTATTAAACAAATTTTATATGAAAAATTGTGTTTAATAAATCACTTTTACATTTATTAAGAGACCTGTGGGACGGAGCATTAAGAGAATAACTAATATTTCATGTAAAGCTTTGAATAATTTTAAATTCTCTTATTTTATTAACATACAAAAAAATCCCTGTATTATATTTTAAGGCAATTGCCATAATTTAAGAAAAAATTGGCTATATTGAATTTCACAAACAAAAAAAAAAAATACATTTCTCATATTAATGATTTTCCTAAAAAAATTGTTTGTATGTGAACACACACAAATTGCTACGTAACCCAACCCTCGTATTTGTTAAACTTGACAGGTGCATTTATAAATTTCATTATTATTTTTTTTTTTTGGATACCAACAAATTTTTAACTAACAAAGCGTGACCGCAGCAGCATTAAAGCCACACTAACATTGAAAAAAAGGGCTTCAACCACACACCACACAACACCATTCCAAATGAACAAATGTGCTGGCAAAAGCAACAGCACATCACTTCTAAAACAATTGTTATACCATATTTCAACTCATGTGTAGGTCAGAGATGGAAAAATGTGATTTATTATTAAATGGTACAAATGCAATTGTAAATCTTTTAAATTCAATGGTTAATTTGCAAAATTTTTGTTTTAAATCTGTTTTTAAATCGAATCTTTACAAGGAATGTCTGCGGGGTGGTTCTCTCCGATTTTGATAAAATTTGGATATGTTGTAGAGGAGGCAAAAAAGACACTGTAGAAAGTGTCTGAAACCTGAAAAACTATCGCTAAAATAGAAACATTAATAAAAAGCATCAGTGTTGCCAATTTTGTTTTAAGGAAATAGGGGTGGGGGAGGGGGGAGGGGGGAAGGCCAGGCTTAAATTTAAGGGTTACAAAATGATTTTAGGAATAGTTTTGTCTTGATAAAAATATATTTTTTTTTTAGTTTTTGAAAATTTTTTCATACACTCAAAAAAGTTTGTCGTTATAATTTACTAAAATAATACACTGAAAAATTTTACTAGGTTGTCAGTTAAATACACTTTTTATTTGTAATGAATAAACAAACACCATAATGCACAAATCAAATAATAAAATATTTTTTTTTCTCACAAATATCTTTGCAAAATATTGCCGTATTTTTCAATTTGTAAATCTTTCTCTTGAAATCTCTTAACATTAGAGCGTACCACCTTTCAGGCAAAAAAAAAAGTACACCATACACCTTCGAATATAAAGTATTGTTTCAAGGCCATTTTTTGAGGAACGTAGGGGTCGCTTTTTTAAGTTTTTCATTATACAGGTTGGTTGAAAAGTTCCTGCGCTCACCAAGAGATGACACTGCTAGCTCCAAACATTTTTTTTTCAAGTTGGTATAAGTGTCCTGAGAACACATGCAAAGTTGCAAGTCATTCTGTCAATTCTTTCTTTGTCTACAAGCCGTTTGAAGTTGACGTGTCATTGATTTTTTTTAATATGGAAAAAGTGTAAGGAGTCTTCACCTTCAAAACGCACCGTTGAATTTTGGGCTGGTGAATTTAAACGTGGTCGTACCAGCCTTGAAGACGATCCACGCGAAGGACGACCAAAAACTGCAACCACAGCAAAAATCATTGAGCAGGTACATAATATGGTTAGTGAAGATCCAAGTTTGACTAAGCGTGAAATTGATAATGTCATGGGCATCTCAGACGAGCGATTACTCCATATTTTACATGAAGAATTACGTATGAAAAAACTGTTTGGAAAGTTAGTGCCACACACATTAATAATTCAACAAAAACTGGATCGAAAACGAATTTCTCAGCGTAATTTGGAGCGTTTTAAGCCGAATAAAACCGACTTCTTGCGTCGTTTTATAACTATGGATGAGACTTGGATCTACCACCATGATCCTAAATTGAAACAAGAACGTTTACAGTGGACTGAAGCTGGTTGTTCAGCTCCAAAGCAGGTGAAGTCACAACGATCAGCAAAGTAGTTTATGGCATAAGTTTTTTGGGATGCAAAAGAAATTTTGTTGATTGATTATCTTCAAAAAGGTAAAACAATCAACTCTGAATATTATTGCTGCCTTTTGGATCAGCTGGATGAAAACATTCGTGAGAAAAGACCAGGTTTCAAGAAGAAAAAAATAATTTTTCATCAAGACAATGCACCTGCTCTCAAAAGTGTTTTGACGATGGCTAAAATCAAAGAATTAGAGTACGAATTACTTGAACATTCACCGTATTCACCAGATTTGGCTCCCAGTGACTACTATCTCTTCAGAAATCCCAAACAATTCCTTCGTGGAAAGCATTTTTCGTCGAATGAAGAGGCCATAGCAGCCGTAGACGGTTATTTTGCAGAGCTTCCGGAAAACCATTATAAGGATGGGATAAAATTATTGAAAGATAATTGGAACAAGTGTATTGAGCTTCTAGGAGATTATATTGAATAAAAAAATATATTTCGTAACGTTCGATCTTAAAGTGTGATATATCGATTTTTTTTTTTGTTTCGGCGATAACAATATTTTTGGTATAAGGTTCATTGACCTCAAGTGTCCCTTTCTAGTACTTGCCCCCCCCAAATCTCATTTCCTACCATTCTAATGTGCCACCCTAATGTCAGAAAGTTAAAGCTCGCAAAAAATCATAAAAGGTTTACAAATGAAGTATTTCGATAATTTCAGAACAACTATTTTAAAAATGTTTTTTGTAATATTTTTTATTGCGGAATGTAGGGGTCACATTTTTTAATGTTTCGTAATATCTTCACTATTTACAATCGGATATTAAAGTATGATATATTGCTGGAGTTAAAAAAATACTTCCTTATCAAAAGTTTTATGGTTTTTTGGGAGCTTTAATTTTCTGATATTAGGGTAGCACATTTGGGTGGTAGGAAATGGGATTTGGGGGTAAGTACTAGAACGGAAACCTTTAGGTCAATGGTCATTAGAGCAAATATTGGTCTCCCCGAGACGAAAAAAATCGACATATCACGCTTTAAGAACGGACCGCAAATACGGAAGATATAACGAATAAATTAAAAAGGCGACCCCTAGGTTCGGCAAAAAAATATTTTTTTTAATAAAAAATATTATTAATTTTTTAATAAATAAAGAAAAAAGTTTAAATAAAAAATCAATATTAAAATATTTTTTGTCGGTGTAGTCAATTGTTAAAAAAAACTAAAAAATGCAGTACATCAGTTTCATAAAAATAAGTCAAAAATTTTTACCACAAAAATTTTTAAACAACTGACAAAAATGGTAAAAAAACGATTTTTTAGTTAAGTTTAAATAAAATAAAAGTTTAAATAAAAGATTAAAATTAAAATTTTTAAATTTTAACTGAGGCATTTTTTAACTGGATTACTAAAGAATTTTTTGTCGGTTTAGTTAATTGTTAAAAATAACCGAAAAATGCAGTTAATCATAAAAATAACTGGAAAATTTTTACCACAAAAATTTTAAAACAACTAAAATTGGTAAAAACATTTTTTTTGAGTTGTTTTTTTAGGTATTTTAATAAATAAAAATAATAACTAATTTATTCTTTGAGCTTAAGGTTTGTTTTTTATAAATAATATTATTTATTTTTTAATAAATTCGTTATTAATAAAAGAAAAAGGTTTAAATAAAATATCAAAATTATAATATTTTAATTTCAACTGAGGCATTTTTTAACTGGGTTACTAATGATTTTTTTGGCGGTTTAGTTAATTGTTAAAAATAACTGAAACAATACAGTAGTAAATCTATGTCATAAAAATAACTGAAAAATTTTTACCATACAAATTTTTAAACAACTGGCAAAAATTGTTAAAAGCAACTTTTTGTGACTGGTTTTTTCGGTATTTTAATAAAAAATAATAAATAATTTATTCTTTGAGTATAAGGTTTGTTTTTTTTATAAGAAAATATTATTTGCTTTTTAATAAGTTAGTTATTAATAAAAGTAAAAAGTTAAAATAAAATATTAAAATCAAAATATTTTAATTTCAACTGAGGCTTTTGAGGAATTTTTAGTCGGTGCAGTTAATTGTTAAAAATAACTGAAAATTTTTTACCACAGACATTTTAAAACAACTGACAGGAATTGGTAAAAATTATTTTTTTTTTTGGTATTTTAATAGATACAAATTTTTATACCCTCCACCATATATGGTGAGGGTATATATCAGTTTGTCATTCCGTTTGTAACATGTCGAAATATAGGTCTTAAGGCCTGATCCTTTAATTTTAAGTCGATCTGTCTGTTGAAATGGCGATAACGACGCGAAGACGCTAGCGGGGGTGCCTATTTTTATCCAGATTATTGTACATCCTCCCGAGCAGTTTGGAATTGAAAATGAGCAAAATCGGTCCAGCGGTTAAAAAGTTATGGGTGAAAATGTGAAGATACATCTAAATTTAACATACAAATTTGTGTATTTTAGTACAATATCATAGTAGCGACTAGTATATAATATAATTTCTCATATTTTTTCACCAATCGCATAGAAATTAATAATATTTTGTACACCTCAAATATTTTTCACTTCAAACAATTTTTTTCACCACTAAAATTTTTTTTCACCACAAACATTTTTTTTTACCTAAAAAAAATTTTTCACCTCAAAATATTTTTCACTTAAAAATATTCGTTTCCGCATTCAAAAAAGTTTTTCACCTCAAAAAAATGTTTTCACCTCCATAGTTTGACTTCAAAAGTTTTTTACATTGTTTGTATCAAAAACAATAGAGAACATTTGTGGAGGGTATTCAAAGATTCGGCACAGCCGAATTTAAGCCTTTTTTACTTGTTTTTCTTTCGATTACAAAATAATATAAAAAATTGCCTCATCCTAAAAAAATCTCTAAATTGTTCGAATTAAAAATTTTGTTGAATAACAAAGATATAGTCAATCAATTCTGTAATTGATTCAATAAAAAAATAATCACTGATAACTATTACACAGAATAAAGTATCACAAAATATTGAGTAATTAAAAAAATTTGTTAAAATTAAAATTCGATTTTCAACAATTTTTTTTTATTTGAATTGTCGATGAAAATAAAAATTGAAGTTACAAAAGTATAACAAAAAGTTTTGTTGTATTTACAAATTGGATTGTTGGTGCCTTTTAAAAAAAATATACCTTTTTTTTGTGTATACAAAAATATTCTATGAAAGATGTTCAATATTACGAAGAGAATTTTTTAATTTGTTTCTATGTACTTGTGATAATTTTTTTATTGATCATTATTTTAATTGAATCAATTACATAATTAATTAACATTTTTAATTAAAAAAATTTTAGAACTATTTATTTATTTTTTAGTGTGTAAGACCATTTGACCCCCGGCTGGTAAAAATATGTAGGTATTTTGCAAATACACCGAAAAAAAGTACTTTTTGTATATCATTTACCATCTCTTTTGTTTGTAAGATAGTGTATTATGCTTGTATGTGGCTTGATTCTATATGACACCTGCGCTTCAATTTTTAGTGGTATATCAGAGATACTAAGGGCAAAATGAAACATGCAAACTTTTTTAATGTTGAAATAAATAATGTATAAATGTATCACAGGTAGAACAATGATGTATGTTTTAGAATTTTTGGATATTTTTGTAGGTATTTGCTTCATTTTTTTTTGTAGTTAAATTACACTTTTTTTTAATAAACTTCTCCACATTTTTATATACACCTGCCTCCCTATTTTTAAAGCTTTTGTTTGGTATTTTGCTGTCCTGCCCTTGAGTGTCTACATATTTTTGTTGTTGTTCTTGTTAATGTTGTTCGTTGAAATACCATAGAGTTTAGTTCATTTTAACTTGTTTTTTTTTGTATGTTTTAAATGTAACTTTAACTGTCTCATGCTCTACTGAATATGAAAAAATGTTTTATATACAATTTTGTTTTTGTTGGTTGTTACTGTTTTGTAGTTTTTGTCGTTAATTCTAAAAATGCTAACATACAATATTTACTCGTATTGTGTAGTGTTGTTGTTGTTGTTGTATGTTGGGGGATGTTGTATTTTATGGTTTGTAGGTTTAACGTTTTTGTTACTGGATGTAAAATACAAGAGTTTAGTGTAAATTTATACGGCCATGTAATTTTTTATTTTGTTTTTTTTTTTGTTTTTATTATTTGAACTTGAAAATGAAATATTAGTATAAAATTGTTTGTTTTTGTTTATTTATGTTATATTATTAATATTTATTACTTTTTTTTAAGTGCTTCAATTATTTTTTTATTATCACTTTTAGTACTCTCAATAAAAATTAAAAAGAGCAATAAAATTTATAAATTTTCTTTAAATTAAATCAGATTGAATCTTGTGTTATGTTTTTTACAAAATAATCCGTCAAAAAATCAAAAAAAAAAAAATCTAAAATTGATTTAATTGGGATATTAAGCACATTAGCTACTCTTCTGGATATTTAGTACTAAAATAAAATGTTAATTTTAAGAAATTTTAATATTACATTTTGTGTACCAGACCTTAGATATTTTTGTAGCAGAATTTCATTTTTTTTTTTATGGTAAAAATTTTTAAACAAAAATATAAAGTCAAATATTGGTCGTTTTTAGTACCATAATAAAATTTCAGATTATAGGTCTATTAGTACTAATATTAAAAGTCTAAACATACATTTTTGTTATTTTTAAAAGTATTAACATACATTTTTCATCATGTTATTTTTCTACTAAACATAAAGAGTTAAAACATTCAGTAACAAAATAAATTATATGTGTTTTAGTACTAAAATTAGAAAATTAGTACCCCAACCATATGTTGCATCATTAATCGTGTAACAAATAATAATAACAAAGTTTAACGATTTATTGTTTGACTTTTAGTACTAATTATCGTTTAATACCCAAGTCAAAAGTCGAGCCATTTCACTTTTAGTACTAAATCTAAAAATCAAATATCTATTGGTAGGGTTTTTAGTACCACAAAAATAGACCTTTAAATACAAAGCTGGTGTTATCCCTTGATAATTTTGCACCAAAATTTCAATATTAAATTTAGTACTAAAATTAAAATTCGCCCAATGGGAATATTTGTTATTTCTCATTAGGTTGTAATATATCAAAAGAAATTAAGTTAAACGATTTACTGTTTGGCTTTTAGTACTAATTGTCGTTTAATACCCAAGTCAAAAGTCAAGCCATTTCACTTTTAGTACTAAATCTAAAAATCAAATATCTATTGGTAGGGTTTTTAGTACCACTGAATAGAACTTTAAATATAAAGCTAGTGTTACCCCTTGACCTTCTTGAACCAAAATTTCAAGTTCAAATTTAGTACTAAAATTAAAAGTCTGGCCAAAAGGGAATAATTGTAAAATACCAAAAGAAATTAAGTTAAACGATTTACTGTTTGGCTTTTAGTACAAATTGTCGTTTAATACCCAAATCAAAAGTTGAGCCATTTCACTTTTAGTACTAAATCTAAAAATCAAATATCTATTGGTAGGATTTTTAGTACCACAAAAATGGACCTTTAAATACAAAGCTGGTGTTATCCCTTGATAATTTTTCACCAAAATTTCAATATTAAATTTAGTACTAAAATTAAAAGTCTCGCCGAATGGGAATATTTGTTATTTCTCATTAGGTCGAAGTATACAAAAAGAAATTAAGTTTAGTTAATTTTATTTTATTTTAAAAAAATGCTTGTATTTGGACCATCCTTTATAGCTACTGAAGAGAATATCAAACAATTTGGGTTAAAATGAGCAACCTGTCATACAATAAAACTCTGAGTTAACTTTGAAAAACTCTTTGAAATTTCATATATCCCTGTGTTATTAAAACTGTGTGATTTGTTGATAGTGGGAATTTCTTAACCAATTTACTTGATTAAATTTATAAATTTTTCAAAAGTTTACTAAACTTTTCATGAAATGGAAACTCTTGATGTTTTTCATTACAATAAAAAATCTTTATTTTTGTATCAGTGCAGAGTATTTAATATTTTATTTTAAATGAAAACTCCCCTAAACTTATACATTTTCTTAAAAATTACAAAATCTTGTATTGTTACGGAAATTCGATTCATTAAATTCCATTTTATCGTAGAAACCGAAATTCCCATATGCCAGCCCTGAAATGTAAAACAATTGCCATCAGTGGCAACTCTTCACCCCAACTAAGGTGGCAACCTTGACATAGCAAAGAACACTCTCAACGTTTCCGGATTACAATTCCGTACAAAGCTGCCATATTCTAGTTATTTTTACCACACATATAAATACGCAAGCAATGTGACATGTCAAGTTAGTTGGTAATAAAACGCTAAAAAAGTAACATTGATGATGAATTGAATAATTATGTAATCTGTTAAAGGGTAATTTAAAAGGTTCTCAATTAAGTCTCTTGTGTAATTGTTTTAAGTTTTTGCGTAAATAAAGAGTTGCTATAAAAAATTCCATTATTCTATATTAATTGTAATATAAAACAAGTAAGAGCGGCTAAATTTGGCTATGCCGAATCTTATATACCCTTCACCATGGTTGGGAAAAAACTGAAGTTTATATATGGACATATATGGAATGGACAGATTTATATACGGACGCCTTTAAGAGGAAATTAACCATTTAGTTTGGTGATAAAACTTGGACTCGGGAAGATTTATGGTTCCAGAAAATAGGTATTTAAAAAAAATTATGTTTTGGGCATAACTTTTTTGTATCTGAACCGATATTTCCGAGTTTTTCAGCAAATATGTTATACTAAAGATTTTCGATCTTTTGCTATATAAAACGTATCCATAGGTCATATTACAGCTCTAGAATAGTGTTTGTTGTTTGTGTATAAAAGGTGAAGAGGTGAAAGAAAAGAATTTCAACAAATCGTTTAAAGAAATCACTAGAACTGCATGTGTTTTATTTCTACAAAAACGTTTGATTTAGCTGGCAAATTCGCATTTGGGATTTTATTTCGCTTTTTATTAAAAATATTTGTAATTTCTTTAGCTTAATTTTAAAAATTTGAAGGAAAATAGTTTATAATTTTTTTTTTTATAAATTATTATAAGTTATGACCTAAAATCATTGCACTCAAAAGTAAGTTATGTATACAATTTTCTTAATATGTGAGAAATAAAATGGTTTAAAAATCTTTTTATAAATTCTTTTAAATCGGAGCAAAATATAGAAATAAAACCGTTTGTATTTTGTTTGTATCAGAGGGTTTTTATACAAATTTTGATGTTTTTAGCCTATTTATGGATTATTTAATTATTAATATAAAATTTTATTTAAATTAATTATTAAATGTTAAAAAAAACAAAAAATAAACTAAAAAAAAAATCTTAAGAAAATAAAAAAAAATGTACGAAAAAAAAGTGAATTGACCGGGATTCGAACCCACGACCCTTCCACCTGTGGTGAAGGGTATGAAAACGTTTGTATTTTTTTGTATCAGAGGATTTTTATAAAAATGTTGATGTTTTTAGCCTATTTATGGATTATTTAATTAATAATATAAAATTTTATATAAATTAATTATTAAATGTTAAAAAAAAACCAAAAATAAACAAAAAAAAAAAGTCTTAAGAAAATAATAAAAAAAAGTGAATTGACCTGACCGGGATTCGAACCCGCGGCCTTAGAGAAAAACAGTATTTGTGACATAGCATCTAGACAACTGAGCTATTGAAGCTTACACAAAATCATCGTCAATAGAGTTACATATATAAAAGTCTTCGTTCATTAAAGATTTGTTTAGTTTTTATTTAAATGACAAATCTTTGTATGTGTTTGTTGTTTGTGTATAAAAGGTGGAGATGAAAGAAAATAATTTTAACACATGGATGTGTTGTTATGTGTAAAATTCTACATACATATTAAACAAAGGGATTTTACTGGAAAAATTAGAGGTAGTCCTGGTTTTTTGCTAATATCTCAGCCATTTATTAACCGATCTGTCTGATTTTAATAGCAAACAGAAATGGATCACATGTAACAGAAATAAAAAACAATCAAGTCCTCATCATGTCTGGGTTCTTTGGAAAACTCATTTCAACACACAGACGGACATCGTTAAATCAACTTTGCTCTTCATAAGGACCCAGAATATATATACTTTATAGGGTCTAAGACCAATATTGTAGAAATTACAAACGGAATGACAAACTTATATATATATACCCTTCCATCTGTGGTGAAGGGTATAAAGAAATCAATGATTTTAAAAGATAAAATCGTAAGAATATATTAAAAATATTTTTTAAATATATATACAAAAAAAAAAATATATAAATAAATCACTGTAAAGTAGAACATGGGAAATTTTTTTTTATCATATTGCCCTCATGTAAAAATCCCTTGATTTATTAACATACATACACATTTATAATTAAAATCTCATTATACAAATGTCTTATGTTTTTTCGAAAACAAAAATAAAAAAAGTCGCGTGCATTTAATTAATTATAATATTAAATTATTATGACAGCAAAAATTACAATAAAACTCACATCAACGCCTTACAGTTAACAAACAAAATTATGCCAGAGAATTTCTTGTTAAACCTTTTATAACAACATATACAATAGTATATAAACCAAACTCAAAAGCAATAAACAAACTTCCGTTTCCGTTTGATAAAAGAATTCATTAAAAAAAATTATTATAAAAAAAAAAACTGCTGACATAACAATATTTAAACAATTTCATTAAAAATGTTTAATAATAACTTACACTTTTTCGATTTATGCCAGAACAACACAATTTTTGTAGGCCTCGCAATTGTTATATATAACATTTAATATTAATTAAACATTTTTTAATGCAACTCTTTTTTTTCGCCAACAATACATATTTTTAACACTTGCACTAAAAGAGTTATTTATGGCTTTCATACACAATGTGTCATAAATGTAGTCTTATTGAAAAGCACTTTGAACAACGCCCCAAGCCATTTGGTTATTGATTGTGTGTTATGAATATTTAATGATTTTTTAATTATATTGATTAATTTCATATGGTTGCTATACACAAAATTGAAGACATTAATTAAAGTAAACTACCTTTTGCCGAAATAACATCCAAAATATCTTAATTAACATATTTGTTTTTTCTTTTTTTTTGAAAATTAAACATAAGACGTACACTTTACTCTGTTATGAATAAGAGGGACAAATGGAAAATGAACACTAAAATCTAAAAGTTTAATTAAATTTTATTAAACACTTTATGGTCAAATATATCAATTTATTTAAATACTTACACGGAAGGTCTCTTAACCTAAATACTCCTATTTTGATGTAATTTGGATATGCGATAGAAAAAGTAGCTCTAAGATCAATCTGTCTCACACGATGATCTCGGGGGTACGTTTTTGTTCGGCAGCGTGTCAGAAAGATTAAAAATTCTACATAAAAACTGCATTATAATAAATGGCCAACTACAATTGGCTAAATTGCCTTAATCTAGTCATCTGTGTTAAATGTTTTAAAATTAAAAATTTGTATTCCTAAAATTTCGATTTATATCAAAACAAAGTTTAAGTCACTTAAACTAATTGTAGTTGGGCTTTAATATATATATCAAATGGGTAACTTTATTATATATAATGAAAAAATAGTTTTTTAAATTAACAACAAATTTGTATTTAATTGTTATAAAAATATAAGGATTTTATTGTAAAATATACTTAAAAATAATTACAGTTGTATCTTTAAATAACATGGAAAGGGGATGCTCATTATTGGTGTGTTTTACTGTATAAATTATAAAACTTTTAACAAAACGGGAATTTTTAGCCCATTGGCATCCCACAGATAGGTTCGGGACTGATGAAGGACCGACGGCCCCCACGGTTGGCCAGACAGTCCGCCCTTCCGTTGCCATCATGCCCTTCATGGCCACGCGTAGTGTACTGTACGTACACTACCCGTAGTGTACTGTACGTACACTACCCGTAGTGTACTGTACGTACACTACCCGTAGTGTACTGTGCGTACACTACCAGTAGTGTACTGTACGTACACTACCCGTAGTGTACTGTACGTACACTACCCGTAGCGTACTGTACGTACACTATCCGTAGTGTACTGTACGTACGCTAACTGTAGTGTACTGTACGTACGCTACCCGTAGTGTACTGTACGTACGCTACCCGTAGTGTACTGTACGTACACTACCCGTAGTGTACTGTACGTACGCTACCCGTAGTGTACTGTACGTACACTACCCGTAGTGTACTGTACGTACACTACCCGTAGTGTACTGTACGTACACTACCCGTAGTGTACTGTACGTACACTACCCGTAGTGTACTGTACGTACACTACCCGTAGTGTACTGTACGTACACTACCCGTAGTGTACTGTACGTACACTACCCGTAGTGTACTGTACGTGCACTACCCGTAGTGTACTGTACGTACACTACCCGTAGTGTACTGTACGTACACTACCCGTAGTGTACTGTACGTACACTACCCGTAGTGTACTGTACGTACACTACCCGTAGTGTACTGTACGTACACTACCCGTAGTGTACTGTACGTACACTACCCGTAGTGTACTGTACGTACACTACCCGTAGTGTACTGTACGTACACTACCCGTAGTGTACTGTACGTACACTACCCGTAGTGTACTGTACGTACACTACCCGTAGTGTACTGTACGTACACTACCCGTAGTGTACTGTACGTACACTACCCGTAGTGTACTGTACGTACACTACCCGTAGTGTACTGTACGTACACTACCCGTAGTGTACTGTACGTACACTACCCGTAGTGTACTGTACGTACACTACCCGTGGTGTACTGTACGTACACTACCCGTAGTGTACTGTACGTACACTACCCGTAGTGTACTGTACGTGCACTACCCGTATGTACTATACGTACACTACGCGTAGTGTAATGTACGTACTCTACCCGTAGTGTACTGTACGTAGACTACATTGTCACCCGATGGCACGGACCGGTTTTTTTCTAAGAAAAGGAGTGGTCACGTTAACATAGGCTTGTCCTAGGAGGGGGTCAATTGGCCTCTGTGACATATCACAGGACTGGTTTAAAAAAAAACAATTCCCAACTGACCCATTTTTTCCCGCAAGGAATGTAAACAGATTCTACGGGGCCGTATGCCCCGTACCTTTGTTTTGTATCATTTTTGTTGTATAATTTGTGCCTTGTGTGCCGATTGAATTGTCTGAATTGCATTCTTTGGTGCACTTCCACCAGCTTCAGTCCACTGTTTTGATAGTTCTTTTGTCTCTTGTGTATAGTGATGGACCATTTTTCATCAACAGCTATGAAACGACAATTCAAATCCACTCTGTTTCCCATAAATCGATCCAAACAGGCTTGAGGAATTTTCCTTCGAATGCGTTTTGATTAACTTTTAACAAATACGGCAGCCATCAGGCAGAAAGATTTTTCATCTGTAATTGAAGCGGAGTCGCGAATAACGTCTTAAGCGACAATTTTTACAAAACCTTTTTTATTCAGATTACCGTTAGAATAACTCTCTTTTATTACTTAGAAATGAAATTAGGCAAAATTATGCAGGATTTCGTTATCAAAATGCAATCTAAAGAAGTGTCAGTGGGATACACCTACAAGTTCTAAAACATTTTTTCGATTTCTCAACAATTTCAATTTTGTCGTTTACAACGTTATTCGCGGCCCTGCTTCAATTGTTGATGCAAAATAAAATGGACCCTATCATTTGAGTTGCTCATGGCATTACATATTTCACGAACTTCACTTCTTGGTTTATCTTCAATGCTCAGTCCAACGATCTGCGATGGCCCTTCTACAGGAGTACAGGGCACACGCCGCCTTTTCCGCCCTTTTTGGACGAATATGTTTAAGAAAGAGCTCCTTGTCCATAATTACTCCTAGTTATACTTAGCTCTAGCAGAAATCTACATTTCCACACCGTCTATACAGCCCGGGAACGGAATTACCTGGTGAATTGTAAGGTTTAAGACCTCTTATTGCCCAAGTCAGCTTAGGTAGATATACTGACTATCCCAAAGAACATTCCTACGAACGGAGATTGGAATAATCCTTGATCTAGGTTCAATATAATTTGGTATTAAAAACATCAGCACTACGCAGTGGTGTGGAGTATAATTAATATTACCCATTTGTGGGTTAATGCAATTTGTGTGCGTGTGTGGAAATTCAATAATTTTTCCCCAAGAGTTTTTTACATCATTTATCAGTGTATGTTAAATATTTACATTTCATGAGGATAATTGTTTGGTTAAGGCAAATTATGTTAAAAATCAATCAGTTTCAATTAATTAATTTAAGACTAAAATATTTGTAAACAAAAAACTAAAAGTATGTTTCAAGATAAATCCTTAAAAAAAATGTAGAGTATTATAATGAATTTATAAACAATGTTGAGTCTCTTAATTAATTAATTTAAAATTTTATATATAACAGAAAAACTAAACCCTTAATTCATAATCGCTGTGTGAAAATTGTTTTGAAAATCTTGTTTAACTTTATGGAGTTTTTATGAAATAACGGATCAAATTTGTATAAGTTTAGGTAGATGTGGTAGCCTGCCAATCAGACTCACTTAAACTATAAAGTCTCTTGTGATACCATGGAACCTAGTACAATCACATCACTAGCTTCCCTTGTCGAACCATCCCGACTGCTTTAAAAAGCCCCTAAGTCGGCCGATATCGATATCAGCCAAACCACCCAGGTCCTCAAAGAAACATGAGCCCAAATACAATCCCCTCCTGCGAGCCAGGGCAGGACAAGTGCAGAGAAGGTGCTCCACAGGCTCCTCCTCCTCTTCGTCTCCACAGCTTCTGCAAAAGTCACTAGCCGCAACCCTTAACCTAACTGCGTGCCTTCCAATCAGACAGTGTCCCGTCATGACGGACACAAGTATGAATATATCGGGCCTTAACGGTGACAGCATCCTGTGCGTTCGCTACCTATCCAGACTGGGCCACATCTTTCTAGAACGAATACAACCACGGACAGAGGCCACCTATCTCTTGCTAACTCATAAGCACTCACCCGCAGCCAAAACTTGCAAGTGGCCAGATGTTTTAAAAAACAAAACGCAATTAAATTTAATAAAATTTCATAATGAAAAAAATTGTTAATCTTCTTAAGTATGGATATTTTATTTTTTATAAATTATATAATTTATTGTATCTATTGACCCTTAAAATAGGCTTTAATTTCTTAGTTAAATGACCCCCCAAAAGCATGCTATATTTTCTTTAGACAAGTAATATTAATGCACTGAACTTTTAACCCTACCACCTTATTTCTTTCAATAATTTCTACCCAAAAGCAAGTCTTGTTATCTTTTATAATAAAAAAATTCCTTAAAATATGCTTTCAATAAATAGTAATTAAAATTTTTAAGATTTCAATATCATTCAACAAAGTTAATGACATTACTTTATTGCCAACAAGAAAAAATAAAATAAAATATTTTATTTTAATAATTTCCTCTTTGATCCCTAGAGAAAAACACCAGTTTTTATTGTATGAGACTTAAAACCCTTCAAGCATACTTTGAATTTATTAATAACTTTAATTAAAAATATTTTCAATTACTAAAAAGCCAAATTAACTGGCAATCCCTTAAATAAAACAACTCTAGTTTTAATTGCCAAATAAAATTATCACTTTTCTTTAGCTTTTGTTGTACTAAAGACACCAAAAAGTAAAACAAGAAAATAATTACTAACAAATGCCTAAAAGCATGCTACAAACAAATTATATTTGTTGTATATATAAAAGCTGTCATTATAATAAAGAACACAGTTAAGTTCTTAAGGCAACAGGTGAATTTATTTTGTAAAAAAGATTTTTTTTTTTTTTAGCGTGTTGCTAGAAATAGATAAGCCATATGGTGGTTTTAATATCATAGTTAGCTTTAGGGTGTCTTAACTTTGTTTCCTAATGTTGCTTAACAAATTTATATAAATTTTTTTTTTTATTAATTCTTGATGATATATATTGTTTTAGGGGTGTTTTAGCGGTTCTTAACTTTTAACATGATTTAAAATAAAAACAAAGTGTTTGTGGTATAAAAAGTCTTTTAAGAACTTTTTTTTTAACATAACTTACCATTGACAACAAGTTGCAGTCATTAAAAATTTATTGAGGAAAAGTGTAAAACAATCTGAAAAGATTTAGAAAAAAAGTTATTAAAGTTATATAACGACATATTACTTAAGAAAAATGCTGAGACAGGGAACTTAAATATATTTTAATTGAGTTCGCATTTTAGGACTTAAATACTTTTAATAACTTTTGGCTAAGACATCTTTGGAAGAAGGCAAGATTATTGTGATAATGGCATTTTGAAAGAACCATCTTTTTAGTACTCACAAAAAGAAAATCTCTTAAGGGAAAATTCCGATTTCGCTAAAATTTAGTTCGCTATGATCGTATGACTTATCATGTGACTGGCTTTTTTAAGCAGTGATCGGTCCGACTCTGCAAAAATATGTCTGTAATTTAACGGGAATTATTTAAGATTTTTAATTAACCACAAAATATTAGTTAATTAGGATCAAAATTCAAAACCTTTCTCGAAGAGGAATACCGAGGAGAGAACCGAAAAGGAAAGAGTTGGGCTCTACAGCCACTCAATGTACCCGGCGATTATGAGACTGATATTTATCAATGTGGTGGAGGGCGTTGAACATGAAGTTTTATCTCTCTAATCTTGATAAGGTGCAGACACGGGGACCACAGCCATGTTTGAAAGTGATTCTCGGCATCCCGCTGATGGTAAAGGAAGGTTTTCGAATGAGCGATATTCAGGATCTGTAGTAACGCACCTGGTAGCACAGTACTATCCTGCGTGATGTTGATGGCGACTAGATCATTATACGGGTTACATTTTACAGATCTTCCGAAAGATCTTTGTACCAATCGGGGAGGATTGAGCCGCCAAATCTGTTATTCGGATAGGTAAAATCTCGGTCTATACGAACGTTTTGGAGATTAAGACGGAGGCAGGTCGGGAGTTTTTTCTGGCGAAGTGGACATTCAGGTAGTAATGCGATTTTTAGACGATTGAAGCGTTTTCTAGGCAGACAGGGCCACGAGTATAGTAAATGGGATATGGACTCATCTTTCGTTAGCATTTTCGTGGTCAGTGTTTTAGATCCCTGTAATACAATACGATTATATCTAGGTGTGTGGAGGACTGTACTGATTTTCTTGGTTGGATTCGTTGGCACTCGGTCATATTGACATAGGACACATTAAATACGTGGAGAATGAGTTTGAGAGGAATGCCCTTGCATTGGTCGTGGGTGCGGTATTTTAGAAGACATCGGTAAGGTGGACGAACGCTATCAGTATATTTATAGGAATTTTGACGAGCCGCATGGCTGTCATTCCCGTCCGGTTTACTGTAGGGGATGTGGTGACGAGGAGGAGACTCTGCTTTGCGAGTGTCCGGGACTGAGGTAGCAAAGATATGGGACAATCTTCGGGATATGTGTCTATCCTAGATACTACCCAATACTTCTCCCGTTACGACTCAATACTATCCAATACAGTTAACATTTAATACTGTTTTAAAAAACTGGATTGTATATCGAACCCAAAAATATTATTAAGTCAAGATCTGGCCCCATGGCCGGCATTGCGACCCATATGGATCTTTTGTACCAAGGGTCATAAAACTAAACCAAATTCTGTATTATATTCCCAATGAACTTTAATATAGAAGATGGAGAAGAGTTCCTAATATCTTGTGGACCTAAAAATTTCTTATTGAAAACTTTCCTCCTGTTTCTATGCAATACAAAACACTGACACAAAATGTGGATGGTTGTTTCGTCGCCCTCAAGACATAACCGACACAGAGGCGATTCCACCAGATTCATCTTCCACAAATGGTAGTTCAATCCGAAGTGTCCGGTAAGAAACCCTGTTAGTAACCTTATGTCGTTCCTAGCAAGGTCCAAAATGTTCCCATTGAAAAAGGGGTTGACCAATAGTTTCGCCTGTCTCATCCCTAAAGAATTGTTTCAAAGGTCCTTTGCCATTGGTAGTTCGCCCTCCTTAACCAGGGATGCTATGGTGGACCAAATCACCCCACAGTACGACTCCTATCCCAGAGTTACATCGTTACCAACGTGTCCCCGATGACCTTGTATCCAGTAAAGAGTAATCCTGTTACGCGCGGCCAACTGTTGAAGGGTATCAAAACACTCAAGAGCTATTCCTGAAGTGAATGTCCAAGACGACAAAGCCTGGAGTGCCGCTCGGCTATTAGAGAAGATAGAAATATATGCGCCCTTTAGACCCTTGCCAATATTCAGTATTCAGAACCCCAAAAATATAGGGTTTAAATAATTGAGGTTCTATGCCGTTAATGTGCCGAATTATCTCATCCTTTAGCTCTTGAATTGTTGCTGGCTTATCGACGTACAACGGTGTCAAATCACATGATCTTGGCGGCCAATTGACATCGCCACCACGTTATCTCACGTGGTGGCGATGTCAATTGGCCATTGAATTTGTCGCGCAAAAGAGCCATTGTTTCATTAGATTGTGTGGCAAGTGGCACCGTCCTGTTGAAACCACATATAATGCACATCCATATCTTCCAATTCGGGCCATAAAAAGTTCGTTATCATCTCACGATAGCGAACACCATTCACAGTAACTGCCTGACCAGCCCATAAACCGCACCTAACAGTCACTCTTTGTGGGGGTGCATTGGTTTTTCGACAATCACTTTTGGATTATAATTCGCCCAAATGCGGCAATTCTGCTTATTGACGAATCCACTGAGGTGAAAATGTGCCCCATCACTGAAGATGATTTTCTTCGAAAATTGGTCATCCACTGTTGCCATTTCGTGCCATCATTCTGACCATTGACGACGTTTGGAATGGTCAAGAGGCTTTAGTTCTTGAGTCAATTGCACCTTGTAAGCGTGTAAATGCAAGTCTTTATGCATAATGCTCATCAACGACGAGCATGAGAGGTGCAATTGTTGGGCACTACAACGAGTTGAGGTGAATGGCTCTTCAGCCTCACTATCGCAAACAGCAGCAATATTTTTTGCAGTTCGAACTGGGCGAGCAGGCACTGGTGTTTTTACATCTCCTACAGACCCGGTTTGCTCAAATTTTTGCAAGATTTTTCCGATTGTACGCACATTTGGACGATTTAATTGACCGACAAAATCACGAAGTGCATGAAATGCATTTTGATTTGAACGCCCATTTTCATAATAAGCCTTAATAACTTTAACGCGTTGCTCGATTGTGTATCTTTCCATGGTTCAAATTGATTTAGTCTGAAATTGAGAAATGTCAAATGAAATGCAGAAAAAACTTGACGTTTAGGTGTGATTCACATTCAACATCGACCCTTAAAATCTAATCACCCTTTACAAAAAATTAAATAAATTTTTACTCGATTAAAAAACTCGAATAATTCGATACCCTATTATCCCTCTTTATTAATTCCTTAAATTGTGGCACAGTAAGACCTTTACCAAATTTTTTGTTTAAATTTTAATCACATTAAAAACATTTCATTTGAACATAACATTCTCACACACATTAACCTAAAAAGAAAATTAAAATGTTCTCCTTCAAAAACACGAAAACAAACAAACCATCAAATCAAATCAAATACAAACTCATTAACATATAATGTTGCAAATAAAGTATCACACAGCCTCCACTCCACATCATATAACCTCTTCATTCATCATCCTTATCAACATCACTGGAGAAAATTTTAATTTTAATGATAGCAACGCAAATTTAAAAAGGAAATACGTATTTTGTATGTCAACAGCAGCAACAGTCAGTCAGTAGCAAATAAATCCCGGCAAGTACGAGTATCTTACCAAAAAAATATCATTAACAAGAAATGTTTGTTGAAAAATATGCTTAATAACGCATAACATTAAATAGATGAGAATAATTTTTGGTTACTTCAAGATGTTTTCGAAATGATATTTAAATTGTTTTTTTTTTCCAACCTAACCATCATAATGTTGCTTTATGTACGAGTATAAACTGTATACAGTTAAACAATGGAGCACAATCAAAAGTAAACAAAATTTTATGGAGTTGCAGAGAAGATGGTGTTGGTGATGATGACTACGAAAGAGGCGAAGCATCAGCAGCATGTAATTACAGCAATATTTTGACAGTTAATGTTTTGACAATTACACACACACAAAAAGACAACTGACAGTTACACATAAATAAGAATAATTATTTTACATTTTCACACGCAACAATAATATGATAATGGGAGAAGCAATTATATATAAAGGTATGCATAATCAAATTGAAAAAATAAAAATTTGGAAATTTTTAAAACTTAATTGCTTTTATGATTATTTTAAAAGTGTATTTTTTTAAATATCTTTTTGGATGCGTGATAGAGGGGACAAAGGTAATAAAAATTTGTAAAGAAACATATCCAATATAAATTTTTATGCGGTAAAAATGCAAATCCGGCGATCCAATTCTCCCTTGTGTAAAGGTTGGTCACACTCCTTAATTGTGAAAAAAAAACCTACATTAGAAAGTTGATTTAACTTTCGGGTGTATAGGATTTTCTACTTTTGGGCACCTACGTGAACAAAAAAATATAGCAAAAATGGGTTTCAAAATTTTTGGAATAGTTTTTTTTTTACCTGTGAACTTCTTAACTGTCTGTTAAGACTGATTATGATGGCTCGAGGTAGATTGGCAATCGGAAAATTCGTGGGCGTATTGGTTAGAGTATTGTATAAGTTTTTTATCCCTCATATATATCGCAACGACCTCCTTTCCAAAGAAAACAACACATTAATTAGTAAAAAGAATTTTCTGAGCGTTGCTTGTCTTTCAAAAAATATAATAATAATCCTTCTTACAGTGGTCTACTTTGACACCCTGTGGAATATTCTGTATTAAAACTGGGTGTATTTGCATATAATATTCTGAAAGCTTAATACCTCTCATACAATTTTTTTAAAATCAATAAATACCCTGTAGGAAATGTCGAAAAAGTATAGACGCTTTGTGGACATGTCCCCAAAAAGTCACACAAAATAGTCGACAAAAGTGGTGACTTGTAGACACTTGACCCCAGGCTTCCTACAGGGTATTTATAAAAATTACGATCTCAAAAAATAATTTTATACCAGAGATTGTAATATTTGGCATTCTACAAATCACCCTGTATTGAAACAAGGTGCTTGTATGTCTTAAATGCTTCCCTATTATCACACGGTTCCTTTAATTGAAAGGCAAAACTTAAAATCAAGTTTTATAATAATTTAATAAAAAGTATTTTGTTTTCATTAAATTTTTTTAAAAATTTATAAAACATTTTGTTAATACTATTTTTTCGAATAACTTTTTCACAAAATTTTCAAATATCTAAATATGTTATTTCTGCATTGACAAAATCCCAAAAATCCGGGGATTTTATCATTTTATCATTCTTGTTTCACGGGAAATAAAAAAGTACGGGGAATCCCAAACCCTGGCCTTTCAGAAAGTAACCAGTCAGGACGGCCGATAGTCTTGAAACGTCTCTCCTTCTCCTACGGCCCAGATCGTAGTCCGGCCATGTAAGTCTCGCGGTCCTACAAGTGTTCTGTTCATATCTATTGCTCCTCGCCTTCCGGAGTGCTCGTTGATCCCATTTATTATGGTTCCTAGCAGTGCAGCGACTGACATCGCTGTGGAGACATTTAGGCAGACACTGCTCTTGCCAATTATCGTAAAAGTCTCTGTGGTCGGGGACCCATACTAACGTAATCACACTTAAAAAAGTTTGTAGGTTAAAAGAACTGAAAATATCATTTAAAAGAAATGATATTTCATTTAAAAACCGGTCTACTTAATTTTCATTTAAATTAAATGCCATTTGTTATTTATTTTTAAATGTTGATTAATCAACTGACACATCCGTAAGAAACAAATGATATAATCAGTTAAAATAAATGTCAAAATTTTACCCACAAATCCTTAAAAAATAAATGTTTTTTCATTTATTTGAAATTATTTCCGTTTTTTGTATTTGTGTATGTATGTGTGTTTATGAAGTTCTTGTAATTTGTATTGAAAAATTTTGTATATATACAACCAATTTAAATAAAAAAACAAATTGAAATTCTTTGAATATTTTTTTTTTTTGAAACAGTCAGCAAACAAAATTTAAATTTGTAATAACTGTTACGGACACAAATAAACCACAAGCTTCCGTTTTGTGGGTAAATTTTTATTAAATTTCAAACAAATGAAAAAAATAAATGAAACTGAAAAAAATCGGTAAATGATAGTAAATTATTTCGAATAAATGTATAAAAAAGTTAATATAGATATTTCTTTGAAAAATAAATGTATCTTCCTTTATTTTTAAATGGAACGGAAAACTTTTTTATTAAACTACAAACAGTTAACTACATAATATTCTGAGTGCAGGGACCAGCAACTTAGCCTCGATAGTTCCTCTCTACAATGACAGATGAGGTCGGAAGATGCAAAGTAGGAGTTCAAGGACGTAAGCGCCGTCTGTTTTTCTGAGCTAGAGCTGTTCACAATTACGAGGACGGATCAATCGGTCCGCGACTTTACGAACTTCCCTCGTAGTTATATGAAATACAACACTGCTCCCATCAATAGACTACTTTCAAATTTTGTGCAATTTCCGTCATTTACTTTGCGTTTAACAGCTGTTCAAAACATACAACCTCTTGGCTTTTTTTAAAATGGATAAAAGTGAATTTCGAGTGCTTATTAAACATTATTTTTTGCGAAAAAAAACCGTTAATCAAACGTAAAAATATTCACGATATGGTGTTGGCCGATCGGAGTTTGAATGTGCGATAGACAGGGGCATCTTACATGGCTCAGTGGTTTCAATTTTGAACATCCGCTTGGGTATGAGAAAGCTCTCCGCAATATGGCTGCCGCGTTTGCTCACAATCGACCACTAACGGAATCGTGTGACAGCTTAATTTCAATGGGAAAAATCCATGAAGTATACTACGAATTGCCCCCTCATTGGCCTTATTCTCCGGATTTAGCCCCCAGTGACTATTTCCTATTTCCAAACCTAAAGAAATGGCTCGGTGGAAAGAGATCCAGTTTCAACGATGAAATTATTGATCAAACAAATGCCTATTTTATGCACCTCGAAAAATCCTGCTGTTAGTACTCTATTAACAGGTGGTACTTGATGGGAGCAGTATTGCATTTCATATAACTACGAGGGAAGTTCGAAACGTCAAGGACTTATTGATCCGCCATCGTATTAACAGGCTTCTCTTATGGCCAGAATATCCGGCTGAAAGGCACTAACATTATTAGAAGCCGTGTATGTCGCATGCGCTAAAAAGACTCCTAGAGTCTACCCCACAACTTATCTTTGAGCGATCAGTGTATGTCCAGATGTCAACTCCCAACGTTGGATCCTACCTTCCCCATTCCTCCGTTGAAGGGAAGATGAGGAGTAGTGAGACTGTAGTCTGAGCTAAGGGGCCAACTGACTTATAACTCCAGCATGTTCCGCACTGCTAGCAGAAGCTGCGATTACTTAATAATCAATAGAAACAATTTGAAGCGTAGAGTTCAGAGAGGAAAGTCCTTATCGCATCAGTAACTCCAATACAAAGCGAGCGCTGAAGCCCACCACACATTAGTGCTGTAAGTGAGTATTGGGCATGCGATGGCCGTGTACATCCTTAACACCATTAGTGGACTTCAACCTCATCTTGAAACAAACATTTCCATACAACAAACATCTTGTTAGGTTTCCACAGTAGGTTTGAGTCCAAGACGATGCCAAGATGATTAGCATATTCGGAAAAGGCGAATTTACAGCCCTGCAGCCGCAGTAGACTGAGGCTCAAAGTGACTCTATTGGTAAAAAAATACAAGTGCTGCTTTACTCGAATTCACTCCCAGATCACTGCTAGTGAAAACAAACAATTTGTAGGTCTCTTAGTTTCTTCTCCTCTACTGAATATACAACGTTCACTAAGATCTGAGTATTCATGTTAGGATACCATACCGGAAAACCACAATATTTTCTGTTTAATCCAAAATTGTTTTAGCTATTTCTGCTAACGTGTTATGAACTGAATTCACAATTTATACTACAAATGCTTTAAAATATATTAATACTTTATTTTTTTTTTAAAACTTCAAAAACCAAATAATGAAATTAGGTCAAGTATAATTTTGCAAAGGTTTCTCACCAGCAATTTGAATGTAAGGAAAGTAATTATTAGCATTTAAAACAACACAAATAATTGCGGAAAATCCATTTCAAAACAAAATAGACACGAAAATTATGTATATGCACACAAAAATAGCACACAGAAAATCAATATAAAGCGCAAAACTCAAATGGGCCACCAAAAAAGTTAAACTCTAACTATCATCATGTTGCGCATGCTTAGCCAGCACGATTTTTTGCTGTTGTGTTTCTTATTAACAAAACAATAATTTATGTTGGGAAACTTTACAATACATTTTTTTTTGTTTGTGCTTTACACTAACGTAATGAAGCAAGACCACAAAAAAAAATCAGCTAAAACAGAATTCAAAATTTAAACAAGAAACCAAAAATTGTAATACAAGGAAAAAACCTACATTTACAAAAATGGAACAAAAGGTGTTACCCATAAAAAATCGACAATATTAACAACACTGCAAAAAAACGTGATTAATATATATTTAACATTATTTTTTTGCAAATAGTTTTCTTCTATGCACCACTAACAAAGAAATATCTGGGTAAATAGTGAAATAAATATTAAAATCAAGTTAAGGAAAATATTTATTAAATGTTTGTAAAATTTGGTTTGCATAAATCTTCTTTCACATTTCATTTAAAAACTTTCAACTTTTCACTTGACTGAATGTTGTTGTTGCTGCTATTGCTGCTTTAGAAGGTGTTTAGTTATAATCTAAAAATTTCTTATTTAAAGGAAAATTTTTACAATTCACTAAATTTTCCATAACCACTTCACAAATCAAGGGGGGGGGGGGGGGGGGGAGTGTTAACAGAAATTTGCAGTAGGAAAATATTTATAAAAAGTCAACACTTAAATATGTAAAAGGTGTTGCTTGAAATCGATTTTAAATTGAGCAATAAAAGTTTAATCTAAAATTAAATGTGGAGCATTGGAAATTATTTAAATAAAATGTAGAGGGAATATAGACTTTTTTATATATAACAATCTTAAAAGTCTGATACTTTGGATATATTAAGAAAAATATAGACTTCTTTTCCTAAAGGTTTTCTTCATTTAATAAATTTGTTTAATTTTTTTGCAGGAGAATTCAAAATTTTAGATTTCTAGATTAAAAAGTTAGCTCAGGTTACCAAAGGGTGCACTTTTATCCTCTAAGCCCGTTTTTCACGCTATTGCACTCAAAAAAAAAAAAAGGAACTAGAATTTAGAAAAATTAACTTATTTAGAGAAAAAATTGAAATGAAAAAGGCGCCAAAGACACCTTTTACCAATATTTAATAAACTTTTCCTTGAAATTAAGAAACAAATTTTACTTAAAATTTGGTCAAAATTTCTAAATTATTGAAAAATTTTACTACTGAGAAGTAAATTTTAATTAGAAAACAGTAAAATTTCCTCCTAATTAGTTCATACATCATCTAAAATTTTACTGTTAGTTAGAAAATGTTTCCTTGGTGTTAAGAAAAATTTTATTTTATTTAAGTTCATTATATAATTTTTTTTACTAAAAACTAGGACTTAACTTCCTAAAAATAAGAAAAACAAGCTTTTTGCTATACAATTTTGTCTTAAAACTAAATTATATTATACTGAATTCATGTATTTAATATATAAATTAAATTTCATTAGCAAAAAGGTAAACAAATTAAAAAAAATGTACTGCAGGATATCTTGAAACGTAATAAATTGTGACAAAGTCAGATCCTTTTCGTAGTTAATTAACGGTTCTGCTTGAGAGAACTACAAAAATGGACGCCCTACGTGACACACGGCATCTATGGCTAAGGAACACTGGGGGGGGGTCCTTTGTCTTCTTAAATTAACTAATTTAAGGAAAATGTTGCAGAAATACAAAATATCACAGTTACATTTCTTGTTATTATTGGAAAATGGAAAAATGTCATAAGTTTATTTTATGGGATTTTTAGCTTAAACTTTTTTTGACATATACAAATTTAAACTTTTTTATTATTAAGTGAAAAAAAAATAGTTCGATAAAAATAAAGTTTAATAAGAGCTACGTCAATTATAGAAAAGCCATTATGCCGCAATATATAAAATGTGCCTGCGATATTTTGTATTGTAGCCAACAAACAAATTTATTCCATAAAAGCGCAAATTCGAAATTTGTAACCTTTTGCTAACAAAATTTTAAAAATATTTTAAGCTACTTTAAGTTCAATGTTAAAGACTGTTAAGATTAGAGATGGGCATGTGAGCCATTTTTGAATCACGCACCAAAAATTACAATCATGCACGATATTTTTTTTAAATGGTTACTTAAATTTGTTTCCTTTAATCATATTTTTTCTTGGAAATTAGGAAACTAACTAGTTCCAACAAAAAAATCCTATTCCAAATTTTATTATTTTTTAAAAATTAGAAAACTTTTGCTTGAAAAAAAAAATATATTTTATTAAACTTTTTAAAATTTATCTGAAGGAAAATTTTCCTTAGAAATAGTTCTAAAATCAAGTAAATTCTAAAATCAAGTAAATTTTTATTATTACATAGGAAAAAATTTATTACTTTTTGTTTTTAATTGTCTGAACTAATTTTTAGAAAAAAAATCTTTAAAATTAGAAAGTGTTAGACTGAAAAACTGAATTCGCGAACAAAAATGAACACACATTAAGTTCAAGTACTTTCTCGATTTAAGTTAGACACATTTTTTGAACTAAATGGGAGTAAATTTTTTCCTATTTTTTTTTTTTTAACTAAACTTAATTTTATTACATTTGAGTATGCAAATTTCTTGAAACTAAGATGTTTTTTCTTAAAATTAATAAATTTTTATTCAATTGACTGGTTTTTTTTCCTAAAATCAAGAAATATTACTTAGGAAAAATATGAACTAATTCTGAGTATATAAACTATTTCGTTTTTCCTCAAACTTAGGAATTATTATTCTTTTTAATAAAATTTTTCTAAGTTTTAATAAAATTTTACTTAAATTGAGGACAATTTATAAACTATTTTGAAGGAAATTTTTTATTATATTTTATTTTAATATTTAACCAAATATGGTTATATATGAAAGAATATAAGGTTATTTTAAAAAAATTAATGTATTATATAATTATATATGATAATGCATACTCACATACATATGTATTTATATATGATGATATATTATTAGATAAGACAAAATATGATTATATCTAAACTTTTTTACTCGGGAATGTTAAATCGAATTTCCGATAAATTTTGTGTAAAAGTATTGGATTTGTATGAAAATGTATTTTTAGTCTGGTTCGAGATCATAAAATTATTTTTCAAATGAAACATTTTTGTAAAAAAGTAAATCCACCTCCATGATTACTAAATAAATATAAGAAAAATCTTTCATTTGAAAAATAATTTTCTATGATCTCGAACCAGACTAAAAATACATTTTCATACATAGAAGTATCAAAAATATCAACTATAAAATATAAACTTCACTATTATTGGACTTCCCAGCAAAACCACACATTACCAAATAATGGGTAAAGTAATGTATAGCCATAGGGGCCGATGGATTACTTTACACCTTACTTTATTGATGAAGTAATGTATATACCCATTACTTTAGAGGTGATAATGTAAGGGGTTACTTATATGGTTACGAGAATGGAAAAAGTAATGCGTCTAAAAATAGATTTTTTTAAAAAAAGGAATTTTTATTACAAAAAAATTATTACAAATATTTTATTTAAAATATTTGTAATTAAAAATAATGTGGTCATGATGGGAATCGAACCAGGGAACTCTGGTTGCCAGCCAAGAACTCTACCCACTGAGCTATCGACGCATATAGTATTTGATTGCTTTAAACTTAAATGAATTGTTGCGCTTCGTTTTTTCGCAAGTGTTGTCAAAACAAACATACATTACCCTTTTGCTTACAAAAAAATACAAATTAATGTATCTAAAAATAAATTTTCAAATATATTTCAATTATTACTTTACATATATAAATCATATATTACGTAATCAATAATGAGTAACTTATTACTTTATGCTTGCAAAAGGTAACGAGCGCTATCATTACAAGGTAACTCATAAGAATATCGCACCCATTAACAAAGTTTTGCTGGGTTGATTAAAATTATTTGAAACCTATCTAAAGCGTAGAAAATCTCTAAGCCCGGCCGAAGCACGCTACGCACAAGTATTTTTCTCGCACAGAAGAAAACTCCTAAGCGCAGCCGCAGCAATCAGATAGTATTGGATAATAGTGTCAATAAGCCCAAAAACAAAATTGTCATAGCACCCAAAAACTCGGTTGTGCAATTGTGTTATTAAGTTTTGATATTTTTTAAATTAACGCCCAAATTTTGAAGTCAAAAATTACTTTCTTAGAAAATCTTTAAATGTCCAAAATGAAATTAAAAAATAAAACGCGACCGCAGACCCCCTAATTAGACAGTATTAAGTAATAGCCTCAAAAAAATAAAATAAAGCCCAAAAATAAAAATGTCATATCACCCAAAAAATTAGGCTGTGTAATTTCTTGATATAATTTTTTTTGTTTTATTTTTTAGTTAATAAGGCATTGAGTTCTGATGTTCTTATATTAACGCCAAAATTTTTAATCCAAAAATGGCATTCTTAGAAAATGTTATAATGCCCAAAATTAATATTTATTGAAATTTATTTCACATTATATATAAAACAATTTCAAGGAGAACATTAAACAAAAAATCTGTTCATTTTAACTAAAGTCATTATATAAGCTGAAACGCTATTATACATTGTTTCCCCTTTCAAGGTGTTTATAGATGGTTATACCTCATTACTGTTAATTTAAACTACTTTAAAAACCATTACTAAGGTTTCATTTTGCTGCTGATGTTGTTGGGATGCACGTATTAGTATCATGGCAACAATAAACAATTGTATTCACAACTACTTTTTTCAATTAAAACAAGTATGTATGTACATTTGGTTTTTGAGGTTTTTTTTTATGAACACACTTATGAATGGGCTCTTCACTGCTAGTGGTTTTTGGGACAGAAATATATTGATTTATTATCTCTGGAAATTTGCAGCAACAAAGCAAACAAACAGACTTTAATGTCATCATGTAAATTTGCAAATATTACAAACAATAAAAATTCATTTCAAAGACTGTTTAATGGTAAATTGTAAAAAAAATGTTCAGGTTATTTTTTTTTTTTTTATAAACACATAAATCTTATTTAATCTGGTTTATATGAGATTTTGTAATATAATAAACTAATTTGCAATTATTTAATATGTGTATATTAAAAACCACATGATACTGTTATAAATTTACAGGAATTTATAGAAAATGTTTACTTCCTTTTTGGTTTAAAAAGTCTGGTTAAATAATAACCAGATGAAGCCATATGGAAATTTGTTTTTATTTGCAAAACTGAAATAAAAATGTCTTAAGGAAATAAAGTTTTGTGGACTTTTTATCATTTATTGCTAAAGTTTGACTAAGAATATTAAAATAATAAAAGTTATTTCAGTAAGGACATGTATTGGAATCCTTTAATATTTTATAGTTTAATAATCTTTTACATCAGTTTTTTTTTGCATAAAAATTTATTCAAGTTTTTATTTTCCTTTGAAATTTTTCTTTGCCTTAATCAAATGACACTTGTTTAGCCATCAGAATATTTTAAAATAAAACTTCTTACTTTGTAAATGTTGTGTTGTGTTAAGGAGAAAAAAAAAGTTTTCAAAACATTTCATTTTGAACATGACAGCTAGGAAATAAGAAACTTTCTTGAACATAAAATGTGAAACAGTAAAAGTTTTGCATTAAATATTATTTATGATTGTGTCATAGAATTTATTTATTTATCAAGTCTTAAAAAGTTAAAATTTAATTTTTAATTTAAATTGGTGTCATAATATTTAAGCTACATACTGTAAAACTCATTTAAAAATGATTTCATTTTGCATAACAAGCTTTCATTATAAATTAATTTTCTTGTTGCTTAGCTTAATTTGCGCCTTAAACTATGCTTTAGTTTGCCAATTAACTGACTGCCTTAAAGTATGCTCAAAATTTGTTTTATTTATAAGCAAACTGCGTTTGTCATTTATAAATTTCAAAGAAATTTACAACCAATTAAGATGAAATATATATTTAATTTTAAAATGTTATGAAGAAACTTTCAACAACAATTTTTGATGCAATAATATTTTAGCTTATTAAAGTAAAATTAAAAAAAAAAAAAACATAAATCTAATTTAATTTTATATTAAAACATTTTTTATAAAATTTTACTATTACGAAAAATATTTTTGTCTCTATATTGATTCCTTAAACTATGCTGAAAATTAAAAAAAACTGACTGCCTAAAAATATACTTTGATTTTGTTTTATTTATGTCATTTAGGCTGTTCGAACACCATTAGGTGATCAGGTTAAAATAACTGATATTTGTAGCAAACTTTTAAGCTGAGTTTTTAAGACGTCAGTTAAATTTGATTTATTTTAACCGAAAATAAATTATTTCGGCCATTTCTAGCTGGAATATTTTTCTCTTGATTACAAATTTAGTCTTTATCAAAATAAAAAAAAAATAAAAAAAATTTTTAAAACAGTATTCCAGTTGCAAACTGCGTTACCCTATGACGCCCTATGCTTCAGTTGGAGTTAAAGGAAAAAAATAATAATAAACTGCGTTAAGCTAAGTTTATAGATAATCCACATCCTATAAACTAGCTCTTAGTATTCCAACCGACTCAGAATCATATTCTGTGAGGAAAAGTATTTTAAGCTAAATTTTCCGATGTGTAAATACAAAAATATTAAAATTTTTTAAATTTATCTGAACTAAGTTGCATGAAAATTTTCCTTAGAAATAGTTCATCAGTTTCTAAAATCAAGTAAATTTTTATTATAAGATAGGAAAAAATTTATTACTTTTTGTTTTAAATTGTTTGAACTAATTTTTAGAAAACAATTCTTAAAAATTAGAAAGTGGTATACTTAAGAACTGATTTTGGAAATGTCTTTCTAAAATTTAGTTAACAAAAAATGAACACGCCTTAAGTTTAAGTACTTTCTCGATTTAAGTTAGACAGATTTTTGGAACTAAATGAGAATAAATTATGTCCTAAATTTATTTTTGAACTAAACTTAATTTTATTATATTTAAGTATGCAAAATTCTTAAAACTAAAATGTTTTTTCTTAAAATTAAAAAATTTTTATTTAATTGACTTGCTATTTTCCTAAAATCAAGAAATATTACTTAGGAAAAATATGAACTATTTCTGAGTATATAAACTATTTCGTTTTCCCTCAAACTTAAGAATTTTTATTCTTTTTAAGAACATTTTTCTAAGTTTTAATAAAATTTAACTTAAATTGAGGAAAATTTATAAACTATTTTGAGAGAAATTTTTGATTAAATTTTAGTTTATGTATTTTTTTTTTGAGTGTAGCTAATCCACATCCTTAATACTAGGTCTTAGTATTCCAACCGACTCAGAATCATATTCTACGAGGAAAAGTATTTTTAGCTAAATTTTCCGATGTGTAAATACAACTCTAAGAACAAAACGAATTTTGTAGCCACTTTGGTGATTAATAAAGTACTCCAAACTAATACAGTTTTACAACTTAAAAAAAGAGGAAAAATTCCCGTAAAAATTCGTATTAAGTACTGACTATAATACTGGCCCTTAATAATACCCCCTAAACTATGCAACAGTTTTAACAAATCGATAGATCCCTAATGTATACCACATTTTTAATTAAAATTAGTATTATGTGTAAGTTTTATGCCTTTTATCATATTTTTGGATGAACTATTCGTATGCTTAAAATAAATAATAAAAACCATTATCTTATCTAGACTTAGCATTTATCATATAGTCTAACTTATTGGAAATATTTTATGAAATAAAAAAAAAATCAACCTTGTAATTCATATAATTTACTGTTTATTTTAAGATTATGTTAAACATGAAAAAATTTCATCATTCTATTCAAATTAATTTAAGAGTGGCAAAATTTGTGAAATTTTTTTATAACTTACAATAGTTTCTGAAAAAAAAAAGAAAAAAACCTTAAGCTATATTAGTTTTAGAATTTTTTTCTAAAGTTTTTATTAAGAATTTTAGAAAAAATCCTAAATAATTTGTTTTTATTTTTAAAAAGTATACAAACATAAACTCTTGAAGAACTAAGAGAAAGAATGGCAGCATATTAACCCCCAATGGAGTTAATAAAATTGCAACAAATTTATAGAAAAAGTTTTTATAATATTTTGAATATTAATTCAATTTAAAGCCCAGTTTCTACACTCAAAATATTTTGTATTGTAGGTTTAAATAACTAAAAACCGGTTGTCAACCCACTTTTCAGTTAAATCGAAAAAAACGTTTTATTTATTTTTTTTAATGCTAATAAAATAACTTGAAATATTCGAAATAAATAAATGATTTTTAATTTATTTTAATTGCCCATCTAAAAATCCAAATATATATGAGCATACATGATCATACATGGGCCTGTATATGATCATACATGGGCATACATGGTCATATACATCCATACATTGTTCAATATATGACCATACATGATTTCATATATGACCATATATCTTCGGATCCGAAATTTGAGGGTATATGGACGTATATGATCATATACGAGCATACATGAATAATATATTAGCATGTATGATAATATATGCACATATATCACCATATACCCTCAAATTTCGGATCCGAAGATATATGATCATATATGAGATCATGTATGGACGTATATGACCATGTATGCCCATGTATGATCATATACAAGCCCATGTATGATCATGTGTGCTCATATATATTTCGATTTTTAGATGGGTGTTAACAAACTAACAACAAATCCGTTAAAACAAATGATATTTCCTTTACTTTTGTTTGTTAAATTCTAATGAAACATTTAGTAATGGGGTCTAAATGACAAAAAATTTCTTTGTTTAAAACAATTGAAATTTGTTATATAAAAAAAAAGTACTTAAATTCCAATGGGAATTCTTTTCAATATCCAAATTTTAAGCGTTGTAAAATTTCTTACATTATAACGGTTCCATCCTTATTTTAAGAATCAGTAAAGTTGTTTTCGATTGAATAAATTGTTAAATTACAAAAAAAAAAAAAATAACTCAGCAAAAACACGCATTACCTAATAATGAGTCTAGTAATGTAAACTCTAACGTTTTCACGTATTACCCTTCATATTATAATTCTAACATTTTTTTTATGGGATGAGGTAAGGTGTTATGCTTACGTGCAAGCTTACGAAAAAATAAAAAATAATGGGTTACGCGTATACATATTAATAATTGGTTTCTAATAACCAATTATTTTTTATTTTTCCGTAAGAAATTTAATAACACATTATTTTTTTAACCCCTGGTAACCAATAACAATTTAAGTTTAAGTAAGCGACAAGGTAACTCGGTGCAGTTTTGTGAATCCCAATTTCTTATCCGCTTTTTTTCCAAAAGGAATTATATAAATTAACCCTTTGACCGACAAAGGTTGATAATTAAATGTGGCTTGTATCGACAGCGGTTCACACAATACTAACCATTTCGATCAATATGATTTCAGAGGCAGTAGGATCACCACAAATTTATAAATTAATATATGTTTTTGTATAATTTTTGAACACATTATTTCGTAGAGGATGAAAATTTTATTAGGACATAGTCCAGTCCTTTAATTTGTAGAAACATCGAGATATTTGGAACTGTTTAACTCAACTTTTTACAGGATACTGATACAATTTGGGACATATGTATTCCATAGGTCGTCAATGGTCAAAAAGAAGAAGTTTTTGCATAGTTTTAAACATTTTTTGTGCGCATTGAAATTCAAGTAATTTTTTTTTTTTGATTTTTAAAAATTTTCCACTGATTCCAAATTTGGAAAGGATATTTCGAAACTACAGTTAAAACTCGATTTTTACTCCAAGTTATCTTAAAATGTTTGTCATATTCGAATATCAAAACTAATTATATAAGATGTGTCATAACACAAACAAGTTAAAATAAATTAATTCAACACTACTCTAAACTAACTTGTAGAATTTTTCCTGTTCACTTACATGTTGATTTGTTTTATTAAACTCTTTTAATTCATAAATTAATAAAATACACATTACTAAATAATGTTATTTAAACTATTAACAATGACTTATTATTATTTAATTCAAAATAATAAAATAAGTAGCACATTATAGGTAACACATTATATATATTTTGAAAATAATGCTGAATGTAAGGGGTACTCATTAAAAAGTAATATATAAAGTAATGATATGTCATTACCATGATTTCGCTGGGAATTTTTAAATGTAAATTTGTAATATTTGTTCAAATATTTATATTGATTATTAAAATAAAGGAAAAATCGATTAAAACGACAAAATAGTTGCCTTATTGAACGAATTTTCAATTATTTTAACATGTATATTCAGTAAATTTTAAGAAAAAAATATTATGTGCTTAGAGATGTTCAATTGAAATTTTTTGTTTTTAGCTTTAAATTGTTTAATTAATTACATTTCAGAGTCAGGGCGTTTCCAAGAGTTTATATATTTTTTTACCGATTTATGTATTTAATAACAGTCTATGATTTTACAGCATAACTCATTTTGACATTCACATTAAAGCACTGTAATTAAAGTTTACTTATCACATGAGTGTCAAATACAAAGAAAAACAAAAAAATTTAGTTAAAATACAACACAAGTGATACACTCAAAAATTATTGCTAATTACTGCATGTCAGTTGTTTGTGTAGTAATCGGTAGATGTTGTTTCAAATGTTGTTCTTTTAAATTATTATTGCCGATTACTGAATTTCTTAATATTTGTTTAAAGTATTTAGTTAATTTAAATTTTGTAATAAACAACTAACAAGATAAGATTTTATATTAAATTAAATGTAAATTTTTGTTAGTTTTTTAAAGTATAAAAAATACTGCTGGATTTTAGAAAATTTTCTTTAAGTTTATTATTACTCATGTAAAAATCAAAATATATATGAACATACATCATCATACATGAACTTGTATATGATTATACATGAGCATACATGGCCATATATGACCATACATGATTCAATATATGACCATACATGATCTCATATATGACCATATATCTTCGGATCCGAAATTTGATGGTTCATGGCCATATATGGTCATATATTCTCATACATGCTCATATTTTATTGATATATGGTCAAATATGATCATATACATCCATTCACCCTAAAATTTCGGATCCGAAGATATATGGTCATATATGAGATCATGTATGATCGTATATTGAACCATGTATGGACGTATATGACCGTGTATGCCCATATATGATCATGTATGTTCATATATATTTCGATTTTTACATGGGCACATAAAAACGTAATAACAGCAGTTTGATTTTAAATTTAGACTTTAAATTTTTAGTATAATAATGAAGTTTTCTAAATAATTTTTATAACGTTTTTCAAAATTCGTATTACCATATTTTTTTAATTTAATTTTGATTTTATCGAAAACATTTTTTTTTGAGCGTATATCTGCATATAAATTATGAGGGTAGTTGATCAAAGTTGGACACATTTTACACGTATAAAACACGTGTCATACTTTGTAATGACTATGGGAAAATATACATCCATGCAGTTTATATATGTATCACAAAAACATTAACCTTAATTTAACTAAGATTACATTGACTTACATAGAGAAATTTATTTATATACAGGTTGGTTGAAAAGTTCCTGCGCTCACCAAGGGATGGCACTGCTAGCTCCAAACTTTTTTTTCTTAAGTTGGTATAACTGTCCTGAGAACACATGCAAAGTTGCAGGTCATTCTGTTAATTCTTTCTTGTTTACAAGCCATTTGAAGTTGACGTGTCATTGACTTTTTTTTAATATGGAAAAAATTGAATATCGTGCAGTCATTAGATTCTTTGTTTTGAAGGGTTTAAAAGCAAAGGAAATTTATGAACAATTGTTAGAAGTGTATAAGGAGTCCTGACCTTCAAAACGCACCGTTGAATTTTGGGATGGTGAATTTAAACGTGGTCGTACCAGCCTTAAAGACAATCCACGCGAAGGACGACCAAAAACTGTAACCACAGCAGAAATCATTGACCAGGTACATAATATGGTTAGTAAAGATTCAAGTTTGACTAAGCGTGAAATTGCTAATGCCATAGGCATCTCAGACGAACGAGTTCTCCATATTTTACATGAAGAATTACGTATGAAAAAACTGTTTGGAAAGTTAGTGCCGCACACATTAACAATTCAACAAAAACTGGATCGAAAACAAATTTCTCAGCGTAATTTGGAGCGTTTCAAACCGAATAAAATCGACTTCTTGCGTCGTTTTATAACTATGGATGAGACTTGGATCTACCACCATGATCCTAAATTGAAACAAAAACGTTTACAATGGACTAAAGCTGGTTGTTCAGCTCCAAAGCAGGTGAAGTCACAACGATCAGCAAAGAAGGTTATGGCATCAGTTTTTTGGGATGCAAAAGGAATTTTGTTGATTGATTGTCTTCATAAAGGTAAAACAATCAACTGTGAATATTATTGCAGCCCTTTGGATTGGCTGGATGAAAAAATTCGTGAGAAAAGACCTGGTTTAAAGAAAAAAAAAATAATTTTTCATCAAGACAATGCACCTGCTCACAAAAGTGTTTTGACGATGGCAAAATTCAAAGAATTAAAGTACGGATTGCATGCACATCCACCGTATTCACCAGATTTGGCTCCCAGTGACTACTATCTCTTCAGAAATCTCAAACAATTCCTTCGTGGAAAGCAATTTTCGTCGAATGAAGAGGCCATAGCAGCCGTAGACGGTTATTTTGCAGAGCTTCCGGAAAACCATTATAAGGATGGGATAAAATTATTGGAAGATCATTGGAACAAGTGAATTGAGCTTCTAGGAGATTATGTTGAATAAAAAAATATATTTCGTAACAAAAACAGTATTCTTTCATTTCGAGCGCAGGAACTTTTTAACCAACCTGTACATACATATATAATTAAATCAATTATTATATTATGTTTAAATTAATATTTTATGTTTTTACAAACAGTTATGTTAACCATGAATCTTATTAAAGTAAATATGATAATAGTAATAAGTAAAAACATATTTTAATTTTAGTTGCATTTTAAAGATTTTTCTATTTAATTCAATGTTGTTTCGGATTGAATAAAAAAATAAATATTTTCTTTGTTTAGGGTCAATTACATTTATGATAAATGATACAAAAGGAATAATTTTTTTTCAGTAGTTAAAAAAATATCAAATCAAATTTTATTTCATATGCAGATACAATACATAAATTGAAAAATATTCAATTTGCTATCATCTGTTTTTGTCTCTTTTTTCTAATTTGCATATTTTTTCTTACTGTTACAGCATACATGTCAATGTAAATTTTGTATAGAAAAATTATAATTTTTTTTTCCTAACAACCTTATACAGTTATTTAACCACCCTCTCACTAAATATGGTAACAAACGACCAATAAAAAATAAACTTTTAAACAGAAATTTTAAGGAATGTATTCTTATTATCATGATAGAAATTAAATAAAACGTGTAAAATAAAAAATAGCGACAAAGTTTGTATAAAAAAAGACAAAGTTTGAAGCAAAAAAAAAAAAAAAAAATTTTGAGCTGAAAAAAATTTTCTGGCTAAATTTTTTTTTTATAAAAACACAAAATCAGAACAATTTGTATGCAAAAATAACAAAACAATTTGTATGCAAAATTATACTTGAAATATTATGTAGATAACTGTTTGCAGTTTAATAAAAAAGTTTTCAGTTCAGTTAAAATTAAAGATACACACATTTTTTTTTTTCAAAGAAATATCTATTTTAACTTTTTTATACATTTGTTTAAAATGATTTACTGTCATTTATGGATTTTTTCAGTTTTATTTATTTTTTCATTTGTTTAAAATTTAATAAAAATGTATCAACAAAACAGATATCTTTGGTTTATTTGTTTACGTTACAGTTATTAACAATTTAAATTTTGTTTGCTGTCTGTTTCAAAAAAATATTCAAAACATCCCAATTTGTTTTTTATTTAAATTGTTTGTTTATATAGAAAATTATTTTAATTCAACTTCATACACACATATGGTCATTCACACAAAATGTGCCTATGAACTGTGTGAGTATACATTGTGTAGATTAAAAAAAAAAAACTACAAAGAAAAGGAAACATTTCTAAATAAACAAATAAATCAGTTATTTTTTACTGAATTGTTAAGTAAATTGTTCTTTTTACTGATGTGTCAGTTGGTTAAACAACATTTAAAAATAAATAACAAAAACCATTTGATTTAAATGAAAAGTAAGTACACCGGTTTTTAAATGAAATATCATATCTTTTTAATGGCATTTGTTATAATTATAACTTAAAAATTATTTTAAGTTAAACTTTTTTTCTATTTTCAAAGCCAAACTGCTCCATTAATCTAGGATAAAATGAGCAATCCTGCTTGTGGCTTCCCGCGTGGCATAAATGTGACGGACATCGCTAGATTGACTTCAAATATAAATATATACTTTTGGGATCTTATAGCCAGCTTCATAGTAAACACTTCACGGATCATTTGAATTCACGGATTAATTAATTAAAGTGTTTTTAATAATTTTTTTTCAGCTGGATGTTCAAGAATGAGTATCTCTAACGTTAGTAAGGCTCAAAATACTGCAGTCTTAAAATCTCGAGAAAATTTTTCTCTTACGTGGTAGATGTTATTTTAGTGTTGACTATAATATTTGCCGCTTTTTTATAAAAAAAAAATATTTTTTAAACTTCCTTTTTATAAACAACTACCTTAATTTTTGTACAAAAGTACGCCTTTTTTGATTGTTGTGAACAGCAAATCTGGTGATATGGGATCTAATCAGATACCAGATCTCTTAATATCTAAGACAAGACCGTAGCTATTTGAATCGTTTTCAAAGGCACCAAAATAATTATTTATGTATAAAAGGTGTTTATTTCTTATTAAATCTGATGGGCATATAATAATATCTAGAGCAATTATACATGGTGCGTTGAATTTGTCTAGATTTGATTAGATCTAAATAAATCTCAAATTTGTCCCCAATTTCGAGATATAAATAGATTTAGTACAATCTGATTTTTTTTACACGGGGTTTTACAAAAACTAGTGTGTTTTACAAAAACTACCGTGTCTTACAACAACTAGCGTATTTTACCAAAACTACCGTGTTTAAAAACAACCATGGTTTACAAAAACTACCGTGTTCTACAAAAACTACCGTGTTTTACGAAAACTACCGTGTTTTACAAAAACTATTGTGTTTTACAACAACTATTGTGTTTTACAAAAACTACCGTGTCTTACAAAAACTACCGTGTTTTACAAAAACTACCGTGTTTTACAAAAACTACCATGCTTTACAAAAACAACCGTGTTTTACAAAAGCAACGCTGTTTTACAAAAACCACAATGTTTTACAAAAAACAAACGTGTTTTACAAAAACAACCGTGTTTTGCAAAAACTATCGTGTTTTACAAAACTACCGTGTTTTACAAAACCTACCGTGTTTTACAAAAACAACCGTGTTTTACAAAAACAACAGTGTTTTACAAAAAACTACCGTGTTTTACAAAAACTACCCCGTTTTTGGAAAACAACCTTATTTCAAAACAATCTGTTTTTAAAAACTATCTTTTTACGAAAATTTTACTTTACTTTTTTTTTTATAAAAAACACCATATTTTATATAAAAAGTCAGGCTTTTTATACAATTTTGAATTTGTATCACATTTAAAATTTTTATAAATTCTTTGCCATCTCTGCTTTATAGCTAATCTGCAATTACTATTAACATACGTATAGAGTAAAACAGACATTGACTGACTGACGGTGCATACTGGGGGTACTGGGGTACTCGTATCACTACACATGGTTACACATACAATTTGTTAAATCGAAACTTAACTACAAACAAACAGCATAAAATGCAACCATGCATAACATTTTATATGTTGACAATGTATATACATATATATGATCAACAACAATACCAACAGTTATAAAAAATTGTTAAATTACATTATTACAATAACGGTTACTTTGGGTAGTTTAGTATGCAAAGGTGGTGGGAGAAAGAGAGAGAGAAAGAGTCATTAGAGGTATAATATGTTTGCACATTAAACCTAATTATGTTTAACAACAAATATACATAAATAGAGGAGAAAAAAATTGTGTAACATTACATAAATTGATAAATTATTATACAAATTTTGCAGATTGGTAGGTGAAATATGGATAGTTTTGAATATATTTGCATAATATTGGAGAAAAGACCCCCCAAATGAAAAATTTATAATTTGTATAAAAATGTTACAGCCATAGAAATAAAACGTTTGCTTGATTTATTTCCGCTTTCAGACAAGCACTTTATGAATAAGAAATATATTTTGTTAATCCTTTAAATAATCAAGCTCGAGTTTTAAATTCTTTTTAAAGTATTTTTTTTTTATTTCTAAAAATTCTTAATGTTGCCAATATTTGCTGAATCATCTTCCAGGTGTATATTTTGAATGTTTATTTATAAAAAACTAAAATAAACTTAAGTTTTAATAGTGTATTTTACTTAAATTGAATTTATATCATTTATGAATCAAATTTAAAAGAGACTTAACATTTTTACAGAAAAGTGGTGAGGATATATATATCAGTTTGTCATTCCGTTTGTAACATGTCGAAATAAAGGTCTAAGACCCCATGAAAAGTCCTCGTCTTTTCGAACTTCCCTGACTTTTCGGACTTTGTCGTAGTTATATGAAATGCAACACTGCTTCCATCAATTACCACCTGGTTATAGACTACTGCCAAATTTTGAGCAAGTTCCGTCATTTACTTTGCGTTCAACAGCTGTTGAAAACATACAACCTCGTGGATTTTTTTAAAAATGGGAAAAAAAAGTGTATTTCGAGTGCTCATTAAACATTATTTTTTGCGAAAAAAACCGCCAATCAAACCAAGGAAAAGCTTGATAAATACTATTGGGACTCTGCACCATCGATTTCAATGGTAAAAAAGTGGTTTACTGACTTTCGTTGTGGTAGCACAAGTACAAAAAACGCTGAATATTTTGGACGGTCAATTGAGGTCAATATACCCGAAAATGTCGGAAATATGCACGATATGGTGTTGGCCGATCGAAGAGTAAAAGTGCGTGAGATTGTAACTGGCGATTTGTAACTGTGGATGAAACATGGATCAATTACAACACTCCGGAGACCAAGCAGCAGTCTAAACAATGGGTTTCTCCGGGTGAACCGAAGAAGACCATGGTAAATTTGTCGGCCAATGAGATGATGGCAACTTTGATGCACGCGGGATAATCAACATCGATTAGCTTCAAAAGGGAAAACAATAAACGGCAAATATTATGCCAACTGATTGGACCGATTTAACGAGAATTAAAAAAAAACAACTCCATATGACCAAGAAAAAAGTTATTTTTCATCAAGATAATGCACGAGTGCATACGTGTGCAGTCTCAATGGCAAAATTCCATGAATTGGTCTACGAATTGGTACCTCATCCGCCATATTCTCCAGATTTAGCCCCCAGTGACGATTTCCTATTTCCAAACCTAATGGAAATGCCTATTTTATGAACCTCGAAAAATCTTATTTTTTGGAAGAGATACAAAAATTGGAGAAACCTTGGACTAAGTGTATTGAGCTAAAATGAGATTGTGTTGAAAAATATTTTTTTTTTGCATTCAAAAACTGACAGACTTATTGATCCGCCCTCGTATATTCGTGATACTTATGCAATTTTAAAGTCGATTTAGTGATGTCTGTCTGGTGATCACGACGCGAAGACCCAAGGGGGGTGTTCATTTATACCCAGATTAATGGACACTCTCCCGAGCAGTTTGGTATTGAAAATGAGCGAAATCAGTCCAGCGGTTAAAAAGTTATGAGTAATAATGTGAAGGTACCTCTAAATTTTCCATAGTAGCGACTGGTACGTTATATTATTATATTTTTACACCAATCGCTTAGAAGTGAATAATATTTTGTATTCACCTTAAATATATTTCCTAAAATAATTTTTTTCACCACAAAAAATTTTTTTTACCCAAAAAATTTTTTCCCCCTTAAAAAAATTGTTACACATCCATAAAAGTTTTTCACCTCAAACATTTTTTTTCACCTCCATAATTTTACTTCAAAAGTTGTTAACATTATTTGTATCAAAAACAGTAGAGAACATTTTTTTTGTTTACTTGTTTTTTTTTTTTAATTCAATACTTTTATGGTTTAGAGAAAAATGGGTGAAGTGAAAACAGGTAATTTGTATAACAAACATAGGGAATTTTCAAAATAGCTTCTGGCATCACTGCTTTCAAGTAAAAAGTATTGCTTTTACCATTTCCTGTCATGAACATCCCTATTATTTATTCACTCCTCATAAAACTTTTTAATTATCTATGCAAATCTTTATACATGATGTTTTTAAGTATAAAAAAAAACTAATTAACATCTTCTAGAGATCTTTCAGATTTTTTTTTTGTTTGTTATCATTAAGTTTAACAAACTGTGACATTACCGTGTTAATCACATCAAATACAACTTAAGTAATGAAGAAAAAACAACACTAAAATTTCATTTAAAGAAAAGTAAAATGAAGAGGCGTTGTTGTCTTAACGTACGTAAACATATAAGATGTACTACAAACATAAACTGTATGAAGTGTAACCAACATCAATATGTAATGATATCAAAGAGGATCGATCATTCAAATAAATTTATTTGCCTCAAAATTTTGTAATATATCCAAAAGTTTTATTATTTTTAGAATTTCTTCTATACAAATTGTTTGATTTTGCAGCAATTAAACATTATTAAAGCTGTCTATAAATTTATCATTTCTACGCTTAAATAATCAATTTATAACCAAATTTATGTGCTGGTATAGTTCAGCATTCATAATAATCATTCGTTGTTGAAATGTAATATGTGTGGCATGAAAATATTTTGAAATTTATCGATGAAAATTTACAGGAAGCTGCTGTTCGCAGGCAATATATTGTACAAAGTCATCATTTAGTCAATGATACTTAACATGGCGATGTGATATTTGAAAATAATCATAAAATGACGAAAAAATTAGAAGTTAATTTTTTTTTAAAAATTCTAAATTTACAACATAAAAAAAACAAACGAAGAATGCTCAGTGAGAAAAAAGTCATAATAAATTAATTATTATTTCATATTTGAGTTTTTACAAACATTTTTTAATTAATTTTGAATCTTATTGAAGTAAATATGATTCTTGTAAAAATAATCTTTTTTGTTTTTAAATTTAAATTTTCATATCAAAGCTGTTTCTTTTTAATTTAATATTATTTCTGCCAGATTCCATTTTTTTCTGTGCACATCTATTTAAAAAAATTTGATGGACAAATATGCAATAATTTTTTTAAAAATTTGAATTTTTTAAGCAAGAATTGAAATAGTAAAAAAGTCAAAATTAAACGTTTGGAAATTTTTATTCATTAGCATTTTTTAATGCATTTTTTAATGCATTTTGTTATAAAAATCATTAGTTATTTAAATTTATGTATAAAAAGTTTTATAAAAATAACTCAAATTTTATAAGTTTTTTTCTTTAGTTTGAGAATTCTGGAGTTTCAGATTCCCATTGTTTTATACACTCACCAAAAAAAGTCTGTAATGGCAACTGAAAATTTTGCTGTTATTACGGGAAATTCTGCTAATTTGAGCCCAGCGATATTTTTTGCTAATCTTAGCAACACATGTCTGCTGACGTGTAGTACAATGAAATTAGTAGATAAATTAGTAGCCGCTACTAAATTTTAGTAGACTTTTTGTAAAGTGGAATTTAAAATCTGTTTGCTAAAATCAGCAAAAAAAAGTTACTAAATATTATTAATATTAGTAAAAAGCTTTGAATTTATTTTTCTTATCGAGCATCAAAAATTTTGATTTTATTTTTAAAAAACGAATTAATCATTTTGTTTTAATTTGGTAATTTCTTTAAAAAATATTTTGGTCAATTTTTTTTTTACTTTTAAGGTTAAATTTTAATTGTTTTTTGGGCGGATTTTTAGAACTAAAAAACCTTTTTAGTGCTATTTTAAGTGGATGTCCTCTTTTTAGACATGAGTCAGTATCTTCACTTCCGATTCCTTTTTTAATATATGTAACATTTTAAAGAAATTTAAGTTTGTAGGTGTAAGTTTTAATTAGAAAAAACATTTCCTTTAATATCCACTTTTTTAAAATTAGTACTATTTTTTGCTAATTTTAGCAAATCCGTTTTCAAAAATTTGTAAAATGATTTCTGAAATTAGCAACGAAAATTTGTAAATATTCTGTAAAAATTCTGTAATTTGTAAAATGTAAATAGCAAAAAGATTTGCTAAATAATAATATTTTACTAAAAATCAGTACAAAAATAGTACAGTGCGATTGAAAACCGTTTACAAATTTTTCTACAAACTTTTTTTTCTGAGTGTATAGCAAAATTGTCCAGAATCTGAGTGATTTACTATAGAATTTTTTTTTTAAATCTATTTTTCTTTTTTAGAAGAAATCCTTAGGATCTACAAGAAGATTTTTTTGAATGTGAGTTATTTTTAGAGGTAATATCTAATTTACACTGAAAATTATACTCGCAGAAGTCGGATTAACTGTTAATTAATTTTTTAATCTGAAGAATATTTCTAAACGACTCTGTATTCACACTACTAATTGTGTACAACTCTGTTGTCATACCGACTCTTTATTTTGTTATACTTAAAACAAACATTAACGCCGACATTTTCTATTTGCCGAATCACGATTGTCGCCACCTTGGTATTGGGGGGGTCAGGAACCTGGGCGGGTCTGGTTCCTGGGAGGTCAGGTACCTGGGGGGCTGGTACCTGGGAACACAGGTACCTCGGGCAGCAGGTACCTGGGGGAGCAGCTATCTGGGTGGTCAGGTACCTGAGGGGCAGGTACCTGAGGGGCAGGTACCTGAGGGGCAGGTACCTGGGGGTCAGGTACCTGGGGGACAGATACCTGGGGGACAGATACCTGGGGGCAGGTACCTGGTGGGGCAGGTACCTGGGGGGTCAGGTACCTCGGGCAGCAGGTACCTGGGGAGCATCTGGGTGGTCAGGTACCTGAGGGGCAGGTGCCTGGGGGTCAGGTACCTGGGGGACAGATACCTGGGGGATAGATACCTGGGGGCAGGTACCTGGGGGGGGCAGGTACCTGGGGAAACAGGTACCTGGGCGGGTCAGGTACCTGGGGGTCAGCTACCTGGGGGCAGGTACCTGGGGTGTGGGGTACCTGGGGGGTCAGGTACCTGGGTGCATAGGTGGTTAGGTACCTGGATGGTCAGGTACCTGGGGGCAGGTACCTGGATGGTCAGGTACCTGGGGGCCAAACTTTTAAATGTCATAAAATGCATATGCAAAGTGTCTTAACTGAAAGTAAGTTGATAAATTTTGCAGACTAAACGAGCTATAACAATACTCAGAATTTAAATATTTTTTTTTATAAAAAAAATTCTTGGAACCTGAAGGTTTTTTTTTTATAAAAAAATTTTTAGAACCTGATGTTAATTTTAAAGATAAAAATCCTTAAAATCTAAGAGGTTTTCTTAAGCAAAAAGTCCTTAAAGTGTGATGAATTTTTTATAGAATAAATACAACAGTTTCTGGGGGGAATTTCTGTAAGAAAAGACCCCAGCATTGTAGAGTTTTCTATAGGAAAAAAATCCACAAGATTTTGAAGCTTTTCTTAGCAGAAAGTCCCCATAATTTAAGCTGTTCTATAAGAAAGTTTTTACAATCTAAGAATTTTATTATAGAAAAAAGTTCTTAAGAATCTTTGGGTATTTTTGCTAGAATAACGTGCTTAGAATCGAAGAAAAATTCTCTAGGAAAAAGTTTTCAGAATCTGAGGCTCTTTCTATAGCAAACGCTTTTCAGAATCGGAACATTTTTTTTATAGGAAAAATTTATCTGAAAACGTTCTCAGAATCTAAGAATTTTTTTCAGCAAAATACCCTTAGAATTTACTAGAAAAAATTCTTAATAATCTGAGGATATTTGTCTAAAATATGAAAGTTTTTCGATATAAAAAAATCTTTCGCTAGGAAAAGGTCTTCCAAATCTGAGAGTCTTTTTATAGGCAAGTGTACTTAGAATCTGTGACTATTTCTATAGGAAAAAGTTTGCAGAATCTGAGCATTTTTTTTTATAGACAAAAAGTTCTCGGAAAAGGTCCTTAGAATATGAGATTTTTTCTGCTGGAATTTATATATTGAAAAAATTCTCAGAATCTGCGGTTTTGGCTGAAGGAAAATTTTTCCAAAATTTATGGTTAACCCAAAAAAAATTAGGTCGAAGAACCTGAAGATACACTCAGAAAAAAAAGTTAGTAGAAAAATTTGTAAACGGTTTTCAATCTCACTTTACTATTTTTGTACTGTTTTTTAGTAAAAGAGTTATTATTTAACAAATATTTTTGCTATTAACATTTTACGAATTACAGAATTTTTACAGAATATTTACAAATTTTTGTTGCTAATTTTAGGAATCATTTTACAAATATTTAAAAACCGATTTTAAAAAAGTGAATATTTAAGGAAATTTTATTTTTAATAACAACTTACACCTACAAACTTAAATTGCCTTAAAATGTTACATGGATTAAAAAAAGAGGATCGGAGGTGAATATACCGACTCATGTCTAAAAATGGGACATTGACTTAAAATAGCACTAAAAAGTTTTTTTAGTTGTAAAAATCAAACAATTGACAAAAAATTTGACAAAAATATTTTTCAAAACAGATATTACCAAATTGAAACAAAATGATAAAATTGTTTATATTTTTACAATTTTTAAGCCTTTGATTTTTTTTTTAATTTTGTCTAAAATATTTTTTGAAAAAAATAAATAAAATAAAAAAATTTTAATGCTTGATAAAAAAACTAAATTTGAAATTTTGTACTAATATTAAATTTTTTATTGCTGATTTTAGCAAACAGATTTTAAAGTCTACTTTACAAAAAGTTTACTAATATTTAGTAGCCGCAGCTAATTTTTTCTACAAATTTCATTGTACTACAGGTCTGCAGACATGTATTGCTAAGGTTAGCAAAAAAATGCCGCTGGGCTCAAATTAGCAAAATTTTCCGTAATAACAGCAAAATTTTCAGTTACCATTACTGACTTTTTTTTGGTGAGTGTATAGTGATGTAGGGTATAAATATTTTTTGAATGGATAAACTCCCTCTCCCTGTATGTATGATTTGCAAAAAGAAAAAAAAAATCAACTAATCAACTAATAATATAGGGTCCGTCAAATAACTTTTTTTTTTGAAAATGCTATAAAAAAAACTACTGAATATTTCCTAAAATTTCTTTTTTTATTTGAAAGTACAATCCTTCCGGTTATTAATGGAAAATAATTTCATTCAAATGGCTGCCTCGGCTGGCCATGCAGTACCCTACACGATCGGTCCAATTTTTAAGCACATTATCGATTGTGTGCAGCTGTATTTCACCAATGGCTTCACGAATATTGTCCTTTAAAGCGTCAATTGTCTCTGGCTTGTCGGCGTAACACTTACCTTTGACGGCACCCCACAAATAATAGTCCAACGGTGTCAAATCGCAGCTCCGAGATGGCCAAACGACTTCAGCTCTGCGGCTGATAATGCGATCTTTAAAAACAGGGCGCAAAACATCGAGTGTAGCTTCGGCTGTGAGGCACGTAGCGCCGTCCTGTTGAAACCTAATGTTGCCAATATCCTCCTCTTTAATTTTTCTGAACAAAAATTCGTTCAACATGGCCCGATAACGATCGCCATTGACTGTAACGGCCAGCCGAGGCAGCCATTTGAATGAAATTATTTTCCATTATTAACCGGAAGCATTGTACTTTCAAATAAAAAAAGAAATTTGAGAAAATATTCAGTAGTTTTTTTTATAGCATTTTCAAAAAATAAAAGTTATTTGACGGACCCTATATATTTTCAAAATTTTGTTGTTGTTTTGTTTCCATTGACAGCTACTACTATTTATGGTGATGCATTGAAAGCTCTTTCAGTGCTGCACTTCCTTTTGGAATTAACACTTTGCTTAGCTCGCTGTCTGTTGATTATGTTTGTTTTTGCTTATGCAAGCAATGACATGCGTTTTTTTTTTGTAATATATTTCTAAACAAAAGCTGTACTCTACAAATGTTCCCTTACCTCCAACACTGCTGTTTTGAAATCCAATGTGTTACCATTGTTTTGTCATGTTTTTGTACTAAAAAGACACAAAAAAAAAATAAAGAAATGTGCAACTTTTAATAGTTTTTTGCTGCCATTCTCTATTATAATGGTGGTCTCTGGTGATGCATATTATTATTACTATTGATAAAACAAACAACAAATAAAAAATGTGATATTTTTTTGTGGGTGGGGACTTTGACAGTTGAGGTTTCTTTTTCTATCATTTGTTTATTTTCATATGTATGAAAATTGTTTTTTCTACTTTTCACTACTTTTTTTCCCCCTTTACGTATTGAAAAGTGAAAATTATGTTAATGTTGGGTAATAGTATATGACAATATTATCAAATGACATCCGTTTGTAGCAAGCAACAAACAGCACTCTGAACAATATCTCCTAGCGCTGTTGGGATTGTGGGTATGCCCTTGTATGCGATTGTTATACATATCACAGAGAAAGAAATAATTGTATGGAAAAAAATTGCAAACTTTAATAACACATTGACATACATACATATAAATATATCTTTTCTAATACATTAAGCTTAATGTGTTTTGCATACAATATGTGACAAGATAAGATTTTAATATTAAAGGAAAATTTTCTAGAGAAATTAATTTAATAGCATTAATAGTATTAAAAATATTTATGCTGCACTGGAATAAAAACTTTTTAAAGATTTTTATATTATTGCTTTTGTAATTGAGCTTGTTAATACCCGAGTAAAAAAAAATATTCTGTAACCTTTTTTAATAATATATTATCATATATAAATACATATTTCGGTATGCATTATCATATATTGTTATATATTAATTTCATACACTCAAAAAAAAAGTGAACTAGAATTTAGAAAACTTGTTTAGAGGAAAAATTGAAATGAAAACGGCACCAATGACACTTTTTACCAATATTTAATAAAATTTTTATTGAAATTAAGAAATAAATTTTACTTAAAATTTGATCAAAATTTCTAAATTATAGAAAAATTTTACTAATGAGAAGTAAATTTTTATTAGAAAACAGTAAAATTTCCTCCTAATTAGTTTATACATCATCTTAAATTTGACTGTTAGTTAGGAAATGTTTCCTTGGTTTTAAGAAAAATTTTATTTTATTTAAGTTCATTAGATAATTTTTTTTACTAAAAACTACGACTTAATTCCCTAAAAATAAGAAAATATTTTCTAACAACAAGTTAAATAGCACTTCTTTTAAGTGAAAATTAACCTTATCCTGCTTCAATAGTACAGGTAAAATATATTTTACCATATATTTTAAAGTTATTTACACTCAGTGAGTAGGTATTTTCCCACTTTTGGAGGACTTCCGCTATACAATTTTTTTGCTATACAATTTTGTCTTAAAATTGAATTATACTAATTTCATGTATTTAAAATATAAGTTAAATTTCATTAGTAAAAAGTTAAACAAATTAAAAAAATGTACTGCAGGATATCCTGAAACGTAATAAATTGTGACAAAGTGAGATCCTTTTCGTAGATAATTAACGGTTCAGCTTGATAAAACTACGAAAAGGGACGCCCTACGTGACACACGGCATCTATGGCAAAGGGACACTGTGGGTCCTTTGTCTTCTTAAATTAACTAATTTAAGGAAATTGTTGCAAAAATACAAAATATCACAGTTACATTTCTTGTTATTATTGAAAAATGTAAAAGTCATGTATATTTTATGGGATTTTTAGCTTAAACTTTATTTGACATATACAAATTTAAACTTATTTATTATTAAGTGAAAAAAAGTAGTTCGATAAATATAAAGTTTAATAAGCGTTACGTCAATTTTAGGAAAGCCGTAATGTATAAAATGTGCCTGCGATATTTTGTATTGTAGTCAACAAACAAATTTATTACATTAAAGCGCAAATTCGAAATTTTTTACCATTTGCTAACAAAATTCAAAAATATATTTTGACTCACGCTCACGCACGATCACGAACCAGAAATTACAATCATGCACGATAGTTTTTTTAAATGGTTACTTTAATTTATATTATTTAATAATATTTTTTCTTGAAAATTAGGAAAACTAACTGCCCATGTAAAAATCGAAATATATATAAACATACATGATCATACATGGGCTTGTATATGATCATATATGGGCATACATGGTCATATACGTCCATACATGATCTCATATATGACCATATATCTTCGGATCCGAAATTTGAGGGTATATGGTGATATACATATGCGCATATATTATCATACATGCTCATATATTATTCATGTATGCTCGTATATGATCATATACGTCCATATACCCTCAAATTTCAGATCCAAAGATATATGGTCATATATGAGATCATGTATGACATATATGACCATGTATGCCCATGTATGATCATATACAAGCCCATGTATGATCATGTATGCTCATATATATTTCGATTTTTAGATGGGTGGTTTGTTTTTAATTGATTTTTTTTTTGGAATAGAATATTGAAAATAATTTAAACGTTTTCCGATAAAAAACAATGCTATACCAAATTTTATTATTTTTAAAAAATTAGAAAACTTTTAACTTGAAAAAAATAATATTTTATTAAAATTTTTAAAATTTATGTGAACTAAGTTGCATTAAAATTTTCCTTAGAAATAGTTCATCAGTTTCTAAAATCAAGTAAATGTTTATTATTACATAGGAAAAAATTTATTACTTTTTGTTTTTAATTGTCTAAACTAATTTTTAGAAATCAATTCTTAAAAATTAGAAAGTGGTACACTTATAAACTAAATTTCGAAATGGCTTTCTAAAATTTAGTTAATTTTACTACTTGCGAACAAAAAATGAGCATACATTAAGTTCAAGTACTTTCTCGATTTAAGTTAGACAAATATTTTGAACTAAATGGGAAAAAATTATGTTCTATATTTTTTTTTTGAACTAAACTTAATTTTATTACATGTGAGTATACAATTTTCTTAAAACTAAAATGTTTTTTCTAAAAATTAATAAATTTTTATTTAATTGACTTGTTTTTTTCTAAAATCAAGAAATACTATTTAGAAAAAACGTGGACTATTTCTGAGTATATAAACTATTTCGTTTTTCCTCAAACTTAGGAATTTCTATTCTTTTTAAGAAATTTTTTCTAAGTTTTAATAAAATTTTATTTAAATTTAGGACAATTTATAAACTATTTTGAAGAAATTTTTGATTACATTTTAGTTCATGTCTTTTTTTTTTGAGTGTAATAATATAATAAATTTTGATTTGAAAATTTTTATGTTCTTGAACCTAACTAAAAACATCTCACATAAAATTTATACGGATATATCGGAAACGTTTAAACTTTTCAGACATTTTTGCTGGATAAAAAAAAATCTAATAATACATTCCCAGTTTAATTTTTATTAAACCTTGACATTCCAAATAAATTATAAAATAATAAACCTTGAACTTTTTTAAATGACTTTTAAAAATTTATTTAAAATTTTATGAATAAGTTGATACCTTGTAATAAACATTAAAATTACAACATGAGAAAAGTTTATCAAACACATTCTCCAGCATAGAAAAAATATATCCTTTAAATTCCTTTAATTAAAATTTTTATTGAATAACAAAATCTTAGTCAATTAAAGTGGTAATTTGTTCAATATAACAAAGGATAACTATTAATTTAAATAATGAACAGTTTTTTTGATTAAATTATAACAAAATTGACTATTAATTAAACAACTTGTCAACTTATGACCATCGTTATTTATAATATTTTCTCGTATATTTTAAGTGCAAAATCTTTCAACCCGAAATGGATTAAACTATTGTTTTTAGATTTGTATAACAAAAAATTTATATTTACTACACTCACAATAATTTGTAGTTTAAATTTACTGAAAATGTAACTTAAAATAAATGAAACCTCACTTAAAAACAGGTTTACTAATTTCTCAGTTTAGTCAAAGGAACTTTTTATTTATTTTTAAATTAAATTAACATAACAAATGATTTTTAATTTATTTTAGCTGTTACTAAAACGAACCAAAAATCCGTAAAAACAAATGATATTTTCCTTATTTATTTATTTATTTATTTATTTTAATAGTCAACTAATTAACTACTAAAACGTTTAAAAGTAAAGATTTTTTCTTTAATTTTATATGAATTAAAAATTACTTAAAAACTGATCTACTATTTTTTTAGTTAAGTCAAAGGAACTTTTTATTTATTTTTAAATTAACTAAAAATATTCATAACAAATAATTTTTTATTTATTTTAACTGTTAATAAACTAACAAAAAAAATCTGTAATAACAAATGATATTTGCTTTCTTAATTTCTTTTAACAGTCAACTAATTAAATGAAAAAATCACTTAAAATCTGGTCTATTATTTTTTCAGTTTAGTCAAAGGAACTTTTCATTTATTTTTAAATTAACTTACAATATCCATAACAAATGATTTTTCATTTATTTTAGGTGTTACCAAAACTTACCGAAAATCTGTAAAAACAAATGATATTTTCCTAATTTATTTCTTTCAACAGTCAAATAATTAACTACTAAAACGATTAAATTTAAAATAAATAAAAAATCGCATAAAAACCGATCTACTAACTTTTCAGTTAAATCAAAAGAACTTTTCATTTATTTTTAAATTAACTTACAATATCAATAACAAATGAGTTTTCATTTATTTTAGCTGTTACCAAAACTAATCGAAAATCGGTAAAAACAAAAGATATTTCCTGTATTTATTTCTTTTAACAGTTAAATAATTAACTACAAAATCCGTTAAAAGTAATGATTTTTCCTTTATTTCGTTTTTTTAACTGTCAATAAATTAACTACAAAATCCGTAAAAATAAAGTATATTTCGTTTATTTTATTTTTTTAACTTTACTGTAAAAATAAATAACTACATTTCCTTGAACTATAAAATAATTAACTATAAAAAATTAAAACTATTTTTTATATCAAATCATTTGAAATAAAAATATTAACTATTACAGAAAATCCGTATTTTTATGTAATTTATTGCTTAAATAAATGTAAAAAAGGGTTGAAAAATTTCTTCTTTGCAATTTAGCTTTAGCAGCCAGTTATTATAATATTATTTTGAGTGTATATATTTCGCAGCAATACTAAAAACAAAAGTTGCCATATAATGGTTTATTTCTGTTTAACCTGAAAATCCTTTTAGACCCTTGAAATGTAATAAATTAACGTAACAAAATAGTGACAAAAAAAAAAATAACTCAACGGTTAGGGAAGTAAAGGATGTAGGAATTCAAGGTAAAAGGTAGCTAGGATGCTTTAGCAAAGGTATCAAGTAACAGCAGCAGCAGCAGGAGTAGTATTTCAAACACTAAAGAATATTGTGTATGGAAATTAAGCAACAAGCTTAAAATTTGTGTAGCAGCAGTTTATCTTGATGACTGCTGCAGCAGAGGGAATGAAAAATAAAACAAATAAAAAACAACTCTTAAAAATTGTTTGGCAGTTAAAAAACCATTTTCCAGATTTTTCTTTATTTTTGTTTTCAAACTGAAATGGCAAAATCATGTTAGATGTTAAAAATGTCTAGTAAAAAAAAATAAAATAAATAAATAAAAATTTACATACAGATCTGTTAAAGTAAGATAATTTGCAAATAGTAGAAAGGAAGCAGATTTTTCATTTGAAATAATTGTTCTGATTTTTTTATATGTACTAGAAAAGGCTCTCTTGACACCTGTCAGTTGCTTTTTATTTATTTTTCTTGCGGTGTTTCTTTTTTTTTTTTTTTTAATTATGGTTAATTTATTTTAAATATCATACAATTAGTGTTTATGGTTTTAGCCATTTGTTTTAATCAAGTTTTATTCTATTCATTTAGTTACTAATGATGTTGATATTAAAGTATGTTTAAATAGATCCTTAGAGATTAAGTTACCTTAATAACATGACAAAATAAAGTTTTTGCAAAACTTACACTGATAAAAAATAAGTCTATAAAATTTTTACAAATTTAATAATTGAATGTTTATTATAATAATATAAACTACGGCCCTTTGTTCCAACTAGGAACCATAGGAATCAATATATATATAATTATAAATTAACATTTTTAAATCAAGCAGAAACATTATTAAATTAAATAAAATGAACTTAGAATTTAAACTAAATTTGTTTTCTTTTTAATTTAAATATGTTGGTATTTATTTTTTAAAACTAAAATGTGGACATTGACACAAACAATTTTTTAAACTACAATCATACTTAATTTAATAAGATTCATACTTAATTTAAAAATCCTCTTAATAATGTAAGATGTTATTTCATTTATGATATAATTATTGATTTAACTATGATTTTTTTTTTACTCTGCACATCAACCTTTTTAGGAACTATTGAGAATGCTATGTTATAATTTTCTGTCTACACATTTTCTTTAAGTGTATTCTATATGTATGTTTATATAGTTATTGGTCACCATACTACATATAGTCTCTAAGGTATATGTTAAGTTTCAACAATCATACATCATTTGGTATCTAATTTGCCGGCATTTTGTTTGGTTTTTCTTGAAAATAACTTTAATGTTGACAAGTTTGTTAATCTAACAAACTTAAACAACAACAAAAAAAAAAACTAACTTAAATGTCATATCAGATTAAATAATAATAGAAAAAACATTTTAAGGCCTTGTTTAAATAGGCAGAAAATTATGAAAAAAAAAGTTTTTTCGATCAATTTTAAACTACTTAATTCAGGCAAAAAGAAGAATAATGGTTTAAACGATATAAAAATCATGTTAAAAACATAATTCCCCTTAAACTTCTTGCAACATTACAGAGAAGACCCCGCATATTTGCAGAAAATTCATAACTTAATTTCAAAATTATGAACAAATATATTGATTGAAATATTTACTATAATTATGGCCAGAGATAGCGCCCAAGCATAGTCATATATGAGACCACACATGAGCTTATATATGACCATGTATCTTCGGATCCAATATTTTAAGCTACATGGTCGTATGTAATCATATGTGGGCATATTGGATTCTTCCGATATATACCCTTAAATTTTGGATCAGATGTTGGACTAATTATTTTAGTTTTAGTAATTAGGAAGATTTTTATAGATTTTTTGAATTTCAAAATTTCGCCGTGTAAAATCAGATCTGAACAGATCTCATTATACAGATATAATTTTCTCATATATAATTATATGTTAAAATTGGGGACAAATATGAGATGTAATTAGATCTGACCAAATCTAGACAGATCTGGGGCATCATATATAATCAGATCCATTTTGATCTGCACATATAATCTGATTCAAAAAGGCATAAAAAACACTTATTTTCATATACATTTTTATTTTGTTGCCTTTGAAAACTGCTCAAATGGCACGATATGGTACTACACTCACCAAAAAAAGTCTATAATCGCAACTGAAAATTTTGCTGTTGTTACGAGAAATTTTGCTAATTTGAGCCCAGCGGTATTTTTGCTAATCTTAGCAACACATGTAGGCTGACGTGTGGTACAATGAAATTAGTAGAAAAATTAGTAGCCCCTACTAAATTTTAGTAGACTTTTTGTAAAGTGGAATTTAAAATCTGTTTGCTAAAATAAGCAAAAAAAAAAATACTAAATATTATTAATATAAGTAAAAAATTTTTATTTATTTTTTTTATTGAACATTAAAAATTTTGAATATATTTTTCAAAAAATATTTTATACAAAATTAAAAAAAAATAAAATGCGAATTTATTATTTTGTTTTAATTTGGTAATTTCTGTTTTTAAAATATTTTAGTCAATTTTTTTTATTTTTAAAGTCAAATTTTAATTGTTTTTAGGGCTGATTTTTGGAATTAAAAAAACTTTTTAGTGCTATTTTAAGTGGATGTCCTATTTTAAGACATGAGTTGGTATATTCACTTCCGATCCCTTTTTTAAGCCTATGTAACCTTTTAGGGCAATTTAAGTTTGTATGTATAAGTTTTAAATATTTTCTTCAATATCAACTTTTTTAAAATTATTTTTTTTTTTGCTTATTCTAGCAAATCGGGTTTCAAAAATTTGTAAAATGATTTCTGAAACTAGCAACAAAAATTTGTAAATATTCTGTAAAAATTCTGTAATTTGTAAAATGTAAATAGCAAAAAGATTTGATAAATTATATTTTTTTTACTAAAAATCAGTACAAAAATAGTAAAGTGGGATTGAAAACCGTTTACAAATTTTTCTACTAACTTTTTTTTCTGAGTGTAAGACATGAGTTGGTATCTGCATTTCGGATCCCTATTTTTAATCTATGTAACATTTTAAGGCAATTTAAGTTTGTAGGTGTAAGTTTTAATTATTAGAAATAATATTTCCTAACTTTTTTTCCTGAGTGAAGTTCTGATATTGGATATGAATAGATCTGGCACCTGATCCAAATCTGCTCATTTCTGGCCACAAAAATCAACAAAATTTTACAGATCCCTTTAGATATGAACTGAACTGTCCATAAAGTGTTTCACATAAGTCATATCTTATCATATATGATAAAGTCTGGCTTCAAATGTAATTAGATTCAATCATATGTAAGTAGATTTAAGCAGATCTGATCATATTTAATATTTTTACACGGGTGGCGCTAAGTGAATCACCATGTCGGAATATGCTATAAATTGTGAATAAGACGGTAACTGTCAGTTTTGTTTTAATATTTGTGAAGTAAACAGATACAAGTTGACACCAGGGAACTCTGAACTCCACATTCATCAGTGATTTTGGCTTAATGTGAATTTCGGCGCAGATTTCCTGGCAGGTCTACGCCGCTCGCCTCGAAGGTACTTGAACAACATTTGACAGGAGAGAAGGCAAAATCCCAAGTGCTGTTTGTTCCACCGAGAATATTGTCGCTGTGGCTGAAGATGTCTTGGACGATTCGTCAACGTCAAGCAAACGACCTTCTTCCCAATTGGCAATATAAAGTGCAAGCAGCCCATCTGCTACTGCCTGCAGACTTTTAATTGTGTATAAACTGCGCTCATGCTCTTCTGAACGTCAACGACACAATGAACGATTTTCTGTCCCAATATATCATGAGCGACTAGGCTCATTTTTGATCTAGTTCTGTAAGTTGGTGATTCCCTTCAACAGAAGCAGAACTTGTGGTTCCAATAGGATGGCACAACTGCACACAAAACCCACACGACAATGGACATTTTGAAGGATTTGCCCGATTTAACTGCTCCAGACTTATTTCTTTGGGGTTTTTGAAGTCACTGGTCTATGAGAACAGGCCACATATTCGAGAAACTCTCAAAGAGAATATCCGAAAAGAGTGCGATAACTTATCAACAGAAGTTCTATACAGAATAATGGAAAATGCGGTAAAAGAGCCCAAATGATCAGCAACAATGGTGGCGGCACCCACTTGACCGATATAATTTTCACAAAATTAACGGAAACAAACTTAAAGGTCCAAGAAACCATTAAAAAAAGCAAATTTAAATTATATCGTTTCATTTTAAACAAAACAACAACGGCTGGATGTTTTTATGACCACCCAATTTTTATACCCTCCACCATATATGGTGAGGGTATATAACAGTTTGTCATTCCGTTTGTAACATTTCGAAATATAGGTCTAAGACCCCATAAAGTATATATATACGTGATCCTTATGCAATTTTAAGTCGATTTAGCGATGTCCGTCTGGCTGTCTGTTAACATGGCGATCACGACGCGAAGACGCAAGCGGCGCTGCCTATTTTTACCTGAATTGTTGGACATCCTTCCGAGCAATTTTGTATTGAAAATGAGCAAAATCGGTCGAGCGGCTAAAAAGTTATGAGTGAAAATGTGAAGATACCTCTAAATTTTCCATACCAATTGGTGTATTTTAGTACAATTTCATAAAAGCGACAGGTACAAAATATATTTTTTCATATTTTTTCATCAGTCGCTTAAAAATTACTAATATTTTGTATTCACCTCAAATATATTTCACCTCGAAAAATTTTTATCACCACTAAATTTTTTTTTTTCACCACAAAAATTTGTTTTCACCACAAAAAATTTTTTTCACCTCCATAATTTTACTTTAAAAGTTTTTTACATTATTTGTATCAAAAACAGTAGAGAACATTTTTTTTAGGATATTGGTGGAGGGTATTCAAAGATTCGGCACAGCCGAATTTAAGCCTTTTTTACTCGTTTAGTTTCCAATTTCCTTTAACTCATTTACTTAATAAATATTTTAGTTTTATGCGTTGATGAGTTAAAATATTCTGCGATATTACAGAGGGAATATAACACTGTAATAAGCATAAATCAATTATAAATGTTCCGTAAGTTTTAAGTTTGAAAAGTTTATAAACAACAGATTGCTTGAAACAGATGTTAATAAAATTCTTGCTATGCAAAGGATTATAATAGAGATTGTATAATTACACAAAGTAAATAAGTTTAAGTACAGATAAATATGTTCTAAAGATGAGACTAAGAAAGCAGCAGAAGTGCGTTATTGGAATGTTTCACTTTTGCTTAAGGAAGAAACATTTATGAATATCAAATTTATATAAATTTATTAAGGCAAGTGATAGGTGATGTTAAAGCATAACAAAAATTGATGAGCCAAAAGGGGGTTTGAGAACCAAATAAACAACTGACGCCATTTTGTTTCAAAAGAAAATGGTTGGGGCTCAATGAATGGCTGAAAAATTTATATCTAAATATCCCATGTAAAAATGGAAATATATGTATGTTTATACATAATCATACATGGGCTAGTATATGTTTATACATGAGCATACATGATCATATACGTCCATACATATATCAATATATGATCTTACATGATTTAATATATTTCCATATTTCTTGGGCTCCGAAATATGAAGGTACAGTCAAGGAAAAATGTCTACATAGACCCAACAATTTTGAAGTTTTAGAGATTTAGTAGCAATAATTTAAAAAGATTTAATAGCAATGTTTAAGGCATGTATAGTATATACTATTTAAAGAAAAAAAAAAAGATATGAAAATAATATAAGATAGAAATTATTAGGAAAAAACATAATAATTAGCGAGAAAAAAGTCTACATACAGCGTGGCAGCTCCTAACCTCAAATTGAAAATGAAAATTAAATCCTATCAAGAAATTGCTAAGATCGATAAATTAAGTCGTGCTACTGTGCAGACGATCATTAGAAATTGTGATAGTATCAATAGTACCGAAAATAAACCACGATCTGGTAGACCCAAAAAGCTTTCGAGACTCGATGTTAGAAGTACTATTAAAGTAGTCAACCAGAATCCGAAAATAAGTGTCCCAAAATTGGCGGAACACATCGAAAAATGTTCCAATATAATTGTTACTCCACGAACAATAACAAACGTTTTGCATGACAATGGTTTTAAAAGCAGAGTAGCATGCAAAAAAATACTAATTTCAGTGAAGAATCGTAAAATTAGGCTTGAGTTTGCTAAAGCGCATCTGGAGAAGGGGATGGATTTATAACATTTTTGGATCGAAAGTTTGGAGAAAACCAAACACTGCCATTGACCCAAAGAATGTTATTCCTACAGTCAAAAATAAAGGCGGCAACGTTATGGTTTGGGGCGCCTTTGCGTCATCTGGAGTGGGTCGTTTGGTTTTTGTCGAAGGTAATGAGGACCGCTATCAATATAAAAACATATTGGAACAAAATCTAATGGCATCTGTTGATAGCTTGGGTCTAGGAAATCAATGGATTTTCCAACAAGATAACGACCCTAAGCATACTGCACACGTAGTTCGAGACTGGCTTCTTTACTATGCCCCAAGATTGTTGAATTCACCATCCCAACTACCAGACTTAAAGCCAATAGAGCACATATGGGACGTTTTGGAAAAATTGCTACGAAAATTTGACATTAGTAGCCGTGAAACATTAAAAACGGCCCTTATTCGTGCATGGGCCGAAATAACACCCGATATTACAGAGAATTTGGTGACTTCAATGCCCCGTCGTCTTTAAGCAGTAATTGATGCCCAAGGTGGGCCGACCAAATATTAAAAGTTAAAATCTTTTTTTTTTTTGTTTGCAAAATTTTCGAATAATATTAATTTTTTGTGGCTGTATGTACACTTTTTTTCTATGAATTTTTCATGTTTTTGTTATTATTGTTTTTATTAATTACATTTTTATTTTATAAATAAACTATTAATGCCTTAAATACAGGCTGGTTGAAAAGTTCCTGCGCTCGAAATTATTCAATATAATCTCCTAGAAGCTCCATACACTTGTTCCAATGATATTCCAATAATTTTATCCCGTCTACGGCTGCTATGGCCTCTTCATTCGACGAAAAATGCTTTCCACGAAGGAATTGTTTGAGATTTCTGAAGAGATAGTTGTCACTGGAAGCCAAATCTGGTGAATACGGTGGATGTTCAAGCAATTCGTACTTTAATTCTTTGAATTTAGCCATCGTCAAAACACTTTTGTGAGCAGGTGCATTGTCTTGATGAAAAATGATTTTTTTCTTCTTTAAACCAGGCCTTTTCCCACGAATTTTTTCATCCAGCTGATCCAAAAGGCTGCAATAGCATTCAGAGTTGATTGTTTTACCTTTCTGAAGATAATCAATCAACAAAATTCCTTTTGCATCCCAAAAAACTGATGCCATAACCTTCTTTGCTGATCGTTGTGACTTCACCTGCTTTGGAGCTGAACAACCAGCTTCAGTCCACTGTAACCGGTCTTGTTTCAATTTAGGATCATGGTGGTAGATCCAAGTCTCATCCATAGTTATAAAACGACGCAAGAAGTCGGTTTTATTCGGCTTAAAACGTCCCAAATTACGCTGAGAAATTTATTTTCGATCCAGTTTTTGTTGAATTGTTAATGTGTGCGGCACTAACTTTCCAAACAGTTTTTTCATACGTAATTCTTCATGTAAAATATGGAGTACTCGTTCGTCTGAGATGCCTATGGAATTAGCAATTTCACGCTTAGTCAAACTTGGATCTTCACATATTATGTACCTGCTCAATGATTTCTGCTGTGGTTGCAGTTTTGGTCGTCCTTCGCGTGGATCGTCTTTAAGGCTGGCACGACCACGTTTAAATTCACCAGCCCAAAATTCAACGGTGCGTTTTGTAGGTGAGGACTCCTTATACACTTCTAACAATTGTTCATATATTTCCTTTGCTTGTAAACCCTTCAAAACAAAGAATCTAATCACTGCACGATATTCAATTTTTTCCATATTAAAAAAAATCAATGACACGTCAACTTCAAATGGCTTGTAAACAAAGAAAGAATTGACAGAATGACTTGCAACTTTGCATGTGTTCTCAGGACAGTTATACCAACTTGAGAAAAAAAAAAGTTTAGAGCTAGCAGTGCCATCTCTTGGTGAGCGCAGGAACTTTTCAACCAACCTGTATTTGTATAAACATTTTTTTTATTTTCTTCGCAAACTCTGTAAAACCCATAAATCAAAGAGTGTATGCAGACTTTTTTCATTGACTGTATATGGCCGTATATTATAATATATGATCATATATGAGTATATACGAATCATATATGCGCGTACTGGGTCATATATAAAAAAAATATAAGAGCATATACCCTTAACTTTAGGATCCGAAAATATACGGTCTTATAAGAAACCATGTATGGTAATATATTGAACTATGCATAGTCATATATAATCATGCATGCTCATATATAGTCACATAAAAGACCATTTATCATCATGTATTTTCATATTTATTTTGATTTTTAACATGGAAATATAAATGTTATTAAAGCATTATATTTCGAGGGTAGAAAGGGGGTTGTTGCTGAACAAATAGGTGCCAATCGTAGGTTCACATTTATACGTTAATTGTTAAATTTTAGCAAATTAATAAAGTATTAATAAAGTATTTTTAAAATTTTTGTTTAAATATCACTCTTTTTTTATAATTTTATATAATTGTTTATTATGTATTAAAAAAATTCCAATATTTATTTTAAACAATGGAATTTATCCATTTTTTTTTGTTATCAAAAAATGTAAATAACTAAAAAGCAATCATATTACAATGAATACTCGTATTTGCAATGTAATACATTTCATTGAAGAATATTCATAAATAAAAGCAAACATTCGCACGTTCTAAAAACGATATAGAACAACAAAAAAAATATAAATAAAATAAATAATAAAAAAAAACACAGTAAAAGGTATTAATATTAGTTTGTTCTTAAACAAGCACGATTTTGGGGAAGTGTGCTTAGCCAAATAATTGGAATTGTTAGGAAGAAACTTATTTTGAATAGCAAAAACAATTATGTAAGTGTTAAATTAGAGTGCTCTTAATTAACCCAGCAAAAACATGGTATCAAATACTTACCAGCCGATTTACGCGCTTAATTATTTTTGTTTGCGATACCCAAGAAGTAATGAGTACTCATTATTTTTTGGCTGTCCGTAAGCGAGAGGGTAATGACCACCCATTACTTTGTGTTTTTTTGTAAGTGAGAAGGTAATGACCAATCATTACTTTTGGGGTCATCGCGAAAAAAAGTAATTAAGGGAGTAAATAGGCTGGTAAGTAGTTGAGTAGTTTTTGCTGGGAATATTTTTATCAGTAAAATGAATTATGACTATGACTTTTTTTTATCTTTTGCAGACCCCTTACCCGTCCATATATTGAAGGAAAAATGCTATAACTAGCATTTGATTTAGTATAAATTAAATACAACTAGTTTACACCTGTTTTGCCTAATGTTCTGCTAAACTCAATTTTTAAACCATAGATAAGTTTTGACATTTGCTGCAATATACTCGTATTTATATCTACAATTTTATCTATAGTCTAGACTGGGGTTGCTGTAACACCCACCCTATAGTACAGTAAAACTCATTTAAGACGATTTGTATAAAACGAACTCTCGATTAGCACTTTTTATATTAAAAACTTTTGCTTATACGAACGCACTAAACACGAACTATTTTTGATAGTCCTACGAACAAAATTTCATAAAATTTTCCAAGTTCGTATTTTTTTTTTAATTTTTTCTACACAATTTTTCTTATTTTAAATAATAGATAATTTTTAATAGAGCAATTAAATATTTTTTGAAAAAGCATCGCAAACCATTTATTTAGAATGTCTGATGAAAAGATTGTACAATTTTTTAATTTTACTTTTTAAAATATTAAATATTTTGTGAATAATAAAGAACCACTCGTACACTTACAAGATTATTTCGTTAAAAATAATCTAAACTAAATATTAAATTAATCGAAAATACAGTAAAAAAGAGGACTACTGATTTTTTCATTTTCTTCAGTTTATTTTGTTGTTTATTTTCAATCTTTGTTTAATAATCGACAAAAGTAGTAAAAGCAATTGAAAGTCTTTTAAAAGAACTAACAATTTTTAACTGACAAAACGTTAGAAAAAAAAAAACGGTTTTTGTGGTTTATTTTTCAAATTCATTTTTTGTATTTGTATGTAATTTTACCAAACACAACACACACAGATGTATATATTTTTATTTTCTATGTGTGTATCTATATTTGAAAAATTTTCTTGTAATTTTTATTAAAATAATTTTGTATAAAAACAAACTATTTTTAGAAGCAGAAAACATAAAGTTTTACATATCCCAGTAAAATAATGGGTAAAGTAATGTATAGCCATAGGGGGCGATGGATTACTTTGCACCTTACTTCATTGATGAATTTTACAGGTGATGAGCCTGTAAGGGGTTACTTAAATGGTTACGAGAATGAAAAAAGTAGTGTGTCTAAAAATAGATTTTTAAAAAAAGTGGAATTTTTATTAAAGAAAATTATTACACATTTTTAAACGTTTATTAAAAATAATGTGGTCAAGATGGGAATCGAATTAGGGAAATCTGGTTGCCAGCCAAGTACTCTACCCACTGAGCTATCGACGCATATAGTATTTGATTGCTTTAAACTTAAATGAATTGTTGCGCTTCGTGTTATCAAAACAAACATACATTACCCTTCTGCTTTCAAAAAAACACAAAGTAATGTTTCTAAAAATAGACTTTCAAAAATATTTCAATTATTACTTTACATTTATAAATCATATATTACGTTATCAATAATGAGTAACTTATTACTTTATGCTTGCAAACAATGAAAAAGGTAACGAGCTATCATTACAAGATAACGCATGAGAATATCGCATCCATTAATAAAGTTTTGCTGGGATAACAGAAAAATAGTAACTTCTACTGAATGTCTGTAAATTTTTATAATTTCTTTTTTGAATAGTTAGATAGTTAAAAAATATATTTCTATGAATTTCAATTGATTTCTTCATTTAAAAATAAACTGTACGTATTCGTTACCGACTGTAGGGTAACGAAAAATATATTTTGAGTTATACAAACTAACTAATTTGGTCGGTCCCTTGGATTTCGTCTTAACTAGGGTTACCGTATAGCAATCACTTTCTGAAAAAGAGAGTATTCCAATGGGTTTCCTAGGTGAAAAAAATACGAAATTTTTTTAAATAAAAAAAAAAACAATACTGAAATTTTTAAATTGATTTATGGCAACCCTGGAAGATTACTTAAATTTTCTTTTTTTTTTCTATACTTTTGCTGCGCTGTTATATCAATTACGTATCCGAAAATATCGGTTCTAGAAATTGTGTCGTCAATTTAACGATATCAGTCCGTCCTGTTCGTGTGTCCCTGTAAACCTTGTAATCCAACTACAGGTCGAAAATATAAATATAAAAATATATTTGGATGAAATTTGGTATATAAAATTTATTGGTCCAAAGATGCACTCCACTGAATTTTATTAGAATCAGTCCAATGATCTGAATTGGGTTTAAATGTGGACACTCCTAAAACCGTAGATATCTGGTTAAAATTTACCACCATAAATAACTCCTTCAAATTTGAAGAAAATCGGATAATTTTTTGGTATAGTCGCCATATAAACCCCTCCTTCTCGGTTTGTACTTAAATGAAATTTTCTAATAATAATAGGTGAAACTTGCGACATATGCTTCTCTTGACCAAATATTTAAAGTGGTTAGAATTGCACCATATTCTGAATATGGACCAATTCTCGTAGAAAAGTCTTTTCGGAATTGGGCTTCAATGGTATTAAGACACAGAAAACTGTAGATATCTGGTGCACACAGAGAAAAATTTTTGGACCTAAAACTCACCTTCCCGCTATTTGTTTAAATAGTCTTTTACGGCAATTTTGATTGATTTCGACTGCTGCCCGAAATTTTATCCAAATTATACTTGGTGTAGGGTATCATATAGTCGACATGCCATAAATCAAGTTTCTGCCTATTTTTCTTTTTTTTTTTTAAGGCGCAAATCAGGCTTTAAATGGACATATTGAGAATGATTTGTGTCAGATATGATTTAAGCTAATCGGTATAAAAAAACGTTAAATTTTTACCAACCTTCAATAAATCAACCTCAGGCATTTTTCTGAAAATTCTTTTAATTTTTTTTCGTATTTAGAAACTTAAAAAATAATAATAGAGGAGCATGGGGTAGGGTGGCATATAGAAATATTTCAAATATCCTAACAATTTTTTTAATTTTAAAAGTTAGAATACAAAACTCTTTTTAGAATAGATACAACAAAAGAAGCGAACTAAATTTATTGTAGCCAGATAAGAATCCCATTTTACCACATCCTCCCCTTTTAAAGGTTATTTTCTAAGAAAATCTAATTTATGAGATTTTTCATTTTTAAAACTTAGTTTTATTACAATGAATGTAAATTTTAAAAGCTGATTTCCGTTAAACAAACTATCAGATTTTCCAAATCTAATTTACAAATAAAAAAATCTTTTAACTTTTTCTGTGAAATATTTTGTAGAAAAACCCCTACAAATAAATTCTAGTAATTATTAAAAAAAAAAAACTAAACAAATCTTTTCTTAACAAACCCGAAGATTCTTTGAAATTTTTCCAACCAAAATATTTTATTTTAAAATTTTTTCCATTCTAAATTTGGATAACATTCCCTTTAAGTGAAAAGTTTTAATTTATGCAATTGTAACACTTTAAAACAAAAATAATAAAAATAACAAACAAATTTTTTGTGAAATTTTTATACCCTTCACCACAGGTGGAAGGGTATATATAAGTTTGTCATTCCGTTTGTAATTTCTACAATATTGATCTTAGACCCTATAAAGTATATATATTCTAGGTCCTTATGAAGAGCGAAGTTGATTTAACGATGTCCGTCTGTGTGTTGAAATAAGTTTTCCAAAGAACCCAGACATCATTGTTATTTATTTCTGTTAAATGTGATCCATTTCTGTTTGCTAATAAAAATCAGCCAGATCGGTTAATAAATGGCTGAGATATTAGCAAAAAACCAGGACTACCTCTAATTTTTTCCGTAAAATCCCTTTCTTTAGTATGTATGTAGAATTTTACGCATAACAAACACATCCATTTGTTGAAATTCTTTTCTTTCATCTCCACCTTTTATACACAAAAAAACAAACACATACAAAGATTTGTCATTTAAATAAAAACCAAACAAATCTCTAATAAACGAAAACTGTTTATTTAATTCTATTAACGATGATTCCGCATGACCTTAATAGCTCAGTTGTCTAAACGCTATGTTACAAATGCTTTTTTTTCTCTAAGGCCGCGGGTTCGAATCCTACACCCGCTCAATTCAACTTTTTTTTGTTTATTTTTAGTTTTTTTTAACATTTAATAATTAATTTTAATAAAATTTTATATTAATAATTAAATAATCCATAAATAGGCTAAAAAAATCAAAATTTTTATAAAAACCCTCTGATATAAACAAAATACAAACAGTTTTATTTCTATTTTTTGCTCCGATTTAAAAGAATTCATAAAAAGATTTTTAAACCATTTTGTTTCTCATATATTAAGAAAATTTTATACATAATTTCCCTTTGAGTGCAACTATTTTAGGTCATAACTTATAATAATTTATATAAAAAAATTATAAACTATTTTCCTTCAAATTTTTAAAATTAAGCTAAAGAAATTAAAAATATTTTTTAATAAAAAAGCGAAATAAAATCCCAAATGCAAATTTGCCAGCTAAATCAAACGTTTTTGTAGAAATAAAACACATGCAGTTCTAGTGATTTCTTTTAACGATTTCTTGAAATTCTTTTCTTTCACCTCTTTTATACACAAACAACAAACACTATTCTAGAGCTGTAATATGACCTATGGATACGTCTTATATAGCAAAAGATCGAAAATGTTTAGTATAACATATTTGCTGAAATACTCGGAAATATCGGTTCATATACAAAAAAAGTTATGCCCAAAACATAATTTTTTTTTAAATACCTATTTTCTGGAACCATAAATCTTCCCGAGTCCAAGATTTATCACCAAACTAAATGGTTTATTTCCTCTTAAAGGCGTCCGTATATAAATCTGTCCATTCCTTATATGTCCATATATAAACTTCAGTTTTCAGTGAAGGGTATATAAGATTCGGCATAGCCGAATTTATCCGCTCTTACTTGTTTTTTTTTTTTTTTTTAATTTTCTGGTACAGTGTTTTCTTTGTTATTCTTTTTAGACTTTTTTTTAACAAAAATGTAAAACAAAAAAAAAAAAGTATTTTTTCACTTACAATTTTTCCTAAGAATTTGTTTGTTGAGCCAAATATTTTCTTATTCAAGTTTAAACACAGATGGTTTTGTTGGGTTGTTTTTAATTGTATTTTTTTTTTTTGTATCTTATATTTAGTTTTACAAGAATTGTGGCTGTGTTGCTTTTTTGTTGTTGTTTTATCTTATATTTAACAAACATTTATGGTGATTAAAAATTTTCTTTTTACCACGACTTAATAATAATAAATAATATTTTTTTTCTTAAGTAGTAAGAACATAAATGTGTACTCTGCTTTATATTTATACGTTATTACTTGTTAAGTTTTTAAACAAACACTTATTTAAATCATGACACACACACACATACATATCTAGATATAAAGTTATAAAGATTTATAACCACTTGTTATTAACTGCTATGTGATAAACTACTTTAAGTTGTTTTAACTTTATTTTTTTGTTGTAATAATTTTTCTTTTACCAGCTTATTTTATAGTAAACAACCTACTTAAAAATGTGTGTTTGAATTAAGTTTTCAATATTATTATTTTTTTAATTTAATTAATTATTTTATAATTAAAATCATCTAAACTTCACTTTATATTTTCCTAAACAATTATCACTTAATCTTTTGATAAGTTACTTTCATTATCACTTGTTTTTTTTTGTGTTGATTTTTCCAAAAAAAAAAAAAAAAGATTTAAACTTTTACCAACTGCTGTGATTTTTTTCTCATTATTCAATATTTGATTTAAAAATTTGTTTTGGTTTTAAGACTCATTACCATTTTAGCGCATTTTATTACTTGTCTTCCAAACACGTTGAAACTCGCTTTAAAACTAAAGTTTAGTTTAATAAGGCCCAGACACATTGTTAGTTAGACTATCAGTTAAGGTGGCTATGTAGATTGTTTGAGAGAACTCATGGGATTGCAACTTGTAGTCATCATGTAGTTTTAGCCAAGTTCTATAAGTTGGAAACCCAGCTGAAGGCAACATGTTCGCTAGGGTATGAACACAACCCCAATTGGAAGGTTGTAACCATGGAAATAAAACTGTTGCAGCTACGAGATATTGTTGAAATGATATATAAATTCAAAATTTAAGTTAAATATTAATCAGAAAATGTAATGTAATATTTTAAAAATACACTGCAAAATATACTTTAATAGAAATATCTAAAAAAATATATTAATTTAACAAAAATTTGTGCTGTTAACGGGGGATAAAAAAATAATAATTTAAATTAAACTCCTTTTAAAGTTGTAGTAAAACTAATGTTAAATTCAAATAAGAACTACAGTTTTAAAGCTTGAACACATCAAATGAAGCCACCGCCAGCAGCAAAGCCAGTTTTTTCAAATATCTTTTATTACAAGAAGGGGGGCAATCTTAGAAAAAAACAAGTAAGAGCGGCTAAATTCGGCTACGACGAATCTTATATACCCTTCACCATGGTTGGGAAAAAACTGAAGTTTATATATGAACATATATGGAATGGACAGATTTATATACGGACGCCTTTAAGATGAAATTAACTATTTAGTTTGGTGATAAAACTTGGACTCGGGAAGATTTATGGTTCCAGAAAATAGGCATTTAAAAAAAATTTTTGTTTTGGGCATAACTTTTTTGTATCTGAACCGATATTTCCGAGTTTTTCAGCAAATATGTTATACTAAACATTTTAGATCTTTTGCTATATAAGACGTATCCGTAGGTCATATAACAGCTCTAAAATAATATATGAGAAATAAAATAATATATGAAAAATAAAATGGTTTAAAAATCTTTTTATAAATTCTTTAAATAACAAATAGAAATAAAACCGTTTGTATCAGATGGTTTTTATAAAAATTTTGATGTTTTTAGCCTATTTTTGGATTATTTAATTATTAATTTAAAATTTTATTTAAATTAATTATTTAATGTTAAAAAAACAAAAAACAAAAGTCTTAAGAAAATATAAAAAAATTGTACAAAAAAAAAGTTGAATAGACGGGAAATCGAACCCGCGCCTAAGAGAAAAAAAGTATTTGTGACATAGCGTTTAGACAACTGAGCTATTGAGGTCATGCGGAATCATTGTTAATATAATTAAATAAACAGTTTACGTTCATTCGAGATTTGTTTGGTTTTTATTTAAATGACAAATCTTTGTATGTGTTTGTTGTTTGTGTATAAAAGGTGAAGAGGTGAGAGAAAAGAATTTCAGCAAATCATTAAAAGAAATCACTAGAACTGCATGTGTTTTATTTCTACAAAAACGTTTGATTTAGCTGGCTAATTTGCAATTGGGATTTTATTTCGCTTTTTTATTAAAAAATTTTTTAATTTCTTTAGCTTAATTTTAAAAATTTACAGGAAAATAGTTTATATTTTTTTTTATAAATTATTATAAGTTATGACCTAAAATAGTTGCACTAAAAGGAAAATTATGTATAAAAATTTCTTAATATATGGGAAATAAAATGGTTTAAATCGGAGCAAAAAATAGAAATAAAACCGTTTATATTTTGTTTGTATCAGAGGGTTTTTATAAAAATTTTGATGTTTTTAGCCAATTTATGGATTATTTAATTATTAATATAAAATTTTATTTAAATTAGTTATTAAATGTTAAAACAAAACAAAATAAAACAAAAAAAAATCTTAAGAAATTAAAAAAACTGTACAAAAAAAAAGTTAATTAACCTGTATTCGAACCGCGTATAATAACGTTTGTATTTTGTTTGTATCAGAGGGTTTTTACAAAAATGTTGATGTTTTTAGCCTATTTATGGATTATTTAATTATTAATATAAAATTTTATATAAATTAATTATTAAATGTTAAAAAAACCAAAAATAAACAAAAAAAAAAGTCTTAAGAAAATAATACAAAAAAATTTACAAAAAAAAGTGAATTGACCGGGATTCGAACCTCGAACCCGCGGCCTTAGAGAAAAAAAGTATTTGTGACATAGCGTCTAGACAACTGAGCTATTGAAGCTCACACAAAATTATCGTCAATAGAGAGAGGTACATATATAAAAGTCTTCGTTCATTAGAGATTTGTTTAGTTTTTATTTAAATGACATATCTTTGTATGTGTGTTGTTTGTGTATAAAACGTGGAGATGAAAGAAAAGAATTTTAACACATGGATGTGTTGTTATGCTCAAAATTCTACATACATATTAAACAAAGGGATTTTATTGGAAAAACTAGAGGTAGTCCTGGTTTTGGCTAATATCTCAGCCATTTATTAACCGATCTGTCTGATTTTTAATAGCAAACAGAAATGGATCACATGTAACAGAAATAAAAAACAATTAAGTCATCATCATGTCTGGGTTCTTCGGAAAACCCATTTCAGCACACAGACAGACATCGTTAAATCAACTTCGCTCTTCATAAGGACCCAGAATATATATACTTTATAGGGTCTAAGATCAATATTGTAGAAATTACAAACGGAATGACAAACTTATATCCCTTTTATACCCTTCCACCTGTGGTGAAGAGTATAAAAAATCTTGCAAGAGCCAGAAAAGAGATATCAGAAAATGGCTTTCAGGGACAGTGGGACTATAACTTTTCTTTTACAAATACATATATGATTTATAAGGTCCTAGAGCTACCCTGTAGGAAATGTCGATAGTGAAACTATACTGATTCACTATTAACTTTGTCACCAGTACTACTGACTAATTATGCCCCAGCCAACGCTTTCTGCTATAGACATTTAACATGTGCGTGTCATTGCGAATCTACACAACTATTGACTAGGTGTTGACATTGGAACCAGAGATTCACTAGTACATTTTAGAAATTCTAGTCTACACTTTTGGAACTTTAAACTTAATTTCCACACTAGGAAGACTAAACAGGTGCATTTATTTTGTTAAATTAGATATTTTATTTTTAAAATTTTTTTTTTATAAATTTCATTAAAGTAAAAAAAATGTTCGTGCAAATTTAATTTTGGAGTAGACAAATCTTCAAAAGACTGCACAAAATCTTCGTAAAATCTTCATCAGGCTCCACAATTTTCACTAAAAATTGTTGCCTCTTTTTTGTTTTTTTTTTCCAATTTTGTATTGATTGTTTTTTTTCACAAGTTTTTTGTAATTTCTTTTGCTCATTATATATTTTGTTCAAATTTGTATATTTAACTTTTAAATTCACTTTTCTTGATATTTTTATTAAAAACTTTAATTTTGCATTCAGCGATGTACATGTATTTTCAACAAAATAAAACAATAAAAAAATCAAGAACAAGCACAGCTTTGCAGCTGTGGACATGTCACCAAAAAGTCACCTAAAATAGTCGACAAAAGTGGTTACTTGTAGACAATTGACCCAAGGCTTCCTACAGGGTATATTTCGAAATACAATGACATACTCATATACAAGGACATCAAAACTATTATATTTACAAAATTTTAGTTACATTTAAATTAAATTTAGTTGTATGAAAATAACAGTTTATTTTGCTAAAATCAGCAGAAATATTTGCTAAAAAATAGAAGACTTAAAAAAAATATCTAAAAACAAACTTTGAACATTTTTAAATGTTTTATTTATTTTAGTAGGGTAATTTTAATTTTCAATTATTTAGATAATTTTTACTTCCCATGTAAAAATTGAAATATTGTACATATGAACTCATGTATGTTCATACACTCAGAAAAAAAAGTTAGTAAAAAAATTTTTAAACGGTTTTAAATCCCACTTTACTATTTTTGTACTGATTTTTAGTAAAAAAAAATTATTATTTAGTAAATTTTTTTGCTATTTTCTTTTTACAAATTACACAATTTTTACAGAATATTGAAAACTTTTTGTTGCTAATTTCAGAAATTATTTTAAAAATTTTTAAAAACCGATTTGCTAAAATTAGCAGAAAAAAAATACTAAATACTAAAAAAGTGGATATTGAAAGAAATTTTATTTCTAATAATTACAACTTATACATACAAACTTACAGGTTGGTTGAAAAGTTCCTGCGCTCGAAATGAAAGAATACTGTTTTTGTTACGAAATATATTTTTTTATTCAATATAATCTCCTAGAAGCTCAATACACTTGTTCCAATGATCTTCCAATAATTTTATCCCATCCTTATAATGGTTTTCCGGAAGCTCTGCAATGGCCTTTCCACTGGACGAAAAATGCTTTCCACGAAGGAATTGTTTGAGATTTCTGAAGAGATAGTAGTCACTGGGATCCAAATCTGGTGAATACGGTGGATGTTCAAGCAATTCGTACTTTAATTCTTTGAATTTAGCCATCGTCAAAACACTTTTGTTAGCAGATGCATTGTCTTGATGAAAAATGATTTTTTTCTTCTTTAAACCAGGTCTTTTCTCACGAATTTTTTCATCCAGCTGATCCAAAGGCTGCAATAATATACAGAGTTGATTGTTTTACCTTTCTGAAGATAATCAATCAACAAAATTCCTTTTGTATCCCAAAAAACTTATGCCATAACCTTCTTTGCTGATCGTTGTGACTTCACCTGCTTTGGAGCTGAACAACCAGTTTCAGTCCACTGTAAACGTTCTTATTTCAATTTAGGATCATGGTGGTAGATCCAAGTCTCATCCATAGTTATAAAACGATGCAAGAAGTCTGTTATTCGTTTTAAAACGCTCGAAATTACGCTGAGAAATTTGTTTTCGATCCAGTTTTTGTTGAATTGTTAATGTGTGTGGCACTAACTTTTCAAACAGTTTTTTCATACGTAATTCTTCATGTAAAATATGGAGTAGTCGTTCGTCTGAGATGCCTATGGCATTAGAAATTTCATACTTGGATCTTCACTAACCATATTATGTACCTGCTCAATGATTTCTGCTGTGGTTGCAGTTTTTAGTCGTCCGTGGATCGTCTTCAAGGCTGGTACGACTACGTTTAAATTCACCAGCCCAAAATTCAACAGTGCGTTTTGAAGGTGAGGACTCCTTATACAATTCTAACACTTGTTCATAAATTTCCTTTGCTTTTAAACCCTTCAAAACAAAGAATCTAATGACTGCACGATATTCAATTTTTTCCATATTAAAAAAAAATCAATGACACGTCAACTTCAAATGGCTTGTAAACAAAGAAAGAATTGACAGAATGACTTGCAACTTTGCATGTGTTCTCAGGACAGTTATACCAAATTGAGAAAAAAAAGTTTGGAGCTAGCAGTGCCATCTCTTGGTGAGCGCAGGAACTTTTCAACCAACCTATAAATTTCCTTAAAATCTTACATAGGTTGAAAAATGGAATGGGAAGTGAAGATACTTTTCACAACCGACTTATGCCCAAACATAGGACGTTCACTTAAAATAGCACTGAAAAGTTCTAAAAATTAGCCCTAGAAAACAAATGAAAATTTGACCTTAAAATCCAAAAATTTTACTAAAAATATTAATACTATATTATTACTATTTTTTAAACCATCGATTTTTTTTTTTAAATTTGTGTAAAATATTTTTAAAAAAATGTTGCCCGATAACTCAAAAATATAAAGAGAATTTAGCAGCTTTATGCATTTTAATAATTTTTTTTTTTTTGTATAAATTAAAATTTTGCTATATTTTACAATTCATTGAGTTTATGTAGTTCACTAATATTTATCAAAAATTAATTATAACTTAATTTTGTATATTCAAATATTTAATTTTTGTTTACTAATATCTTACTAATATATTGAAAACAAATCTGCTAATTTAAGCATTTTTTTGCAGAGCCCTTTTGAACTAACTTTAAGTAACTTTTTTAATATTTTACAAACTTTTTTCCATTAGTGTATAAATATTTTAATCTACATTTTAAAATATCCTAAATTCGGAACTCAATACTAGAAAAAATTATTCTTCTCCTTTCCCCTAAAATTACGTAATATCACAGTACTGCTGATATTGATTAAATCGAAACAAAGCTGATGCAATATAGGTCAAGTTTGGACTCAGTGTATTAAAATCCTTAAGAGATATATAAGGTCTTGTAAAGGTGGATTTTAAAATTTATAATTTTATATTTAATTTTTAGCTGCTAATGTTTCAAATTCTGTGTACGTTCAATTGGTTAAATTATTTCTTGGAAAATAGCTAGAAGACATTAATTGTTAGGAAAAAAAGTTGCATTTAGACCCTTTGTATTGTGGTTTACATGTTTTACATTCCAATCCGGCTACATTTCCAATCCCCAGATTTTATTTGTCTTCTTTACTGGAAGTCTCTTACAATATGTAAACATATGTTTAATAAACCTTGAAAAGCTTTTTTTTTTTACTTATTTAATACAAAATATGCAACAGGCATTAAAACATCAATAATGTAAAATTAACGAAAGTAAAGAATAAAGTTTGAAATGAACAACCACCACGAACATCAAACGTAAACCAACTTGTTGCTAAACAGTCGTGGTTGTAAGATAAGGTACGCTTTAGAAATATTAGTTAAGTTAAAAAAGTTTTACGAAAGCAGGCGCGGGAATTGAGAAAAAAAAATACTATGTACTGGCTTTGATAAAGTTCTTCAGAAATAATACACTCACAAAAATACGCGTGAAATTTTACAGATATATTCCAAATCTTTGGCTTAGAAAATAAATAAAACTACTACAACTCTAGACTCAGAAAAAAAGTTAGAAGAAAAATTTGTAAACGAGTTTCAATCCCACTTTACTATTTTTGTACTGATTTTTAGTAAAAAAATTATTATTTAGCAAATCTTTTTGCTATTTAAATTTTACAAATTAAACAATTTTTACAGAATATTTACAAATTTTTGTTGCATCCACTTAAAATAGTACTAAAAAGTTTTTTTTTAGTTCTAAAAATTAGTCCTAAAAACAATTTAAATTTGACCTTAAAAGTAAACAAGTAAAAAAGCGCTAAATTCGGCTGTGCCGAATCTTTGAATACCCTCCACCATAGGGGCTGAAGATGATATACGTATATTCTAAATTTTGCATGAACTGTAATATGAATATGTTTTGTCAATTTATGTAACGAACTTTTGTTATTTAGTTTTAGTAATATTATTTATTTAGTTTTAGCAATGTTATTTACAGAGGTCTGCTCTGTTAGCGACTTCAACATTGTTGATTTTTACGTTAATTTAGTTATCAGAGTAACACACATATAGCTCTAAGAATGTTATTATTCTCATAGTATGTAAGACAATAAATGTAATCGAACAATAAGAAGACTTAATAACATTTTTACTTACAGAAAAAAAAAATTGATACAGAAAAATTGTACAAATTTGTATGGAAAATTTAGAGGTATCTTCACATTTTCACTCATAACTTTTGAACCGCTTAACCGATTTTGTTAATTTTAAATACCAAACTGCTCGGGAGGATGTTCAATAATCTGGGTAAAAATAGGCACTCCCGCTTGCGTCTTCGCGTCGTGATCGCCATTTCAACAGACAGACAGACGGACATCGCTAAATCGACTTAAAATTGCATAAGGATCACGAATATATATACTTTATGGGGTCTTAAACCTATATTTCGACATGTTACAAACGGAATGACAAACTGATATATACCCTCACCATACATGGTGGAGGGTATAAAAAAGAAATGACTAAAATATTTTTCAAAACAGAAATTACCAAACTAAAACAAAATGATAAATTCAATTTTTAAGCCATTGATTTTTTTTTTAAATTTTGTCTAAAATATTTTTTGAAAAAAAATAAATAAAATAAAAAAATTTAGATGTTAAAAAAAATTAATTTAAAATTTTGTACTAATATTAATAATATTTAGTATTTTTTTTGCTGATTTTAGCAAACAGATTTTAAATCCCACTTTACAAAAAGTTTACTAAAATTAAGTAGCGGCAGCAAATTTTTTTTACAAATTTCATTGTACTACATGTCAGCAGATATGTGTTGCTAAGATTAGCAAAAAAATACCGCTGGGCTCAAATTAACAAAATTTCCCGTAATAACAGCAAAATTTTCAGTTGTCACTATAGACATTTTTTTTATGTGTGTAGTACAGTTTTCTATATTTGACAGAACAGTTAGCAGATTTACCAATTTTTAATAAAAACGGTGTTTGTTTTAACATATTTTATTTTGCAAAAAAAAAAAAAAAAAATTTTAGACTAGTTTTAATGAATTTTTTTTAGTAAACTAACAAAGCTTTAAAAAACATATTAAAATTTTTTTTAAATTTAATCAAAAACAAAGCTTCATAATTTAACGATACTTGTTTTTAATAAAACTTTTTCATTAATTGTATTAAGCTTTTTATAAATTTATTGAAATTAATGCAAAATTTTAAGAAAACTTGTTTTTATGTAATACAAAGTTTTAATGGAAAAGATACAGTGAAACTTCATTGATTTTACGAAAAAAATTCATTAATATCATGAAGCAGATTCTTTCAGTGTTAGCCGAAAATTTATTTTATAAAAAGCTGTATTACTTGTCGTCCAATTATATAAATGGTTTGTCAGATTAATGTAAAGTTTCATTATATTTATGAAAATTTTCATTAAATTTATGAAAATTTTCATTATTTTTTATATATTGTTGATCTGTTATTTTGGTAAATGAATGCAATGAAAAATAATTTATAAAAAAGAATATGATTATATGATCTAAAATCCTATTAATTCATTTTCATTATTTTTATGAAAAGTTTCATTATATTTAAAATTTTTTAAATTATTGTAAGGTATGATCAAACGTTTCATTGGCCGAAATTTAATTATTTAAATGAATTAAAATGCAAAGTTAATGAGAATTATAAACAGCAGTATTTTGCCACCGAAATAAATAACTTGGAATTTTTTAGTAAGTTTTTAATGCCCTCCGACATATATTGGACATCCTCCCAAGCAGTATGCTATTGAAAATGAGCAAAATCGTTGCAGCGGTTAAAAAGTTATGAGTGAAAATGTGAAGGTACCTCTAAATTTTCCATAGTAACGATTAGTACATAATATTTTTCTCATATGTTTTCACCAGTCGCTTAGAGGCGAATAATATTTTATATTCAGCTCAAATATTTTTACTCAAACAATTTTTTTCACCACTAAATTTTTTTTTTCACCACAAAAAATTTTTTTCACCCCAAAAAATTTTTTTCACCTCAAATTTTTTTTTTCCTCCAAAAAATGTGTTTTCACATCCAAAAAAGTTTTTAACCTCAAAAAATTTGTTTCACCTCCCCGGTAGGCTAGTTGGTAGCGTGCTAGCTTATCAGGGCGGGGGTCGTGGGTTCGATTCCCACCAGAGGCTCTGGTCTGTTTTCGCTACAACGAGCTGAAGGCCTTCGTTGCTTGTGCTCGGTTAGGGTATTAATATATAATTTGTAATTATATGTTTAATCAAATAAATAAATAAGTTTGTTTTTAAATGAAGAATCAATTTTACTTCACAAGTGTTTTATATTATATGTATCAAACCTGGTAGAGAACATTTTTTTAGCATATTAGTGGAGGGTATTCAAAGATTCGGCACAGCCGAATTTAAACCTTTTTTACTTGTTTTTTTTTTTATAAAATGATAAAGGTTTTTAAAAGATTTGTTTTAAATTTTTATGAAACACTTGATGACAAACAATTTATAAAACAATTTCATCTATATGATGAAACATTTTTCCTGAGTGTATAGAATTTAAAATTAGCTATTGTTATACTCTTTTTATTTCTTTTTCTATTGGTCACTATTATTTATTTATTTTGATTTGGCTTTTCAACACTGACCAATTCAATCAATTTTTTCTTGTTAATTGTTTTAAATTGCTTTAGGTTTGTGGGTATAATTTTTGTTGCTCTTAATGCATTATCTTCATTAGCTTTAAACTATGTGCGTTCCTTTTAGTACCAATCACACAATATATTACTGACAATACTCTAAAATTTTATGTTTGTCGGTATGTTATGGTTGCTCTTTTTTTTTCTTTTTGTATGTAAGTAATTTTATTTCGCATGTAACACGCTAAGCTTTTAAGCATGCGCAAATTGCATTTAGTACAGTATTTATCGAAATGCAAGGAGAGGGGTTTAAAGAGGAGGGCCAGTTGACTGTTAGCCAGAGTTAACCATAAGAGTAGAACGGAAGCAATTCCTTTTAAGCTTAGAATCAAATTACTTTAACAACTGTTGGTATGTCTGTTGCCTGCCTACCTGTCAGTCTACAATTGCAATTGAAATGACAGTCATTTTTTAAAACTCTTCATTTGAGAGGATTTAATGTCATACTTGTTTAAGAACTAAATTGTAGATAGTACATAAACTATAAAGAATTTTAATAAACAGGTTACCCTAAATTTATGAAGAAGTTTGGTTTTTAAAACAGTATTCGGATGTTATTTATAATTCAAATTTTATTAATGAAATAATGTGTATTAATGAATTAAAAAATCAGCGAAGGCTTAATATTATTTTTTTAATATGTAAATACAAATATTATTGATTTGAACAGAGTCATTTTTATTTCACATTATGAAATGTCTCTGCAAAAAGTGATTAAGAAACAATTTCCGACGTCAAAATTAGTCTGATGAGGGTTTAACTTTTGTCAGGTATTACACATAATTAAAATAAATAACTTTTTGGGAATTATTACATTTTTTCTTGGAAATTATTTCATTGTGGGTTATTTTATTTATTTTTTGGGAATTAATTCATTACAAAATAAACACCAAATTTTGAAGTTAATTTAATATCTGTTTAAAAGTTAACTTCATTTCTTTTGTGAATGATTTTTTTTTTGGGATTTATTTAATTTTCCTTGGATTTTATGTCATTGGGGGTTAGTTTATTTCTTCATTTGGGGATTATAATGAAGCGTCACTTGTCGACTTCGATAGTATTCGTCGATAATATACAACAAAAATAAGAAATTAGCATTAACAAAATAAGGAAAATAAATAAATAAATAACTTTTTGGGTGTTATTTCATTTTTTTTTTATTATTTCATTTGGGGTTTTATTTACTTTTTCTTTGGTAGTTATTTTATTATGAAACAACTTCAAGCTTTTTTAGGTTATTTCCTTTATTCTTTTGACGATAATTTCATACCTTTTGGACATTATTTCATTAAATATTTTTTGAGATTTATTTAATTTTTCTTCACTTGGGTGTTATTTCTTTAGTGGTTATTTCGTAGCTAGAGAGACTTCTTCAATTTATGTTATTTCAGAGTTATATAAAATAAACAGTGCGTTTATTGAGAGCTTACTGTACCATATATAATGGATTTGCTTTAGTTCTGGTATTAAACAAAAATTTTAAAAGATTTTTTAAAGTTAAGTTACACTTAATAGCTGGGAAGTAGTTTTTAAATTTAGAATTGTATTAATCATTTTCTTACTAAAGTTCTTTAACATTTCAGATAGTTTTTAAAATGTTTATTTATGTTTAAAACATCTTTGCAGTGTGTTTTTTTTCTAAGAATGTAAGATGATAGTAAATTATAGTTAAAGTCGGACATGCCGATTATAGAATACCTACTAGTGCTTGGGTCAGAAATTTTTGTGGGCTAAAATGAAATTGTCCCATTATTTGTCTATAAATGTGTAAACAATTAGAAAAACAGTTACAAATTTTGATTTTACCTGTTGTCCGGAATCATTATGAGAAAATCGGGAATATGATCTAGGTTAGGTTATGCGCCCAAGGAAGCGTCTCTAGCCGCCAATGCGGTCCATTGTGAATCCCTTTAGTAAAGAGGAAGAAGAAAGAAGATAATAGTTGACAGGTTCAAGACCGTAAATAAATATAAAGATATTGCGTAGGATAAGACTCCCCCTACAGTTCCCCCATTAGAAACAACCATCCTATTACCCTGGCTGGATTACATCCAGGGATACACCCCTGTTCGTCGTGAAATATATCCCCTAGCCCTCATCGCCTGAGACCCTGCATCCTAGGACAGTGGCACAGTACATGTTCAATCGTGTCCAGTTCCTCGGGATCCCCGCACAGTCTGCAGAAGTCCGGTATGGCATTATACCATTTACTCGTAAAAGCTCTAACAGAACAATGCCCCGTCAAGAACCCTATGAGGGTCCTCAGACCACTCCTGTCTAATCCTAACCCTGGTTGCCCCTGCGACCAATCTGAACCTTTTCCGTATCACCCCATAGTAGTGACATAATAAGGGCTTTACCCCCTGTCCCCTACCCCTAACTCCAGATTCGAATCCTCTCTGACGAGTTCGTCCGCCACCTCATTGCCATCCACCTTGCAGTGTCCGGTTACCCAACATAGACTTACTGTGAATACCACCATGAGCTTTCTCAGAGCATTCCTACACCGCGCGACCAGGCTCCGCAGGTGCTCCGCGGGTGCTCCCGAGGTACATGCCTAGTTCTCCCCAGCTGCTCCCCGGGTCTCCCCGGGTGCCTGGATTTCGAACGCCACCACCTAAAAAATTTCCAACGCCGCCACACAAAAAATTTCTAATGCCGCCACACAAAAAACTTTGGATGCTCCACTGGTGCTCACCGTGTGCTCCCCGGGTGCTCTCCGAGTGCTCCTCACGTGCTCCTAGGGTGCTCACCAGGTGCTCCCCGGGTTCTCCCCAGGTGCTCACCGTGTGCTTCCTGGTGCTTCCCAGGTGTTCCCCGTGTGCTACCCGGGTGCTCCCCGTGTGCTCAACGGGTGCTCCCCAGGTGCGCCCCGGGTGCTCCCTGGAGCGTTCGAAATCCAGGCAGCACCTTAGGAGCACCACGGGGAGCACGTTGGGAGTTTTTTGTGTGGCGGCATTAGAAATTTTTTGGGTGGCGGCGTTGGAAATGTTTTAGGTGGGTGGCGGCGTTCGAAATCCAGGCAGCACCCGGGGAGCACCCGTGGAGCACCTTTCTGAAAATCAATTCAGGAAAAGCGCTTTTATAAATAGGGGACAGTCAGACCTTTAATTTGAGGTATCACTCATATGTGTACCTCGTCCAATTTGGCAGTGGCCATAATCCTTCAGAGGAATTTCGTACCCAACAATCAGTAATAAGAGTGAAATTAAAAAAATTTTTAAAATTTTCTGAAAATCAATTCAGGAAAAGCGCTTTTACATTTAAATAGGGCACGCTCAGACCTTTAATTTGAGGTATCACTCATATGTGTACCTCGTCCAATATGGCTACAGTGGCCAAAAATCCTTCAGATGAATTTCGTACCCAACAATCAGTAATAATTACAATAAATCAATTAATAAAAAAATAAACAAAAAACTGAAAGGGGCAAAGGGCTTTTATGTCTCTATTTGCCTGTGTTATTGTTGCTATATTTTTTCCCTTTCCTCTCCCTTTTTTAATTTTTTTTCTCTATTTTGCATGGTACAACCGCCTTGTATTCTTTTTGTTTTTGGGCCAATTAGTGATGAAGGCATAGCACTGATCACTGAGTAACCAATTCAGCAACAAAGTGTGTACCCGGTTGTTGTACTATTGCAGATATATTGCATATTGTCTGTACTCTTCCACCTTCTCATAACATATTTTCCTAATTCTAACACAATGCACTGCATTAGTAGGGGACATCCCCTGAATGTTAGTCTAACGTAAAAAAAAAAATAAGAGTTAAATTAAAAAATTTTAACAATTTTCTGAAAATCAATTCAGAAAAAGCGATTTTATACTTAAATAGGGGACAGTCAGACCTTTAATTTGAGGTATCACTCATATGTGTACCTCGTCCAATTTAACTTTCGATTACTTTCGTATTTATCTTCACACACTTTAAGTTTGTATGTATAAGTTTTTAGTATTAGAAATTATATTTCCTTCAATATTAATATTCAATATTTTTTTTAAATTAGTAATTTTTTTGCTAATTTAAGCAAATCGGTCTTCAAAATTTTTCAAAACGATTTCTGAAGTTAGCAACAAAAATTTCTAAATATTCCCTAAAAGTTTTGTATTTTGTAAAATGTAAATAGCAAAAGAAATTTACTTAATATTTTTTTTACTAAAAATTAGTACAAAAATAGTAAAGTGGGATTGAAAACTGTTTACAAATTTTTCTACTAAATTGTTTTCTCTTAGTGTAGGTACATTATTTATCTATGAAGAAAACTAAAACTATAAATGTTATTTCCTACATGTTTTTATTTATCAAAAAAAAAAAAAGAAAAAAACATAATTATATTAATCATACGCTTTGTAGTACCAAATTTAACAAATATTATTTTAAGCCATTTTTTTAAAAACATTTTTGTTATTAATCTAATATTGAAATTATTACATGTCATCATGTTTAACCACTTTTACTTATTTTTCTCTTATTTTGAAGTTCAAATTTGATTCTGGTTATATATAACTTTATATCTTAATTTTCTATTTTTTCACATCACTGCTTAAGCAGAAAATTATCTCAACTGCATGATGATAATGATGATGAAGTTGATGGTGATGACTTGCCGGTATCAAGACACATACACACACATGGAAATGGTAATACGTTGACAATCTTTAACTGAAATTTTTGTATAACACTTATTTGTTTATCCAACTGAGGTTTATTTGGCATTCATTGTACGTACATTTAAAAGAGTCAACATATAACCATCGACATATTTAAATCCTAGTCATTACTAAAGAACTTACTATATTGTAGATATTAAAGCTAGCACCAGGCAGCAGACAACGAAATCAGAGAGTAAAAATAAAATAACTAAAGCAATTTCATGGCAAGTATAAAATTTAAAAATTTTTTTTTTAACATTTCCTACATGTAATAGGAATATTTTGTTTTCAATTTGTATAAAAAGGAGGGAATGAAGAAGTTTTAGTAATCTTGAAGTAGTGTTTTTTTTTCAAAAGTGTTATAAGACTTTTATGCTCCTTTTTTAAAGTTTGTCTGGCAGGACTATTTATGAATGCAAAAGAGAATAAAAAATGCGGATTTTTAGTTCGTAAATAAAAGAGGAAATGTAAACTTTTTAAATGTAAACACAATGTTTGCTTGAAGTAAATTTTTGAAAAAAAAAAAAACATATACATAATTTAAAATTCATGAGCTTTTCTTTCACTTTCCTAAGAAAGTGTCTTAATTTTCAATGAAAATGCGGAAGTTACTGTAAAGAAGAGACTCACAAAAAAATTTATTCATTAGTTTTATAGAAAAATAAATAATCTTAAGCTCTCCTGAACCATAAAAAAAATTGGTTCGGGGACAAATTTTGGACTTTTCTGATGTTTTACAATCTATTTTATTTATTTATTTATTTTATATTAATCATATAATTACAAATTATATCCTAATACCCTAACCGAGCACTAACAACAAAGGCCATCGGCTCGTTGTAGCGAAAACAGACCAGAGCCTCTGGTGGGAATCGAACCCACGACCCCCGCACTGATAAGCTAGCACGCTACCAACTAACCTACCGGGGCGCTCTATTTTACAATCTAAAATATTATTTTGTTAGCCAAATGAATTAACTAAAGACTGCAGCCATAAAAATTTCAACTCTGGACTCCTAAAATCTTAAAATCCAAAATGGACGAGTGCCACAGCATTGGCATTTTCTAATATTTTTGAAACTCTAATATTATTTTTACAATCAATTGAAGTACAAATCAAGTTGTACATACAAATTTTAACCTTTGGCCCTCCTAAATATGGGGGCCAAGTGTTGGCATTCTCAGATATTTTTTAATCTATAATAATATTTTATTAGCCAATGTAACAAAAGGTAAATTTACACTCAAAAAGTTTGAGAGGCCAAAGGTGGGCGTTCTATGGCATTATCTACACCAAAATACCATATGACTAAGGTAGAAATAATTTAAAAACTTTGTAGTATAACTCTGTGCAAAAAACCTCGTTATTTTAAAACTTAACACTAACCATTTGTTATGAGTGTAACCAAGATGTCCACACAAAAGTGTTGTTAAACTAAAAGTGACATAATTTTATTCATTTATCTTTTAAAAGTTATTCAGCTGCAAAAAATAAATAAAGTCTTGTTAAAAGAGAAAAAATTAAATAATAAATATTTCCTTCCGTATTTATTGTTTTCCCTGTAAAACAAATGCATTTAAATTAAATATCAACGTGAATTTTGTATAAAAAAATGCAATTTACCATCAAGTTCATCTTAAATCCCATTTATGTATTCTTCACTCAAAAAAAAAAAACAAAAACATGAACTAAAATGTAATCAAAAATTTCCTACAAAATAGTTTATAAATTGTTCTCAATTTAAGTAAAATTTTATTAAAACTTAGAAAAATTTTCTTAAAAAGAATAAAAATTTCTAAGTTTGAGGAAAAACGAAATAGTTTATATACTCAGAAATATTTCATATTTTTCCTAAGTAATATTTCTTGATTTTAGGAAAAAACAAGTCAATTAAATAAAAATTTATTAATTTTAACAAAAAACATCTTAGTTTTAAGAAATTTGCATACTCAAATGTAATAAAATTAAGTTTAGTTCAAAAAAAGTTTAGGACATGATTTACTCCCATTTAGTTCAAAAAATATGTCTAACTTACACTGAACTTAATGAGTGTTTATTCTTTGTTCGCGAGTAATAAAATTAACTAAATTTTAGAAATTTATTTTTAAATTCAGTTTTTAAGTATACCACTTTCTATTTTTGAAGAAATGTTTTCTAAAAATTAGTTCAGACAATTAAAAACAAAAAGTAAAAAATGTTTTCCTATGTAATAATAAAAATTTACTTGATTTTAGAAACTGATGAACTATTTCTAAGGAAAATTTTCATGCAACTTAGTTCAGATAAATTTTAAAAATTTTAAGAAAATATTCTTTTGTACAAGTAAAAGTTTTTTAATTTTTAAAAAATAATAAAATTTGGTATAGGATTTTTTTTGCTGGAAAACGTTTAAATTATTTTCAATTTTCTATTCCGAAAAAATAATCAATTAAAAACAAACCAGTTAGTTTTCCTAACTTCCAAGAAAAAATATTATTTAAGGAAACAAATTAAAGTAACCATTTAAAAAAATTATCTTGCATGATTGTAATTTTTGGTGCGTGATTCCAAAATTGTGTGTGCTCATCTCTAGTCTAAACAGTCTTTAACATTGAACTTAAAGTTGCTTAAAATATTTTTTAAAATTTTTGTTAGTAGAAAGTAAAAATTTCGAATTTGCGCTTTTATGTAATAAATTTGTTTGTTGACTACAATACAAAATATCGTAGGCACATTTTATACATTACGGCATTACGGCTTTCCTATAATTGACGTAGCGCTTATTAAACTTTATATTTTTCGAACGATTTTTTTCACTTAATAATAAAAAAGTTTAAATTTGTATATGTCAAATAAAGTTTAAGCTAAAAATCCCATAAAATATACTTATGACATTTTTCCATTTTCCAATAATAACAAGAAATGTAACTGTGATATTTTGTATTTTTGCAACAATTTCCTTAAATTAGCTACTTTAAGAAGACAAAGGACCCCCAGTGTTCATTAGCCATAGATGCCGTGTGTCACTTAGGGCGTCCCTTTTTGTAGTTCTCTCAAGCAGAACCGTTAATTAACTACGAAAAGGATTTGACTTTGTCACAATTTATTACGTTTCAGGATATTCTGCAGTACAATTTTTTTAATTTGTTTACTTTTTTGCTAATGAAATTTAATTTATATTTTAAATACATGAAATTAGTATAATTAAATTTAGTTTTAAGACAAAATTGTATAGCAAAAAGCTTGTTAGCAGCAATGTCCTCACAAAGCTGAAGTCCTCTGAAAGGGGGAAAATACCTACTCAATGAGTGTAAAGTATTTTAAAATATATGGTAACATATGTATATTATTAGAAGCAGGATAATTTTCAGTAAAAGAAGTGCTATTTAACTTGATGTTATAAAATATTTTCTTATTTTAGAGAGTCAAGTTCTAGCTTTTAGTAAAAAAAAAATTATCTAATGAACTTAAATAAAATAAAATTTTTCTTAAAACCAAGGAAACATTTCCTAACTTACAGTATAATTTTAGATGAAGTATGAACTAATTAGGAAAAAATTTTACTGTTTCTAATAAAAATTTACTTCTCAGTAGTAAAATTTTTCTATAATTTAGAAATTTTGACCAAATTTTAAGTAAAATTTGTTTCTTAATTTCAAGGAAAATTTTATCAAATATTAGTAAAAAGTATCTTTGGCGCCGTTTTCATTTAAATTTTTCCTCTAAATAAGTTAATTTTTCTAATTTCTAGTTCATTTTTTTTTTTTGAGTGTTCATTAACATATTGAACTAAGCTTTTTGAGGAAATATAGCAAATTTTAAAAATGATCTTTAGCAACCCTTAAAATTTTAAAATTTTACCTTTAAGGAAAAATCTTTTGAGAAAAAATCAACACGCATAAAACATAATTCACTAACCCGTCTCAAATAAAAAATGTTGTTAATTATATGAAAACACCATTTTAATACAATTCTTAAAAGCTTATTAAATTACATTTGAGTTTTGTGACCATAATGGTACTTAAGTTTCCACAACACAGACTAAATAAGTGGAAAATACTTGTACTTATGTTGAACGCCTCAACAAAAATTTTGCTACAAAAATTTTGCTAACATATACGAAAAAACACAGAAAATTTGCTCATTAAACAAAACATACGCACACATTTGTTTCATAACAGCTTCAAGCCATTCAGAGTATACTTTGGGTTCAAAGAATTTTGCATACGCACATGGACAAGCACAACTAACTAATTTGAAAATGAAACCAACAGAGAATACAAAAAAAAAAGTCAAGTTTAATTTCCGATTTGTTGAGTTTAAGCACAAAAATACAATGTTTGCTTTTTGTTATAATAAATTCTCTGAAATGGTTGGTGTATGGGATTTAACTTAGAATTGGTAACATTTTAAAAAAACGAATGTCTTTTAATAAAATGCAGATAGTTTTCTTTAAGAAAATATTCCAGAAAGCGATTGCTTAATCATTTTAACACTTAAAAAAAAACAAATATTTCCAACCTCTTTTAAAAATGTTTGCTGGGTAATTTAAAATAATTTTTAAACGGCTAAAAATTCAAAATTTTATAAAAGAAAGACAGTTTTATTTGAAAATTTTTATTTAAGCCCTTAATTCTTATATTTTCTTATATATAGGGTCCGCCATCTAACGTTTTTTTTTTCAACTAGTGCTTATTTCGTGAATGGTAACACTTAGCTCATGTCTGATTTGACAGATAATTAGTTTTATCCTTCCGCTGAACGAATATGGTTGTGTATACGCTTGAACAACGCTGGGAAATATTGCGACATTACTTTGAAAATCATGGTTATGTTGCAGAATGTCATCTTTTCAATGTCATCTTTTCAGATGAAGCTCATTTTGATCTTGGCGGGTATGTAAACAAGCAAAATTGTTGCACTTGGGGCACAGAAAACCCGCACGCATACATTGAAAAGCCATGCACCCAAAACGAGTCACTGTTTGGTGCGGATTTTGGTTCAGAGGCATAATTGGGCCATTTTTCTTCGAAAATGAGCAAGGAGTGGCCGTTACAGTCAATGGCGATCGTCATCGGGCCATGTTGAACGAATTTTTGTTCACAAAAATTGAAGAGGAGGATATTGGCAACATTTGGTTTCAACAGGACGGCGCTACGTGCCACACAGCCGAAGCCTGTTTTTGAAGATCGCATTATCAGCCGCAGAGCTGATGTCGTTTGGCCACCTCGGAGCTGCGATTTGACACCGTTGGACTATTATTTGTGGGGTGCCGTCAAAGATTAGTGTTACGCCGACAAGCCAGAGACAATTGACGCTTTAAAGGACAATATTCGTGAAGACATTGGTGGATTACAGCTGCACACAATCGATAATGTGCTTAAAAATTGGATTGATCGTGTAGGCTACTGCATAGCCAGCCGAGGCAGCCATTTGAATGAAATTATTTTCCATTATTAACCGGAAGGATTGTACTTTCAAATAAAGAAAGAAATTTGAGAAAATATTCAGTAGTTTTTTTTATAGCATTTTCAAAAAAAAAGTTATTTTTTTATCGTAGGCGTATGATTAATTTTAATTCAAACGATATTTTAATTTTCATGATATATCTAATTACAAAAAACACCTATTAAAAATTTGAAGACCACAAATTAAAGCTGAGATAATACGCTTAGAAATCAGTTTAATATTTTTTTTTAAATAATATGAAATTTGTATCTGCTTTAATCAAAAAGTATATAATTTACTATAGAGTGTTCTTCCCGCTCTACCAGAAATTCAACATGGTACAGAGTTCAGCGGCAACATGTTTAAATGAGAGGTCAACATTTTCAAAGTTGCTAATGTGTCGAAAAACATTAAATTTTGTGTATGCAGTGCTGCCACATAAAGAGTTTAATTTTTTATCCCAGTTTTTGGGATTCTTAACTGTTTACCAGTTTTTTCATGAAAACAATTTTTTTTCTTCAAATTATTGCATTTTTTATAGGTTTTTTAATTATATGTTGCAACAATTAATAGCATATTTATTCTGTTTATTATGTATTTTTACCATATAAATGGGAAATAATGGATATGAATAGACAAAGTTGGTCAATGTGTGTACACACCAGAGAACTGCAAAATCAACTTTTTTCTTGATTTAATCATACAGAAAAATTCTTGTTCACTTTTAATAATTCAACAAAATTCACTGTAGAATAAAATCAGCATCATGTTATTGACACTGTTAAGTGATTACATTTGCATAAAACATAAACGACAGATGATTCACACTGATTCCAATTACGCGTTCAGTAACATGATGCTGATTTTATTTTACAGTGAATTTATTATTAAAAGTGAACAAGAATTTTTGTGTATGATTAAATCAAGAAAAAAGTTGATTTTGCAGTTCTCTGGTACACACTTTAATATTTTTCATGTCACAATGTTATGTTTGAATTCGTAACTATTTTTTAACACAATTGCAAAGTTTGGTTGTATTTTTTTACTTTATTAAACATGTCTAATTTTTATTAAAAATAAATAGTATATTGAACAAATATTATATTTTTATATGAAAAATCTGAAAAATTACATGAATAAAATAAAAGAACATATTTTTTATAAAATAATCTGAAAAATCTCTAGCATCCCAAGAAACGGCAAAAAAAATAGTTAAAATTGGTTATATGGCAGCACCGCTAAACACTACTAAAAGTTGCCGACCAAAACTTACCTTTGTTGCCGCCAAACTATATTCGTGTTCTAAGAGAGTACTAAAAAATTCGTGAGAGCGAACTATACTCTTGAGAATTATATACTTTTTGCTTTAATATAGAATCAGTGAAATACAAGAAATGTGTTTTAAATTTAATTTTTAAATTTTTTTTGCAATTTACATATGAGATAAAAAATACTTATCTTAATTCAATCCGTTTCTTATCTTAAGGCAGCTTTGTTAGCTTAAGAATAATCTAGAGCCCAAAAAAAATTTATGATTTGTCGGCAACATGCCAAAAATTTACGAAACTTAAAATAATAAGTAAAAACAATTTTAACACATGTCTTTAATATTAGCAACTTGCTGATTTGGACATACAGTAATAAAGGAGAATGTAAAAAAAATATTAAGTAAATTTTCGATTAAACTCAAAAAAATTAACTGGATATTAACATAAATAGTTTTTTCCTTTGATTTGTGAGTTAAATAGAGATATTTGGAATTAGCCCTTTCAAGGACATGAAGAATGTTGATGAAGGTCGTACCTGACCAAAAAATGCATTCCATACGGCTTGTGTCTAAATAACGTTTTCTGTTTATTCTCAATGACTACTGAATAAGAAAATTTTTTCTATGACTAAAAACAGGTAGTGTACTACAGGGTAGTGTTCGTACAGTACACCTAAAGTACAGGTACAAGGTGGTGTACGTACAGTACACTAAAAGTACAATACACTAAAGCTAGCTGGCAGTCTGACTAGCTGGCAGGCTGCTTGGCTAACTGGCTGGCTAGCTGGCTGGCTAGCTGGATCTTTATAAAAGTAATTTAAAATTTCTTATTGAATCTGATACAAATCAAATTGAATCTGATTGTGACAAAATTTGCCTGGATTTATCAGATCTGGTCAGATGTGTTCTTTTTAACACGTTTTATAATTTTTTTTTTAATTTTCGTGAGAACTTTTTGTTTTTTAAATGAAATTTTAGTGCAGGACTTAAGACCATAATAAGTTTTCGTTGTTATATCAACGAACTGTTTATTAAATCGATACAGTTTTGAATGAATTAATGAAACTTTCATAAAATAATTTAATTTAATTTTGAAAATTTGCATACACTCATAATGTATTTTCCGTTACCGACTGTAGTTTATTTCAAAATACGTAGAGTTGGTTTTTAAATGAAGAATCAATTGAAATTCATAGAAATAAATTTTTGAACTATATGAATCAGTCATTTAAAAAACAAACTATGAAAACTTACAGACATTCAGTAGGAGTTGATATTTTCTGTTAAATGTAAAATTTTTTTTTGTTTTTAAAAATAGAAATTCATATTATTCCTTATTGTTTTTTAGCAAAATAGTTTGTTTCTATACAAAATTATTTCAATAAAAATTACAAGAAATTATTTAAATAAAGATACACACATAGAAAATAAAAATATATTTATATATGTGTGTTGTGTTTTGTAAAATTACATACGCCTTAAAAAAATGATCAAAAATCATTTTTTTCTACTTTTTGTCAGTTAAAAATTGATGGTTATTTTAAACGACTTTCGATTGCTTTTACTACTTTTGTCGATTATTAAACAATGATTGAAAATAAACAACAAAATGGACTGAATAAAATGAAAAACCAGTTGCCCTCTTTTTGATTGTATTTTCGATTAATTTAATATGTATTTTAGATTATTTTAAACGTAATAATATTGTGAGTGTATTTTATTCCCAACTGAAATTTTAGGAAACATTTTCTTAATATTAAAAATGTTTTTTTTATAAATTATTTTCTGGATAAAATTTACACCGACTACAACTTCTATACAACTACTAGCTGGCCCTGATGGTATACAAAGCATAATATTGCAAAAGTCTGGGTCAGTTGTCAGCAGCAGTAAACGTGACAAGTATCCTGGAAATATTCGTCAAGGTCCTGCGAATATCCTTTGAGGTCCTGCGAATTCGTTTTAAGTGTTCTTTAAGGTTTCGTAAAAATCTTTTGAGTTCCTGTGAGTATCCTTTGAGGTATGGTGTATATCCTTTGCGGTCCTGGGAAAATTTTCGAATGTGCCAGGTGCCAGTCATCTTAGCTTGAGTAAAAGTGTGCCGTTCGTATGGTTGGCTTTGGAAATATACTTCCACTATCCTGCCATATCCTGCGAACGTTTTCAACGTGTTTTTCATCGAGAAAGTGTGTGCCGCTCGTAGGTCGTCTTTTTAAATATCAATCAAGGTCCTGTGAATATCCTTTGAAGTCCTTTAAGTATCGTTGAAGGTCCTGTGAATATTATTTGAAAATTTCCTTCGACTATCCTGCCATCGAAGAAGTGTGTGCTAATCATAGGTCACCTTTTTCAATACCCTTCAAGGTCCTGTGGATATCTTTCGACTATCCTGCCATATCCTGAGAACGTTCTTCAACGTGTTTTTCATCGAAGAAGTGGTGGCCTTTTTGAATATCCTTCGAGATCCTGTGAATATCCTTTAAAGTCCTTTAAGTATCGTTGGAGGTCCTGTGAATATTCTTCGAAGACATGCACAAAATTTTCAAGCCTGCTGGGCATCGCTTATTTCCGCCGGTTGTTCTGCAGACCATCTGGGAGCATCCTTATTCTCGTAAAATCCATATTAATCTTTATTTTGGATTAAGTGTGTGCCGTTCATATGGTCACCTTCTGAAACATACTTCGAATATCCTACCACACACTGAGAGCGTCCTTCAACGTGTTTCCATCTAGAAAGAGTGTGACGTTCATATGGCCACCTTGTGAAATATACTTCGAATATTCTGCTATACCCTGCGAGAGTTCTTAACTTGTTTTCATCTAGGAAGTGTGTTCCATTTGTATGGTCGATTTAAGATATATTCTTCGGGTATGCTGTCATATCTTGCGAAGGTCCTTTAACGATTCTTTCATGTAGACAGTGCGTGTCCTTGTGAAACCATCTTCGAGTATACTGTTGTATTTTGTAAAGGTCCTTTAAGGTGATTTTAATTTAGGAAGTGTATGCCGTTCATAGGTCGCCTTTTCGAACCACGCATATACTGCGAAGGTCCTTGAACGAGATTATCTCCTCTGAAGGATGTGCCATCTTGGAACGCCTTCTTAAATATTAAATATTATTATATAACTTTATTCGATCTTATTTTAATATTAATATTCAATTTTTTTTAAGCTAAAGATTTTTTTTTTTTTTTATAAAATTTCTTATTTTATTTTTGATATTTCGCTAACAATTTGTTAGCATCTTCAGGAAAACAAAAAAAAAAAGATCTTTAGCTTAAAAAAATTGAATATTAATATTAAATATTATTTTCTCTTCTTAAATATTATTTCTTAATTTAATTCGATATTGCTTCTGCTTGACTTTAAATTTCTCTCTATGCATACAGGTTGGTTGAAAAGTTGCTGCGCTCACCAAGAGATGGCACTGCTAGTTTCAAACTTTTTTTTGCTTGAGTTGGTATAACTGTCCTGAGAACACATGCAAAGTTGCAAGTCATTCTGTCAATTCTTTCTTTGTTTACAAGCCATTTGAAGTTGACGTGTCATTGATTTTTTTTAATATGGAAAACATTGAATATCGTGCAGTCATGAGATTCTTTGTTTTGAAGGGTTTAAAAGCAAAGGAAATTTATGAACAATTGTTAGAAGTTTATAAGGAGTCCTCACCTTCAAAACCCACTGTTGAATTTTGGGCTGGTGAATTTAAACGTGGTCGTACCAGCCTTAAAGACAATCCACGCGAAGGACGACCAAAAACTGCAACCACATCAGAAATCATTGAGCAGGTACATAATATGGTTAGTGAAGATTCAAGTTTGACTAAGCGTGAAATTGCTAATGCCATAGGCACCTCAGACGAACGAGTACTCCATATTTTACATGAAGAATTACGTATGAAAAAACTGTTTGGAAAGTTAGTGCCGCACACAACAAAAATTGGATCGAAAACAAATTTCTCAGCGTAATTTGGACCGTTTTAAGCCGAATAAAACCGACTTCTTGCGTCGTTTTATAACTATGGATGAGACTTGGATCTACCACCATGATCCTAAATTGAAATAAGAACGTTTACAGTGGACTGAAGCAGGTTGTTCAGCTCCAAAGCAGGTGAAGTCACAACGATCAGCAAAGAAGGTTATGGCATCAGTTTTTTGGGATGCAAAAGGAATTTTGTTGATTGATTGTCTTCAGAAAGGTAAAACAATCAACTCTGAATATTATTGCAGCCTTTTGGATTAGCTGGATGAAAAAATTCGTGAGAAAAGACCTGGTTTAAAGAAGAAAAAATCATTTTTCATCAAGATAATGCACCTGCTGACAAAAGTGTTTTGACGATGGCTAAATTCAAAGAATTAAACTACGAATTGCTTGAACATCCACCGTATTCACCAGATTTGGCTCCCAGTGACTACTATCTCTTCAGAAATCTCAAACAATTCCTTCGTGGAAAGCATTTTTCATCGAAAGAAGAGGCCATAGCAGCCGTAGACGGTTATTTTGCAGAGCGTCCGGAAAACCATTATAAGGATGGGATAAAATTATTGGAAGATCATTGGAACAAGTGTATTGAGCTTCTAGGAGATTATGTTGAATAAAAAAATATATTTCGTAACAAAAACAGTATTCTTTCATTTCGAGCGCAGGAACTTTTCAACCAACTTGTATGTAGCGTACTTTGTTCTTCATCTATGTCGACCATAAAAACTGTCTTGTTTATTTTTCACGTGATTTAACATAGTAAAACGTGATTATTGCTGTTTGTTCTACAAAATAAAAAAAAGAATCCGATTACACACTTTGTGTTAAAAAAAACTAAGGAAAAATACCATCTATTTCCTATTTTATTTGCTTGGTTTTTTTTTTCTCTATTTGTAAAACAAATGTATATTGGAATGTTAACAAGTTTAAGTAAGAAAGCTGCTATGTTATACATTGGAGGGTATCATGTATACAAAAGTATTAGCACGTATTAAAAGATACTTTAATTGTTATAGAAAACGAAAAAAGAAAAAAGGGGAGAAATTCTTAATTATGAAATAAAAAAAGCATAGATTTATATTTATTACCTTAAAAATTGTAAAGATATTAAATTTTTATAATTTGTAGAAAAATATGAAATTGTTAGAAAGTAAAAACATTTTTTTTAAACAACAAAATAATTATTAAAGTTCAAAGCAATCTAAAAAAGATAAATTTTTAGATTTTAAAAATAATAAATAGCTTTTAAAATCCCTACACAATATGATGTTTTTTTTTTTTTTGTTTGTTGGTTAAAAACAAATTTTAACAATAAATTTAAAATTTACTGTATTCCCAAGAATTTAAAATAGAAAACAACACACATATACTAAAGTAATTAGATTCGTTTATAAAACAAAACAAAAACAAAACGACCCCTCTGGATATTTTGCAATTTTAGTGGTACAAAGTACATAGAGAAAATTTTATTAGATGAGTTTCAATGAAAATTTTTTGTAAACTAATGGAATTTTCTTTACAAAGTGAATGATAAACTTCTTAAGTTTTAGGAAAAGCTTTTATGAATCTAGTTTTTAGTTTTGAAATTTTTTAATAAGAAAAAAATTAAATTTTTCATAATAGTTTTTTAAAAAAAAAACTGCTTTAATTTAATGAAATGTTTTAAGGGACAAGTTTCAATCAGACTTTGTTGATTTTATACAGAAATTCTTGAATTTAGATAATTTGCACAGTGTAAGAGGTAGAAGTAGCAGATAAAATTGATGCCCCCTTAGATTTGGCAAACACACACAAAGTGGGGTTTAACTGACAAACAAGGAAACGGACACTGCAAAAATAAAGAGAATGGGACGTTGTATTCGACAATAAATTTTTAACGAAAACTATCACTGAGTTGTTAAAAAGTTATGTGATGTATAATTTACTAACAAAAAAATTGAACTAGAATTTATAAAAATTAACTTATATGGAGGAAAAATTGAAATGAAAACGGCGCCAAAGACATTTTTTACCAATATTTAATAAAATTTTCCTTGAAATTAAGAAACAAAATTTTCTTGAAATTTGGTAAAAATTTCTAAATTATAGAAAAACTTTACTACTGAGAACTAAATTTTTATAAAAAAAAAAACAGTAAAACTTTCCTCCTCATTAGTTCATACATCATCTAAAATTTTAGTGTTAGTTAGAAAATGTTTCCTTGGTTTTAAGAAAAATTTTATTTTATTTTATTTAAGTTCATTAGATAATTTTTTTTACCAAAAACTAGGACTTAAATTCCTAAAAATAAGAAAATATTTTCTAACATCAAGTTAAATTAAACTTCTTTTAAGTGAAAATAATCCTTATCCTGCTTCTATGGTAAAGGTAATTTATTTTACCATACATTTTAAAGTACTTTACACTCATTATTGAGTAAGTATTTTCCTAATTCCGGAGGACTTCAGCATTGTGAGGACACTACTTTTAACAAGCTTTTTGCTATACAATTTTGTCTTAAAACTAAATTGAATTATACTAATTTCATGTATTTAAAATATAAATTAAAATTCATTAGCAAAAAGGTAAACAAGTTAAAAAAAATGTACTGCAGGATATCCTGATACGCAATAAATTGTGACAAAGTCAGATCCTTTTCGTAGTTAATTAACGGTCCTGCTTGAGAGAATTTCAAAAAGGGTAGCCCTACGTGACACGTGGTATCTATGGCTAAAGAACACTGTGGGTCCTTTGTCTTCTTAAATTAACTAATTTAAGGAAATTGTTGCAAAAATACAAAATATCACAGTTACATTTCTTGTTATTATTGGAAAATGGAAAAGTCATGTATATTTTATGGGATTTTTACCTTAAACTTTATTTGACATATACAAATTTAAACTTATTTATTATTAAGTGAAAAAAAAAGTAGTTCGATAAATATAAAGTTTAATGCCGTAATGTATAAAATGTGCCTGTTTAATAAAATTTTAACCTTTTGCTAACAAAATTTTAAAAAAATATTTTAAGTTCAATGTTAAAGACTGTTAAGATTAGAGATGGGTACGTGAGGCATTTTTGACTCACGCTAACGCACAATCACAAACCAAAAATTAAAATCATGCACGATAGTTTTTTTAAATGGTTACTTTAATTTATTTAATAATATTTTTTCATTTGTTTTTAATTGATTGTTTTTTTTTTGGAATGGAATATTGAAAATAATTTAAACGTTTTCCAACAAAAAAATCCTTTACTAAATTTTATTATTTTTTAAAAATTAAAAAACTTTTACTTGAAAAAAAGAATATTTTATAAAAATTTTTAAAATTTATCTGAACTAAGTTGCATGAAAATTTTCCTTAGGAATAGTTCATCAGTTTCTAAAATCAAGTAAATTATTATTATTTCATAGGAAAAAATTTATTACTTTTTGTTTTTAATTGTCTGAACTAATTTTTAGATAACAATTCTTCAAAATTAGAAAGTGGTAAACTTAAAAACTGAATTTTGAAATATTTTTCTAAAATTTAGTTAATTTTACTACTCGTGAACAAAATGAACCCACATTAAGTTCAAGTACATTCTCATTTTAAGTAAGACACATTTTGTGAACTAAATGGGAGTAAATTATGTTCTATATTTTTTTTTTTTGTGAACTAAATTTAGTTTTATTACATTTTAGTATTCATAATTTTAGTATTTGTAATTTTTTATTTAAAATACACTCAGAAAAAAAAGTTATTAGAAAAATTTGTAAACGGTTTTCAATCCCACTTTACTATTTTTGTACTGATTTTTAGTAATTAAAAATTATTATTTAGCAAATCTTTTGCTATTTACATTTTACAAATAACAGAATTTTTACAAAATATATACAAATTTTTGTTGCTAATTTCAGAAAGTAATTTAAAAATTTTTCAAATCCGATTTGCTAAAATTAGCAAAAAAAATTACTAATTTTAATAAAGTGGATATTAAAGGAAATGTTATATCTAATAAAAACTTACACCTCCTAACTTCAATTGCCTTAAAATGTTACATAGATTAAAAAAGGGGAAAATAGGTCATCCACTTAAAATAGCACTAAAAAGTTTTTTTTTTAGTTCTAAAAATCAGCCCTAAAAACTATTAAAATTTGACCTTAAGAGTAAAAAAAAAAATTTACTAAAATATTTTCCAAAACAGAAATTACTAAATTAAAATAAAATGATAAATTCGTTTATGTTTTTACAATTTTTAAGTCTTTGATTTTTTTTTTAATTTTGTCTAAAATATTTTTTGAAAAAACTAAAAAAATTTTGATGCTCGATAAAAAAAAATAAATTTAAAATTTTGTACTAATATTAATAATATTTAGTAAATTTTTTTGCTAATTTAAGCAAACATATTTTAAATTCCACTTTACTAAAATTTAGTAGCGGCAGCTAATTTTTTCTACAAATTTCATTGTACTACACGTCAGCAGACATGTGTTGCTAAGATTAACAAAAAATACCGCTGGGCTCAAATTAGCAAAATTTCCCGTAGTAACGTTAAAATTTTTAGTTGCCATTACAGATTTTTTTTGGTGAGTGTACTTGTTTTTTTCCCTAAAATCAAGAAATATTACTTAGGAAAAATATGAACTATTTCTGAGTATATAAACTATTTCGTTTTTCCTCAAACTTAGGAATTTTTAATTCTTTTTAAGAAAATTTTTCTAAGTTTTAATAAAATTTTATTTAAATTAAGGACAATTTATAAACTATTTTGAAGGAAATTTTTGATTACATTTTAGTTTATGTCTTTTTTTTATTGAGTGTGGAGATTTTTTTTTTTGATATAAATATTTCCAATGTAATTTAAATTATAAAATTTTATTTAATTTTTGCCATGGGGCAATAAGTATCATCCGATTCCACCGATAATCGTATTCGGGAGAAAAGGCTCTTAATAAATTCAATTGTTTTCTATACTTTAAATAACATAATTAAATGATTAATAATAGAAAAATGTAATCTTGGCTTAAGCCGAGTAAACATTGAATTTTTCAATATTTTATTTATTTTTTTTGCTTTACTTTAAGAATGTAATTGTTTTTATTAAAGAAAAAATATTCTATTAACTGTAATATTATATTGTATCTTAAGTAAACTTATTAAAACTTATATATTCAACTCCTTTTATCTTATTTACTTTGCCATGGAGCTTTGTGTGAAAAAATATTGATTTCATGCTCTTCACGTGTAACATACATGTGTATTATTATAATACTAAACACTCGAGGGTATAACAGCTTATAACAACTCCTACAACTAAAACTAAACATAGTAAAAGCAAATTTTTATATTTAACCATTTTCTCTAGAATAGTTTTTCAAACAACAAAAGTATGCACAATATATATTTCTTTTTAAAATAAAACTACAAAAGAAAACTTTAAGTAAGCAGTTATACCGTTTATTTTTGTATAACTAAACTTAAAAGTTTTTTTTAAGGAGGTTTAAGCTGTAAGAATCTAAATTAAATAGAAAATTTAGTGCGAAAAGACAATAAATACTTAAGCTAAAAATAAATCAAATTTTAAAAGAATTTTATTAACTTTCAAAATATTTATTTAAGTAATTAAATTACTTATTAATAAAGCTTTAATCTGCTATACTCAGTTTGTTGGTAGTTATTATACATTTTAAGTTATTGACTAATATATAAACTAATCTATGAATTAATATTAATCATACGCCACCACAAAAAAATTCAATAAATTTAAATACACTCAAAAAAAAAAAAAAGACATGAACTAAAATGTGTTAAAAAATTTCCTTTAAAATAGTTTAAAAATTTTCCTCAACTTAAGTAAAATTTTATTAAAACTTAGAAAAATTTTCTTAAAAAGAATAAAAATTCCTAAGTTTGAGAAAAAACGAAATAGTTTATATACTCAGAAATAGTTCATATTTTTCCTAAGTAATATTTCTTAATTTTAGGAAAAAACAAGTCAATTAAATAAAAATTTATTAAGAAAAACCAGCTTAGTTTTAAGAAAATTGCATACTCAAATGTAATAAAATTAAGTTTAGTTAAAAAAAAATTAGGACATAATTTACAGCCATTTAGTTCAAAAAATGTGTCTAACTTAAATCGAGAAAATACTTGAACTTAATGTGTGTTCATTTTTTGTTCGCGAGTAGTAAAATTAACTAAATTTTAGAAAGCCATTTCCAAATTCAGTTTTTAAATCTACCACTTTCGAATTTTAAAGAAATTTTTTCTAAAAATTAGTTCAGACAATTAAAAACAAAAACTAATAAATTTTTTCCTATGTAATAATAAAAATTGTGTTGATTTTAGAAACTGATGAACTATTTCTAAGGAAAATTTTCATGCAACTTAGTTCAGATAAATTTCAAAAATTTTAATAAAATATTCTTTTTTTCAAGTAAAAGTTTATAATTTTTAAAAAATAATAAAATTTAGTAAAGGATTTTTTTGTTGGAAAACGTTTAAATTATTTTCAATATTCTATTCAAAAAAAAAAAAAAAAAACAATCAATTAAAAACAAACCAGTTAGTTTTCTTAATTTTCAAGGAAAAATATTATTAAATTAAAGAAATTAAAGTAACCATTTAAAAAAACTATCGTGCATGATTGTAATTTATGGTTTGTGATCGTGCGTAAGCGTGAGTCAAAAATGCCTCACATACCCATCTCTAATCTTAACAGTCTTAAATATTGAACTTAAAATAGCTTAAAATATATTTTAAAATTTTGTTAGCAAAGGGTAAAAAATTTCGAATTTGCGCTTTTATGTAATAAATTTGTTTGTTGACTACAATACAAAATATCGCAGGCACATTTTATACATTACGGCATAATGGCTTTCCTATAATTGACGTAGCGCTTATTAAACTTTATATTTATCGAACTATTTTTTTAAATTTTTTTAAATTCAGCTGAAAATCCCATAAAATAAACTTATGGCATTTTTCCATTTTCCAATAATAACAAGAAATGTAACTGTGATATTTTGTATTTTTGCAACAATTTCCTTACATTTGTTAATTTAAGAAGACAAAGGACCCCCAGTGTTCCTTAGACATAGATGCCGTGTGTCACTTAGGGCGTCCTTTTTTGTAGTTCTCTCAAGCAGAAGCGTTAATTAACTACGAAAAGGATCTGACTTTTTCACAATTTTTTACGTTTCAGGATATCTTGCAGTACATTTTTTTTATTTGTTTACCTTTTTGCTAATTAAATTAAATTTATATTTTAAATACATGAAATTAGTATAATTCAATTTAGTTTTAAGATAACATTGTATAGCAAAAAGCTTGTTAAGAGCAGTGTCCTCAAGGATGATTTTCACTTAAAAAAGTTCTATTTAACTTGATATTAGAAAATATTTTCTTATTTTTAGAGAGTTAGGTCGTAGTCTTTAGTAAAAAAATTATCTAATGAACTTAAATAAAATAAAATTTTTCTTAAAACCAAGGAAACATTTCCTAACAATAACAGTACAATTTTAGATGATGTATGAACTAATTAGAAGGAAATTTTACTGGTTTTTAATAAAAATTTACTTTTCAGTAATAAAATTTTTCTATAATTTAGAAATTTTTACCAAATTTTAAGTAAAATTTGTTTCTTAATTTCAAGGAAAATTTTATTAAGTATTGGTAAAAAGTGTCTTTCGCTACGTTTTCATTTCAATTTTTCCTCTAAATAAGTTAATTTTTCTAAATTCTAGTTAATTTTTTTTTTTTGAGTCTAGCTTTGAATCTAGTTAATGTAAAATGATAATAATATTTGTTAAATATACAAGGTGGCGCAAAAGTAATCCTCCTATCAGAAAATGCTATAAATTTTGTGATTGGCCCCTAATGTCAGTTCTGTTTTGACATTTTTGTAGTAAATACATGCGAAATACACGTTAATAAACAATGTTACGCTACACTGTTCCAGAACGCGGAATATTGGTGACTATTTATTTGAGCAATAATGAAGATGATTTTTCATTAAAAATAATCATGAGTGATGAGGCCCATTTCCATCTTAGCGGGTACGTAAATAAGCAAAATTTACGCTTCTGGGGCACTGAAAATCCGCGTGTAACCCACGAAGAGCCATTACATCCGCCCAAAGTCACTGTATGGTGTGCTGTTTTCGCTGGAGGAGTCCTTTTTTCTTCGAAGACGTCGCGGGCCAAACGGTTACTGTGAATGGTGAGCGCTACAAAGCAATGATCAACGAGTTCTTTTTGCCGCAACTTGATGAATTGGGATTGGAAAACATGTGGTTCCAACAGGACTGTGCAACGCCACACACTGCACGTGTCACAACCGATATGCTGAAGGATGCATTTCCCGGGCGCCTAATCTCCCGTTTTGGCGATTTGCACTGGCCAGCAAGATCGCCTGATTTGACCGCTCCAGACTTCTTTTTGTGGGGCTTTTTGAAGTCGCGGGTTTATGTCAACAAGCCTCAGACTCTTGCAACTCTTAAAGACAATATCCGTCAAGAATGTGAGGACCTATCGCCGGAAGTTTTGGCCAAAGTGATGGAAAATGCCATAAAAAGGGCTCAAATGACAATCAACTGTGGCGGCGGCCATTTACATGACATCATATTCTCGACTTGATGTAAAAAAAATTAAAAGACCAAATAAAAATAATCCACAAGAAGAATCAAAGTTTTTAATTTTTTTTTTTTAAATTACAGCCAAAAAACATCGGAAGGTTATTTTTGCGCCACCCTGTAATTGCATAACCAAAGTATTGTCTGATACGCAAACAAGCACATGTTTTATAATAAACTTATCAATAATTTAAATAATTTATTTTAATATAAATAATATTTATTTGTTTGCAAAAAATTTTCATAATTTCACAATTTAAATCTGTTTTATTATTATTATTATTAACATATACACATACAAATAATACTATTGACATGACATGTTTTTGTTTGTTTTGCTACTTGTTAAAATATGCCAGAACACACAATCATACATTCAAAACGGATGCTTGCGGTTTTGTTGTCTATATCGTATATTATAAATATACATAAACATTTTGTATATTGTCTTATTGACTTCCGATAAAATTTTTAACAATATGTAGTATATTTTGTTTAGATAAAAGAAAAAAAGTACAAAATATGTTATAATAAAAACCACAAAAATATACAATTTTATACCAGAATTCATAACAGATTTCTTAAACATTATAAATTTAAATTTTGTTTTTATTGTTTAACAATATGTTTTAGAATTTATTGTATTTTTGTTAAGTTTTCTGGTACTATTTTACATAATAGTTAAATTTTTAAATAAATGTTAGTTTTATTACCTCCACCATATGTGATGAGAGTTTGTCATATCGGTCGTACACTCAAAGTCTGTAATTGCAACTGAAAATTTTGCTGTTATTTAATATGAATTTTAAATTAAAAATTTGGAAAATATAAAAAAAAAATAGTTTTAGTACTTTTGTGGTCAAATAGTACTATTTAAATGTACTTTTTGCAAAGAGACCATTTAAAGGTTATTTTTCTAAAGAAAGGTAGTTTTTTTTTTTAAAAGTTGGTTTTAAAAAAAGTTACTTTTCGAAAAAAATATACTATTTTACAGAATATGTACTTTATGGAAGAAAAGGTACTTTTTAAGTAAAAGGTTGTTTTTTTTTAATAAAAGATTCTTTTTTTAATAAAAGGTGCTTTTTAAAATAATAGGTACATTTTTTTAAAAAAGGTACTTTTTAAATAAAAGGTACTTTTTTAAATAAAAGGTACTTTTTTAAATAAAAGGTACTTTTTAAAATAAAAAGTAATTTTTTAAATAAAAGGCACTTTTTTAAATAAAAGGTACTTTTTTAAATAAAAGGCACTTTTTAAATAATTGGTACTTTTTTAAATAAAAGGTACTTTTTTAAATAAAAGGTACTTTTTTAAATAAAAGGTACATTTGTAAATAAAAGGTACTTTTTTAAATAAAAGGTACTTTTTTAATAAAAGGTACTTTTTTAAATAAAAGGCACTTTTTAAATAATTGGTACTTTTTTAAATAAAAGGTACTTTTTTAAATAAAAGGTACTTTTGTAAATAAAAGATACTTTTTTAAATAAAAGGTACTTTTTTAAATAAAAGGTACTTTTTTAAATAAAAGGTACTTTTTTAATAAAAGGTACTTATTTAAATAAAAGGTACTTTTTTAAATGAAAGGTACTTTTTTAAATAAAATGTACTTTTTTAAATAAAATGTACTTTTTTTAATAAAAGGTACTTTTTTAAATAAAAGGTACTTTTTTAAATAAAATGTACTTTTTTAAATAAAAGGTACTTTTTTTAAATAAAAGGTACTTTTTTAAATAAATGGTACTTTTTTAATAAAAGGTACTTATTTAAATAAAAGGTACTTTTTTATATGAAAGGTACTTTTTTAAATAAAATGTACTTTAATAAATAAAATGTACTATTTTAAATAAAAGGTACTTTTTTAAATAAAATGTACTTTTTTAAATAAAATGTACTTTTTTAAATAAAAGGTACTTTTTTAAATAAAAGGTACTTTTTTAAATAAAAGGTACTTTTTTAAATAAAAGGTACTTTTTTAATTAAAGGTACTTTTTTAAGTAAAAGATACTTTTTAAATAAAAGGTACTTTTTAAATTAAATTTACTTTTTTTAATAAAACAAGGTACTTTTTTAAATAAAAGGTACTTTTTTAAGTAAAAGATACTTTTTAAATAAAAGGTACTTTTTAAATTAAATTTACTTTTTTTAATAAAACAAGGTACTTTTTTAAATAAAAGGTACTTTTTAAATGAAATTTACTGTTTTTTAATAAAACAAGGTACTTTTTTTGAATAAAAGGTTTTAAATAAAAAGTTATCTTAATAAAGTCGTATATTTTGTTGATGTTGGTGAGTGTGGGTTCCTTGAGAAGATCAATGGCTGATGTGTTGAGGAATATTTTGCTCCTTAATTTTTTAAATAAAAGTTATGTATTTAAATAAAAATAAATTTTAAAGCGTGATCACAATGTGCTTTAAAGAATTATCGGAAACTAATAAGATCTGGTATGATATCTGATCTTGTATGATACAATATGGTTATGTAATACATTTTATGACCAAATCTGATCCAGCGTCCGATATGTTCATATCCAAAGGAACTTGAAAAATTGCGTGAATTTTATGGCCACTTTTGAGCAGATCTGTTTATTTTTTAAAGATCTGTTTATATCTGAAAATATGTGCTAACGTCGTAATGTCGTTGTTCAGATTTGGTATCAGATCTAAGAAAGAATTATACCGTAAAAATATGATTTAATAGGTAATTTTTTTTTTTTTTTGGTTTAAAGTTTTTTTTAATCGCTAACTAAAATGTATGGGATATCAGACGAATTCTGTTTTAACTATTATACATTGTAGCAAGGGGAAATTATATTAAAAAATAATAATATTTTCTGGTCCAAAAGAGACACTTTGGTCAGCTTCTGTCCTCAGAAATAACTACTAGCCACAAGAGACTTACAAGTCTTCAAGTGTCTTAGTGGTTTTTTTAATATTTTTTAAGATAATTATCCTTTACAATTAAAAGAAAACGCCGTTGTAATATTTTTAAGCGCAAGAGCTGTTTATTGCTTAAATGTTACAAGACGAATGATTTTTATTACATCAATAGCTTAAACGAAACCTCGCATTAGAACAAAGCGAACATGACATAAAACAAAATAAACGATAATAAAATAAAAAAATGACTCGAAGTTTAAATGACAATAAATTAAACAGCTTTGTAAAAAATGGTAAAGAGTGCTTTTTAGCAAATGAAAATGAATTTTTCCGCTAAATTAAATATAAAATAATTAATAAACAAAATATAAAATAATTAATAAACAAAATAATTATAATAATCATAATAACATTTATAATAAAAATAATAAGCGGCGTTACAACATTTTTTTATATACACTTCTGTGCCATACACTGTGTGATAATGTGAACGGAGCTTAAGTGGTCACAAATTTATACAAAATATAAAAAAAAATTCTCACAGATTTCTTTTACAAGATATAGTTATGTACGAACATTTCTTTGTCATTGTGAGTCTTTAGAACCTTTTAAGAATATGCTTTTAATTATCTTTGAAGTTTTCTGTTGTAACTTTTGTTTTTTTTTTGTCTCTTATTCTTAATCACTTTCTATTTTAGTTTGTTAGAAATTCAATTTTGTTTTCTTACTATGGTTTTTTTTTGTAATTTTACTAAATTTAATTTTATTTCAACCACAACAAATGAACTTTATATAAAGCTCATTAGCACCACAAAATTACATTCTTCTTCATACTATTTCTTTAACAGATTTAATTTGTTTTACTTCTTTACGCTAGACCACAAGTGAAAAAAAAGAAACAAATAAATACAGGGAAACCTTGTTATAGAGGACAAAGAATTATCAAATTTATATTAAAAAATTTCTTTCACAAACAATTGGTCTTAAAATTTCTTTTCTTGCAGAGAAAAATTTATTTGAACATGATTGGGAATTTAAAATTCTAAATTATTATTGTTATAAATATTATTTTTAATAAGTGAGGATGATTTTTATCATTATTTAGAATTATATTATGATCACTAAGGATCATATTTTAATCATTACGAATTTTAATCATAACATGATGATCTTTTATCTGTATTTGGCTTCAGAACCTGTTTCACTAACCAAATTTTTTGTTTAAACTGTCCCAAAAGCTATTGGTTTCTTTATACCAAATTTGAACCGGTACTTTCTGAACCAATTCTGAAACTAATAGTTTTTAATATAACACCTCATACATTTTAGTTCCATGGAATTGATACCAGAACTATTTAAATAGAATTTGCTCTAGTAGAATTTGTTATAGAGCAGAACCGGTTTTACAACATTTTCCTCGAGAAGAATTAATTCTAAAATATTCTTGTATGGACGGGTCATGAAGGGTTTGATTTGTTTAAAATTTTTTACACATAATTTAAAAAAAATAAAATAAATTTTTGATAGGTTTTTAACACAAAAACTGTATCATCATCCGGTAACTTCGAGATTTGGTACTAGGAGATATTGTTTCTGTAGTTCATTATTGAGAGTTTTTACTGTGCATATTCGTTTCGCTTTCAATAAGAATTTTAGCGTATAGAGTGGCTTGTAATAGTTGGGTTATTTGTTGCTTCTTGTGTTAAAATATGTATTTTTTTTTGGTCGAACATCAAACTGAATAGCAAAATAATACTTTGACTACTTATAATTTGTACAATGACTTGCGTGTGAATAACAATAAAATCAGCGAAAATACAGAAAAATGTGGTTAAAAATTTTGTATTATATACATTATATTCTTCTTCAAGATATGTTTAACCCTTCAACCCAAAGCAATAAATTGAAGAAGTTCAAAAATATCTCGATAAATCTTATCTTTTAAAATTGTTAATTTATTTGCTTTAAATAAATCCATTTTTGTTTATATATTGCAAATAATAAACACAGTGGAAATTTTCTTTAGCAACTCTTTATTTACACAAAAACTGAAAAATAATTACACAAGAGACTTTACTGAAACTCTATTAAGTAACACTTTAACAGATTACACAATTTATTCAATTGATCACTAATGTTACTTTTGTTAGCTGTCCGCGTTTTATTACAAACTGAACTAATATGCCACATTGCGCGCATATTTATATTTGTGGTGAGAATAACTAGAAAGTGGCAGCATTATCTGGAAGTTGTATACCGGAAACGTAGAGTGTGTTTATTGCTAACACTAATGCACCATTAGTTTTGGTGAAGAGTTGCCATTGATGGCAACTGTTTTATATTTTAGGGCTGGCATATGTGAATTTATGTTTCTACGGGTAAATGGAAATTGATGAATCAAATTTTATATTTTAACTTATACAAACACATAGAAAAAACTCGTAAATTCCCGAGGGAAATCGGGAATTTACAAAAAAAAAGTTAGTAGAAAAATTTGTAAACGGTTTTCAATCCCACTATAAAAAAATTATTATTTTTTTGCTATTTACATTTTTTAAATTACAGAATTTTTCAGAATATTTACAAATTTTTGTTGCTGATTTCAGCAATCATTTTAAAAATTTTTGAAAACCGATTTTCTTAAATTAGCAAAAAAAAATTACTAATTTTAAAAAAGTGGATATTGAAGGAAATGTTATTTCAAATTAACACTTACACCTACAAACTTAAATTGCCTTAAAATGTTATATATAAAGGGTGGTTAAATTTTAAGGGCCGATGTTGATTTTGAATGAAACACAAATTACTTACGAAATGATTATCATTTCTTTTTATTATGATAATATGGTATGGTTCAATTATGTATGAAACAAAATATCGGCCAAATGGCCGCAGCGACCTCGGCGGCACACCTCCTTCCGATTTTCCAAATTTTCGATGACGCTGAGGCATAATTGAGTTTCTATGCCGTTAATGTGCCGAATTATCTCATCATTTATCCAAAGAAAGAAGTCATACGGTGTCAAATCACATGATCTTGGCGGGCAATTGACATCGCCACCACGTGAGATAACACGGCCATTGAATTTGTCGCGCAAAAGTGCCATTGTTTCGTTAGCTGTGTGGCAAGTGACACCGTGCTATTGAAACCACATATCGTGCACATTCATATCCTCAATTCAGGCTTCAAGAATTCCGTTATGATCTCGCGATAGCGAACACCGACGACAGTCGAGGTTGACGGTTATTCTGCCACACTATCGCGAACAACAGCAATGTTTACCGCAGAACAAACTTGGCGAGCATGCATAGGTGTTTTCTCATTTCCTACAGACCCGATTTGCAGAAATATGTGCACAATTATCCCGATTGTGGACACATTTGGTCAATTATGATGATTAAAAAAAATCAAAAAGTGCATTTTGATTTAAACGCCCATTTTCGTAATTAGCCTGAATAACTTTAACGCGTTGTTCTGTGTTGTGTATCTTTCCATGGTTCAAATTGAGTTAGTCTGAAATTGAGAAATGTCAAATGAAATTCAGAAAAAACTTAACGTTTAGGTGTGGTTCACATTCAACATCAGCCCTTAAAATTTAACCACCCTTTATTAGGAATTAAATTTAAGTCTCAATTGAGTTAATAAATAATTATTAAAATAAAAAAAGGGGGATCGCAAATGAATATACTAACTCATGTCTGAAAATAGGGCATCCACTTAAAATAGCACTAAAAAGTTTTTTTTTGTTCTAAAAATCAGCCCTAAAAACAATTAAAATTTGACTTTAAAAGTAAAAAAAATTGACTTATTTTTTTTTCAAAACAGAAATTACCAAATTAAAAAAAGATTAATTCGTTTATATTTTTTAAATTTTTTAAGCCTTTGATTTTTTTTTATTTTGTCTAAATTATTTTTTGAATAAAATAAACAAATTTTTGATGCTCGGTGAAAAAAAATAAATTTAAAATTTTGTATTAATATTAATAATATTTAGTATTTTTTTTTTGCTGTTTTTAGCAAACAAATTTTAAATTCCACTTTACAAAAAGTTTACTAAAATTAAATAGCGGCAGCCAATTTTTTCTACAAATTTCATTGTACTACACGTCAGCAGACATGTATTGCTTAGATGAGCAAAAAATACCGCCGGGCTCAAATTAGCAAAATTTTCCGTAACAACAGCAAAATTTTCAGTTGCCATTACAGACTTTTTTGGTGAGTGTACTTGTTTTTTTTTTCCTAAAATTAAGAAATATTACTTAGGAAAAATATGAACTATTTCTGAGTATTACCCTAAAATATCAGAAACCATATTTATATATGAATATTTTTTTATAAACATTTAAGAAAAATAGCTTTAAATACAGGTTGGTTGAAAAGTTCCTGCGCTCACCAAGAGATGGCACTGCTAGCTCCAAACTTATTTTTTCTCAAGTTGGTATAACTGTCCTGAGAACACATGCAAAGTTGCAAGTCATTCTGTCAATTCTTTCTTTGTTTACAAGCCATTTGAAGTTGACGTGTCATTGATTTTTTTTAATATGGAAAAAATTTAATATCGAGCAGTCATTAGATTCTTTGTTTTAAAGGGTTTAAAAGCAAAGGAAATTTATGAACAATTGTTAGAAATGTATAAGGAGTCCTCACCTTCAAAACGCACCATTGAATTTTGGGCTGGTGAATTTAAACGTGGTCGTACCAGCCTTAAAGACGATCCACGCGAAGGACGACCAAAAACTGCAACCACAGCAGAAATCATTGAGCAGGTACATAATATGGTTAGTGAAGATCCAAGTTTGACTAAGCGTGAAATTGCTAATGCCATAGGCATCTCAGACGAACGAGTACTCCAAATTTTACATGAAGAATTACGTATGAAAAAACTGTTTGGAAAGTTAGTGCCGCACACATTAACAATTCAACAAAAACTGGATCGAAAACAAATTTCTCAGCGTAATTTGGAGCGTTTTTAGATGAATAAAACCGACTTCTTGCATCGTTTTATAACTATGGATGATACTTGGATCTACCACCATGATCCTAAATTGAAACAAGAACGTTTACAGTGGACTGAAGCTGGTTGTTCAGCTTCAAAGCAGGTGAAGTCACAACGATCAGCAAAGAAGGTTATGGCATCAGTTTTTTGGGATGCAAAAGGAATTTTGTTGATTGATTATGTTCAGAAAGGTAAAACAATCAACTCTAAATATTATTGCAGCCTTTTGGATCAGCTGGATGAAAAAATTCGTGAGAAAAGACCTGGTTTAAAGAAGAAAAAAATCATTTTTCATCAAGACAATGCACCTGCTCACAAAAGTGTTTTGACGATGGCTAAATTCAAAGAATTAAAGTACGAATTGCTTGAACATCCACCGTATTCACCAGATTTGGCTCCCAGTGACTACTATCTCTTCAGAAATCTCAAACAATTCCTTCGTGGAAAGCATTTTTCGTCTAATGAAGAGGCCATAGCAGCCGTATACGGTTGTTTTGCAGAGCTTCCGGAAAACCATTATGAGGATGGGCTAAAATTATTGGAAGATCATTGGAACAAGTGTATTGAGCTTCTAGGAGATTATATTGAATAAAAAAATATATTTCGTAACAAAAACAGTATTCTTTCATTTCGAGCGCAGGAACTTTTCAACCAACCTGTATCTATGACTATTTTAAACTGATTTTTGTTTAAAAAGTTATAGCAAAAATGCATAATAAATTTAAAATGCCCTAAAATCAATTTTAACTCAAAAAATTAAGAAAAAAAAAACATTACAAAAATAAAATAAAAAATATATAGAAAAAATTTGCAATCAACTTTTTTTCTCTACTAAGAAAAAACTGTAAATTAAATTTCCTTTTAAAATATGCTAGAACTATGCAAAATTATTAATATTTTATAATACCCCTTAGGGTTAAATATTTTTCTGGTATTTGGTGGTTATTTTTAAGTTTTTTTTTTATTTTTTTATTTTTTTTATATACTTTTGCTTTTGTATGGTTTTCAAGTATCTTTTAGTGTAATATGCTTAAAAAGTCCATTATTTTGTAAAATAATTCTCATAAGAATTTTTACATTTTTTTTGTTCATTGCTATTTAGTTAATGATATAAAAGTTTTTGTATTTTGTTTTTATATTTTGTTACAATACTAAAATTTAAAAAGGGGGTGGACCAACAAACCTTAATAAGATTAATTTTATGTTTAAGCAAAATTCATTGAACCCTTGATTGTTAAACAGCTAAAAGAAATTTGTTGCAAATAAAACAAAAAAAAAAACTAAAGCAATTTCATTCAATTATATTTCATTTTAAAGTTACCTTGTACCCCATATTTTTTATTAATCTCTAAAGGTTTATTGAATTATTATAGTTTTAGCTAAAGTTGCAAAATATCCGTTTACAAAAAATATATCTAAAATAAAAACTAGTGATAAAAAATTAAAGGTAGCTAAAGGTTTATCACATGATACACTACACAAAGAGAAATTTATTGGACCAGAATTAATTAAAAAAAAAATTCAGTATTCTAATGAAACTTTTCTTTACAAAGGGAAAATATAATTTCTTAAATTTCACAAAAATCTAAAAAATTTTCTATGCAAAATTTCACTTGCGATCCCTTTTTTTTAAACTATGTAACATTTTAAGGCAATTTAAGTTTGGAGGTGTAGGTGTTAATTTAGAAATAACATTTCCTTCAATATCTACTTTTTTAAAATTAGTTTTTATAGCCCTCAACCCACAGGTGGAAGGGTATATATAAGTTTGTTATTCCGTTTGTAATTTCTACTATATTGATCTTAGACCCTATAAAGTATATATATTCTGGGTCCTTATGAAGAGCGAAGTTGATTTAACGATGTCCGTCTGTGTGTTGAAATGGGATTTCAGAAGAACCCAGACATGATGAGGACTTGATTGTTATTTTTTTCTGTTACATGTGATCCATTTCTGTTTGCTATTAAAAATCAGACAGATCGGTTAATAAATGGCTGAGATATTAGCAAAAAACCAGGACTACCTCTAATTTTTTCCGTAAAATCCCTTTGTTTAATATGTATGTAGAATTTTATGCATAACAAACACATCCATTTGATGAAATTCTTTTCTTTCATCTCCACCTTTTATACACAAACAACAAACACATACAAAGATTTGTCATTTAAATAAAAACCAAACAAATCACTAATGAACGAAGACTTTTTATATATGTACCTCTATTAACGATGATTTTGTGTGAGCTTCAATAGCTCAGTTGTCTAGACGCTATGTCACAAACACTTTTTTTTCTCTAAGGCCGCGGGTTCGAATCCCGGTCAAATCACTTTTTTTTGTACATTTTTTTTTTCTTAAGACTTTTTTTTTGTTTATTTTTTGTTTTTTTTTTTAACATTTAATAATTAATTTATATAAAATTTTATATTATTAATTAAATAATTCATAAATATGCTAAAAACATCAAAATTTTTTTAAAAACCCTCTGATACAAACGTTTTTATTTCTATTTTTTGTTCCGATTTAAAAGAATTTATAAACAGATTTTTAAACCATTTTATTTCTCATATATTAAGAAAATTTTATACATAATTTCCCTATGAGTGCAACTATTTTAGGTCATAACTTATAATAATTTATATAAAAAAAATATAAACTATTTTCCTTCAAATTTTTAAAATTAAGCTAACGAAATTAAAAATATTTTTTAATAAAAAAGCGAAATAAAATCCCAAATGCAAATTTGCCAGCTAAATCAAACGTTTTTGTAGAAATAAAACACATGCAGTTCTAGTGATTTCTTTTAATGATTTGTTGAAATTCTTTTCTTTCACCTCTTCACCTTTTATACACAAAGAACAAACACTATTCTAGAGCTGTAATATGACCTATGGATACGTCTTATATAGCAAAAGATCGAAAATCTTTAGTATAACATATTTGCTGAAAAAACGAATCGGTTTTCAAAATTTTTTAAAACGATTTTGGAAATTAGTAACAAAAATTTGTAAATATTCTGTAAAAATTCTGTAATTCGTAAAATGTAAATAGCAAAAAGATTTGCTAAATAATAATTTTTTTTTACTAAAAATCAGTATAAAAATAGTAAAGTGGGATTGAAAACCGTTTACAAATTTTTCTACTAACTTTTTTTTCTGAGTGTACTCAAAATTGTATATAAATTGAGATAAGGTACGGAAACGGGCTTAATTTATGATTTTTCAAATTTTTTATTTTGTTTTTTAAAGAATCTCATTACTTTTCTTAAAATGCAACAATGTCGGCTAAAACCGAATATTGTAAATATTTTCGATGTCCAGTAACAGCTTCGTAATCGGCCTGAAAAAGTACCATCGGTCGGTCACCAGTTATTATTAGTGCCAGTACCAGTTATTATTATTATTATATAAGTGCCAACACCCATCTAAAAATTTTTCAAAATAAAATGTTTGCATATTACATTGTAGGGTATTGCAAAAATAAAAAAATATCATCAATAATACCATTTCACTTTGTTGCCCCAGTTCAAATGTCAATTCAATTTCCTTTTTGTTTGCAAGGCTGACATTGCTTTGACTTTAGTTTGTGTCTATTTCTGTTTCTTTTTTTTAATAAAATTCTGTATTTGAAACTATTAAATATTTACAAGTATCAATTTTCATATCCTGCTGCTATCTAGCTACTACTCTCTTGATAATCACAAAATGTTTCTGCAGGACAAAAAGTGCTTTAGTAGTAAAAAAAAATATATTGTTTAAATAAAAAGAGATAATTTTATTTCAAATAAATTTTCTTCTATAAATATAGGAATTTCTTTTTATGGTATTTTTAAATACCAAAAATAAACTGACCATGTTGTATTTATATAGACAGGATTTAAAAAAAAATGTTTTTTTTTTGCACTGACCATGGTAAACATTGATTGTTGTCTTAATTAAGCACGAAATAGTAGAATATCGAAATGAAAATGAATTTTTGCGTTACAGGTTGGTTGAAAAGTTCCTGCGCTCGAAATAAAAGAATACTGTTTTTGTTACGAAACATATTTTTTTATTTAATATAATCTCCTAGAAGCTCAATACACTTGTTCCAATGATCTTCCAATAATTTTATCCCATCCTTATAATGGTTTTCCGGAAGCTCTGCAAAATAACCGTCTACGGCTGCTATGGCATCTTCATTCGACGAAAAATGCTTTCCACGAAGGAATTGTTTGAGATTTCTGAAGAGATAGTAGTCACTGGGAGCCAAATCTGGTGAATACGGTGGATGTTCAAGCAATTCGTACATTAATTCTTTGAATTTAGCCATCGTCAAAACACTTTTGTGAGCAGGTGCATTGTCTTGATGAAAAATGATTTTTTTCTTCTTAAAACCAGGTCTTTTCTCACGAACGTTTTCATCCAGCTGATCCAAAGGCTGCAATAATATTCAGAATTGATTGTTTTGCCTTTCTGAAGATAAACAATCAACAAAATTCCTTTTGCATCCCAAAAAACTGATGCCATAACCTTCTTTGCTGATCGTTGTGACTTCACCTGCTTTGAAGCTGAACAACCAGCTTCAGTCCACTGTAAACGTTCTTGTTTCAATTTAGGATCATGGTGGTAGATCCAAGTCTCATCCATAGTTATTAAACTACGCAAGAAGTCTGTTTTATTCGGTTTAAAACGCTCCAAATTACGCTGAGAAATTTGTTTTCGATCCAGTTTTTGTTGAATTGTTAATGTGTGTGGCACTAACTCTCCAAACAGTTTTTTCATACGTAATTCTTCATGTAAAATATGGAGTAATCGTTCGTCTGAGATGCCTATGGCATTAGCAATTTTACGCTTAGTCATACTTGGATCTTCACTAACCATATTATGTACCTGCTCAATGATTTCTGCTGTGGTTGCAGTTTTTGGTCGTCCTTCGCGTGGATCGTCTTTAAGGCTGGTACGACCACGTTTAAATTCACCAGCCCAAAATTCAACGGTGCTTTTTGAATGTGAGGACTCCTTATACACTTAACAATTGTTCATATATTTCCTTTGCTTTTAAACCCTTCAAAACAAAGAATTTAATGACTGCACGTTATTCAATTTTTTCCATATCAAAAAAAATCAATGACACGTCAACTTCAAATGGCTTGTAAACAAAGAAAGAATTGACAGAATGACTTGCAACTTTGCATGTGTTCTCAAGACAGTTATACCAACTTGAGAAAAAAAAGTTTGGAGCCAGCAGTGCCATCTCTTGGTGAGCGCAGGAACTTTTTAACCAACCTGTATAATTGACTTAATTGAGAGAACTGTGTATTAAATGTGATAAGTCAGCTCTGATTGATATAAATGCGACTAAGCACATTTTATCACACCAGATGTATATATAGATCAGAGCTGAAATATCACATTTTATAACATAAAAAAAATTTTGATGTGAAAATTTTGTGGAGATGAAGAAAACTAAACCTTAATAGCCTTTTCCACTGAGCTACACCTTTCATCTTTCATCAATTTGCAAAGATGTTAACATCTTCCCATAAGGATTATACAGGTCAAAAATTCTACATCTTTCTACATCTACAAAAGATGATCCTTTCTCATTTTGTTCCATCTTACATCTTTCGTTATTTTAAGTGTCATCACTAAAAAAAATTACAAAAAAAAAATCGATTTTCTTTGTGTCATCACTAGCATATTGCAGAAAATAAACAAAAAAAATTATTTAACAAAGGAAAACCAGCGGCACATGTAAGGATTTCATTCTGATGTCTGCGAAAAATTCTTCTTCATCATCATCTTCTTCCAGAATGACCTTTAATATTTCAAAGTACTGCATTAAAATTCGGGTTTGTTCTTGCAAAGCAACAACTACTCCAATGATTTATGCTTTCTCTAAATCGATTTTTTATTTCTAACAAAAAATATGCGTCTTTTTCTTTTATTTTTTTGACAGCTGAATAAATGGCAGATGAAAGATGTTGTCAATGTAAATACATGTTTCACGTTTTCAACATCTTCCACGCTTTTTACAAACATATTGTTCAGTGTAAAAAAAAAAAGCCTTATTACACAGAGCAAACAGATTTATCGTGACTTCTTGTCAACTGAATATTTTGGTTGCATCAACTAAGTTATTTAGTTGTCCCAACCAAATGTTGTACTGATGCAATTGAAATATTTGGTTTCAACCGAAATTCTGTTGCAGTAACCGAACTTCGATTGCGACAAACAAATATATTGGCGGCTTCAACCAAACTAATAATGGAGGTAAAATATTCGGTTGAAGCAGTTTTCTCTGTGTATGAATGCGAAAATAATTTTTGTGGTGAAAAAAAAAATCAAGTTAAAAAACAATTTTTGTGGTGAAAAAAAAATTTGGAGGTGAATATAAAACATTATTCACCTCTAAACGTCTGGTGAAATAGTATGAGCAAATATTTTATTTCATAAGACTTTACTATGGTAAAGTCTTATGACTTTATTAAAAATTAAGAGGTACTTTCATTTATTCACTTAAAACTTTTTAACCGCTAGACCGATTGTGCTCATTTTCAATACCAAGCCTGCCATTAGTCTAGGTCCCGCTTACGTCTTTAAGCCTTGATTGCCATTTCAACAGATGGCTGGATATCGCCAAATAAGCCTAAAATCGCACAGGGATCAAAAATCAAAAGTTTCTACATATTACAAATGGAGTGACAAACTAAAACCCTCATCACATATGGTGGAGGGTAACTACAGTTTGAATTACCTTTTTTATAAAGGATGTCAAATGACTGCAGAAGTCGTTCGGCATGCTCAATTTTAAAAGTAAAAATGTTTATATTATTTATTTTTAATAAATTTCGAAATCATTTAATTTTATTGATTCCCTAAAGCAAATCATTATTTAAATTTTTTTGATTTCCCATCGAAGGCATATGATCATTATTAATTCAGAGCTTAGAGAAGATTTTCATCCAAAATCCTTTGATGTTTTTACATATTTTATGAATAAATTTGTATTTAATTTCAATTACAATTTTTATTGATTTTCTGTACAGTATTTTTCTTTCTAAATTATTTCATTATGTGGTTTTACATTTTGTTTTATAAATAAATCAATTTGGTTTTTACAATGTAACATAGCTTTACACATAATCTCTACATGTGGGTTTTTGGTAACCATAAAATAAAATATGTAGTGTGGTGCAACGTGTCCAAGGATGTAAAAGGAAACGTTCTAATTTATGTGGGTTGCAGGCAATTGCAATCAGAATTTAAATGTATGCATTTTGTATTCAAGGAGGAATAGAAGAAAAAGAAGTGTAATATAAAATGAAAGAAAGAAGTGTAATTTAAAATGATTTATGAGGGACATATTTTGAATAGATATCTCTCTATTAAGGTAAAATAAAGAATTACCAAAAACAACAAAGAACTTGTAAACACACTCAAAAAAAATGAATTAGAATTTGGAAAAAATTAACTTATATGAAGGAAAAATTGAAATGAAAACGTCGCCAAACACATTTTTTTTTACCAATATTTAATAAAATTTTCCTTGAAATTAAGAAATAAATTTTACTTAAAATTAGGTCAATATTTTCAAAATTATAGAAAAATTTTACTACTGAGAAGTAAATTTTTATTAGAAAACAGTCAAATTTTCTCCTAATTAGTTCATACATCATCTAAAATTGTACTGTTAGTTAGGAAATATTTCCTTGGTTTTAAGAAAAATTTTATTTTATTTAAGTTCATTTGATAATTTTTTTTACTAAAAACTAGGACTTGAACTCCCTAAAAATAAGAAAATATTTTCTAACATCAAGTTATATAGCACTTCTTTTAAGTGAAAATTAACCTTAAATTTGATCAAATATTTTCTAATAAAGGTTATATATTTTAATGTACACTCAGAAAAAAAAGTTAGAAGAAAAATTTGTAAACGAGTTTCAACACCACTTTACTATTTTTGTACTGATTTTTAATAAAAAAAATATTATTAGCAAATCTTTTTGTTATTTACATTTTACAAATTACAGAGTTTTAACAGAATATTTACAAATTTGTATTGCTTATTTTAGAAATCATTTTACAAATTTTTGAAAACCGATTTGCTAAAATTAGCAAAAAAAAATTACTAATTTTAAAAAAGTGGATATTGAAGGAAATGTTATTTCTAATTAAAACTTACACCTACAAACTTAAATTGCCTTGAAATGTTACATAGAATAAAAAAAGGGATCGCAAGTGAATATACCAACTCAGGTCTGAAAATAGGACATCCACTTAAAACAGCACTAAAAAGTTTTTTTTTTTAATTCTAAAAATCAGCTATAAAAACAATTAAAATTTTACCTTAAAAGTAAAAAAAAAAAAAAATTAACTAAAATATTATTCAAAACAATTACAATTTTTAAGCCTTACAATTTTTAAGCCTTTGACTTTTTTTTTAATTTTGTCAAAATTTTTTTTTTGAAAAAAATAAATATAATAAAAAATTTTTGATGCCCGATAAAAAAATAAATTTGAAATTTCGTACAATTTTTTTTTTTTTTGCTTATTTTAGCAAATAGATTTAAAATTCCACTTTACAAAAAGCTTACAAAAATTTAGTAGCGGCAGCTAATTTTTGTACTACACGCGTTGCTAAGATTAGCAAAATAAAACGCTGGGCTCAAATAAGCAAAATTTCCCGTAAAAATAGCAAAGTTTTCAGTTGTCATTACAGACGTTATTTTCCCAGTTCCGGGGGATTTTCACTTTGCGAGGACACTGCTCTTAACAAGCTTTTTGCTATACATTTTTATCTTAAAATTATACTAAACCCATCAATTTAAAACATAAATTAAATTGTATTAGCAAAAAAGTAAACAAATTAAAAAAATGTACTGCAGGATATCCTGAAACGTAATAAATTCTGACAAAGTCAGATTTTGCTTGAGAGAACTACAAAAAGAGACGCCCTAAGTCACATACGGCATCTATGGCTAAGGAACACTAGGGGTCCTTTGTCTTTTTTAATTAGGAAATTGTTGCATAAATACAAAATTTCACAGTTATATTTTTTGGAAAAATGTCATAACATAGATTTATTTTACGGCCTTTTAAGCTTAAACTTTAATTGACATATACAAATTATGACATTTTGTTATTATTAAGTGAAAAAAAAATAGTTTTAAAGTCTTCGACATATATAAAGTTTAATAGGCGCAAAGTCAATAGGAAAGCCATAATGCCGTAATATATAAAATGTGCCTGCGATATTTTGTATTGTAGTCAACAAACGAATTTATTACATAAAAGCGCAAATTCGAAATTTTTTTATCTTTTGCTAACAAAATTTTAAAATATATTTTAAATTATTTTTAGTTCAATATTTAATACTGTTAAGATTAAAAATGGGCACGTAAGCCATTTTTGACTCACGCTCTCGCACGACCACGAACCAAAAATTACAATCATGCCCGATAATTTGTTTAAATGGTTACTTTAATTTGTTTCAACTAATAATATTTTACTTTAAAAAATTTAGAAGAAAATATTGAAAATAAGTTAAATGTCTTCCAACAAAAAATAACTAAGATTATTATTTCTCATAAATTATAAAACATTTACTTAAAAAAAATAATATTATATTAAAATTTTTAAAATTTATCCTTAGAAATAGTTCAATAGTTTCTAAAATCAAGTAAATTTTTATTATTACATAAGAAAAAATTTATTACTTTTTGTTTTTAATTGTCTGAACTAATTTTTAGAAAACAATTCTTAAAAGTTAGAAAGTGGTAGACTTAAAAACTGAATTTAGAAATGACTTTCTAAAATTAAGTTAATTTTACTACTCGCAACTAAAAAATGAACACACATTATGTACAAGTAAATTCTCATTTTAAGTTAGACACATTTTTCGAACTGAATGCGAGTAAATTATGTTCTAAATTTTTTTTTTTTTTAACTAAACTTAGTTTTATTACTGAGATGTTTTTCTTAAAAATTGATAAATTTTTATTTAATATTCTTGTTTTTCTCTTAAAATCAAAAAATATTAGTTAAGAAAAGTATGAACTATTTCTGAGTATATAAACTATTTAGTTTTTACCCAAATGTAGGAATTTTTATTCAATATAAGAAAATGTTTTCTAAATTTAAATAAAATTTCACTTAAATTGAGGAAAATTTTTAAACTATTTTAAAAGAAATTTTGGATCAATTTTTAGGTCATGTCTTTTTTTTTTGAGTGTAGATAAGGAAATAATTTTTGGAAAATATTTTATATGACCATATATTGTCTGCTACATACCCATATGTGATTGAATCCGAAATTATACAACAGTAAATGATCGTATACGAGCATATATAAAACATATATGCTCATATACGATTGCATTTTAGAAGGGTCAGGTGGTCAAAAGATAGTTCTACTTACCGAATTGGTATGAATCATTCGAGCATTTCGGCCTTCAAAGCGTTAAAAAAATCAACCAATAGGAAAATTCCCCAGATAATTTATAAAAAAAAATGCATAACAAATTTCTAAAGAATATAAAAATGCTGACCTGTATTATTCCTTCCCAGCAAAATTAGGATTTTAACTACTTACCCAGCTATTTACTGGCTTAATTAGAAGAAATGAGTGGCCATTATCCTCTCACTTACAAAAAACACAATGTAATTGGTGGTCATTACCCTCTTGCTTACAAACAGCCAAACAATAATGGCTACACATTAAGAGTAAATATCATGGTAAGTAGCTGATAAAATGTTTTTGCTGGGTTTAAATAGCAGCATTTAAAAAATTAACAACTAATCAATAAAAATTTTTGCTACTCACAACTGATAACCTCCTCTATTTAATGATTAAAACTGAGAATCTAAAATATAAAGTTGAAAACAATGATTGAAATTATTTATTAGTTCATTGAAATTCTTAGCCAAAATGACAACAAAAATAATATTGTCTGTACTAATCGCATTTGTTTTAATACAAGTAAGTAAATAATTATTTAATTTAAATATTTTTATAAATTTTGTATTAAGTTCTCCCTTAGTAAACCCGTTGATGACGATTCCCATGAGAATAATCAAGATGTGAATACAATTAAAGATGCAAAATCATTAACACCAAAAGATCAACTTTTAATATTTACATTAAATGGATTTCAAGAAATATCTTTATTCTATGTTAAAAAAGCCAAAAAGATAAGTGCTGATATCTTAAAGGATCCAATTTTTACAAATGCCAATACGACTAAAACACAAGAATTTGAACGAAATATAACTCAATTTAATGAAAAGTTTAATGCTTGCGAAGATATCGATGGTCTATTTGATTTGGTGGAATTATATTCGGATACTACCTCCTATTATTATGAAATACCTAAGGAACACTTAACAGCTGATTCCAGTTTAATTTTAAATCTTTTACGCAAACATGGCTCAGAGAAACTAGATAATGAATTTGAAAAATTATTTAATGATTTTGTTTTAAAATTTAATGATAAATTTGAAGATACCAAAAAGTTATTTACTGAAGAAGAATTGAAAAATGAAAGTTCTATGATTGAATGGTTTAAAAAATTTAAAACTATTACAGATTTAGATGAGAAAATGTTAGCATTTGAGAATTTTTTAACATTTTATGAGCAATCCTAAGTTTTAATAATGTATTAGCTGAATTGTGTTACAAGTTAAAGAAAATATTGTGAAATGTAAATAAATAAACTAAATGAAACTACACTTAAATAAAAAAAGTCTTTAAATGTTACAGAAAAAAAATCTGTAATTGTTACAGCAAGTTTTAGGCCAGTAAATGTTTGAAAAATATAAATTTTGAAACATTGAACAAGTTTAAACGGCAAAAATTTTGTGAAATAACCAAACTGATTTCAATTTTAGTAATTTTATATGATTCCTAAAAGCTAAGAAGAGATAAATACAATACTCAAAAAAAAAAATGAAGTAGAATTTATAAAAATTAACTTATTTAGAGGAAAAATTTAAATGAAAACGGCGCCAAAAACACCTTTCACCAATATTTAGTAAAATTGTCCTTGAAATTAAGAAACAAACTTTATTTAAAATTTGCACAAAATTTCTAAATTATAGAAAAATTTTACTACTGAGAACTAAATTTTTATTAGAAAACAGTAAAATTTCCTCCTAATTAGTTCATATATTTTCTAAAATTTTAGTGTTTGTTAGGAAATGTTTCCTTGGTTTTAAGAAAAATTTTATTTTATTTAAGTTCATTAGATAATTTTTTTTTACTAAAAACTAGGACTTAACTCCCTAAATATAAGAAAATATTTTCTAATAGCAAGTTAAATAGAACTTCTTTTAAGTGATTGTTATTATTATTATTATTATCCTTTTCCTGCTTCTATGGTAAAGGTTATATATTTTACCATATATTTTGAAGTACTTTACACTTATTGAGTATATATTTTCCCACTTTCGGAGGAGGACTTCTGCTTTGTGAGGACACTGCTCTTAACAAGCTTTTTTCTATACATTTTTGTCTTTAAGTTAAATTGAATTATACTAATTTCATGTTTTTAAAATATAAATTAAATTTCATTAGCAAAAAGGTAAACAAATTAAAAAAAAATGTACTGCAGGATATCCTGATACGCAATAAATTGTGACAAAGTCAGATCCTTTTCGTAGTTAATTAACGGTTCTGCTCGAGAGAAATACAAAAAGGGACGCCTCAAGTAACACATGGCATCTATGGCTAAGGAACACTGGGGTCCTTTGTCTTCTTAAATTAGCTAATTTAAGGAAATTGTTGCAAAAATACAAAATATCACAGTTACATTTCTTGTTATTATTGGAAAATGGAAAATTCATGTATATTTTATGGCAGTTTTTAGCTTAAACTTTATTTGACATATACAATTTTAAACTTTTTTATTATTAAGTGAACAAATATAGTTCGATAAATATAAAGTTTAATAAGCGCTACGTCAATTATAGGAAAGCCATTATGCCGTGATGTGTAAAATGTGCCTGCGATATTTTGTATTGTAGCCAACAAACAAATTTATTACATAAAAGCGCTAATTCGAAATTTTTTACCATTTGCTAACAAAATTTTAAATTATATTTTAAGCTATTTTAATTCACGCTTATGCACGATCACAAACCAAAAATTACAATAATGCGTGATATTTTTTTTTAATTGGTTACTTTAATTTGTTTCCTTTAATAAAAATATATTTTCTTGAAAATTAGGAAAACTAAATAGTTTGTTTTTAATTTATTGTTTTTTTGGAAAAGAATATTGAAAATAATTTAAACCTTTTCCAACAAAAAAAATCTATACCTAAGTTAATTATTTTTCAAAAATTAGAAAACTATTACTTGAAAAAAAAAATATTTTATTAAATTTTTTAAAATTTATCTGAACTAAGTTGCATGAAAATTTTCCTAAAATCAAGTCAATTTTTATTATTACATAGGAAAAAATGTATTACTTTTTGTTTTTAATTGTCTGAACTAATAAGAAAGTGGTAGACTTAAAAACTGAATTTAGAAATGACTTTCTAAAATAAAGTTAATTTTACTACTCGCGAACAAAAAATTAACACACATTAAGTTCAACTACTTTCTCGATTTAAGTTAGACACATTTTTTGAACTATATGGGAGCAACTTATGTCCTAAACTTTTTTTTAACTAAACCTAATTTTATTACATTTGAGTATGCAATTTTCTTAAAACTAAGCTGGTTTTTCTTAAAATTAATAAATTTTTATTTATTTCACTTGTTTTTTTCAAAATCAAGAAATATTATTTAGGAAAAATATGAACTATTTCTGAGTATATAAACTATTTCGTTTTTCCTCAAACTAAGGAATTTTTATTCTTTTTAAGAAAAATTTTAGTTCATATTTTTTTTTTTTTTTGAGTGTAAGTTGCATGAAAATTTTCCTTAGAAATAGTTTAAAAAATCAAGTAAATTTTTATTATTACATAGAAAAAAATTTATTACTTTTTGTTTTTAATTGTCTGAACTAATTTATAGAAAACAATTCTTTAAAATTAGAAAGAGGTAGATTTAAAAACTGAATTTAGTAATGACTTTCTAAAATTTTGTTAATTTTACTACTCGCGACTAACAAAGGAACACACATTAAGTTCAAGTACATTCTCATTTTAAATTAGACATATTTTTTGAACCAAATGGTTGTAAATTATGTTCTATATATTTTTTTTTAACTAAATTTAGTTTTATTAGATTTTAGTATGCAAATTTCTTAAAACTAAGATGTTTTTCTTAAAAATTCATAAATTGAAGTTTATATTTTATAGTTGATCTTTTTAATACAAATTCATAAATTTTTATTTAATATATTTGTTTTTCTCCTAAAATAAAGAAATGTTAGTTGTTTTTCTCCTGAAATCAAGAAATATTTGTGAACTATTTCTGAGTATATAAACTATTTCGTTTTTCCTCAAACTTAGGAATTTTTATTCATTTTAAGAAAATTTTTCCAAGTTTTAATAAAATTTTACTTAAGTTGAGGAAAATTTTAAAACTATTTTAAAGAAAATTTTGGATTGATTTTTAATTCATATTTTTTTTTTTGAGTGTTTTTAGATTTTTATACTTCAAATGAAAAGTATTTAAGAGGCCAATGTTTAAATGAATAAAAAACCATAGAAAAATATTTGAGTAATTAAATAAAAGCTTAGAGTTCTATGATCTACTAAGAAAATTATTAATTAAAGTTTCTTAACGTTTCAATTGAAAAATTATAATAAAATGTTAATTTTTTTATATACCTAAATCCATTCCTTAAACCAAATTTGATTTTTTTTTTAATTTTCCCAAAACATTATAAATAGTTTATTCCCTTTTTTGTTTAAATCAAACAAAAACTAATAAATTTTGTGTGTGTGTTAAAACTTGTCATAAACACTTAATCCTCTGAATAAACTAAAATTCGGGTCGAAAAAAAAGAAAAACTCTTTTTTAAATATAAAATAGAACACTACTTCATTTTATGTTTATTTTTTAACAATTCATATGTTTTTTAAATAAAAATATAAAAATTATTTCAGTTTTCAAATGCACACTCAATGATTTAGACTGAAAATACAACAACTAAAAAAATACACACACACACACACAAAAGAGCATATAAAATAATGGAAATAAAACTATAAACAGAAAACTTCAAATGAAAACAGGAAATATAAAAAAAAAATTTTATAAAAATGGAAACAAAATGCTGCAAGATAACAAATAAAAAATAAAAATAAAAAAATCAAGCAGATTAAATATTTATTTGTAAATGTTGGTATAACGTCAATGTATGTTATGTAGTTATAGTGAATAAGGATACTAACAAAAGGCTCTTTATGTATAAATATGAGTAAGAATAAAAAAAAAAATGGGCGACCATTTATATGAGTGTAAGTGTATGTTTGTGTATTTCAGGAAGCCCTAGGCAATATTTAATGCAGTAAAATTTTAACCTTGATCTCTGCATACAGTTACAGATACAAGTATTATAATAACATACAACGATACATTAGTGTTCGTTACCTTAGCATTGACATCCCACATGTAGAGACACTTAGTATTTACAGCCACATACACTCACAACAATGGGTTACAAATGCTACAAATATTGAAAATATTTTATTATTGTTTTTTTAACTTTTTACAGCAAAATTTAATGTCAACTGTAAATTGAAACAAAAATGCATTTAATTTATAATCACAACACTCACAATATTATTTCGTTAAAATTTATCAAAAATACATTTTAAATTAATCGAAAATGCAATCAAAAAGAGGACTACTGATTTTTCATTATATTTAGCGAATTTTGTTGTTTATTTTCAATCATTGTTTAATAATCGACAAAAATATTAAAATTAATCGAAAGTTGTTTAAAATAACCATCAATTTTTAACTGACAAAACGTAGAAAAAAAAGATTTTTGTGGTTTGTTTTTCAAATTGAATTTTTTTTTTATTTGTATGTAATTTTTCCAAACACAACACACACAGATGTATATATTTTTATTTTCTATGTGTGTATCTATATTTGAAAAATTTCTTGTAATTTTTATTAAAATAATTTTGTATATAAACAAACTATTTTGTAAGTGTTATAATTTTAAAATAAAGTTCAATTAATTGAACTAATTTCGCGTTCATAATTAAGGATTTTCAGTAAGACTTAATATTTTTAAAAACTTGTTGAAATTATATTTTTTTTTAATTTTCCAAAATTTTGATTTTGATGCTTTCTCGCTTAAAATCCTAACCTTGTACAAGAAAAATTTTTCGGCAAAAAAATGTAGTTAAATATGTTTTCTACTGAAGCAGTTCAACTTTATTGATTAAAAATTTCAAATTTTAAAAATATGATTAACAAAGCCTAAAGGTTAACAAAGCCTAAAGGTTAACAAAGCACAGTAAATTTTTATAAAAAAATAAATTTCGTTTATTTTTATCAGCTAATAAATTAACTTATAAAATCCGTAAAAAAAACAATTGATTTTTCCTTTGTTTTTAAATGATTTATCATGATAATAAATTTCACATAAAAATTTAGTACAATTCGCTTTTACACAAAATTAAATATAAAAGACTGTGACATTTTGGGTTTATTGTGACTGTATTTATAATAAAAAATAATAAAAAATATTATTTTTTACAGATTAAATTACGTTTATAAGTTCAAGTGAAATTTTTTCATCAGAAAAACAATTTCTGCCTGAAAATGGAATTTTATACACTCACCATATATTTTCCGTTACCAACTGTAGTTTATTTAAAAAGTAAAATGTAGAGTTACGTTTTCGTACCGTTCTCGATCCGTCATAAACGGAACCCAACTTCATTTACGTACAGTTTTCTGGATCCGTATACGGATCAGAAAATAGATTTTAAGGAACATTGCAACTGATTCGAATCCGTTTAAAAACCGTCAATGACGGACCGTTTACGGACGGGATATATCGATGAAAAACGGAGTTGTCCGTTAAAAGTCCGTCAATGACGGACCGTTTACGGACCGGATATATCGGATGAAAAACGGAGTTGTCCGTTGAAAGTTTATCAATGGCAAACCGTTTACGGATCCGTATTCGTACCGTTTTTTCACAAAAAACGTATTTATGTAAATGCCTAAATTTTTTAATTTTGAATAACAAATTATAGTTTTTTTTTTCTTAAAATTTATTTATATAGACACATATGTAATAAAATAAAATAACAAAATAAAACTTTTAGAAATTTAATTAAATGAAATATTCATCCCCAGCATAACTATATCTCTATCAATCACTGCGGTTATGGCCCATTGAATATCATGAACAAATAAAACAAAATTTTAATTTTGGTTTAATTAGTGGCAGACAATATTTTTATTTGCAAAATTGCAAATAAAATTTATTAAGTATATTTTCGGTGTATCTGTTTTTCTAAACTTTAGCCCGCGACCCGTATAATGATCACAGACATGTTTCAATTATTCGCTTTTGTCATCAAAACTAATTTAAAAGCAACGGAAGAAAAACTAATGAAATTCAAGGAAGTCCGTATTTGACGATACAGAAACGGATGCACCAAAACGGAGTTAAAACGTACTGTTTTCGAAAATTTAATTTATTTATTTATTTATTTATTTATTTTATTTAACGTACATGCTTTGACGGATACGTATTTCATGAATCCGTACGTATCGGAGAGTCCGTAAAAATGTTTCTTAGGCAATTACAAAAATTAATAGAAATATATTTTTTTAACTATTTGAATCAGTCATTCAAAAAATAAACTATAAAAATTTACAAACATTCAGTAAAAGTTAATATTTTTCTGTTAAATGTAAAATTGAATGTTTTCTGTTTTTAAAAATAGAAATTCATATAATACATTATTGTTTTTTTTACCAAAATAGTTTATTTATATACAAAATTATTTCTATAAAAATTACGATAGATTATTTAAATATAGATACACACATAGAAAATAAAAATATATACATATGTGTGTGTTGTGTTTTGTAAAATTACATACAAATAAAAAAATTATTAATTTGAAAAACAAACCACAAAAATCGTTTTTTTTTCAACGTTTTGTCAGTTAAAAATTGTGGTTATTTTCAACAATTTTCGATTAATTTTACTACTTTTGTCGATTATTAAACAATGATTGAAAATAAACAACAAAATGGGCTGAATATAATGAAAAATCAGTAGTCTTCATTTTTATTGTGTTTTCGATTAATTTAAAATATATTTTAGATTATTTTTAACGAAATAATATTGTGAGTGTAGGATTTTAATTTTTCATTAGATGTTAAAGGCCTTACACAATATTCTTATACCTTTTTATAGAATTTGAAAATTTTTCCTTAAAGATTTTGAAACATTTTTAAAATAATCAAAAAAAATTATTGATTTTCTTACCCATTGTGCTTCCACTTATATACACTCAAAATATTTTTGCTGTAAAATCTACCGAATATGCGCACTAAAACAAATAAAATTTAGTTAAAAAGAATACTACAAACATTTCGTTTATTTTTATTTGTTAGTAAATTAATTTATAAAATCAGTAAAAAAAAAAACAATTGATTTTTCCTTTGTTTTAATACTGAATCTCTGTATATAAAAGAATAACATGCCAGGCTGGCTTACTGGACTCAATATCGCCCCGCATTATTTTTTTTTTTATTTGGTTTTTGAAAAAGTTAATAAAAATATACGATTTTTTGTAATTTTTCTAATTATTCTTTCAAAAATAACTTTACTGATTTAATTTATTACTGTATATAAATACTGAGTGTACAAATTGTTGCTTTAAAATGTCCTTTTCTTTTGCTTTAGCTTGTAATATCAAGAGACATTTTAGTTTACAAACAAGTAAAAAAAAATCAACAAGTTGCCGTATTATTTTTGTATTTATTTTTTGTCTTCAACTGCAGCATCTTGAGTACCAGAGAAGATACATGTACAATTGTTATAAGTCTTATTATAATCATATAATAATGACCTTCAGCATTTTGTATGTAGAAATTTAAGTTTATTTAGGCATTATAATTCAAGCTCTTCACCTTAATGTCCTTGTTCATTTCTCATGGTCTTTTTGACAGAGAAAATAGTGAGCGCTTGAAAAAAAAAATAAAAAAACTTATATTTATTTCAATACATACTAGTATATGAACTTATTTATATCTTAAACAGTGTTGAATAAATTTCATGTATAAATTTTTTTTTGTGCAAAAAGTCAAAGAAAAACTTTTAGAAAAAAACTACGACTATTTAATACAAGTGGCATTAAGTATATAAATGTGCTTTTGTATTTTAAAATGCTTGGAAAATATAAAAAAAAAAGTTTTTTTTTTCAAAAATTTAAACAAAAAGAAAAAACGATTAATTTGAATTGGATTTTTCTTATTAAGAGATTAAAGATTTTTTGCAAAAGTTTCATAAATAGTTAGTTTTAAATAGCCTAAGGTCATAGCTTTCGTTTTTGTTATCATACTTTGTTTTTGCAAACATATATTTCGGGATATTTATCAAATTATAAAATTGCCTTTGAATTAATAACACTCATACGCCACAGTGTGCAAAATTTAAAAGTTATTAATGTTCTTGTTTATAGTCTGCTTAACTAACATTTTATTCTACTGATAATTGTTTAAATATTATCAAAGATGCTTCTTAAATATTAGATAATATTTTTAATATAATTCTTCTCTTGAGATCTTAATTAATTTCTTTAAATATCCTTGACGTTGCTAATTTCTTATTATTTATATTACATACTAGCTGACCCGGCAAACGTTGTTCTGCCTAGGAATAGGATTACATTATTATCTAGGTAGCTCGCACAAAGTTTGAATATTCTCACAATAATAGTACCCCAGATATGCAATAATAAATTTGTACTTCGTATGGGAGGTGCCACGCCCATTGCTTGGATCCCCCATATTTTTTGGAAGATTATGAATATTATTATCAAAGAAGCTCACACAAAGTTTGAAGACTCCCACTTTAATAGTACCCCAGATATGCAATAATGAATGTTTTCTTCGTATGGGAGGTGCCACGCCCATTGCTTGGATGGCACTCATTTTTTTGGGAGATTATGAGTATTATTATAAAAAAAGCTCACACAAAGTTTGAAGACTCCCACTGTAACAGTACTCCAGATATACAAAAATACATTTTTACTTCGTATGGGAGGTGCCACGCCCATTGTACCCATATAGGTCAATTGTGAATCTAAACCATTCAGGGATCAAATAAAACAGACACAACAAATTTCATCGAAATCGGCCCAGCCGTTAAGGAGGAGTGCAGTCACTAACACACGTACAGGAGAATTATATATATAAAGATATATTTTTTCTAAGCATTGCCAACAACATTTTTTTTTTATCATGACCGTAAAATTTTTACGGTCACTTGAATATATTTAATTGGAATTTGATTTTTCATTCATATAAAATCTCTTTTATAAGATATAATTAATAAGAAAATAAAAATGTTTTTTTTAAAGGTTAGTTGTTTAAAAAAATTAAATTTTAGAGCAGTAAAATATGTACCCAGCAAAAAAAAAAAATGGTAGTCATTCTGCGACTATAACTTCTTTCATTGCTCCCTAAACTTCAGTTGGCATTCTTTTATGATTTTTTGGTGTTATTCTAAGGCACTTCCAAAAGAATTCATGTGTTCATATTTAAAATGCAGTGATCTGGATATAAACCCGATGTGTATTTTAAAATATCACTTTTCATTACTTCTAAATCATAAGTTATAGTATATCGTATATTTTTTTTAAATCTAAAGCATATATTCAAATTGAGCAAATAGTTCTGATGAACTTTTTAATTTTTTAATTAAATAATTTTTTATATTTTAGTTTAAAATTTCATGAGGGTTAGAATTTATGGAGTTGTGCAATTTTTATAAAAGGTTTGAAAAATCAAGAAAAAGAGATTTTTTTGATCTTTAATTGAAACTAGCTGGCCTGTAATTTGCATTTTTCAGCCTCAAATATTTATGACGACGCAATCTCTGCTTTTTTGCATTATGCATGTTATTTAACACTACATCATTTCCAGTTTTAATTCAGAATTTACCAAAATGATTTTAAAATTGTGTAAAAATTATTTCAAATTGCCCAAAAATGCTTTAAAATTGTGCAAAAATTATTTAAAATTGTTCAAAAATATTTTAAAAATGTCTAAAAATGTTTCAAAATTGTACAACCAGTTTTTAAATTATCCAAAAATATTTTAAAATTTGTCTAAAATTTCATTAAAATTTTTAAAAAATGTATTTGTATATCAATGCATAAATTTCGCTTCTTTAAACTTATTTTTCTGCATCCTTATGAATTAAATTTTCATCAAAGCTTAAATACCACAAAGTGTATAAACATTTTCCACTCATGCATCAGAATACCTAATCATTGTTATATCGTTGCTTCCTTAGAGTAAAGTATGAGTAATGCTAGTAGCTACATTTGAATACTTCCATCCTATGACACGCTAATGTTAAATTCATCGATGAAACCATCAGAAAAGAAGCGATGCCTTTCCCATAGTAGTGATGCTTTTATTGCTTCTTTGGCAGCTTCATTTTTGCTGGGTATGATATTATAAACATTTTTGAGACCACATAAGTTCTCATTTCGCTAAAAAAAAAAACTAAGAAATCGGTTAATTAAAAATAGAAAAACGACAAAATATGAGAAAATTTGATAAAATTGTCAAAATATCGTAAAACAATAATAAACGCTTAACAACAAAATCCATAAAAACCGCTAAAAGCTATAGAAAATCAACATAATGATAAAAACTCCGAAAACCGAAAGAATTTCCAAAAACAGAGGAAACACACAGAGAAAACAGATTCATTGTAACAACTGAATTTCTTGCCAACCGAACGGTTTAGTTGCAGCCACCGATATATTGGTTTGTCGCAATCGAAATTTGGTTAATGCAACAAAATTTCAGTTAAAAACAAATATTTCACTTGTATCAGGCAAACATTTGGTTGGGACAACCAAATAGGTTGGTTTGCTGCAACTAAAATATTCAGTTGGCAAACAAATCGGTTTTCACTATGAAATCTGTTTTCTCTGTTTAGAGAAAAATCGCCAAAAATCAATAAAAACAGCTCAAATTTTAAAAATGATCGAAATTTGAAAAAATTTGTTTAAATTGTCAAGATAACCTTATGAAAAAAAAAATCGAAAAAATTTAAAAATGTGAAGAAAATTTTTTTTTAAATTTTGACAGAATCGGCAAACATTAAATCCTATTAAAAAATCGCTAAAAATGAAACATTTGCTTAAATCGCTATAAAAAAAATAGGTAAAAATTGCTAGGATTGTCAAAATATCGAAAAAAAATCGCAATAGTACACAACTACGAAAAATCTGAAAAATTTATAAAAATTGCCCAAAATCGACATTATGAAAAAACAAACCATAAAAATCCCAAAAATTAGAAAAATGTGTAACAAAACTCGCTAAACCAATACAAACCTCTTAAATTCAATCATCAGAATGAGGAAAATTTTCTAATATTCAAGATATCGAAATTTCCAAAAAATAAAATCTTTCTAGTGAAAAAATCATGTTTAAAAATCTATAAATAGCTAAAATTTTTAAATATACAAAATGGCTGATATTAAAGAAATCGTTTGAATAAATAAACACCTATCAAATTGGAAAACTATCATCAAGAAATCGTTCAGAAAATTTGCAAAATTTCCAAAATTAGCGAAAAGCGCTTCTTCATTAATTAACAATAAATGTGGTAACATTTACAAAAAAAAGGATAACACACTAAAATGGAAAAAATCGCTTGAATTAATTAAAATCGAAAAATTAAAAGTAAAAAAGTCAAAAAGGAGAATATTGCCTAAAATTGTCGTATCAATCAATGTCAGTATTTATTAGAGTTGTCAGTTATCCGACTTTGGACTTTGTTTGAATAAATCAAATAATTGTTTTTATTCGTTCGATTAATCGATCGAATAACGAATAAAAAAAAAAATTTTATTAACAAAAAAATAATTAATTTATAAAAAAACCAAAAAATCAATTGTTTATTTTTGTAGCTTTTTGTTTATTTCTAACTTATGTACCCGAAAGTGGCTTAAAAAGAAAACCGCTAATACAATTGTTTGTCAAAGTTAAGTTTAGTAAAAACATAAAATAAGTTTTTAAAACACTATGATTATTCAACATGTATTTCGCTAACAACAATATTTTTCAACTTTCCTACATTTTTCGATTAATTGACATTACTTAATCGATTTTTTCGTTATTCCAAAATCGTCATTTTAAAATTATTCGTACAAAAGTTTGATTTTGTTTGATTGATTAACCGCATAATTATTAATCGGTTGACAACTCCAGTTTTAAAATTCTGGCATATTGGAATTTTATATTTGGCTTTCCTATAATGAACGTAGTGTTTTAAAAATATTTTTAATCATATAAACCTATGATTTTTTATGAAAATACAACGCATTTGAAAATACAAAAATTATTAAAATACAAGACAATAATGAAACTAAATATTACAACTCCAAACCGTAGGGTGTACTGGTTTTTTATTTCTAAAATACAATTGACTATTTCTGAAATCCAATGGACTATTTCTGAAATACAATTGATTATTCTGAAATTCAATTGACTATTTCTGAAACACAATAGACTATTCTGAAATACAATTGACATATTCTGAGATACAATTAACTATTTCTAAAATATAATTGACTATTCTGAAATATAATCGACTATTTCTAAAATGCAATTGACTATTTCTAAAATACAATTGACAATTTCTGAAATATAATTGACTATTCTGAAATACAATTGACAATTTCTTAAATACAATTGACTATTTCTGAAACACAATAGACTATTCTGAAATACAATTGACTATTCTGAAATACAATTGACAATTTATGAAATACAATTGACTATTCTGAAATACAATTGACATATTCTGAGATACAATTGACTATTTCTGAAATACAATTGACTATTTCTGAAATACAATTGACTATTCTGAAATACAATTGACTATTTCTGAGATACAATTGACTATTCTGAAATACAATTGACTATTTCTGAGATACAATTGACTATTCTGAAATACAATTGACTATTTCTGAGATACAATTGACTATTCTGAAATACAATTGACTATTTCTGAGATACAATTGACTATTCTGAAATACAATTGACAATTTATGAAATACAATTGACTATTCTGAAATACAATTGACATATTCTGAGATACAATTGACTATTTCTGAAATACAATTGACTATTTCTGAAATACAATTGACTATTTCTGAAATACAATTGACTATTCTGAAATACAATTGACTATTTCTGAGATACAATTGACTATTCTGAAATACAATTGACTATTTCTGAGATACAATTGACTATTCTGAAATACAATTGACAATTTCTAAAATACAATTGACTATTCCGAAATACAATTAACTATTTCTAAAATATAATTGACCATTCTGAAATACAATTGACTAATTTGAAATACAATTCACTATTTCTGAAACACAATAGACTACTCTGAAATACAATTGACTATTTCTGAAATACAATTGACTATTTCTGAAATACAATTGACTATTTCTGAAATACAATTGACTATTTCTGAAATACAATTGACTATTCTGAAATACAATTGACTATTTCTGAGATACAATTGACTATTCTGAAATACAATTGACTATTTCTGAGATACAATTGACTATTCTGAAATACAATTGACTATTTCTGAGATACAATTGACTATTCTGAAATACAATTGACTATTCTGAAATACAATTGACTATTTCTGAAATACAATTGACTATTTCTGAAATACAGCTGACTATTTCTAAAATACAATTGACTATTCTGAAATACAATTGACTATTTCTGAGATACAATTGACTATTCTGAAATACAATTGACAATTTCTAAAATACAATTGACTATTCCGAAATACAATTAACTATTTCTAAAATATAATTGACCATTCTGAAATACAATTGACTAATTTGAAATACAATTCACTATTTCTGAAACACAATAGACTACTCTGAAATACAATTGACTATTTCTGAAATACAATTGACTATTTCTGAAATATAATTCACTATTTCTGAAATACAATTAACTATTTCTAAAATATAATTGACTGTTCTGAAATATAATCGACTATTTCTAAAATACAATTGACTATTTCTGAAATACAATTGACAATTTCTGAAATATAATTGACAATTTCTTAAATACAATTGACTATTTCTGAAATACAATTTACTATTCTAAAATACAATTGACTATTTCTGAAACACAATTGACTATTTTGAAATACAATTGACAATTTCTGAAATACAATTGACTATTTCTGAAATAAAAATTGGAAAAGGTGTTTTATTTTTCAGAATTTCATTACTTAATATTAATTATGTAAATATATCGTATATTTTTTTTTTCTTATTATCTGAGATTTTTTTTTTTGTTGCAAATAATCACATTTTAGATTTCTCTTTAATAGCAAAATCAAGATAAAACCACATAAATATTTTATGCAACAAACGTATCCTGTAAAAGAAAGGATTACAGTGTATTCAAGAGAATAATAATGCTTGATTATCCTGGTAGAAGTTACACTTATGGTTATTGCGAAATTTTATATTCTCAACATGTTGCATTTATCATTTGAGGTTGTCAGTTTGATGTAGTATTTTCCCTAGAATACCAAAACAACTTACATTCCTTAAAAATGAAATGGTAAAGCAACGTGGTGATGTGGCAACAGAGATGTTGTTGACATTGTTATTAATAAAGGGGGATGCTAATGAAATACATTATTTAAATGGTATCCCCAGGTAGAGAAAACTTTTTTTTTTAATGGCCTTTAAATTATGCTTATTTATAAAGGTGTATACAATTAAAACCTTCTACATACCTACGCCCTTTTTTGCTTACATAAAATTTTAGCAAGAAAATACGAATAAAAATAGCATTAAGTTTTTTTTTTTTTATTTCCCATGTGTTATCAACTATGCATAAATTCAATTTTCCTACTTCATACCACAATACAGACATACAAATACTAAAGGTTTAAAAGCAAAAATCATCAACTCTTTACAACTGTACTTTTACTTTGTAGCTTTCACTACTCATTCATAGTTATGGATAGTAGGGCCAGTATGGTTCAATGATTGAACATTGCACAATAAATTGAGCATGAGACAAAAAAGAAAAAAAAAACAGAAATCAGTAAACTCTCTTACTGACTGACCCAAACCCTTAAATGTAGGTGAAAAACCCAGTTGACCGTATGCGTTAAACCCCCTTTAGACATATATGGCACTAATGAACATTTTATATATGAATAAAATTTTACAATTACTACAACAATAATAAAATCGCACACAAAGGAATTTAATATTAAAATAAAATTTACATAAATTGAAAATATACACAGGCACACACACTACATTAATTCATATAGTAAATAAAGGGTGTCCCAAGAAGAACGCAATTTTTAAATTTTAAATAAAACACAGGTATTTAAAAAAAAATCGTGAAACTTTATTATATCGTAAAGTAAACAGAATGAGGTTATGTATGGAATAATATATCGTGCAGATGGCCGCCGCGGCTTTGCTGGCATGCACGCGATCTTTTAATGAAATTTTCAATGACCATTTTGCATGAATGCTGCGGTATTTCATTAATGCAGCGTCCAATTTCCTCTTTTAAGGCTTGAGTCGTCGTCGGCTTATTCGGGTAAACCATCGACTTCCAAAAACCCCAAAGAAAAAAATCTAATGGTGTTAAATTGCACGATCTAGGCGGCCAATTCTGATCTCCAAAACGCGAAATAACAGGACCGGGAAATGACTGATGCAGCAATTGAATTGTTTCTCTGGCTGTATGACATGTGGCGCCGTCTTGTTGAAACCACATGCCCTCCACATTCATTTCTTCAATTCTAGGCAAGAAAAAACTGGTTATCATTTCACGATACCGAACACCATTGACTGTTTGCGCTTGACCTGCCTCATTTTCATAAAAAAAGGTCCAATGATTCCTCCAGCCCAAAAAACACACCACACAGTGACACGTTAAGGATGCATTTGCTTCTCGTGAATCACTCGAGGATTTTCCTCACCCCAAGTGCGACAATTCTGCCTATTGACGAAGCCATCAAGATGAAAATGGGCCTCGTCACTGAAGATGATTTTATCGGCAAAATCAGCATTTTCATGTTGTCTCTCCAATACCCAATTAACGAACTCCCTTCGCTGTCCATGGTCAGCTGGCTTCAGTTCCTGAGTCAATTGAACTTTGTATGCATGAAGATGCAAATCTTTCGTCAAAATTCGCTGCAAAGTGGATTTGGAGACACCAATTTGCTGAGCTCGGTGTCGAATTGAGGTGGATGGAGTTTGAGCGACATCATCACGTACAGCTGCGACATTTTCGGTCGATCGACCTGGTCGATGGCGCGTTGTTGTCTTTACATCAATAACAGACCCAGTTTCGGCAAATTTATCCATTAATATCTTTACAGTTGACTCTTTTGGAGCATTATTGTGATCCCAAATTGATCGCAATTTGCGAACTGTAGCCGCAAAACTTTCACCATTTTGGTAAAACAATTTCACAATGAGAATGCGTTGTTCATTCGTGTAGCGGCGCTCCATTTTTACTAACCTCGTTCCTTCTACTAGCAAACAATAACAATTGTTCAAATGTCAAACAATGACACTTCGAATGTTGCAAGATTTAAAAATTGCGTTCTTCTTGGGACACCCTTTACATGCAGAAAGGATAATTTAAATTTTTTATGGATTCAATGGTTGGTTGGTTGGTTGTCAGCGCAATTTAATAAATATTAATAAAATAATTAAAAGTCATCAGTTTACTGTAATGAGGCTTATTAATTTGAATAATAAATATGTGTAAATTAAATTCATTTATTTTATAGTTATTTTAAAATGATTTATAAACATTTTTAATATAAAAATACACTCACAATATATTTTCCGTTACCGACTGTAATTTATTTAAAAAGTGATACGTAAAGTTTGATTTTAAATGAAGAATCAAATAAAATTCATAGAATTATATTTTTTAATTATCTGAATCAGTCATTCAAAAAACAAACTACAAAAATTTACAGACATTTAGTACGAGTTGATATTTTTTGTTAAATGTAAAATTTTATGTTTTCTGTTTTAAAAATAGAAATTCATATAATTATATACAAAATTATTTCAATAAAAATTACAAGAAATTATTAAAATATACATACACATAAAGCCAATTAAAATATATACATCTGTGTGTGTTGTGTTTTGTGTTGTAATAACATACAAATAAAAAAACATTCAATTTGAAAAACAAACCCCAAAAGTAGTTTTTTCTTACTTTTTGTCAGTAAAAAATTTTTGGTTATTTTAAACGACTTTCTATTGTTTTTACTACTTTTGTCGATTATTAAACAATGATTAAAAAAATAAACAACAAAATGGATTGCATATAATGAAAACTCAGTAGTACTCTTTTTGACTGTATTTTTGATTAATTCAATATGTATTTTAAGTTCTTTTTAACGAAATAATATTGTGAGTGTAGTTATCTCTTATGCTTTAGTTTTTTTATTGTTTTTTTTCAAATTCTTTAAATCTGTCAACATATTTAATTTTTAATAAACCAAAAAACAATTTATTTTAATAAGACTTCATAAGCCTTTTTAAACCACCTTAAATTTTTAATAAGTCTTTTTTATAAAAGTTGTGAAAAAGCTTATTTAAGCCATAATCTTTTCCAAGAATTTTTTATAATCCTAATTAAATTTATTTACAAAAAAAAGCTTGTGTATTTTTTTTTGGTTTAAGTGATAATTAATAGCTAGACATAAGAAGAGTTTTTTTAACAAACTTTTACAACTGTTTTTGTATGCCATCAGAGTACGAGGGCTGATCAATAAGTCCTTGACGTTTCGAACTTCCCTCGTAGTTATATGAAATGCAACACTGCTGCCATCACGTACCGCCTGTTAATATACTACGATCAAATTTTGAGCAAGTTCTGTCATTTACTTTGCGTTTAACAGCAGGATTTTTCGAGGTCCATAAAATAGGCATTTGTTTGATCAATAATTTCATCGTTGGAGCTAAATCTCTTTCCACCGAGCTACTTCATTAGGTTTGGAAATAGGAAATAGTCACTGGGGGCTTAATACGGACAATAAGGCGAATGAGGGGGCAATTCGTAGTCTACTGCTTGGATTTTTGCCATTTAAATTAAGCTATCACACGATTTCGTTGGTGGTCGATTGTAAGCAATCGCGGCAGCCATCTTGCAGAAAGCTTTCTCATACCCAAGTGATTGTTCAAAATTGAAACCACTTAGCCATGTGAGATGCCTTTGTCTTCCACAATCTATCGCAAATTCAATCTCCGATCAGCCAACACCATATCCAGAATTTTTTTCATTTATTTTGGGTGTAGAGACCTCAACTGGCCGTCCAGAACGTTCGGCATCTTCCGTGCTTGTAAAGCCACAAAGACAGTAAGTAAACCACTTTTTTACCATTGAAATCGATGGTGCAGAGTCCTCATAGTATTTATCAAGCTTTTCCTTGGTTTGATGACGGTGTTTTCGCACAAAATAATGTATAATGACCACGCGATATTCACTTTTTTTTATTTATAAAAATTTCCACGAGGTTGTATGTTTTGAGCAGCTGTTAAACACCTAAAAATATTGCTAGATCTTTATTTATTTTAATATGACACGCAAAGAAAGACGTGGTTACTGCAATCATATTCGAAGAGCAGCATATATAACTATAATATAGTTATCATATTATAATGAAATTATCATCAATATACGAGTAATAAGGTAATTTTATTATCATTAAAATTCGTAATGATCATATTATGATCCTAAATGATAAAAAAAAATCGCACTCAATGATCACAATATGATCAGCAAGAATCATTTTTATTATTATTATAATCATACTATACTAATGTTTAACTATATTTTTTCTCTGCCTAATCGAATTAGCGGAATAATTTGTTTTCAAAAAAATTTGGTGAATTTATATTGGAAAGTTAATCTAGTAAAACGTAAATTAACTGCTTATCTTAATCCACTTTTTAACTTCGCCGTGTTAATTTATTTTAAGACAATAATATGACTTTCAACGTCAAATGCATATTTTATTTGATATTTATTTATTCATTGAATGTTGCCATCTATTTATACTAGCATAATTACTATAATTCTGTCGTAGCTAGAATTTCTCTAACTACAGTATGTTTCAAATCAACTATATTATATAATAAAAAGTGGCTATTATAAAAAAATAAAATATTAATTATAAAAAAATTATGGTAGAGAGAATTTTGTTAGTTTAGAGCCTTTTTACAAAGCAATAACTTGATTGCAACAAGGGTTTCCAAATGCAGCGAGCATAATTTTGTAGAATTGACTATGGTGCAACCATGTTTTTTCTTGACATTTAAAAACTATATCATCTCAATGTCCAACCTACAGTATTTATTTTCTTATATGAGCGAATGAAAATTTTTATAATTTTTAAAGATTTTTCAAAAAGTGGGCGAAGTAGGCGTGGTAAAATATTGACAAATTTAGCACAGCCGTAAACGCTGGAGCTAGGAACTTAAGACGTAATTTTTGTAAATTTTTACATGGAGGACCAAAATGGGAAAAATCTCCCCCTTGACGGCCTGCCCACAAGCTTTTGGCTAGAAACCTGAAATATCAAAAATATTATCCCTGGAGTTTGGGCTAATTAATTGATAAGATGGAACTTTTGAAAATTCAGGGGAAAAATCTCTTCCTTTGACGGCATTTACAATCTTTATTTGATAAAACGCTGAAATTTAAAAAGAAAATTTTTTGATTTTTTGCCAGCAATATGGTAATAAAGGGGTTCAATGCAGGAAAAGTTTCCCCCACTTTTTTTCTTTGCTGGGTTGTAATATGTGTTCGTCAAAGAATGGGCTAATTCGCTAATACGAAACCTTTTGCAAATTACGCCAGGAAAGTGGTAAAATAGGAGTTCAAGAGAGAAAAGATACTTTAAGGAATTTTCGCTCAGACTGTAATAAAATAGAAATTCGAAAGGGGAACTGCTTTAAGAAGGAGTAGAATTGAAACACTAAAATTGGGAAATGAAATGAAATGGAATATTTCGGGAAACTAGAGGAATTAAAACACCAGCTAAAGGTATCGAAATGGAATGGAATAGGGAACGAGTGGAATTGAAATACTAGACAGGGGGAACAGAAGGGATTAGATTTTTTTTTTTTTTTTGATTTTTAAAGAATTTAAAGTACTCCAGTCTAAACGCATTAAAATTTAAGTGTTATTACGGGTGTATTACTACAAGATGTTATTATAAGCTGCTACTTGAGTGGCTAGATAAATAATTAATTGTTATTGTGTAAAGTTACATGAATGGTGGTACAATTCTTATAATTGGAATAGTAAATTGTTAGTAAGGATATTCCATTATTTAAGGTTTAAGCGAGCTAATATTAAACACTATTTTCTAAAATCAATAGAAAATAAGATAAGAAGATACTCTTCACAATTGACTAATGTCTGAAAACAGGACATACACTTAAGAACGAAAGTCGGTATGTTGTTCGATCTCATGTAGGTTCGAAATTTGTTTCGGACCTTCGACCGCCTAATCTCAGTCAAGACAAAATTTTCTAAGAAAGCCTTGGACCCAAGAAACTTAAATACCAAGCAAGTCTAAAACCAGGCAGGAGTAAAATAATAATAAGTCTTCTTTATTAAAATTTATCATTTTAATTGAAATTATATTATATAAAAATGCTGTATAAATTTAATAATAAATTCTGAATATTCTTAATATTTATTGATTTCAACATTTTTATATTTTTAGATTCTGTGCAATGAAATTGATATACAGGTGAGTTTCATATAAAAGATATAATATTTATAAACTTATAAATAGTTATATAATTTACCCTTTTATTCATAATAACCTTTTAAAGTTATCAGGAGTTTATGCAAAAAAATGTAAATGAAAAATTTTTAATTCATAAAAATAGAATATAAAATAGATTTCCTTTGTATTTAGTCAGAAAAAATTAATGAAATTTATCTACCTCAAGTAATGTAAAGTTGTTTATTTTCTTGTGGTCATTCACATGATTGAGAAATCGAAGTTATCATAGTATGATTGTAATGTTTATTAACATAATTATTGTATCACTGTATTGTATCACTGAGAACGATTTTATCATCATTTACGATGTAAATTCTGATCACTGGCATTAAAATATGATCATTTTGAATTTTAGTCATACACTCGGGGGGAAAAAGTTTTATAAAGGGCGGTCCAACTATAATGCACAATGTTAATTGTAAAAAAAAAATTCAGATAATTATCACAATTATGTGTGAAACAAAATATCGGCCAAATGCTCGCCACAGCTTCGCTGGTATACCTCTGTCCGAAGGTCCATATTTTCAATAACTCTGAGACATAATTGAGGTTCAATGTCTTTAATGTGCCGAATTATCTCAGCCTTTAGCTCTTGAATTGTTTTTGACTTATTGACGTACACTTTTTCTTTCAAATAACCCAAAAGAAAGAAGTCCAACGGTGTCAAATCACATGATCGTGGCGGCCAATTAACATCGCCACGACGTAAGATAACATGTGGCAAGTGGCACCATCCACCACATATTATTCAGGTCCATATCCTCAAATTATGGCCGCAAGAAGTCCGTTATCATATCGCGATAGCGAACACCGACGACGAGTCGAGGTCGACGGCTCATCTGCCACACAATCGTGAATCACAGCAATGTTTTCAGCAGATTGAACTGGGAGAGCATGAACAGGTGTTTTCACATTTCCTACAGATCCGGTTTGCTAAAACTTGCGCATAATTCTCCCGATTGTGGATACATTTGGTCGATTATGCTGAAATGCATTTTAGTTTGAACGTCCATTTTTGTAAAGGGCTTCAACAATCTTAACGCGCTGTTAAATTGTGTACCACCTCTCTATGGTTGAATTCGTCAAACACTGAAACGAAGAAATGTCAAAAAAATATTTTAAAATTTCTTCATCTTTTCATAGAAACATAAATGGTCTTCCTTCCTTGAGAAATTTTAGTATGTATACGCTGTTTGTGTAGAAGCTTTTTCACGTCTTAGTGCTTTGGCACATTCAGTTCTCACCTGTTTGGCCAGCTGGCCGTTCCTATTCGCACGAGAATTACTGAATGCTTTCTGTCTGGATCAGGACTGCATTTCAGCAGGTTGGGTTAAACCAACACTTATGTTTAGATTTAGCTGACATGAACTTCGAAGGAATAACAAGTTTTATTCCAAGAAAAATCTCTGGTTTTATCAGTTTCTCTGTGGCGTCAATATTGTCGTCCAAGAATGATAGTTTCCCATTAAATTTCTTATTTGCTTAAATGAACACAGATAAAATAGATTCATCGTGGGATCCGAATTTTTTGCCAACTGAATATTTTGTTTAGTTGTCCTAACCAAATGTTTTCTTGATATAATTGAAATATTTGGGTTCAACAGAAATTCTGTTGCATTAACTGAATTTTGGTTACGACAAATAAGTATATCGGTGACTCCAACCAAACCATTCGGTTGGCAAGAAATTCGGGTGTTACAATGAATCTGTTTTTTTTTGTGCATTTTCCGACAATTTCATTTGGATCTTTATCTATAATATAAGCATTATGTTATTTCCATTAATTACACCCAGATTCGTACTGACAACCCAATTTGTTGCAGCAACCGCATTTTTTGGTAGTGACTACCGAATTGTTATTAAAGCCACCGAAATACTGTTGCTACTGCCAAATAACTTATTGGGTATTGGGTTAATAATGTCGATTTGGACAACAGATGGAATATCTATTACATATGGTTTGTGCCCATAATAACAAATATATTTTTTTATAGGATAAACCAAAGACATTAATTTATTAAAGAAAGAACATTAGTTGAAACTATTTCCCAATAGATGGCGCTTCTGAAAATAAATTCTCCCTTTTAGGCATATTTTGCTACAATATGCAACAGGGTATTATTGATTTTCTATTTCATTCGTAACAAAATAATAATTGCCAAAAACTATACAAAAATATATGTTTTATGTGTATATTATACTTTAATTTTCTAAATCAATAGTCATTTAGATGTTTAAGAACACAGTATTACAATTTTTCGTATGTGTATTTATTTTTTTTTTTTTTTTGAAAGAAAGAATTAACATAAATATGCAGTTTGCAATGGCTCAAACTTGGAAATTATACGAATTTACCGAAAAAAATACCATTTTGATCTATGAAAATTAGTTTTTAACATAAAAATGTGGAACAAATGCTTTTATCACGTCGAACATTTCAAAAATTGACTTTAGTATTATTAAATAAGTCTGCTAGTGACAGTTTAATGTACTAAAATATGAAATATGTATTAAATGTCATATTTGTGGTTCCTAAAATAATTAAAAGCCAAATTCAAGGATATGCCGACCTAAGCTTGGCGCAGGGTATTGTTTTTTATTTACTTGAGCGCCATCTACTTCTAAGTATAGACACTAAACCAATTATGCATTTTGCTCTATCTTTATATATACATTTATTTGGGATAAACATCTGTCATTATAATTCAGTATTCGCAAAAAGTATATAATTTTCTATAGAGTATTTTTCCCGCTCTACCAGAAATTCAACATGGTACAGAGTTCAGCGGCAACATTTTTAAATGAGAGGGCAACATTTTCAAAGTTGCTAAAGTGTTGAAAAACATTAAATTTGGTGTATGCAGTGCTGCCACTTAAACAGTGTAATTTTTTATTCCAGTTTTTGGGATTCTTAACTGTTTACCAGTTTTTTCATAAAAACAATTTTTTTCAAATTATTGCATTTTTATAGGTTTTTAGTTATATATTGCAACAATTAATAGCATGTTTATTCTCTTTATTATAAATTTTTACCATAGAAATGGGAAATAGTGGATATGAATAGACATAGTTGGTCAATGTGTGTGTACACACTTTAATACTTTTCATGTCACAATGTTATGTTTGAATTCTTAACTATTTTTTAACACAATTGCAAATTTTTGTTGTATTTTTTACTTTATTAGACATGTCTATTTTTAGTAAAAATAAATAGTATATAGAACAAATATTGTATTTTTATATGAAAAATCCGAAAAAAATACTTGAATAAAATAAAAAAACATATATTTTTATGAAATAATCTGAAAAATCTCTAGCATCCCAAAAACGGCAAAAAAAATAGTTAAAATTGGTTATATGGCAGCACCGCTAAACACTACTAAAAGTTGCCGACCAAAACTCACCTTTGTTGCCGCCAAACTATGTTCGTGTTCTAAGAGAGTACTAAAAAGTTCGTGAGAGGGAAACATACTCTATAGAAAATTATATTCTCTTTGGTATTCGATAGACGCCAAAGTGTAAACACACATGTTTTTCATTCGCTATAATAATGCCCAATTTTGTGACTAAAACAGATGTTTTGTGGGGAAGTCTGATAACCTTATTTCATTTAAAGAAAACGTCTGCTGAAAGTTATCGATTGTTAGTACAAGCTTACCGTCAACATGCACCAACTCAAAAAACTTGTGAACGATGGTTTGCGCGATTCAATAGTTTTGATTTAACACAGAAGACAAGGAGAGGCCTGATCACACGAAAAAGTTTGAAGATGAGGAATTAGAAGCATTACTCCAAGAAGAATTTGCATTATCATTGGGAGTCACACAACAAACCATTTCCCTACGTTTAAAAGCATTGAGATTCATTCAAAAGCAAGGAAATTGGGTCCCATATGAATTCAAGCCGAGAGACGTTGAAAGGCGATTTTGCATGTCGGAAATGCTGCTTGAACGCTACAAAAAGAAGTCATTTTTGCATCGTATTGTTACTAGTAATGAAAAATGGATACATTGCGATAACGCCAAGCGCAAAAAGACATATGTAAAGCCCGTCACAACCATCAATCAACGCCGAAGCCGAATATCCATGGCGCCAAGGTAATACTCTGTATTTGGTGGGATCAGAAGGGTGTTTTGTATTATGAGCTGTTGAAATCGGGTCAGACAATCACAGGGGACCTGTACCGAACATAATTGATTCGTTTGAAGAGAGCAATCAACGAAAACGACCAGAATATTCGACCAGACACGAAGTCAGTGGATGGGAAGTTTGGGCTCTCCTGCCTTATAGCCCAGACCTTGACCCTTCTGACTACCATTTGTTTCGATCGATGCAGAGTGCCCCTACTGGAATACGCTTCACTTCAGAACAGGGTATCAGAAATTGGCTTGATTAATTCTTTACCTCAAAACCGGAGCAGTTCTTTTGGCGCGGAATCCATATGCTACCAGAAAGATGGGCAAAAGTAATGGCTAACGATGGACAATACTTCGAATAATGTATCAATTCATTTTTTTTTTATTAAAAAAAAATTAATTTTTCAAGCAAAAAATTCGACATTATTAACTTGTGTACACAATATGTCTTAATTAGTTTGCAGATATCACAATTGAAAAATTCGGTTACCACAACCGAACCATTCGCTACAAATTCGGTAGTCAGCACGAATCTATTTTCTTTGTGTTGCAACGTTGCCGGAAAATACTTCATATAGGGTATCATATAGTTGTCCTTAATTTTCTTACTTTTTTGTGATTTATAATCATAAATCTATATTTAAAAATTATACGCGTATAATATTTAGAGAGTTTTTTTCTACCTGACAAATTTTTCCAAACCTTTTAATGAATTTTGCATGTTTATTTACCAAATTAATGGTAAATAAAAACAAATGAAAAAGTCATTTTGTCTAATGTGTCTTACAAGTTTTGTTAACTTTTGTGCATTTGCTTGTGTTGACAAGTTACAAACACCTTATTTTACATCTTCTGTTACAATAAATTATACAAATATGGATAAGGGCAGACAAATAGCAATGTGAAACATACAAAATCTAAAAAATAGCATTTTCCAAATTTCATTCTGTTTGCTCTATTTTATAACTCCCAGCTGCAAGAAAGTTTTTATTATTTCAATAAATTATTAAGGCTGTTGTACAGTGAGAGAATTACCTTCATGTTAGTAATGAATTTTTGCATAATAGAAATCAAATTACAGAAGGAACTCATCTAATTAAAAGTGTCATACTGACACTGAAAAAGTTTTATTAAAAAACTAGTTTCATAAAATCTCTGAAGGTTTCATTAATTTTAAGAAATTTTTTGTTCACTTTGAAAGGAAAGTTTCCCCTGTTTCTGATAATTTTATTAATTCTTATACATTTTTTAATTCGGTTGGCAGTTTATTTTTCTGAAGTTTTCCTTTTTTGAGGTTTAAAGTTTAAATATTCACTCGATACTTTAACACTTAGGTTAGATCTTCTCAAAACAAAAAAAAAAAAAAAAAAAATTTAATATGGTTTATTAGAAAATAAATGGCAATGAGAACAACAAAAAACTCAGAGAACAAGGATAAAATTAAAATACCCAAAGATACAATTAGAAAAGCTAAACACACATCTAAACATGTCAAAAGATAAATTAGTTAGGAAAACAATACACAAACAAGAAACTCCCTTACAAAAGAATATACTTACCTTACAATGTTCATCTTTTCCTAAAAATTATAAAAGACAAAAAAAAAAAAAAATAAAACAAGATGAAAAGTATATTAAAGTAAATAAAGCCCTAAAGTTATACAATCCACAATAACAAGAACATAAAAACAAGCCGGGCATGTCAACTTTATGATGCCCTACACCACAGTATGATTTGGTTCATATTCCAGAAAGCGGATCAAATTTCGAGAAGAAATTTCTAAGACATGAACTAAAATGTAATACAAAAATTCCTTTTATATAGTTCATAAATTGTCCTCAATTTAAGTAAAATTTTATTAAAACTTAGAAAAATTTTCTTAAAAGAATAAAAATTCCTAAGTTTGAGGGAAAACGAAATAGTTTATATACTCAGAAATAGTTCATATTTTTCCTAAAAAATATTTCTTGATTTTAGAAAAAAACAAGTCAATTAAATAAAAATTTATTCATTTTAAGAAAAACCATGTTAGTTTTAAGAAATTTGCATACTTAAATGTAATAAAATTAGGTTTAGTTAAAAAAAAAAATAAAGACATAATTTACTGCCATTTAGTTCAAAAAATGTGTCTAACTTAAATCAAGAAAGTACTTGAACTTAATGTGTGTTCATTTTTTGTTCGCGAGTAGTAAAATTCACTAAATTTTTTGAGCGCCCCGGTAGGCTAGTTGGTAGCGTGCTAGCTTATCAGTGCGGGGGTCGTGGGTTCAATTCCCACCAGAGGCTCTGGTCTGTTTTCGCTACAACAAGCCTTTGTTGCTAGTGCTCGGTTAGGGTATTAACATATAATTAATATGATTAATAAATAAAATAAATAAATAACTAAATTTTAGAAAGCCATTTCCAAATTCAGTTTTTAAGTCTACCACTTTCTAATTTTAAAAAACTGTTTTCTAAAAATTAGTTCAGACAATTAAAAACAAAAAGTAATAAATTTTTTCCTATGTAATAATAAAAATTTATTTGATTTTAGAGACTGATGAACTATTTCTAAGGAAAATTTTAATGTAACTTACTTAGTTCAGATAAATTTTAAAAAATTTAATAAAATATTCCATTTTTTCAAGTAAAAGTTTTCTTATTTTTTAAAAAATAATAAAATTTGGTATAGGATTTTTTTTTGATGGAAAACGTTTAAATTATTTTCAATATTCTACTCCAAAAAATAAACAATCAATTAAAAACAAACCAGTTAGTTTTTACTAATTTTCAAGAAAAAATATTATTAAATAAAATAAATTAAAGTAACCATTTAAAAACCTAAAGTGCATGATTGTAGGTTTTGGTTTGTGATCGTGCGTGAGCGTGATTCAAAAATCTCTCACATGCTAATGAAATTAAATTTATATTTTAAATATATGATTTTAATATAATTCAAATTAATTTTAAGACAAAATTTGTATAGCAAAAAGCTTGTTAAGAGCAGTGTCCTCACAAAGCGGTAGTCCTCCGAAGCGGGAAAATACTTACACAATGAGTGTGAAGTACTTTAAAATATATGTTAAAATATATTACCTTTACCATAGAAGCAGGATAAGGATAATTTTCACTTAAAAGAAGTGTTATTTAACTTGATGTTAGAAAATATTTTTTTATTTTAAGGGATTTAAGTCCTAGTTTTTAGTAAAAAAATTATCTAATGAACTTAAATAAAATAAAATTTTTCTCAAAACCAAGGAAACATTTCCTAACTAACCGGAAAATTTAAGATGATATATGAACTAATTAGGTGGAAATTTTACTGTTTTCTAATAAAAATTTACTTCTCAGTAGTAAAATTTTTCTATAATTTAGAAATTTTGTGCAAATTTTAAGTAAAATTTGTTTCTTAATTTCAAGGAAAATTTTATTTAATATTGGTAAAAAGTGTCTTTGGCGCCGTTTTCACTTCAATTTTTCCTCTAAATAAGTTAATTTTTCTAAATTCTAGTTCATTTTTTTTTTAGTGCTGTTAAAACGCCTTTAAAAAGTTAATTTCTTCAATATCGGAAAGTATCGGCATTCTAAAATATATATTATGTCCGTTAGTAGTGATTCACTTCACTTAAATATTAGCTCGACAGCCTTTCAGATAAATTCAAGAAAACAATTGTACATTTTTTGGATTTTTTTCGGTCTTGAAAATTTATATTACGTTATATTGTACGAAAATTTATATTTTGACTTTCTAGCAGGGCAGCGGCCCCAAAATTAAATCATCAGTTAGGTATCGAGTTTTAATTTCCGTAATGGTACGATTCATTTAGCAATTTTTTTTACCAAAGAACCAAAAAACATGATAGAACAAAATATTCATCGTAATATTTAGAACTTTTCAGACTTCAAAACGCTTTTAAAAAGAATCGGGGAGAACTTTTTGCCTGGAGTTGAGTTGGTTTGATTTTTTTTTTGCCTGAAATGAGCACTATTTGCTTGATGAAGAAAATTACATACATTTCGTACAATAAATTTCTTAAAATCGATTTGGTTTAGTAATACCACTTAAGCTAAATAGATTTCAGCTCTGTTGGGTCAAAACATGAACCGATTTTAAGAATTTTTTAATAGGATTTGTGCATGAAAAAGTACAAACTTATTTAGCGAATTTCAAGTAAATTACCTTTAGAATTGCGACCTGAAGTTTGATTACACAAGCTGTTCATATTATATGGACAAACGGTTGCACACAGGGTTGTCAGAAACTAAGACTCAGCAAGTCATTCAGAGCTGATACACTTAAAATTGTTTGTAAGTAAAAATAATAGAAAATTTCATTTACAAGAAATGATATATCATTTAAAATTCGGTCTACTTAATTGTCATTTAAATTAAATGGCTTTTGTTATTTATTTTTAAATATTTTTTAAACAACAGTCACATTCGTAAGAAACAAATAATTTAATCAGTTAAAATAAAGGTTAAAATTTTGCCTTACAATTCCTTTAAAAATAAATGATTTTTTCATTTATTTGAAATTGTTTCTCTTTGTGTATTTTTTGTTTTTTTTTTTAATCTACAAAATGTATGTATGCATGGGTATAGAGACTTTTTGTGTGAATGTGTTTCTTTCTGTATGTACTTATGTGTGTTTATGAAGTTCTTGTAATTTGAATTGAAATAATTTTCTGTATAAGCAACCAATTTATACAAAAAACAAATTTGGAATTTTTTGAATATATATTTTTTTTTTGAAACAGACAGCAAACAAATTTTAAATTTGTAATAACAAATAAACCACAAATTTTCGTTTTGTGGGTAAATTTTTATTAAATTTTAAACAAATGAAAAAAATAATTGAAACTGAAAAAATCGGTAAATGATTGTAAATTATTTTGAAAAAATGTATAAAAAAGTTAAAATAGACATTTCTTTGAAAAATAAATGTATGTTCCCTTATTTTTAAATGGAACGGAAAACTTTTTTTTAAAGTACAAACAGTAATCTACATAATATTCTGAGTGTATTTATCCTATAAGGTAGGCCTAGGCCTTTTATTTTTTGCTGTTACAAACATCAGCACAAACTTAACCCTTTAACCACTAAGACCGTCTACAGAAGGTCATCACTAAAGTGCAATTATATTCAACAGAGAACTGCATTTGCTGATTGCAAAACGTTCATACGCATTCAACACAAGAATAAATATGTGTTTGCGTTCAAACACTGAATATACTCCAACACACATATTTGTTGATGATTTTAAACCAATGAAACGACGTGCAAATTGTTTTGTGACTGATTTATAATCATCGGTCGTTGTTAAACCATTGATTTTATTCTGTTCATTCGAGCCAACAATAATTATTTTGATGTAGAATAAATCAGAAAAAACAACAAACAACGTGTATGAGTGTAATTATAATTAAAACAAAATAGTTTCTTATCTATAAAAAGGGGGTGGTTTTGTATAAACACATTTAATAAATGTTATATGTTTTTTTTAGAATTTTTATTAGGAATACCAAAAATATTGTTCTTTGGGAAATTTTTTTTTTAATTTAGATCGACATCTCAGGCTCGCCCAATCCGGTTAAAGTTAAATATTGCCTAATTTTCCAACCAAAATAGATCAAAAAAAATTTAGACAATATTTAAATTTTTCCGGATTAGGTAAGCCTGAGATACGACCTAAATTTTTTTTCCAAAAAAAAATATTTATATTTCACAAAGAAGAATATTTTTATTGCTAATAAAAATTCTAAAAAAGCGAATTTAAGTCCCACCCTAATGTAAACAATATCATTTATGAAATGTGTTTCTATTTTGTTTTAATTATGAATACACTCATACGCGTTGTTTGTTGTTTTTTCCGATTTATTCAACGCTGACTTTTTGTTGAGTGATTAAATTTGCAGTAAACATAATCGACTATGATTCAAACTGATCCGAATTACGCATTCAGTAACATGATGCTGATTTTATTCTACAGTGAATTTTGTTGAATTATTAAATGTGAACAAGAATTTTTGTGTATGATTAAATCAAGAAAAAAGTTGATTTTGCAGTTCTCTGATATCCAAAGCAATATTTTTGGTGCAATAATCGCCAACGACATTTTTGTCGGTTTGAATTTACCTATCGAACAGTGCCGGTTTGAACACGCTCAGTTGAATAGTTTGATAGATACACACATTTCCGTCAAGATTTTTGTCAAAACAGACACGAAAATTATTTATGATTATGGTGCAAAATTAAAACTTAAAAAAAAAACATACTTTCCAACAGCTCAATAGACTCGAAATTTGTTTGGAAAGTAGCTTCAAGCTGAATTTTGATAATTTGTTGCGTGTTTGATTTGTGAAACAAATTTTTTTGTTTGAGCCCAGCTTTTCGTCTTCAGGTTGTCTTTCATTTTTTCCACCTGGCGCTTTCAGGTTAAATTTTTTCGACAAATGGACTTCACATTCGTGCTTTTTAGTTCAAAATGATACTAGAACCAAAATTTCATAACAAAATACCTCGTATTTCGACTCCAGTGGTGAAAGGGTTAATATACCCCTGTTAAACATTTTCTTAAAAAATATGCTCTATGAAAAATTTTTTATATATAATCTGATATAAATAAAAGCACACATTTTTAGGTCGATTCTTCTTTATTTTTCAACATAGTTTCATTGTGGGAAATCTTTCTTCCTGATTCACCTGGTAAAATCTATTGCTTTGTCTCTTGTTTCCTTTTTTATTGTAAAGTTGTGTATTCATGATTTATCAACAGTTATTTATCGGCGAAAAAATTTATCACGATCGCGAAGGAAAAGCTCAACAGCAGCATTTATTCAAAAAATTTTATAAGAAAATCTTCATTAACTTTACTTTCAATTTAATTTGCTGAAATATAAGAAAGAAATTTGTAATCTGAAGTTAACTATAGCGAGCTTAAAAAGTCAGTTTGAAATAACCCCGAAACCACCAACTGAGAAATTGTCTTTTAATTAATAAAAAAAATACCCAACTTTCTTTAAAGTCAAAGAAAATAATTTCTTTCAACATAAGAAAAATTGTTTTGTCATTGTTGGCGTAATGTTGACAGTAATAAAATTGTAAGTTATTGCTGTTCGCTCATGGTGTTGTTGTTGATGGCGATGATGTTGGTCTGCTACTGCTGGCGGTGGTGTTGATCATTATAAACAATATTATTTTATTGCGACTTTAGACCTTTTGTTGTACGGTCAATCATTATTATTCTTTTTGAAAAAATGCCAAAAAAAAAAAATTAAATAAGAAAGCGTAAAGTGATTTGTTGCTAATTAATTTTTGTTTATTCTTTTTTATTGTGCGACAATAATAATTGTAAATAAATAGTCAAGAAATTGAAATTTACTAGCAAGTGTTTGAATTGAAAGGAAAGAGTGAATTATTAACCTCAAATTTAACTTCTATTAAATTTACTCTAGTTAAAAACTTTTGTCTTCTTTCGTTAACGATTTGTGGGGATAAAATAGAAAAATTTAATAAAAAAAATTTTTGTTTATGAAAAATTTTTTCAATAAACCTCCTTAATTAGGGATTTCATTAGGGAATTTCATTTGTGATTTTTTGTTATATTTTTGCCCACGCCTAAAAGTATAAAATTTTATACTCTCAAACGTTAAATCAGCTTGATAAAGTGGGAAAGTTACTTGACCCTTATTTATCTACAATATTTAAAGACTTTTCTGAACTTATAATAAAATACCTTAAGACACCACAAATTTAACACACAAAATTTATTTAATAAATCTTTTGCAAAACATAAAATTTTGTTTAACTTCAAGCCGAAAAAAAAGACATTTTTAAATATATTTACAGGCTATTATAGATTTGTTTAGAAACTACCATATATATGTTTGAAATATGCTTCGAATTATTGTATTGTATATTTATGTGTAGTATACATATGTTTCCTGGCAAATATTGTTATGCTTGTATTTTTTCACCTAAACCTACACTCTAATTAATTTCTGTTGAAATTTACCCAACTTATAGTAGGAAACAGTACTCCTTCTATAAGTTGGGTAAATTTACTCTGTGTGCGTAAATGAAAAAAATACACACATTATATGCGTAAGTTGATGAACACAAAATAGGTAAAATTAAATTAAAAGTGTGTAAAAATTCGATGAAATTTTAAAATTCAAGAGTAAATTCACCAAATTTGTGCGTAAAGAAACACGATTTTCCTATAAATGTACATAAAAATTCGGAAAAGTCCTACAAAAATGCGACAATTTTCTACCATGATATTAAAATTATAAAGCAAAAAAATTTTTGTTTTTTAATAAAAAACAATAAATTTATTATTTAGTAATTTACAATAAAAACTATAATTTTATTGTTTGATAACTCACAGCAAGAATAAAAACAATAAATTTATTGTTTAGAAATTCCAAATAATTGATAAATTTAATAAACTAATGAATCTATTTTTTAGGTTTAAAAATTTTATCGATTTTTTTTTTCAATTTCAAAATTTCATATTTTTTTTACTACTATAAATTAGTATATTTACAATCTGTGTGCGTTAATTTTTAATGTAACAAATCAATACTAATTTTAGGCATAATGTGTTTAATTGTAAACAAATAGTGTCTAAAAATACTGCTTGTGTGTATTATTGTATATGAAAGTGTGCACAAAAAAGTTTTACGCATTTGGTGTTTATATTTACCAAATTTTCGTAATATTACATAAAACTTTGCCAATTTTATAGTAGTAAATTTACAAGCATTTTTTAGAGTGTACATATTTCTGCAATTGTAATTTTTATACTCTCCACCTTTTATGATGAGGGTATATATAAGTTTGTCATCCCGAAATATAGGTCTCAGACTACATAAAGTATATAAAGGGTGTCCCAAGAAGAACGCAATTTTTAAATTTTAAATAAAACACAGATATTTAAAAAAAAAATCGTGAAACTTTATTATATCGTAAAGTAGACAGAATGTAGTTATGTATGGAACAATATATCGTGCAGATGGCCGCCGCGGCTTTGCTGGCATGCACGCGATCTTTTAATGAAATTTTCAATGACCGTTTTGCATGAATGCTGCGGTATTTCATTAATGCAGCGTCCAATTTCCTCTTTTAAGGCTTGAGTCGTCGTCGGCTTATTCGCGTAAACCATCGACTTCCAAAAATCCCAAAGAAAAAAATCTAATGGTGTTAAATCGCACGATCTAGGCGGCCAATTCTGATCTCCAAAACGCGAAATAACACGACCGGGAAATGACTGATGCAGCAATTGAATTGTTTCTCTGGCTGTATGACATGTGGCGCCGTCTTGTTGGAACCACATGCCCTCCACATTCATTTCTTCAATTCTAGGCAAGAAAAAACTGGTTATCATTTCACGATACCGAACACCATTGACTGTTTGCGCTTGACCTGCCTCATTTTCATAAAAAAAAGGTCCAATGATTCCTCCAGCCCAAAAACCACACCACACAGTGACACGTTGAGGATGCATTTGCTTCTCGTGAATCACTCGAGGATTTTCCTCACCCCAAATGCGACAATTCTGCCTATTGACGAAGCCATCAAGATGAAAATGGGCCTCGTCACTGAAGGTGATTTTATCGGCAAAATCAGCATTTTCATGTTGTCTCTCCAATACCCAATTAACGAACTCCCTTCGCTGTCCATGGTCAGCTGGCTTCAGTTCCTGAGTCAATTGAACTTTGTATGCATGAAATGCAAATCTTTCGTCAAAATTCGCTGCAAAGTGGATTTGGAGACACCAATTTGCTGAGCTCGGTGTCGATTTAGCTATGTCCGTCTGTCTGTTGAAATGGCGATCACGGCTTAAAGACGCACGCGGGATCCTTCATTTTTACCTAGATTATTGGACATCCTCCCGAGCAGTTTGCTATTGCAAATAAGCAAAATCGCTCCAGCGATTAAAAAGTTATGAGTAAAAATGTGTAGGTAACTCTAAATTTTCCATAAAAATTGGTGAAATTTAGTAGAATTTCATAGTAGCGACCGGCAAGTAAAATATTTCGTCTTGTTTTTTCACCAGTCCCTTAGAATTGAACAAACTTTTACATTCGGCTCAAATATTTTTCCTCAAAACTTTTTTTTTCACCACAAAAATTTTGTTCACCTCAAAAAATTTTTTTCACCTCAAAAATTTTTTTCATCTCAAATTTTTTTTTTCACCACAAAAATTTTTTTCACCTCAAAAATTTTTTTTTACTTCAAAATTTTTTTCCACCACAAAATTTGTTTTCACATCCAATAAAAGTTTTTCACCTCAAAAAAAAATGTTTACCTCCAAAAATTGTACTTATAAAGTTTTTAAATTATTTGTATCAAAAACAGTAGAACATTTTTTTTTAGATATTGGTGGAGGGTATTTAAAAATTCGGCACAGCCAAATTTAAGCCTTTTTACTTGTTTGGTTATTATACTTGAGGGATGGAAACATAATATTGAGAAATATATATATGTTTGCAGTCAAACATATTTATTTTTAACGGCGGATGCATTTCATCCGATCCAAACATACAGACTTTTATTCCAGATAGAATAAAAGCAAATACCAAGGCTTCCAAAAAATTAATTCAATTTAACCGTAATTCACCCAAAATCATATTGTTACGATTTTACCCTTTATAAAATCGTTGATTTATTTACCTTTTAAATAAACCGAGTTCTTTCTATATTGCAATTAATAAACACTGTTTGAAATTGTCTATAGCTCTGTTTATTTATAACTGTTACTAAAAATTACAGAAATACACTTTAATAGCACACTTTATTAACACGATATAGATAGACTAAAAGTTAGCCACACTTTAGTTCTTCACACTTTGCGTTTTACTTATAAACTGAACTACTGTGTCATCGAGTACCAGTATTTATATGAGTTGTCAGGTATTCTACTTATTTCTAATTTATTACTACACTAGATTTTTCCAGCTGTTAAAATTAGTGTAAAGAAATTTCTAGGTGTAGAAATTTCGTGTAACAATATTTAGCTTTTAAAAATGTACACAGAGAAACTGGATTCGTGTTGACAACCGAATTTGTAGCCATTGTATTGGTTTGGTTGTGATAACTAAATTTTTCAGTAGTGAGAACAGAAAAACAATAGAGACATGAGTTATTTGACTTAAACAACAAAATTTCACACAAACACAATTCGGTAGTCACAACCAAAAAATTCAGTCGCTGCAACTGAACCATTCGATTGGCAACAAATTCGGTTCCCAGCACCAATCTGTGTTCTGGGTGTACATTACACATTTCTTTAAATCATTACCTTATAATAAATTCAAAAGCTTCATTCCTAAAGCTTAATATTTAATAGAATTTATTCTTCTGTTGAATCCATTTATATTAATGAAATTACAATCAACCTCAACTCTTTTAAAATACCTGCTCAAAATTATATTTTCATTCAATTTGTAAAATATCTAAGTCTTGTATTTACTAATAAGTCTGGCAACACTTTAGTTAATAATCTTAAATTAAATAAAAATGCGATATATTTTAGTATATATTTTAGGGAGTTAATTTTAATATCTTAGACATAGAGTGAATGAAAGGTTTTCATTTAAACCATAATAGAAAATCGCAAATATTTCTTTTAATCTTTTACAAAATGCAATAAAAGAAAATCTTTTAACCTTTTTGTAGTAGAATTCATATTATAAAACATTTAATGATTCAAGTGAATGATCATTCCAAGGAGAATGAATTCATTAGAGAGTTTAAAATGAGAGAATTTAAAATTAATTGTTTAACCAAATGGCTCATGAGTCAAGTTAAAATTAAAAAGTTAATAAAAGAATTAATTAATTTAAAACTCTGGTTAACACTCATGTTTTGCATTAACTTGCTGTTCCCTTCTTTTTGCAAAATTGTATAAAATTTTTCTTCGTGCATTTGATTGTCTGAAATCTTTATCAACTAGTAGGTTAATTTTGTGATTGATTGCTTGACCCATTCTACAAAATATTTATATTTTCAATGGAATAAAATTTATACTTTACTGTTATATTTTGCTGATGATTATTTTATGAACAGAATTTTAACTTTTGATTGATTTTTTTTAATAAAGCTTTCGAAAATAATTCTAATTACAAGTAAAAAAATATTTAGTATTTTAGTATAAAATGATGGCAAATATACAAAAAATTATTAGTGATTTTAAATCCTCAAGGTGGAAATACAAAAATATTGTATTCTAAATTTAAAAACAGAATTATGAACTTTAAAACTTTAAAATATAGTATAGTACTAATAACAATTGTATTAACTGTTAGCTGTGAAGCTGGCCTTGGCAGCAGAGGTCGTAGTAGCACTGGCGGAAGTCATAATAGTAGCGGAAGTCTTAGTCGCCGCAGTAGTAGTGGAAGCAATAAACCTAGCGGTGGTGCTGGTCATAGTCATGCCAGTAGTCACAGTGATGGTGGAGTTCATAGCCTTGGTACAAGTGGAGGCCCCAATCATCATAGTAGTGATGGAATTGATGGCAGCAGTAGTGCCACTGCTAGCGGCTTTTGGAATTGGTTTTTTGGCACTAAATCTAAACAAGAAATTGATTATAAATCTCTTAACTCCAAGTATTACACACAATTTCCAATTGATAATGATGTTACATCAAATTAAAAAAACAGATTAAATAGCATTGGTAAACTAAAAGTTTCCGAAGTATCTGCAGTATGAATTATCAACTTTTGCTAATACTTACAATAATACTAATTCTCTAAGTTAAACTCTTTGATTGTTATATAATTTTGATATGTGATAGAACAAATAAAACTAAAAAAAATATAAGCAACAAAATCGACGCTTTCTAGAGCATGTGGAAAACCTACGGATATTTTAAATTTTCACCCCAAAAGTATGCCACATATTTTATTTTTGAATACCCAACTAAAGTAGGCAACACATTTTGAATTATTAAAATTTACTATCATTATATTTAAGCAGTTAACGGAGGCTAAAATAAAATCAAACATTTGTGCAGATTACACCACTCGACAAAGTTTTTTTTATTCACCAAAATATGAATCTGTTATTAAACAAATCCATTAAATCGACTTTTCGAAATACGGGCTTTCTTTGTTCATGGCTAATTTTTAAGGGCAAATTCAAAAACCTCCAATATTCAATGTCCTTCCTAGTACCTTAAAATACCCTTTAACATTTTCCGACATGAGTATACTCAAAGAAAAGGTAATTTTATATAGAAAATAAATTCCTAAAAAGGTAAAAGATATTGTACTCCTTCTCCCTTATATTAAGTCATGAATTATTTTTCTCTGGATTAGGAGTCAATAAGGTCCCATATTTCGGAAACGCAATTCTACTCGAAATTTTTTGGCTCAGATTCGTTTTTAGCAGGCCAAAATATTTTAAAATTTTTGGTAGAAGTCTGTGCAAAAAAAAAAGCGATTTTTGTTGGCTACACTGAGAGAATTATCTGCATGTTATTAATGAATATTAATATTAAGTCAATGAAGTTTCACTGGAAATTGTCCATTGAAGCTTTACATTAAATTATTACAGTTTTTCATACATTTTTATGAAAATACCATTTTATTTATTAAAATTTCATATACTTAATGAAAAAGTTGTATTAGAAGTTATTTTCATTAAAATTATGTATCTTTTTCATTCATTTCGTGAAGAAAGTTTCATTTGTTTATAGAAAATTTTCGCTAAAACTCGTCGAAAAAAACTCTCCGTGCAGTTTTATAAAAAAATCAGCATTTAAATGAATATTAAAATATGTTTAAATATAAAAGCGGCCTAAATAATAACAGAACAAAAGAAAATCATAACAATTAAAAATTAATTGCAAATATTTTTAATTTAAAAATTTACTTCTTTGTTAGCAGCAAACAAAAATTAAACTATTTGTTGAAGATTGAAAAAAAATCATTTTCAAATTCTTTGTTTAGAATTCTAATTATGGTTTTAAAAATATTTATAAATTTTGTCGATGTTATTGTTAAAAATAAAAATTATTATTTTGCAAAATTATGTATAAAAAAAAAACTATTTTGTTATTATAAATTTTATAGCAAAAGCCAGAAACATTTAACGACAGCGGTTGGCATTTATTTTTGGAATTGTTGGTTTTTAATTACAAACTATAAACTGTAATAAAATCTATTAAATTTTTAACTTCAACACTTTAGTGGCCATTAAAAGTAGACAAACCCAGTAAACCCACCAAAGGCAGCAATTAAATCATTTGAACATTTAAAAAAAAACACAATATAAAAGCGTAATAAATTTTAAATGGCAAACAAAATATATATCTACGTACAGACAACACACTAAAAATAGTTTGTAGTTTAAATTAACTGAAAATGTAATTTAAAATAAATAATGAAAAGTCACTTAAAAATCGGCCGAATAATTTTTAATATAAATCAAAAGAACTTATAAATTATTTTTAAATTTAAATTAAAAAAAAAATAACTTGCAATATACGTAAAAAAAATAAATGATTTTTAATTTTTTAATCCTTGTTTTTACGGATTTTCCCGATTTTCCCTTTATTAAATTATTTTAACTGTCAACTAATTAACTACAAAATCCGTGAAAAGCAATGATTTTTCCTTTACTTATTTTTTTTTAACTGTCAACACATGAACAACGAAGTCTGCAAAAATTCACAACTATATATTTAATTTGCTCATTTCAACTATCAGCCAATTAACCACAAAACAATGAAGAAACATTTTTAACAAATAATTTTAAATGAAAAATTAACTGTAGCAGAAAAGTCACTTAACTTTATTTTTTAAATAAATGTTATACAAAATTAAAAAAATATATATATTTTTTTTTTGTATTTTAAATATTTAGCTTCATTTTCACAATGTGCAGTTAGCTACTAACTGGCATTTTAACAGACGTATTTGTTGTTGTTTCCCCTATGAAATTTTAATTAAGCTGTTGATTAAAATTTAACTGGACATTCAGTAATCGGGCCTTAATCATTTAAAAACAATTCTACAGATAACTATTTAAATAAACTACAGCCAGTTACTGTAAAAATATTTCTAGTGTATAAATTATAAAATAAAAGATGTTAAATTGTATTAAAATAAATTTTAACCTTTGGTTGAAATAAAAAAAAATATTAAATTTTTGGTCGGCTAACTTATCAAAAAAAAAAAACGCAATTTAACAGTATCCAAACTTGGTGACATGACATAATCCCAAAGGATATTATCCTAAAAATGCTTCGCTATGTCCAAAAATGCTTCGTTCATAACCCCAACACTGGATGTTGGGAATAAGACCGAAACATTTTTGGCCGTAATTTCCAGTCGAAGTTCGACATAAAGCCCAGAATTGGAGGCCAGTCCCCATAAAATCTTCGTAGTCCTTATTACGTGGGCGGATCAATAAGTCCGTGACATTTCGAACTTCCCTCGTAGTTATATGAAATGCAACACTGTTCCCATCAAGTATCATCTGTTAATAGACTTCTGTCAAATTTTGAGAAAGTTCCGTCATATACTTTGCGTTTAACAGCAGGATTTTTTGAGGTCCATAAAATAGGCATTTGTTTGATCAATAATTTCATCGTTGGAGCTAAATCTCTTTCCAATTAGCCATTTCTTTAGGTTTGGAAATAGGAAATAGTCACTGGGGGCTAAATCCGGAGATTAAGGCGAATGAGGGGGCAATTCGTAGTCTACTTCATGGATTTTTGCCATGGAAACTAAGCTGTTACACGATTCCGTTGGTGATCGATTGTGAGCAAACGCGGCAGCCATCTTTCGGAAAGCTTTCTCATACCCAAGTGATCGTTTAAAATTGATACCACTGAGCCATGTGAGATGCCTATGTCTTCCACAATCTATTGCACATACAATCTTTGATCGGCGAACACCATATCGTGAATTTTTTTTGAAATGTTTTGGATGTATAGACCTCAACTAGACGTCCATAACGTTCGGCATCTTCCGCCACAACGAAAGTCAGTAAACCACTTTTTACCATTGAAATCGATGGTATAGAATTCCCATATTATTTATCAAGCTTTTCCTTGGTTTGATTGACGGTTTTTTTTTTTGCAAAAACTAATGTTTAATGAGCACTCGAAATTCAATTTTTTCCATTTTTGAAAAAATCCACGAGGTTGTATATTTTGAACAGCTGTTAAACGCAAAGTAAATGGCATAACTTGCTGAAATTTGACAGTAGTCTATTAACAGGTGGTACTTGATGGCAGCAGTGTTGCATTTCATATAACTACGAGGGAAGTCACAGACTTATTGATCCGCCTTCGTATGTTAATAAAATAGTTTGCTAAATAAAGATTTTAGAGAGAAAGTATTTAGGGATTTTCTCTCTGGAATATATTCAAATCTGGCTTTAAAAACTAAATCTTTTCTATATATAAATTCTATATAATAAAACATATTTTGGGCATACTCCAAAAAAAAAAAATACGCTCATAACCGCAATTGATATTATAACAGTAGATTTTTTTTTCGCAGAAAATTATGAAACAATAATAAATCTGGTTTCGCAAACCTTATTTTTACACTAAATAATTTTTATTTATTAACATTTAATTAATCTTAGTATCCAAAGATAAGGTGTTTTTTACGTATATTTGCATTTTTTTTTTTTAATTTTAACCCGAATGAACAACTTTCATTTTGACCTTCAGTCATCAACACAAATTTGTGCAAATTTATCAAATTTCAAATATGTACATATGATACACACCACAAGTAACTCGAGGACTCCCCGTTTTATTTTTACTTCAATGAACAAAAACCGAAAAGGCAAAGCTTTGTGGTTAATAAACCACAAGTTCTAATTTAAGATCGTTTAATATCGGGTTTTCCAATAAGGACTTGACAACTTTTTTTTAAATAAAACGCAAAACATTTGAGATATTTCCAAAACTTGATGATCGACTTGAAATACAATCAAAACATTTATGAATGGCACTTGACATCATTCATATGGCCACCGCGGGCACGTCGGCAGCGGTCGATTCGTTGGACCCAATTTTCGATGACTCGGTCACACATTTCGGCCATAACGACCGCTATTTCGCGTTCAGTGTTGGCTCTGAGTTCTTCCCTCGTATCGGCTTGTTGGCATAGACCAATGTTTTGACGTAGCCCCAAAGAAAAAAATCTAGAGGCGTGAAATCGCACAAACGAGGCGGCCAATTGACTGGTCCATTTCTTGAGATAACACGCTCACCAAACTTACTCTTCAATAAATCGATAGTAACGTGTGCTGTGTAGCTTGTGGCACCATTCTGTTGAAACCACATGTCATCCAAGTCCCTGTTTTCCAATTCGGGCCAAAAGTAATTCACAGTAACGTAAAGATCGTTATTGTGAACGAAAAAATTATGGCTCAACGACGCCGCCGGCATGCAAACTGCACCATACAGTTTTTTTGTGGATGAAGTGGTGATTCATGAAGCACATGTGGATTTTCACTAAACCAATAACGCATATTTTGCTAATTGACGAACCCATTGAACTAAAAATGAGCTTCTTAAAGTTGCGGTCACCAACTTCGAATTTCGGTAGTACATTTTTACAATTTGCATACGTTGTTCGTTCGTGTACTTTATCATGATGAAAATGTTGAGTTTACTGAACAAAAGGAAAGTAACAGTTAGATGATCAGTGAAATAGTGCGTTCACAAATTACACTCAAAGTTGTCAAGTACCTATTGGAAAACCCTTTACATATAATTAGGGGTTTCCCCTATTTGGTTTAAAATCTTATTTTGTATGTTAGTAAAAATAAAAAAAAAACTTCCAGAAATAAGAACCACAGGTTCTAACTGCAGAGCTTCCAATACATTAAAATGTCCGGTTCCAATTTGGAGACGGTTCAAATTTATCAGATTCTACTGTATTGGGAGAGTTGGTCTTTAACCTCACCATAAATAAAATTTACATGAAGAAACTCTAAATAGTGTTAAATTGAGTATGCTTTTAGATAAATTAACCGACAATTAACCGACCTTAAAGCTATAAATGACATGCAGTTAAGCATAATTTAAAATTACATCTCATTAAATGTAATTAAGCATAATTAAAAATTCCTCTCTTTTTTTTATAATTACAATTATAAATATACATAACATGAAGCCTAAAAATAGGCAACAAAATTATCTTGAAAATTATATTTTAAACACGCATTAAATTTATTGACTGCTAACAGACATTACTTGAAAAGTACCGTAACAAAATCATTCTTAAAACCAATTTGTTCACAGTTACTGAGGTGTGTTCAAAGTTTTCTAAAAGCTTTTGTATTTTCCTTAAAATATCAAAAGAATTCTCTAGCAACTTATCAATACATTTTTAACTTCTCAATATTTTAAACCCTTTTGCAAAAGATTTTTTTTTTATTCTTTTAAAAAATATTTATTTACGCACCTAAATCGATAATATCTGTACGTAGTTTTTCACTGGTATAAAACATAAGTGCTTTTTACACCTTAAAAAGTATGCTTTAACAGCAAAATATTTATTTTCCTTCCTTTTAAGCTGCTTATCAAATTGACAGCTAAACGGAAATACGTGAACGCTGTTTGTTTATAGTGCGATACATGAAAAGCATAAAAAAAAATTCTTTATATAAAAACTAGAGAGAAATAAAAGGAAAACAAACATTTCCTGTCGAAAAAAAAAATTTAAAGGAATCCAGAAAATTGCGCATATTTGAAAAAAAAATATCTCGAATAAATACCTACAAACTTGTTGACATGTGGTTTGAAAATAACAAACACAACAGAAATATTTTTTAAAAAAAGTTAAGTCAAATCAAAATGCTAATGGCATTTTGGAGCTTATAAAGTTTTTGTAAAAAACAAACAACACAATCTTACAGTAATTTGGAATGTTGAAATATATTGTTTTCATTGTATATTTGATTTAAGATTTTATAAGCAATATTGAAATTCTGACATCTGTATGTGTGTACTAAATATAATAAACAAATTTAAGTTCTTAAAGAAATTGTTGCCTAATTTTAGGGGGATTTTTTATTTAATTCAATTAAGTTCTTGTTAATCAATAGTTTAATTTTCAAACTCTTAGTTGAGAATTGCTTTCCGAGTCGATTTAACAAGGTCCAGCCGTCGGTCCGACCAGGTGTCCATGTTAACCTTTTAATCAAACTGCAAGTTTGCAAATATGAAGATATTTAAATGAAATTTGGTACATAAGTTTCTATTGTCCGAATGCTATTAAATTTGTTTAAAATCCGTCCATATTGAGACCTAGCTCCCATAGAAAGGTCCTTTCTGAATTGGGCTTAAATGTTATCAAAACAACAGGTATCTGAATGGAATTTCGGTTCTAAATGTTATATGCCTGATATTTTAAAGACAATTTGACCTTAATACTTTTAAAAATCCACCTTCCCGATACTTACTTAATGAACTTTAATGAAACCACAGATCGCAAATACAAATATAATATATTGGTCCAACGAATTTTGATATCCATATTATCTATATCGTGGACATATTTAAATTTAAAAAAAATCGGACCATATATGAACCTAGTCCCCCTATGAACCCCTTGGCGGTATTTTCTTAAACGAACTTTAATCAAACAGTAGTTCGTAAATAACTTTCTATTGTCTCACTTTTAAAATGGGCGATTGGTGGCTTCCCTTCATTTAAATCGCCAGAGCAGGCAAGAAGCATGCATCAAGTATATTGTTCGGGTTTGTTTCGCCAACCTAGAGGTATATAAAGGTGGTATTCATACCTAAGGCGGCCGGGAAAGTTGCCCAAACCTTATAGACCGATAAGGCCTAAGGAATCTATACCTCATGCGACTGCCGATTCAAGGGCTCCAGATTGCGTATCAGCCGGCTAGATCCAATAAGACTTCGATCCATCATGTTTTCAATTAAATTTAAAAAGCACTAGGACAAAGCCTTTGGACAATACCTCCACTAGAGTCTGACCACAGGGGCGGATTTCTTTTGTCTCTGCTTTGGAGTCTGGTGATTGATGACGTACTTGAGGAATTAAACGATTTCGGGTTCAAAAAAATCGACCTAAGGCGATGATCTTGTAATCTATATCACTAGTTAGAATGGCAGAACAAATTCTACACTTAAAAAAGTTTGTAAGTTAAAATAACTGAAAATATCATTTAAAAGAAATGATATTTCATTTAAAAACCGGTCTACTTAATTTTCATTTAAATTAAATGCCATTTGTTATTTATTTTTAAATGTTGATTAATCAACTGACACATCCGTAAGAAACAAATGATATAATCAGTTAAAATAAATGTCAAAATTTTACCTACCAATCCTTAAAAAATAAATGTTATTTTCATTTACTTGAAATTATTTCCGTTTTTGTATTTATTGTTTTTTTTTTTTAAATATACTCGTACAATACAAAATGTATGTATGCATATGAAGCTATAAACACTTTTTGTGTAAATGTATTTGTGTATGTATGTGTGTTTATGAAGTTCTTGTAATTTGTATTGAAAAATTTTGTATATATACAACCAATTTAAATAAAAAAACAAATTGAAATTTTTTGAATATTTTTTTTGAAACAGACAGCAAACAAAATTTAAATTTGTAATAACTGTTACGGGCACAATAAACCACAAGTTTCCGTTTTGTGGGTAATTTTTTATTAAACAAATGAAAAAAATAAAGGAAACTGAAAAAAATCGGTAAATAATTGTAAATTATTTCGAATAAATGTATAAAACAGTTAATATAGATATTTCTTTGAAAAATAAATGTATTTTCCTTTATTTTTAAATAGAACGGAAAACTTTTTTATTAAACTACAAACAGTTAACTACATAATATTCTGAGTGTACCCACATGCAACATGAAGCATACTCTCAAATGGTGTCAGGACAAGGAATTATCTATGAATTCATCCAAGATTGTTCTGGAGCCGACACTTGTTAGCACGGCCGTGGGGTTGTTTGACTTTATTAAGTATCTTAAGGTTACTCTGGATAGAAATCTTACCTGAAACCAACTTCTGATTTCAGTAACCGGAAAAACTAAAGGGTACTCCAACAATAATGGACGATATTAATTGTAAATAATAATTTTTGTATTATGATAGAAGGATCTATGACAATTATGTGTGAAATAAAATATCGGCCAAATGCTCGCAACGGCTTCGGTGGCATACCTCTATCCAATGGTTCATATTTTTAATGACTCTGGGACATAATTGAGGTTCAATGTCGTTAATGTGCTCTAGAATTGTTCTTGGATTATTGACGTACAATTTTTCTTTTAAATATCCCCAAAGAAAGAAGTGTCAAATCACATAATCGTGGCAGCCAATTAACATCGCCTCGACTTGAGAAAACACGGCCATTGAATTTTTCGCGAAAAATCCATCATTCTGCTGGAACCACATATCGTCAATATCCTCAATATCTGGCCACAAGAAGTCCGTTTCCATCTCGCGATAGCGAACACCGACGAAGAGTCGAAGTTGACTGCTCTTCTGCCACACTATCGCGAATAACAGCAATGTTTTCTGCAGAACGAACTGGGCGAGCAGGCACAGGTGTTTTCACATTTCCTACAGAGCCGGTTTGCTAAAATTTGCTCACGATTTAAACGATTGTGGACACATTTGGTCAATTATGCTGACCAAAAAAATCACAAAGTGAAAGGATTCAACAATCTTAACACGCTGTTGTGTAATTCTCTATGGTTAAATTTGTCAAACACTGAAACGAAGAAATGTCAAATTAAGTTGGGCACAACAATTGACGTTAAGGTGTGACTCACAATTAACATCGTGCATTATGGGTGGACCACCCTTTACTAAGGCAGTATTTACCTGACAGAAGCTTTTGTTAGGACTTGGTATCTAAGGCTTCAAATATTACGGCACTGAAAATAATCCATGCAATAATTTTGTATTTTTATGCATGGATTATTACGAGTGTGGTAAATTAATATTGTACCACCGTGAGACCAATGGTCATATACGTATGCTGGTCTGGGTTTTTGCTAAGAATTTCAAGGTAGACATTTTCGAAAGGAGCTTAGGGCTTAGTAAATCTTGGGAACATGGAAAAAACATGGTTGTGCCAATCATAGTCGTACTATAATATGGTTATTATATTATAATAATAAAATAACCATATTTTTACCATAATATGGTTTTATATGATTCAAAAATTACCATATTATTGTCCTAAATAAACTTGTTATATTTATCATAATATGATCGCATGTAATCATATTATGCTGAAAATATTATCATATTATGGTCCCTCATAACTATATTATGATTCCTGAATTATCATTATATGATCCATAATCTAAGAAAATTTCTTAAAGGAAAAGTTCTTAGAAACTATAAAAAAACTCTTTAAATTTAAGAATGCTTTTTAAAAGGACTTTTTGAAAAAAAATTGTTTTCTTTTAAGAAAACTTTGATTCTGTGGACTTTTTTTAAGAAAAATTCTTAAAACTTTTTTTTTAAATTCTAATGACTTTTTTTAATAAAAAATCTTAGTTATTTTTAAGGATTTTTTTTTAGAAAGTTTTTAGAAATTTTTCTTAAGAATCTTATAATATTTCTACTAGAAAAAGTCCTTAGAATCTAAGTATTTTCTTCTGAATCTGTGAATTTTTCTTTGAAAGAAAGGCAGTGAATTGATTAGTGTAAATAATATTATATGTATAAGGAATTTTCGAAAAACCCCTTTAAAAAATCTTCTTAATGGGTCAATTGATGAATTATTTTAATGACATGTGAAAGGTATTTTCTACCCATCTGATATTTGTCCAGTTTTTGTAAACAATATATGGTTGTTTTTTCAAAACATTTTGTAGTAAAAACAAACTGACTGAACTGATAAAATTTTGGTTTTTATAAAAACAAGAAAATATAATGACTGTAAATGTTAAAGTCATGTTTTATTTGATGTATTATTATTAATTGATTGTTGCCAGCATTTTATCGTTGCATAATTATCATATTTTTTCATAGTCATAATTTTTGTTACCACAGTATGGTTACAGCCAATCATGTTATAAAATAAAAGGTGCCAATCATAAAATAGTAAAATATTAACTAAATAATGATGGTAGCGACCATTAGAAAACCAATAACTTGGTTGTGACAACCATACCCGATTGCAGGCAAGCACACTATAGTAGCAGTGATTATATTGCAACCATGTTTTTTTTCTCCGTGTGAGAATATGTGTGCGGGTGTCTGTGAATCCAATTTGCAGCGTGCCCTACCGATGAGAAAGTACCCGTCCATATTCCAGGCGGAGATCATTATCATCTTTGTGTGGGTGTCGGAATATTTGGAAAGGTGCCCAAGGAAGAGCTCATTTATGTTCTTTGGGCACTTAGGCCAGGGTCTGTCTGATATGAACACTTGTATGTTCTGCGAATTGTATGTTAAGACTACGGAACATGTATTTTGCTTATATCTTTGGCTTACCAATATAATGTATTATTAATATATTATCCTTTATTCCTTATAAAAATTCTTGTAAATCTACATTTCATAACCATTTTATCATAAACAATTTTCCAAAAAAAAATATGTATATTATATATGTACATGTTTTCATTACCTTTATATGCTAACAATGGATATTACAAGAAAATCTTGTGAATAGGACCGAATAAAACAGCAACCTCAGCAATCATTGTTCATATATAAATCAAGAACAAAAAAGCTTTTTTGACTTTTTTTGTCACGTTTCATATAAATAATGAAACAAAGGGGGAAAAATCAAATATATGTATGTATTTTTGTATATGTATGTAAATACAAGTAAAGTATACATGGTTTTATGACCTGTTTTTTATACATATGAATTTAATACAAGTAATTTTTTAAGTAGACAACAGTTCTGGGAGGGCAGTTGAAAAATATTTTAATATAGAGCTACTCCAAATAGATAATATAAAACCAGATATTTTTTGGCATTAAAAGAGTATATAATATCCTTAAAGGTATGCTTTGAATTTTTATATCTTCTTTTTTTTCTATGATATAAAATAAATGTTGCATATTTTCAAGTGAAATGAACTAGCGAAACAAAATAAATCTGGTATAGCGCCCCGGTAGGCTAGTTGGTAGCGTGCTGGCTTATCAGTGCGGGGGTCGTGGGTTCGATTGCCACCAGAGGCTCTGGTCTGTTTTCGCTACAACGAGCCGAAAGCCTTCGTTGCTAGTGCTCGGTTAGGGTATTAAGATATAATTTGTAATTATATGTTTAATAAAATAAATAATTAAAAAAAAAATAAAAAAATAAATAAATAAAAAATAATTTAAACATCCATTAGCATTCGCGTATTTGGAACAGATCTAGTATATGTTTATAGCTGTCTCTCTTTTTCTCGTGATGTAATTGTGACTGACTGTCTTAATACACATACATTTGAAAGATTTTATGTAAAGGGTGTCCCAAGACGAACGCAATTTTTAAATCTGGTAACATTCGAAGTGTCATTGTTTGACATTTGAACAATTGTTATTGTTTGCTAGTAGAAGGTACGAGGTTAGTGAAAATGGAGCGCTACACGAATGAACAACGCATTCTCATTGTGAAATTGTTTTACCAAAATGGTGAAAGTTTTGCGGCTACAGTTCGCAAATTGCGATCAATTTGGGGTCACAATAATGCTCCAAAAGAGTCAACTGTAAAGAGATTAATGGATAAATTTGCCGAAACTGGGTCTGTTAGTGATGACAACAACGCGCCATCGACCAGGTCGATCGACCGAAAATGTCGCAGCTGTACGTGATGATGTCGCTCAAACTCCATCCACCTCAATTCGACACCGAGCTCAGCAAATTGGTGTCTCCAAATCCACTTTGCAGCGAATTGATTTGCATCTTCATGCATACAAAGTTCAATTGACTCAGGAACTGAAGCCAGCTGACCATGGACAGCGAAGGGAGTTCGTTAATTGGGTATTGGAGAGACAACATGAAAATGCTGATTTTGCCGAAAATCATCTTCAGTGACGAGGCCCATTTTCATCTTGATGGCTTCGTCAATAGGCAGAATTGTCGCATTTGGGGTGAGGAAAATCCTCGAGTGATTCACGAGAAGCAAATGCATCCTCAACGTGTCACTGTGTGGTGTGGTTTTTTGGGCTGGAGGAATCATTGGACCTTTTTTTATGAAAATGAGGCAGGTCAAGCGCAAACAGTCAATGGTGTTCGGTATCGTGAAATGATAACCAGTTTTTTCTTGCCTAGAATTGAAGAAATGAATGTGGAGGGCATGTGGTTCCAACAAGATGGCGCCACATGTCATACAGCCAGAGAAACAATTCAATTGCTGCATCAGTCATTTCCCGGTCGTGTTATTTCGCGTTTTGGAGATCAGAATTGGCCGCCTAGATCGTGCGATTTAACACCATTAGATTTTTTTCTTTGGGGTTTTTTGAAGTCGATGGTTTACGCGAATAAGCCGACGACGACTCAAGCCTTAAAAGAGTAAATTGGACGCTGCATTAATGAAATACCGCAGCATTCGTGCAAAACGGTCATTGAAAATTTCATTAAAAGATCGCGTGCATGCCAGCAAAGCCGCGGCGGCCATCTGCACGATATATTGTTCCATACATAACCTCATTCTGTCTACTTTACGATATAATAAAGTTTCACGATTTTTTTTTTAATATCTGTGTTTTATTTAAAATTTAAAAATTGCGTTCTTTTTGGGACACCCTTTATTTATGTTATATATTATAAATAGAGTTGCCACATTCAAAAGTCAAAAATTTTGACAGTCAGAAAAAAAACAAGATTGATTAAAAAACAACTTGACAAAAATAATTCATAAATTCTGCAAGTAGTAAATAATGGATATTATTTTAAGTTTAAAATATTTATTTAAAAATGCTTAAAGAGCCTTGAATAAATTTATTTGCCCAGTATTTAATATTTAATTAATAATAATGATTTTTGAATTAAATCAAAATCATTGTGTGAATTGGTACAGTTAAATCGTGTACTATTATGTATTCTATCCTTCTGGCTCTGTCGATTTTTTCCATTTTTATTCTCTACAATTTATTTTTAAATATTTTCATGTTTCTTTGCAATAAAAAAAACAATATGATTAAATACTATTAATACCATTCATTTTTTTAAATTATTAAAAATAGTTTTAGCTTGTCAATTTATATTTAATCTTTGATTTTAAACCTTGACAATTAAGCTCAATACAGATTATAAGGCAACCCTAGTTTTAGGCTAAATTTGTAATTATACTACTACTGTTCATGTCTAGTAATACATACTTTCTGTAACACATGTCCTTTTTATTACTTTTTGCACAAAATGTTAATAACATTTAAAGATCATAGGCCAAAATAAAATAACAATTTTAGCATGTGTTGGATAAAGGTGATTGAACCTGCGTGCGTGTGTAAGTTGTCTTACTAACAAATTGAAATTCAAAAAACACACAAACTATGACAACAAATAATTGAAATTTTCGCCATATTGCAATTTTCTTAAAATCAAAATATCTTTAATAATAAAAATTTCCCAATTAAGAAATTTTTCAACTCGGATAAATAAAAAAAAAAAGTATACCTTCCGACTGCCTTAAAAATATTTAAAAAATAAAAATCAAAGCATAAATGAAAATTTTCCAAAAAGGGAAATAAAAAAAAAATTTGGACAAAACTATTAAATATCCCTAATATCTAAGGTAATAAAATTTGCAATGTCATAAAGCTATAAAATAAATAAGAATATATTTATATTTATTTATAAAAATATTTTTCGAAAAAATCCCAAAAAGGGATTTTATTTTTAAATAAATAAAATTATCAGCATTAATGCTGATAAAATTCCCAATAAGGGAAATTTTTTACATGAGGTAGTTAAAAAATTTATTCAAAAAATAAATATTTAATTCATTTATCTTTTTGAAATCTTTCAAATTATCTACAATTTCTCTATAAATAAAAATTTCCCAGAAAGGGAAATTTTCTCTATTCAGTTAAATTCAAAAAATTTCGATTTTTAGTTATTAAAAGGACCATAAAAAATAAAAATGGCTGCATAAATAAAAATTTCCCCATAAGGGAAATTTTCTATATTTAAGGTAATTTCAAAATATTGCTACAAATAAAAATAAAAGGGGTATTTTTTTAACTTGAGGTAATTAACAAAATGATGTAAAAAAATAAATATTTAACCATTTTGCTATTTGAAATATTTAAAATTAACTAGATTGTTTCTATTAATAAAAATTTCCCAAATAGGGAAATTTTTCCTATTAAAGGATATTGAAAAAATTTCAATAAAATTGTATGGAAAGTCCGCTAGTTATTGAGAAGATGCTAAAAAATAAATAAAACTGCAGAAATCAAAATTTCCCAACTAGGGAAATTTTTCCTATTAAAGGAAATTGAAAAAAATTCCAATAAAAAAACTGCATAAATTAAAATTTCACAATAAGGGAAATTTTTCCTATTAAAGGAAATTAAAAAAATTACAATAAAATTGTATGAAAAATCTGGTAGTTATTGAAAAGATCCTAAAAAAAATTAATAGAACTGCATTAATAAAAATTTCCTAATAAGGGAAATTTTCTTTATTTAAGGTAATTTAAAATTTAAAGATACAAATTACAGCTTAAATGCTTAAGAAGTAAATACCGCTTGCAAAAATCATAAATTTATTTAATAGAAACAAATTTAAATTCAGAAATTCCATTTTTTTTTTGTTTCAAGAATTAGTTGCTTACTTTTAGGCGTTATATAATATTTCAAGGTTAAATTAAAATCAATAAATTGCTAAAGCTTTATAAAAATATGAATTTGTCAATTGTTTTCACTTGATTTACCTTTGAATTTTTCAATTAAATTTATGTCAAATGTGAAATCTTTTATTGTTAAAGTCTAAATTAAATGTTTATTGTAGTAAAATTTTGCTGAAAAAAATATTCAAAAATTGTTTTTTTTTTTTTAATTTTTGCAATTGAAATCATTATCAGTTTTCATTTTCTAAAGCCAACAGTTTATTAAACAAGCTATTGTTGTTATCAAATATTAACAACATCATGGCAAACAATAGTGAACAATTGAGGCAAATAAAGCAGCAACCATCTTTACAAATTTTCATGAATGTTAGTTAAAATGTAGGTCAGCATCATCATCACCATCCACATAAAAAACCAGCAAGTAGATATAGATGATTTACTTTTATTGTTGCTGCTTTCAATATGTTAGTACTTATGAAAAAATAATTAATTGTTTGAGATATCAAAAATTCATTAAGCGAAATATTTATGTATTTTAAAATAAATTTGTATTGAATATAAATAATTGAAATCAATATCATTAGCAGTTGTAAGTAATCAAGGTAAAATTTAAATTAAAAAAAAAAACACCTTGAATCTTATTTGTAATTAAGAGCTTAAGATAACATTTCTTTGATGATTAAAGTGCAGCTGTGTTTTCATAAAATTTGTGAAATATAATACCTGTAACACTGATCGACATGGATTTTATATTCATTGCATTACATCGAACTTAACCTTTTTAGATCCCCCCTAAAATTGTTACTTGAGTATAATTTTACTTTTAATATAAGTAACTTCAATTTCATTAGAAGCAATAATTCTAAAAATTCAATTTTAACCGATTATATAATATTGTAGATAAGTTTTCAAAAATATTTTAATAATCCCTTAAGTATGCAACAATTTTCAAACAAACTTTTTTATACAAAGTGAGTTTACGCACACACATATGTAAAATAAGTTTAAGTAGTACACCGAAACCCCATAAGTAGGCAACAAATATTATTTGTATATAAAGCCTTAAAATATACTTCATATAAATGCTTCTCATAAACCTTAAACATATTTTACCACATTTTCAATCAGCTTTGTGTTTCAACACAAAGTTTTCTGTTAACCACATTTAAATTTTATATTTGAACACTTCTATTATTTAATAAAAACCTTTAAAAAACTTATAATGCCACAAAATGTGTTGCCTTAACTTTGAATATTATTTTTGAATGCCTCTTTCGTTTTTTTTTTTTATTTATTTTTTTGTTTACTAAAGTTCAAGCTCAGTGTTGTGTGTTTAATAAAGTCGTAATGTTAAAGTAAAACAAAAACACTTTTTTTTAAAGTACTTTTCATACATGATGCACATTTATTTTGTGGCAACATTGAAAGCAGCTGTTGCATTAACATAGCGGTTTTTTAATATGTTTTTTTTTTGTAGTTTATATCAAAACATATCTACACGTACATACAAGATTATTAAAAAGCATAACCATAAAAACGGTTAAAGGGTAAAACTAAAAAAATAATCGCTGAAAGCATGTAAAATTTAATGCAGTCAAGCAGAAAAGTTATTAGAAAACAAATGTAAGAATACATTTACAAGAAACTTAAATGAAATTTAGTTAAATAGTTTACGTATACATTTATAAGATTTACCATCTTTATGGAAATTTTGTAATATATAGAAAAGTTTAAGAGTTAAAAACTGAATTTTATGAATTTCGAAAACATTATTTTTAGTTGTTCCAAACTAAACATACACTTAAAATACTCTAAATCTAACCATTCAATACACTTTTAAGACCTGCTTTGTAACCTATCACTTAAGAGCCAGAGTTTAGTGCTTATTCATAGTTATGAATGTCAAATAAATATGAAAATATTTAAGATTAACTCTTTACTTTGGTTGATTTTTAGATAAGTTAGCAGGCCTTAGGAGGATATACAATCAGTGACGTGCACAGTTTTTTTTTGGGGGGGCTCAAAGTATATTTTCTTACATTTTTTTAAAAGCTGTCAATTTCTTAATCTAAATTTTTTGACAAAATTTACAGCTTTTAAATTCATAAACAATTTTTATTTAAAATTTATTTACAAGGCAAATCAGTAAGTCCGTGACTTTTCGAACTTCCCTCTTAGTTATATAAAATGCAATACCGCTCCCATCAAGTACCACCTGTTAATAGACTACTGTCGAATTTTAAGCAAGTTCCATAATTTACTTTGCGTTTAACAGCAGGATTTTTCGAGGTCCATAAAATAGGCATTTATTTGATCAATAATTTCATCGCTGGAGCTAATTCTCTTTCCACCGAACCATTTCTTTAGGTTTTGAAATAGGAAATAGTCACTGGGGGCTAAATCCGGAGAATAAGGTGAATGAGGGGGCAATTCGTAGTCTACTTCATGGATTTTTGCCATGGAAACTAAGCTGTCACACGATTCCGTTGGTGGTCGACTGTGAGCAAACGCGGCAGCCATCTTGCGAGCTCTCGAAATTCACTTTTTTCCATTTTTAAAAAATCCACGAGGTTGTATGTTTACTGCAAAATAAATGATGGAACTTGCTCAAAATTTGACAATAGTATATTAACAGTTGGTACTTGATGGGAGCAGTGTTGCATTTCATATAATTACGAGGGAAGTTCGAAAAGTCGCGGACTATTTAATAATAAATCTGAAATATTTTTATTGTGGACTTGTTTAAAAGGTCTCATTGAAATTAACAAATGTCTACACATATGATCATATATGATTATATATGAGCACACATGAAAAACATATATATGCATTTATGATCTTATATCACCATATACTGCCATATACCCTCAAATTTCGGATATATGGTCATATATGAGATCATAAATAATCATCATAGTGAATTATCCAAGGACGTTTATGAATATGTTTGCCCATGTATGATCATGTATGTTCGTATACATATATCTCGATTTTTACCTGGCATGTAAAAATTTAAGTATATATCAACATATCTAATCATACATGGGGATACATGATCCTACTTGGGCATACATGATCATAAACGCCCTTGGATGGTTCAATATATGATTATACATGATCTCATTTATATTTTCGGATCCGAAATTTTGCGTGAATATGGCCATATATGGTTATATAAGATCAAATATGCTCATATGTTCAATTTATGACCATACGTAATCTTATATATATTTCAGATCTGAAATTTGAAGGTATATGATCATATATGATTTTGGATAACGGTATTTTGTTTATAGCGGTAACGGTTATTTAAGACAATGTTTTTTTTAGGGATATGCCTGCCAACTCTGTTTATTATCCTATGATTACATCTATGGCTTAACAGATTTCTTGCAAGAATTTTAAAATGTTTTATGATTTTGTGTATCTTTTTAAACGGAAGTTTTTCAAACATATTGTCAACATTAACCATATTCAAATACAGACACTTTGTACAAAAAGTATCCTAAGCGTTTATGCAGCTTTAAATATGAAATACAAAAATTTCAAGATTTATCTTCTATTATTACCTTTTTCCACGACAAAAAACTAAGTACGTTAATAAAGTAAAAAATCTTGAATCTCGTAATATACGGAATAGGTTGTGTGATGTCCGTAGGTTAAAACAGCGATCACGTTTCCAATATCTAACGGGGAATGCTCCTTTCTTAAGGAACATTTTTGCAGTTCTCTTTAAATGTTCGGTTTAAAAAATGACTAAAATCCGTGGACGGGTTTAGAAGTTTTGAGTAAAAATGTGAAAAAAAACCGTGGACTGGGTTTTAAAGTTTTCTAATGTGGAAATCCATCTCAAATTTAAATTATAATGCACAAACAAAAAATAGTGTTTAAAAAATGTTTTTCCAGCTGCTATCTTTTCTGCACAATTACATTTTACACTTTTATTTTAAATCTGGCAACATTCGAAGTGTCATTGTTTGACATTTGAACAATTGTTATTGTTTGCTAGTAGAAGGTACGAGGTTAGTAAAAATGGAGCGCTACACGAATGAACAACGCATTCTCATTGTGAAATTGTTTTACCAAAATGGTGAAAGTTTTGCGGCTACAGTTCGCAAATTGCGATCAATTTGGGGTCACAATAATGCTCCAAAAGAGTCAACTGTAAAGAGATTAATGGATAAATTTGCCGAAACTGGGTCTGTTAGTGATGTAAAGACAACAACGCGCCATCGACCAGGTCGATCGACCGAAAATGTCGCAGCTGTACGTGATGATGTCGCTCAAACTCCATCCACCTCAGTTCGACACCGAGCTCAGCAAATTGGTGTCTCCAAATCCACTTTGCAGCGAATTTTGAAGAAAGATTTGCATCTTCATGCATACAAAGTTCAATTGACTCAGGAACTGAAGCCAGCTGACCATGGACAGCGAAGGGAGTTCGTTAATTGGGTATTGGAGAGACAACATGAAAATGCTGATTTTGTCGATAAAACCATCTTCAGTGACGAGGCCCATTTTCATCTTGATGGCTTCGTCAATAGGCAGAATTGTCGCATTTGGGGTGAGGAAAATCCTCGAGTAATTCACGAGAAGCAAATGCATCCTCAACGTGTCACTGTGTGGTGTGGTTTTTGGGCTGGAGGAATCATTGGAACTTTTTTTTATGAAAATGAGGCAGGTTAAGCGCAAACAGTCAATGGTGTTCGGTATCGTGAAATGATAACCAGTTTTTTCTTGCCTAGAATTGAAGAAATGAATGTGGAGGGCATGTGGTTCCAACAAGACGGCGCCACATGTCATACAGCCAGAGAAACAATTCAATTGCTGCATCAGTCATTTCCCGGTCGTGTTATTTCGCGTTTTAGAGATCAGAATTGGCCGCCTAGATCGTGCGATTTAACACCATTAGATTTTTTTCTTTGGGGTTTTTTGAAGTCGATGGTTTACGCGAATAAGCCGACGACGACTCAAGCCTTAAAAGAGGAAATTGCAAAACGGTCATTGAAAATTTCATTAAAAGATCGCGTGCATGCCAGCAAAGCCGCGGCGGCCATCTGCACGATATATTGTTCCATACATAACCTCATTCTGTCTACTTTACGATATAATAAAGTTTCACGATTTTTTTTTTAAATATCTGTGTTTTATTTAAAATTTAAAAATTGCGTTCTTCTTGGGACACCCTTTAGTTATTTATATACACTTTTCGAGGATAGTGTATGTTCATATGCTAAATATTATTAAATCCACCATTCCAAAATAAAATGCATATGTATTTATGCATGTATGAATACTGAATAAATACTTCTACTTTAAACAACAACTTTATGGTCTAATATTAACCCAACTTTGAAGTTTTTTAGTTTTTTCATTCTTAAATAAAAAAGATCATAAAAGAGAAATGTTAGAAAAAAAAATCGTGAGTCTTACTGCATGGACTTATGAATATAATTATGATATGCACGTTTATTGCGCTTTTGTAAAAAATCAATTGTATGGCAAAAGACCAAACTTCAATAACCAGTGAATTTTAAAACATAAATTAAAATGAGTCATCTTATTTTGGTTATTTTTTGAAATTATTTCATTAATTAAAAAAATTTAAAAAAAAACTTCACTTAATTTAAGAGAGAGAGAGAGAGAGAGAGAGAATCGAAAAGTATGAAAGTTTATATTTTTATGCAGTAGTCTGCAGCAATCTAGAGTCTCAGGTTCAATGCACAGCACGACTGCAATTGTTTTTAAAAAAAAATTAACATTAAAAAAATTGTTTTTCATAAAAACTAGTTTTTGTTTGAAAATCTATATTAGACTCATAATTTTTTTAATACTATAATAGTCCAACGGTGTCTAATCGCAGTTTCAAGGTGGCCAAACGACATAAGCTCTGCGGCTGATAATGCGATATTCAAAAACAATATCCTCCTCTTCAATTTTTGTGAAGAAAAATTCGTTCAACATGGCCCGATGACGATCGCCATTGACTGTAACGACCACTCCTTCCTCATTTTCGAAGAAAAATGGCCCAATTATGCCTCTGGACCAAAATCCGCACCAAACAGTGACTCGTTTTGGGTGCATCGGTTTTTCAATGTATGCGTGCGGGTTTTCTGTGCTCCAAATGCGACAATTTTGCTTGTTTACATACCGCCAAGATCAAAATGAGCTTCATCCGAAAAGATAACATTGAAAAGATGACATTCTGCAACATTACCATGATTTTCAAAGTACTCACGCAGAGAAAAAACATGGTTGGGACAATCATATTCGAAGAGCATCATATATTTTTGGGTTTATGGTTGTACCAACCATAATCGTACTGTAATATGGTTATCATATTATGATAATACAATAACCATAATTTTACCATAATATGATCCCTACAGTCATATGATGATTCAAAAATTACCATATAATGATTCTAAATATACATATTATGATCGCATGTAATCATAGTATGCTCAAAATGTTATGATTTTATAATCATATTATGATTCTATAATTAATTAATTTATAATTAATATAAAATCTCAGCATTAAATAATATATGATTGTTTTTAAGACATGTACAAATTGACTGAACTGATGAAATGTTTGTTTTTATGAAAACAAGACAATATTATGACTGCAAATGTCAAAGTCATATTTTATTTGATGTATAATTCTTTTTTGATTGTTGCCAGCATTTTGTGGTTGCATAATTATCATATTTTTGTCATAGCCAGAGTTTTTGTTACCACAGTATGGTTACAGCCAATAATGTTATAAAATAGAAGGTGGGAATCATAAAATAGTAAAATATTTGCTATAACAATGACGGTAGCGACCATGTTGATGGTTAGAAAACCAATAACGTGGTTGTGACAACCATACCCGATTGCAGCAAGCACAATAATGTAGCAGTGATCATGTTGCTACTATGTTTTTTCCCTGCGTGCTGTCGCAATATTTCCCAGCATTGTTCAAGCGTATACACAACACCATATTCGTTCAGCGGAAGGATAAAACTAATTATCTGTCAAATTAGACATGAGCTAAGTGTTACCATTCACGAAATAAGCACTATTTAAAAAAAAACGTTAGATGGCGGACCCTATATATGATAATATATTATTAGATGAGGCCACATATGATTATATCTAAACTGTTTTACTCGGTCAACCCGATTTTGCAAAAATATCAGTAGGTATTAAAATTATTTATTTCTTTGAAATTAATACGTACCATATAAGACAGCTAAGTCATCGATTAGTTTGTCATCAAAAATTAATTTTCGCTAAATTTGTAGATAGCTCAAATTAAATACAAGATAACGCTATTTACAAATTCTATTTGGCATAATACTAAAGTAAATATTATTCTTTATGTTAAACAATTATTCTATAGTTAAAAATTTATTTATCTTTATGTTTTTTTTTTTCCTAAGGATCTTTATAAACTTTGCTAATGTTCTGTATTGTTTTCAATCGCTTTTTAACTTTGTTAGCAAAACAATATACAAAGACCAACAATGTAATTGTTGTTTTTAGCATAGAAATTTTTAAGATTTATGTATTGTTGTTATATGTAAACAAACAAATAAACAATGTATAAATAAGAGCCATTTTCTCTTGGTAAATTTTTTGAAGTAAAATCAACAATAAATTGTAAAACAATAACATTAGAGGAAACATTATATTTAGGGTATTCATAGTAGATCATATATTTGAAGCAAAAATTAATTAATAAATTTTATTTTAGCTTAACTTATTTTCTAAATTACATTCTAAATAATTTTTAGAACTTTCGTTAAAGAAAAAGATTCAAATCTTTAACGAAAATTCTAAAAATTATTTAGTGAATTAGCATATACTCCAGGAACTGAAAAAGTTAGTCCGAATAATCAGGCGAGATTTAAATTAAATTAAGAAGCACAATTTTATTTTTTATTGAATTGTAAAGTATAAATATATGTGAATAAATGTGTTTGAATTTCGTTGATAGTGGGATTGTTGGTATAGACTTTTGGTTTCAAATAACTCCATAAAAAGAAATCCAATGATGGTTAATCCCACGATTTAGAGGGCCAATTCTGATCGGCGAAACGAAGAGTACTGACCCTGGAGGAAAAAAGGGGTAAGTTGGGAATCGGGGCTTGTCCCGTGGTAGGTGAAAAGAGGACCGATTCCTAAAGTACTTACCACGTGACCGGTGTAAAAGTCATGACATGATCTTTTGCGTTGGTTCTGTGATCTGTTCTTTAGGGTTAGATGTGTGACATGTTCCTTTAGACCAGTCCTGTGACGTGTCACAGAGGGCAATTGACCCCCTCCTAGAACAAACTCATATTAAAGTGACCGGTCCTTTTCGTATAAAAAAATCGGTCCGGTGACCTGTCCCTATCACAATGAACCGGTCATGTGACGTGTCCTGGGATAGGTCCTTTCTCCTCAGGACAATTACACATGGGTTCCCTGAACCTAAAATGCGGCAATTTCGATAATTAACAAAGCATCAAGGTGGAAAGAAGCTTTATTGCTGAGGATGATTTTGCTCAAAAAATCTTTGAAAAACAATTTCAATACTGTTCAACAATGAAAATGATTTGTTCTATCGTGTAAAGTTCCATTTTTCTAACCCAAAAATGTGTGCCTTGTGGCAACACTTTGCTGAAAAAATGGCAGAAAATTTAATCTTGCATGAATTTTGGGACACCCTTTATATAATATTTCCAATTTCTAGGCGATAGGGTTTAAGCAGGACGTTAAGGGGGATACCTTATCCCATTTTGCTTCTCTCCGTAAAAACTTTTTTTGGTACACGCCTTGTTCCAAGCTCCTGACGATTGTGCTGTGGTGATTAAGGGGACACTTGTCCCTTTTAACTGCATTTTTACCACATTCCTTTTTAAATTCAATTAATTAGGAGCACATATTTGAAATTTCAGTTTTCTGGTGAAAATTCCAAAAGATAGCTTAGATACTTTAGAAAATATTTAATTTAAATTTCAGATTTCTAGCCCAAGGGGAGAGATTTTTCCTTTTGCCCTTCCTGTGAGAAAAAATTTTACATACGAATTTTCAACTTCCTCGCTTCAGCGTTTTGGGCTGGGTAATGTTGGGCCAGTGAATAAGTTATTCTGTCATATAAATATTTTACACATAGGATTTTTGAAATTTTTTTTTTTATTTGCTGGGAAAATATGCCGTCAACCAAATATGCCTTTAAATAAAAACTAGTAAAATGAATAAAAAGTCGGTCATGCTAAGTTTATATACATAGTCCCCCCATATAAGCTCTAAATAAGGTACAGGTGGGGCAAAAACTATTATCTGATTTTTCTTTGCTATAACTTTTGTTTAAAGTGAAAGCTTATTTGGTTTTTAACTTATTATGTTTATACGCACTTATACATTTTGTTTCAATTACTTTTGAAAAAATTATGCCCGCCAAAAGGTCGTCGTCGTCGTTGATGCAAATTTGAGCTCTTTTGATTACATTTTGTAATTAATTTCGTCTCGAATGTTGTTCTCCTCCATAGTACGAGGCTTGTTTGCGTACATCAAGTCTGCGACTCACAAATCGAGGCATTTGGCTGCCCAACACAAATCTTCGACACACGAGATTACATGCGCTTGGAGGGCATTCTTGAAATTACGCATTGTGTCGTGAGCAGTATGTTAAATGGACCCGCCCTGTCGGAACCACAAGCCCTCCGAACCCAGATCGTCCGTTAAGAAAAACTCAGTCATAGCGTTACCGTCGCTTTTGAAAGAATAAGATCCAATCATCTTTCCCGATGTAACCACACATACGATGACTTTAGAGGTTCACGGTGCTTCATGAATCAAAGGTGGATTTTCCGTCACCCAGAACCGAAAATTTTACAAATTGACGTGGCCGCTGAAACAAAAAATATACCTCGTTGCTCATGATAAATGTTAATGGAAAATCATTCACTTCGTCGTTGAGGTCCAAAATTTTGCGGCTTAGGCCTATAACAATTCATAGTAACCCACCATAAATTTAGCACGTGTCCACGTCACGCATGTTTAAACCAAACTGAAATTCGATACCATTTGCAAAAATTTGGCAACCCTTTTCAATAGGGTGATACTTTTTGCTCCCACCTTGTATTTGCAGGCAAACATAATATGGAAAATTTTATAGTTTTCAAAAGTGGTGATTTCGAAACAGAAGAAAAGGAGAGACCTGGTCAGCCGAAATAGTTTGAAGATCAGGAATTAGAAGCATTACTCGACGAAGATTGTTGTCAAACGCAAAAAGAACTTGCATTATTACCGGGAGTTACAAAACAAGTCATTTCCCTGAATTGAAGCCGAGAGACGTTGAAAGGCTATTTTTCATGTCAGAAATGCTGCTTGAACGCTACTCAAAGAAGTAATTTTTGCGTCGTATTGTTACTGGTGATGAAAAATAGATACGAGCGCTAAAAAAACATATATAAAGCCCGGTCAACCAGCCAAATCAAAGCCGAAGCCGAATATCCATGGCGCCAAGGTAATACTCTATATTTAATAGGATCAGAATGATTTTTTGTATTAGGAGATTGAAATCGGATCAAACGATCACAGGGGAGCTGTACGGAACACAATTGATTCGTTTGAAGACAGAAATCAACGAAAAACGACCAGAATATTCCACCAGACACGAGGCCATAATCTTCCATCATGACAACGCTTGGCCACATATTGCAAGACCGGTCAAAAACTATTTGGAAAACAGTGAATGGGGGAACTTTTGGCTCACCCGCCTTATAGTTCAGACCTTGCCCCTTCTGACTACCATTTGTGTCGATCTATTCAGAACGCTTCACTTCAGAACAGGGTATTAGAAATTGGCTTGATTCATTCTCTACCTCAAAACCGGAGCAGGGTTTTGGCGCGGAATCCATATGCTACCAGAAAGATGAGAAAAAGTAGTGGCTAACGATGGACAATACTTTGAATAATGGATCAATTAAATTTTTTAATATTATAATAAATGCATTTTTTCAAGCAAAAAAAATCGACATTATTAACTTGTATACCAGAGAACTGCAAAATCGACTTTTTTCTTGATTTAATCATACACAAAAATTCTTGTTCACATTTAATAATTCAACAAAATTCACTCTAGAATAAAAATCAGCATCATGTTACTGAACGCGTAATTGGGATCAGTGTGAATCATCTGTCGATTATGTTTTATGCAAATGTAATCACTCAACAGAAAGTCAGCGTTGAATAAATTAAAACAAAATAGAAACATATTTCATAAATGATATTGTTTACATTAGGGTGGGACTTAAATCCGCCTTTTTTAGAATTTTTATTAGTAATAAAAATATTCTTCTTTGTGAAATATAAATATTTTTTTGGAAAAAAAAATTAGGTCGATATCTCAGGCTTGCCTAATCCGAAAAAAATAAAAAAAAATATTGTCTAATTTTTTTTTCCTCTATTTTGATTGGAAAATAAGGCAATATTTAACTTTAAAAGGATTGGGCGAGCCTGAGATGTCGACCTAAATTAAAAAAAAAAAATTCACAAAGAACAATTTTTTTGGTATTAATATAACATTTATAAAATGTGTTTCTACAAAACCACCCCCTTTTTATAGATAAGAAACTATTTTGTTTTAATTATGATAACACTCATACACGTTGTTTGTTGTTTTTTATGATTTATTCTACAGCAAAATAATTATTAATTATTATTAATTAAAATCAATGGTTTAACAACGACCGATGATTATAAATCAGTGACAAAACAATTTGCACGTCGTTTGATTGATTTAAAATCATCAACAAATATGTGTGTTGGAGTATATTCAGCGTTTGAACGCAAACACATATTTATTCTTGTGTTGATTGCGTATGAACGTTTTCCAATCAGCAAATGCAGTTCTCTGTTGTATACCCAATATGCCAGACCGAAAATAGAATAATCTTTCAACTCAATTTAAAACCTCTTATTTTAAGATTGGTCAGTTAAAAAACAAATACAAACAGTATCTAATTATTAATCAATCCTTTAAATTTTATCCTAATCGAAAATCTTTATAGTCTACTTTTATATCTTTAAAATGATCCTATAAAGATTTTTATACGTATGAGTAATATATAGTGGTAATTGCAATATTAATCATACGTACTGTTGTCAGATTTGTCTTTAAGTATACTGTAATCAAATATATTTGACTCTTGATTATATTGAGCATTAGAAGTATACTGTGATTACCCTTAATGTGAAACTAATGATACATGTAATAATAACAATCGTTGGGAATTAAAAAAAAAAAAAAAAAGGAATTCATACATAAATTTAACAAAATTTTAAATTTAACAACATTTCAATTTAGGAAAAATAACATTAAAAATACTTAAAAAAAACTCCCCCTAAACTTTAACATTTAGCAAGAACACGTAATAAAACACCCAACTAAACCAAACTCATTACTTGGAAGCACCACAAGTTGAAATCTATATTTATTATTATTTTTTTTTTTTCATTACGAAATGAAAAATAAAAAATTATCATGATGAAAATAAATATTATTAGATATTATAGTAATAATTTCAAATCATAAAAATTGTTATCGTTATGATTTTACCATTTCTTTTCATTTTATTTCACTTATTTTTTTCCTCTTAACTATCTTTGGTTTGTGACAACTGTTTATGCAATAGATTTAAACTGAAATGTAATTGAATACATAACAATGATATCAAAAATGTGTGTTACCAAGCTGTCATAAATTTACAAAAAATCATAATGTTGTAACGTTGACTGAAGATAAAAACAAACAAAAAATTCCAAACAACTTTCATAGATGACGGTGATGAAATGTTATGTGAAAAGCTGTTAAAATGAATTTTATAGGAAAAAAACAAGTGTAAGGTTACAATTTTAGTACTTAAAAGGTTTTCAACGTGAAATGAGGCTAAAGAATAAATTTCCAAGAAAAAAAAAACATATTTTTGCTAATGAAATATTTATATTGCTAAGGGAAATCATGTAAAAGTAAATTTCACAGGACAGTAAAATTTTTTTGTCGTTCTTGTTAATGCTGTAAAAGTATTTGAATTTGATTGAGATTTATTGTAGTAAAAGAATATATTTCCTAAAGTTTGGAAATTTAATACATATTTTTATACCCTTCACTACAGGTGGAAGGGTATATATAAGTTTGTCATTTCGTTTGTAATTTCTACAATATTGATCTTAGACCCTATAAAGTATATATATTCTGGGTCGAGCGAAGTTGATTTAACGATGTCCGCCTGTGTGTTTAAATGGGTTTTCCGAAGACCCCAGAAATTATAAGGACTTGATTGTTGTATATTTCTGTTACATGTGATCCATTTCTGTTTGCTATTAAAAATCAGCCATATCGGTTGATAAATGGCTGAGATATTAGCAAAAAACCAGGACTACCTCTAATTTTTTGCGTAAAATCTCTGCTTTTATATGTATGTTGAATATTACGCATAACAAAACATCCATTTGTTGAAATTCTTTTCTTTCACCTCTTCACCTTTTATACACAAACAACAAACCAATACAAAGATGTGTCATTTAAATAAAAACCAAACAAATCCCTATTGAACGAAAACTGTTTATTTAATTCTATTAACGATGATTCCACATGACCATAATAGCTCAGTTGTCTTAACGCTATGTCACAAGTGCTTTTTTTTCTCCAAGGCCGCGGGTTCGAATCCTACACCCGGTCAATTCACTTTTTTTTGTAAAATTTTTTTTTTATTTTTTTTTTTAATTTTTTTTTGTTTATTTTTTTAAAAATTTTTTTTTGTTTATTTTTTGTTTTTTCTAACATTTAATAATTAATTTAAATAAAATTGTATATTAATAATTAAATAATCCATAAATAGGCTAATAACATCAAAATTTTTATGAAAACCCTTTGATACAAACAAAATACAAAAGTTTTTATTTCTATTTTTTGCTCCGATTTAAAAGAATTTATAAACAGATTTTTAAACCATTTTATTTCTCATATATTAAGAAAATTTTATACATAATTCCCCTTTGAGTGCAACTATTTTAGGTCATAACTTATAATAATTTATAAAAAAAAAAATTATAAACTATTTTCCTTAAAATTTTTAAAATTATGCTAAAGAAATTAAAAAATTTTTTAATAAAAAAGCGAAAGAAAATCCCAAATGCAAATTTGCCAGCTAAATCAAACGTTTTTGTAGAAATAAAACACATGCAGTTCTAGTGATTTCTTTTAATGATTTGTTGAAATTCTTTTCTTTCACCTCTTCACCTTTTATACGCAAACAACAAACACATACAAAGATTTGTCATTTAAATAAAAACCAAACAAATCTCTAATGAACGTAAAGTGTTTATTTAATTATATTAACAATGATTCCGCATGACCACAATAGCTCAGTTGTCTAAACGCTATGTCACAAATACTTTTTTTCTCTTAGGCGCGGGTTCGATTCCCCGTCTATTCAACTTTTTTCTTTTGTACAATTTTTTTATATTTTTTTAAGACTTTTTTTTTTTGTTTTTTTAACATTAAATAATTAATTTAAATAAAATTTTAAATTAATAATTAAATAATCTATAAATAGGCTAAAAACATAAAATTTTTTATAAAAACCCTCTGATACAAACGGTTTTATTTCTATTTGTTGCTCCGATTTAAAAGAATTTATAAAAAGATTTTTAAACCATTTTATTTCTCATATATTATTTTAGAGCTGTAATATGACCTATGGATACGTCTTATATTGCAAAAGATCGAAAATCTTTAGTATAACATATTTGCTAAAAAACACTCGGAAATATCGGTTCAGATACAAAAAAAGTTATGCCCAAAACATAATTTTTTTTAAATACCTATTTTGTGGAACCATAAATCTTCCCGAGTCCAAGTTTTATCACCAAACTAAATGGTTTATTTCCTCTTAAAGGCGTCCGTATATAAATCTGTCCATTCCATATATGTCCATATATAAACTTCAGTTTTTTCCTAACCATGGTGAAGGATATATAAGATTCGGTAAAGCCGAACTTAGCCGCTCTTACTTGTTTTTAAATATTTCTCTTGATATCATTTAATAGTAAATTCTTTTAATAGATGCTATTAAAATTACACGATTTAGCTATTAAAGAAAAAAAAATCTACCAAATGTCACATTTGCTAGAAATGTCTATTCAAATTTGTGAATGCGAATACTTCCACATTTGTATGTATGATACTGTAAAAATGCAATCACAAAAATTTAACTTTACTTTCAGATGACATTTTCGTGATTTGTAGCCTAAAAATATACAATATAGCCACAAATATATTTTTCAATTTTTTGTTGTTTTGCTTTCTGTTCGGCTTACTTTTGTGTCATGATACCCCCTCCTGAATGATGTGGCTTAGAATTCAACAAATTTTCATTGCCATTTATTTTTTGGTTAGTTGACTGGTTGTTGTTATTGCTGTTGTTTTTATTACACGTTTAGTTTGATTTAAATCATGTCCTCCAAAAAAAATATATATGATGGCATGCAAATGAATAAATTTATTCATACCACATTCATGCATGCATGAATGTATAAAAATCACGTAGATTTTATAATTAATCTAAAAATTGAACGTACATCTGCTGTTGAGATTCCAATGAACCTTAACTTTGCATAGAAGGCTCCCTATATTTGATCCTGAGTAAAATCTCAGTTATGAGTGTACATTACTAAAATCGAAATAATAAGCAGTAGGTCTACTGCATATAATTCGGTGTCAAAACTCATTATTTTCTACAGTTTTTTTTGTATGTCGAGATTTCTTGTCTGTTATTTTTTTTTTTTTTAATTTATAACGAGATTTCAAGCTCCGATCTGGCGAAAGATCTTATTAGAACCCGAAGTTTTGAAAGATTTTGAGCCTTCTAAATAGGCTAAGTTGAAAAAAATCTTATAAAAAAAAATATTTTTCTCTCAATTCTTGTCTTCTTAGTAATCAAATACTTGGTTAAGTTGTTTTCCTAATAGGCACTATAATTCTGCACCGTACCGTGTGTGTGTAAATCTTATGTGAGATGTTCTTCGTTCGGTTTACGATCATAAACATTTTGCTATCTACACGAGATATGTTTAATAGAAAAGGTGAATTTTAATTTTTCTCAAAAAATAATTACCCGTCTAAAATAGTTTAGATCTGATCATATCTGCTTAAATCTATTTAGATATAATTGAATCTAATTAGATCTGATGTCAAATATGCTAAGAAATTGCAAATATGATCCACTTTCTGCATATCTTAAGGGCTCTGTAAAACTTGTTAATTTCTGTGGCCAGATATGAGCAAATATGCTCATATGGGATCATATCTGGTGCCAGATCTGTTCATACAAGACCGTACTAAAATAAAAATTTATACAAAAAAAAGTGTTTTTTTAATTTCTTATTAAACCTGATTCAGAGCAAATTTGACTTTATTATATATGGTGCGCTAGATCTGTCTAGGTTTATTTTGATCTAATAAGATCTCAAATTTGTCCCCAATTTTGAGATCTAATTAGATCTGATGCAATTAAATATATTGAGATCGTTTCAGATCTGATATTTTTTACACGGGTATGTATTCATCAATTTCTATTTTGTCTCCTTCAAAGTATTCCCCCTTAGATATAATAAACTTCTTTCAGAGTTTTTTTCAATTCTCGAAACATTTCTGATATGCACTTCTTGGTATGGCCTTAAGCTCTCTCGTCGTAAATCGCCGTCCTTTCATGGGTCTCTTTTATTTTGGGAACAGGAAAAAGTCGCAGGGCTCCAAATCTGGTGAATATGGTGGCTGAGGCATGATTATGGTATTCTTTTCGGCCAAAAAATTACGAACAATAAAGTTCAAAATTCAGCAAATTCAGCTTCATGCCAAAATTTGCGAAAAAAAATTGTATGGCATGAGCCAACCTATATGCCAACATCCTCTGCAACTTCTCTCATAGTCATTCGGCGGTTCTCCATACCAATTTTCTTCACTTTCTCAACATTTTCATCGTTTTTTGATGATATGGAGCTTCCAGGATGAGCTTCGTCATTCACATCTTCTCGACCTTCTTTGAAAAGCTTGTACCACTTGTAAAAATTTTTTTGACTCAGAGTACAATCACCATATGCCACTCTCAACATTTCAACTGAACTTAATTTAATTTTTTACACAAAATTTGATGCCAATTCTTTGATCCATTTTTTTCCACAGCAGAAAATCGCTGAACAAGCAAAATACGTCGAACTGTTATGCCTCTCACAAACAAACTCAACTAAGAACATATGTTCGAGACAAGTCTGCCAACATGAAAGAAAATCGCTAATCGAATGCACGTATACCGAGAAATTTCAAAATTCACCTTTTCTATTGAACAGATCCTGTATATAAAAAAAGTTTCATAATAATAATGAAATCGTTTGTCAGCACCTGCACCCAAAGGGGTCCGGGTTATAATAAATAATAATCTGTCGGTTGCCATAATTGTATTTAAAAAATAAAAAAAAAGAAACTGATAAAAAGTGGTGCTTTTCCAATTCTTAAGACTTTTCAGACTGCGGCATTTATTTTTGTATAATTTAATTTTTTTCTTTATTCTATCTTAGAACGTCTAAGATGCTAAAACAAATGTTAAGAATTAATTTTTCCAATTAAAAAATCACACTTTTTTTTATAGAAAACACCTCAAAATCCTGGAGTTTTTAAGTTTTTCTAGCGTAATTTAATTGAAAGATTCTTCCAAAAATTGTAAAATAAATCTATTAAATTGTGAAAATTCTACAATAACATCTGTCGTATTTTATACTACTACAATTTTTTCTGAAAACCTTTGGTTATAAATGTTAAATGTTAAATTTTAAAATTTGGGGTCCGTCAGCCATTAAAAATTCCACGAGGGGTCCGTAAAGTGAAAGTTAGTGCGAACCACTCCTTTATTATATCTATTAAGTTTTCGGAATTATAAAAAATTTTTTTAAAGTTATATATATTTTGGTTGCAAAACACTTCTATTTGTAATTCTCATTAAGTTTACATTTTTATTTATTTAAATAATTAAAAATAAAACAAATTAAAATAAATTAATGAAACTTCTTCATAATTATAATGAAATTAAAAAAATATCCGTAATTTTGGCAATATTTGCCGACACACATATTCTACACGAATTTTGGTTTTTATCGTTTTCTCAAGTTTTTGTCCCAGTATTACTCTGCGGCAAAAGGACAAGTCACGAGACCGGTTCATTGTGATAGGAACCGTTCACCGGACTGTTTTTTTTTATATGAAAAGGACCGGTGATTTAAAGATAAGCTTGTCCTAGGAGGAGGTCAATTGCTTTCTTTGACATGTCACAGGACTGATCTACAAGAACGTGTCACACAACTAACCACAAAGATAATATCACAGAAGCAATGCAAAAGAACATGTCATGACTTTTAAACCAATCCCAAGTAAGGTACTTTAAGAACCGGTCCTCTTTTCACCTATCTCTTGATACGTATTTTCGCAACCGGTCCAGTTTTCACCTTTCGCTGAACAGGTCCCAATTCCCAACTGACCCCTTTTTCCTGCAGACTAATTATTATATTCGTGTCGAAACTGTTCGTTCACATCCAAATGATATTAATAGATCAAAAACTTTGATTAACCTTAACCCTCCCAGCAAAACTTTGGAAATGGGTGCGATCTTCTCATGCGTTACCTTGTTATGATAGCTCGATACCCTTTTCATTATTTGCAAGCATAAATTAATAAGTAACTCATTATTGATTACGTAATATATGATTTATAAATGTAAAGTAATAATTGAAATATTTTTGAAAATCTATTTTTAGATACATTAATTTGTGTTTTTTTGTAAGCAAAAGGGTAATGTATGTTTGTTTTGACACCACTAGCGAAAAAACGAAGCGCAACAATTCATTTAAGTTTAAAGCAATCAAATACTATATGCCTCGATAGCTCAATGGGTAGAACTTGGCTGGCAACCAGATTTCCCTGGTTCGATTCCCATTTTGATCACATTATTTTTAATTACAAATATTTTAAATAAAATATTTGTAATAATTTTTTTTAATAAAAATTCCTTTTTTTAAAAATCTTTTTTTAGACACATTATTTTTTTCATTCTCGTAACCATTTAAGTAACCCCTTACATATACATTACTTTTGAGGCTCATCGCCTGCAAAATTCATAAATGAAGTAAGGTGTAAAGTAATCCATAGGGGCCCTATGGCTATAAATTACTTTACCCATTATTTGGTAATGTGTGGTTTTGCTGGGCTTATAAGTAGTAATGTCAATCCGGAATAGCTACCGTCTTAAGCTGCATTACAATCCCACCCAGTTAAATATTCTATTCCAAAAAATTAATTGCAGAACAATTTCTTTTTTTTCATAACCCATTCTACTATCGATTCTACACTCAGAAAAAAAGTTAGTAGAAAAATTTTCAATCCCACTTTACTATTTTTTTTATTGATTTTTAGTAAAAAAAAAATATTATTTAGTAATCTTTTTGCTATTTACATTTTATAAATTACAGAATTTTTACAGAATATTAAAAAATTTTTGTTGTTAACATCAGAAATTATTTTACAAATTTTTAAAAACCTATTTGCTAAAATTAGCCAAAACAAAATACTCATTTTAAAAAAGTGGATATTGAAGAAAAATTTATTTCTAATAATTAGAATTTATACTTACAAACTTAAATTGCCTTAAAATGCTACATAGGCTGAAAAAAGGGATGGGAAGTGAAGATACTTTTCACAACCCACTCATGTCCAAAAAAAAGGACATCCACTTAAAATAGCAGTAAAAACTTTTTTAGTTCTCAAAATTAGCACAATTAAAATTTGACTATAAAATCCAAAAAATTACTAAAAATATTTTTCAAAATAATTTGAAACCAAATGATAAAGTTGTTTATATGTTATGTATTTTCTAAGACTTTAATTTTTTTATTTTGTCTAAAATATTTAAAAAAAAATAAATAAAAATGTGTTCGATAAAAAATGTAAAAATTTAGAAAAATATAAAAAAATGTAAATGTAAATGAAAAATGTTCAATGTAAACTGTGTGTAATGTAATGTAAAATAGGCATTTTTTTGATCAATAATTTCATCGTTGGACCTAAATCTCTTTCCACTGAGCCATTTCTTTAGGTTTGAAATTAGGAAATAGTCACTGGGGGCTATATCCGGAGATGAAAGCGAATGAGGGGGCAGTTCTTAGTTTACTACATGAATTTTTGCCATGGAAACTAAGCTGCACGATTCCGTTGGTGGTCGATTGTGAGCAAAAGCGGCAGCCGTCTTGCGGAAAGCTTTCTCATACCCAAGTGATCGTTCAAAATTGAAACCACTGAGCCGTGTGAGATGCCTATGTCTTCCACAATCTATCGCACTTTCAATCTCCGATCGGCCAACACCATATCGTGAATTTTTTTTCAATTGTTTTGGGTGTAGAGACCTCAACTGGGCGTCCAGAACGTTTGGCATCTTCCGTGCTTGTCAGGCCACAACGAAAGTCAGTAAACCACTTTTTTACCATTGAATTCGATGATGCAGAGTCCCCATAAAATTTATCAAGATTTTCCTTGCTTTGATTGACTGTTTTTTCGCAAAAAATAATGTTTAATAAGCACTCGAAATTAACTTTTTTCCATTTTTAAAAAAATCCACGAGGTTGTATGTTTTGAACAGCTGTTAAGGTAAAGCTCCAAAGTAAAGTTTGATTCTCTAGAATCAGTGCTAGAGCTAGTTCTAGTGAAACCAGTTTTAGTGGTGTGGTTTGAAGCGATTGTAAAAAATCGGCGTCAGTTTTAAAGCCAATGATTACATCCCACTCCTCTACGTTGTCTGGATATTAAGAAAATTTACTGATGTCTGTAACTACCAAAAACAGCGGACATAAATATTTAACATTTTTAAAATATGTTTACATTTGAAATTACGAACATTTCATATTTATTTCAAAAATTTGAATTGTGTGCTTAAAATTTATGAAGGTAAAAACTAAATTGAGCATAAAATAAATAAAGGCCTTTATAATATTATTCATTTACAAATTGTTCTTCAACACATAACAAAAAAGTGTTTAATGTTAAACAAAATAATTATTTGCCTGGAAACATATTTAAAAATACTGTTCTTTCACATTTATTTTTATTTCCGGAAAACAAATGAAGGCCTATTGTTACAATTTTATCATATTTATGTAAATATTTAATATTGAAAAAGTATCCTTTTGTGTGTTAAAACACTATTACAATAAAAGATATTAAAAACCATCATTTATTATTATCATCAACATCATCATCATATTATGACAGCAGTTTACAAAAGTTCTTTTGTTATTATTGAATGAATAATTTAAAATATTACAATGTCAATAACCAAGTTAAAATAAAACGGCATAAATTATTAGAAAAAATTAAAGTTATTGCTTTGAAATTTAGCAGATTCTTGTAATGAATGAAATTATTTAAATTATTAATATTTGCAAGAAGTTTAACGATTTTTCTTCGTACTATTTTCCATTCCTTTATTAAACCTTCGAAATGTGGGGTATATGAATCAAATGGATCTAGCGGTGTTTATCTGTTGAATTCACGATAAGCACTTTAATAATGAGTGATATTTGCAAAAGATTTAATTGAAAATATAAAAAATCATAGAAAATTAAAGCATCGATTTAGGCTTTAGAAATAACGACGTTGATTTGTCTTATTTGGTGGGTCTTCTTAAAGAGTTTGTATAACAACTTACGATATAATTGATATTAGACTCATATATGTATTTGGTATACAAGTTAATACACTCAAAAAAACAAAGACATGAACTAAAATGTAATCAAAAATTTCCTTCAAAATAGTTTATAAATTGTACTCAATTTAAGTAAAATTTTATTAAAAAATTTCTTAAAAAGAACACAAATTCCTAAGTTTGAGGAAAAACGAAATAGTTTATATACTTAGAAATAGTTCATATTTTTCCTAAGTAATATTTCTTGATTTTAGGAAAAAAAACAACACAATTAAATAAAAATTTATTAATTTTAAGAAAAAACATCTTAGTTTTAAGAAAATTGCATACTTAAATGTAGTGAAATTAAGTTTAGTTCAAAAAAAATTTAGGACATATTTTACTCTCATTTAGTTCAAAAAGTGTGTCAAACTTAAATCGAGAAAATACTTGAACTTAATGTGTGTTAATTTTTGTTCGCGAGTAGTAAAATTAACTAAATTTAAGAAAGCCATTTCCAAATTCAGTTTTTAAATCTACCACTTTCTAATTTTGAAGAATTGTTTTCTTAAATTAAGTTCAGACAATTAAAAACAAAAAGTAATAAATTTTAAATTTAAACGATGAATTATTTCTAAGGAAAATTTTCATGCAACTTAGTTCAGATAAATTTTTAAAATTTTAATAAAATATTCTTTTTTTCAAGTAAAAGTTTTCCTATTTTTAAAAAATAATAAACTTTTGTAAAAGATTTTTTTTTTTTTGTTGGAAAACGTTCAAATTATTTTTAATATTCTATTCCAAAAAAAAACAATCAATTAAAAACAAACCAGTAATCTTAACAGTCTTAAATATTGAACTTAAAGTAGCTTAAAATATATTTTAAAATTTTGTTAGCTTTTTTGTAATAAATTTGTTTGTTGACTAAAATACAAAATATCGCAGGCACATTTTGTAGCTTTCCTGTAATTAACGTAGCACTTATTAAACTTTATTTTTAACGAGCTACTTTTTTCACTTAATAATAAATACAAATATGTCAAATAATGATTAAGCTAAAAATCGCATAAAATAAACTTATGACATTTTTCCATTTTTCAATAATAACAAGAAATGTAACTGAGATATTTTGTTTTTTTTTTTTGCAACAATTTCCTTAAATTAGTAAATTTAAGAAGGCAAAGGACCCCCAGTATTCCTTAGCCCTAGATACCGTGTGTCACGTAGGGCTACCCTTTTTGTAATTCTCTCAAGCAGAACTACGAAAAGGATCTGACTTTGTCACAATTTATTACGTTTCAGGATATCCTGCAGTACAATTTTTTAATTTGTTTACCTTTTTGCTTATTAAGAGCAGAAGTCCTCCGAAAGTTGGCAAATACTTACACAATAAGTGTAAAGTACGTTAAAATATATTACCTTTACCATAGAAACAGTTTAATATTTTTTAGAAAATTTTTATCAAATTTAAGGATAATATTCACTTAAAAAAAGTTCTATTTAACTTTGTATTAGAAAATATTTTCTTATTTTTAGGGAGTTAAGTCCTAGTTTTTAGTAAAAAAAATTATCTAATGAACTTAAATAAAATACAATTTTTCTTAAAACCAAGGAAACATTTCCTAACTAACAGTAAAATTTTAGATAATGTATGAACTAATTAGTAGGAAATTTTACTGATTTCTAATAAAAATTTTTTTCTCAGTAGTAAAATTTTTCTATAATTTAGAAATTTTGACCAAATTTTAAGTAAAATTTGTTTCTTAATTTCAAGGAAAAGTTTATTAAATATTGGTAAAAGGTGTCTTTGGCGCCTTTTTCATTTCAATTTTTTCTCTAAATAAGTTAATTTTTCTAAATTCTTGTTCATTTTTTTTTGAGTGTAATGATTTTTTGCTTGAAAAATGCATTTATTATAATATTAAAAAAAATTAATTGATCCATTATTCGAAGTATTGTCTTTTTCCCATCTTTCTGCTAGCATATGGATTCTGCGCCAAAAGATCTGCTCCTGAGGTAAAGAATGAATTAAGCCAATTTCTGATACCCTGTTCTGCATTAAATCGCATTCCAGTTAGGGCGTTCTGCATCGATCGAAAGAAATGGTAGTCGGAAGGAGCATGGTCTGAGCCCATCCACTCTTTTCCAAATAGTTTTTGACCGGTCTTGCAATATGTGGCCGAGCGTTGTCATAATGGAAGATGGCCTCGTGTCTGGTCGTTTTTCGTTGATCGCTCTCTTCAAACGAATCAATTGTGTTCGGTACCGATTTTAATAGCTTATAATACTAAACACCCTTCTGATCCCAACCAATACAGAGCATTACCTTGGCGCCATGGATATTCGGCTTTGGCGTTGATTTTGCTGGTTGGACGGGCTTTATATATGACTTTTTGCGTGGGGTTATCGTAATGTATCCATTTTTCGTTACCGGTAACAATACGAATACAAAAATGACTTCTTTTTTTAGCGTTCAAACAGCATTTTCGACATGCAAAATGCCTTTCAACGTCTCTCGGCTTCTATTCATATGGGACCCAATTTCCTTGCTTTTGAATGAATCCTAATGCTTTTAAACGAAGGGAAATGGCTTGTTGTGTGACTCCCAATGATAATGCAAGTTCTTCTTGCGTTTGACAACAATCTTCGTCGAGTAATGCTTCCAATTCCTTATCTTTAAACTTTTTCGGCAGACCAGTCCTATCCTTGTCTTCTGTGTCGAAATCACCACTTTTTAATAGCGTAAACCATCGTTCACAAGTTCTTTGAGTTGATGCATGTTGACCGTAAGCTTTCAGCAGCCGTTTTCTTCAAATGAATGAAGGTTATCAGACTTCCCGGCAAACCATCTTTTTAGGCATTATATTGAATGAAAAAAATGTGTGTTTACACTTTGGCGTCTATCGAATACTGAACTATAATGATGTTTACCCTCCAAAATACAATAACTGTTATTATTGACACAAACCATATGTGATAGTTATGACATCTGTTGTCTAAATCGACATTATTAACTTGTATACCCAATAGTATTATGTTTACAACCATTCCTTTCCATTTAAATTTCAATTTCCACATTCCAAATAAATTTATACTTAAATAAAAAAATCATTATTTTTATATATTTGCCGTTTTGCATATTTTTTTTTAACAGTTTCTTTTGTGTTCAAATATTTATATTAAACTTTTCAATTTTTCCCACCAAGAAATGTAAAAAAAAAGAAAATTTCTTTGCTATAAAAAATTCATTTGTTAAATACGTGCTCTTAACTTTTTAGCGCGCTACCGAAGATGTTTTTTCTGCTGTTTATTGGTATTGTTGTTCACTTTATTTTTTTTTCATTTGACTGAATGAACGGAACGGATGGCATCATCATCATTATCGTCATGATAATCATTAAAAATGTTGTAAACATAAATTGTTTATTATTGTTGTTGTAGTCGTTGTCATGTAGGAGCAATTTTGTAAGGTTTTGTATTGGTTTGCATGAATATGATGGGTTTGAATTTGTAATTTGGCCAACCACTTTTAATCGAGTTTATAATCCTCTATAATGTTTTTGGCAAACAGGAAGTTTTTCTTTTGGATGAATTGTTTTGATTAAGTATGATTTGTTTCAATTTGATTGGAAGTAATTTGGTAAAAAATTAAACAGAATTATTATAAATGGTGTGTAATTGAATTGAAAAAATGTGCAGTAGTCAACATACTGTTTGAGTAGTTTAATATCATTAATTTATGCTTGACGATAAATTTAAATCTTTGAATGATGAAAAAAATGATGTCGCAATATTTTTTTCCTTAAAATCTACTGAATATGCGCATTAAAATTAGTGAAAATCAATAACAAAAAACGGAATTACGTACTTTTTGTTTAAGGAAAAAAAGTAATTTAGTTCTTTTCACATTTCAATGAAAAATTCTTAAAAATAAAAGAGTTGCACTATTTTTGTTTTTTAATGTTTTTAAACCACTTTTTTCAAGAGTATCTTTACTCAGGAAATTCTTCTTCGTAATGTGTTGTTTTCTTTAAAATGGGGATAGAAGAGAGAAGAAAGTTGGTGAAAGATGAATGACTTCAAATATAGCAACACTGTAATTGCGCGAGATAATAAATCTTAGAACAGTTGTTGCTCGCCATTTGATAGGGAGCTGGCGAAAATTGTTAAAGCTTTTAAGGTAATAGCCCTATTTTGTTATTTTACTTCGGTGGGGTAAAGTGTTTTAATAATGGGGAAAAGAAAAAGCACACATATTATTTTTTTTTTTTTGTAAATTGATATTGCTGTTGCTAGGAATCGAACCCGCAACCTACTGTGTAACAGTCCAAAGCGCTAACCATTTAAACACATTTTTTCCCTTTTTTAAACCGCAAGGAAATTTTTTTAGTTTGTTTTACCCTTTTTTTGAATTTTTAAGTTAGAAAATCTTTTATTTAGACGCTTTTTGAACAACCGATCCTTCTGTCTTTTTTTCCCGTTGGTATTTTTCTGACTAGCATCATTTAAAACTAAAAATACATCAATTTAAATTGAGAAATTTACGTATAAAACTTGGAAAACAAAAAATTTATTTTAAAAAAATTTGACTAGAATTTGAAGAAAAACATTAATAGAAATTCAAAGGGGTTAAAATAAAAAAGTGGGTCTGAATTCGTGAAAAAAAAAATATATTTCAAATCGCGAGAATAACATTTTTTTAATAATTTGTTTTGTTTTTATCTCTGCCCCCTAGGGGGGACGAACATCCCATACGAAACCGAAGAACTATAGAACAATAATTATATCTTCCTTTGTATTGAAGTCCTTGGAGTGGATTATCTTCGTACACTTAAAGATTTCAAATAAACCGGCCTTATTGTCCGCCTCCCAACCTGCCTACAATTAGTGCAAGTCAGTGGATAGAACACCTCACTCACTCATGCGATATATTGAGAGATTGCTCGAACATTAGGAGTACACAAAGTTAAACCTGATGAGATCAGGGATGCCATACGGGTTTTGGGGTGGATGATACCATCACCGAGTTCACCACGAACTTTCTAAGGTTTAGAATAATCAGATCTACATTTGAAGGACCTCAGGTATTTAAAGTATTGCCGACGACGTGGCAATTGTAATATTGGAAAAATATTCGGATATTTTGTAAGAGCTCCTGGACACCTAATTGAAACTTCTCTCTGGCTGAAGTGAAAGTAGTGGACTTTGGATTTATTTGAGCAAAACGGATCTTTTTCTTTCCACTAGGAATAATATGAAAGAGTTCAAGCTGCAATTTCCGAGAGTGCCAAGTATTTAGGAATTATACTTAATAAAGGGATACTGTGGAATCTGAACACTCAGACTAGGGTGTTAAATTCCGCTGTCGCCATCTACTGCCATAGATGTGAACTGGAGTTTCAACCCCCTTAGCTTTCGAATGCAGTTATTCGAGCCATATTGGAAGAGCGCTGGGTAAGGGCACTTATCTCATGAGTTTTGAGAGGATTTTACCATGGCGTTACTGATTACAGACGCTCTTCGTACTTCCCTAAATGGCTGCGAAAACGGCAGTAAATCTGGTGGTTATCGGGGAATGGACTTGGAATTTGTTTAGACATGCCGGGATACTGAGATTCCAGCAGCATACCTCGCTATACGTTGCTTATCGCAGCCCTCAACCCTCGTTAGTTTGGTACTTGAATACCGGAATGGTCAGAGGCTCTCGACCTACTTGAGGAGCGAGCTATCGAGATTTATACGAATGACTCCAAAAAGTGTGGAAGGGTGGGGGAAGTCTTTTTGATTATTGACACCGCTTCAGGCTGCCGGATCAGTACAGCATGTACAGGCCGAAGTAGTGGCCATACAACCATATCCTGTTGGATAAGATAGGATGTTAAGGGATATCTGTGTGGTGTGTTTATCACATCGAAGATTGTTCATGAATGCACGATGTCTCTGAACGAGATAGCAAAACATTCAAGATTGACACTCATACGGGTGCCAGGATACGTAGACAGTAGTGGCATAAATGTTGCTGATGAACAAAATGGGCGAGGAGCGTTGTCTTGTGACGGCGATATTGACCACGTGTAAGCTGTACTTTGAGCTTGTCAGTACTAGGTGGACTGATGAGACAACTTGTTGGCACACAAGGAATATTTGGCCCGCCTATAATCGGAGCCGTACTGGAGCGGTCATTGGTACATGCGCGGATGGTGGAAGACTTTATATTTTTAGATGAGGCACTTTAGATTTTTTTTTAATTATTTCAAAATGTTTTATTGATAAGTCAGTCGTAAAAATAATTTAAACCGCAAGCTTTAGTAGTTCACACGATAATTTCAAGTGTGTAAGACCACTTAAATCATCATTAGGGGAAAAAATCATCATTAGGGGAAAAAATATAAAAATTGGTGGGAGTCTTATTAACACTAGGTTTGGGCAAATCTGGAAGGAGTAGTGAAAATTGGATGGTTGATTATACGAGTATATTTTTTCAGGGTCGTAGTACTTTCATAAATTGACTCGTAAATACTTTACAAAATGCATTCTTATACTAAATAATAAGTCATTTTAAGATTACCATATGGCTTTTATAGTAATTTTTTTTGAACGAATCGCTTGTCGTTATGTTATACCAATTGTGAAATTGGCTAGAGAGTCGTTAATGTTCACATATAACGTTCTATAACTCTTTTACATAATTTGCCTGCCAAGCGTAAAATCCCTCCTCATACCTTCCTTAAAGACTTCTCAGCAACAACTGTGTTAAGATTTTTAAATTGTTTCAGTTTTGGACAAAAAAAAAACTGTTGCTTATAACACGAACACTCACCACACTTTTATACTAAAAACAAACATATTGCAACATGTTTTAACATGTGTTATTTCCAATACAACTTGTATAATTTCCACTAAAAAAGGTTGTGTTTTGTTTGCTAAAAGGAAATGTGGAACAAATAGAAACACTGTAAAAAAATTTTAATAACACTGGGCAACAAAAAATTTAAGGCCTTAATGCTTTCCACTTGAAGTAGTAGGAAGCATTGAGGCTCAGATTTTTATTTTATGTCCTCTGCCTGTTTTACACAGGCCGCGGCGTTAAAATGCAAGACAGGTTGCCGTTAGCATCAACGGTAATGACCCGGCAAGTAAGTAACCCAAAAAAACTTTGGTAATAGGTGCGATATTCTCATGCGTTACCTTGTAATGATAGCTCGTTACCTTTTTCATTATTTGCAAGCATAAAGTAATAAGTTACTCATTATTAATTACGAAATATATGATTTATAAATTAAAGTAATAATTGAAATATTTTTAAAAATCTATTTTTAGATACATTACTTTGTATTTTTTTGTAAACAAAAGGGTAATGTATGTTTGTTTTGATAACACTAGCGAAAAAAAGTAGCGCAACAATTCATTTAAGTTTAAAGCAATCAAATACTATATATACTACAGTGGGTAGAGTTCTTGGCTGGCAACCAGAGTTCCCAAGTTCGATTCCCATCTTGACCACATTATTTTTAATTACAAATATTTTAAATAAAATATTTGTAATAATTTTTTTTAATAAAAATTACTCTTTTTTAAAAATCTACTTTTAGACACATTACTTTTCCCATTCTCGTAACCATATAAGTAACCCCTTACTGTATCACCTCTAAAGTAATGGGTATATCATTACTTTGAGGCTCATCGCCTGTAAAATTCATCAATGAAGTAAGGTGTAAAGTAATCCATCGACCCCTATGGCTATACATTACTTTACCCATTATTTGGTAATGTGTGTTTCGCTGGGAATGGCATACTCATGTATTGTAAAGATAAAGTAGAAGTACTTCCTATCATAAACCCTCGGAAATATAATTATTTTTCTAACTTTACGCCAACAAAGGTGAAAAACTTGTCTCCTAATAACAACCTGTGAATTATTTAAAATATCTTTTTCTTCGTACTTGACTATGTCAAATTTCTTAATCTGATTATTATTCTCAGCTTCCAACGTTTTATATGAATTAATTTCCTTTGTGTTATCTTTTTAATGGCACTCATCAAACACTATCAAACACTTTATTTTAGTATATGTCCATCATTATCACTTCCAATCCCCGGAAATTTAATAAAAACCTTAACAAAGTATTTACCAGGCTGGCCTCCCAGGCTTTAGTTGACTGACTGAACAAAGAAAAAAAAACAAAAACAATTACTACTATCATAAACAGCAACAGGCAATATGAACTACCATTAATTCCCGTACAGTATTCACAACAAATGCTGGTACATAATCGAACATGTTGTATTGTTGTTTTGTGTTGTATTTTGTTGCCTTCGTTTGTGGCAACAACCAACGCAGGCATCAAATTATATTTGGTCATACAATATGGAATATTATTAAGTGGTTCTGCAATATATATTTTTTTTTCCTTTTTAACCACAAAACAAGCTATAAAATATTATTGTGTATTTTTTTGTCCGAAAACCAGCAAAAATACATAATATGGCCTTAAACGAAATGAAAAAAAAAAAGCTGGAGAGGAAAAAAACAACTGTAATGCTAAGTTGTTTAGAAAACCGACCAGTGTGTGTAGTATGTGTTTAGGAAAAATTGTGTCAAACTCCAGCTGGGAGGAAGATGGCTAAATGGTGTCTAAGAGATAAATGGTTTGCAAAAAAATTAAAAAGATATAAAATGATTGACAGATATTATGCGTAAAGAAGAGCATAATTAAATAACTGCATTGATTAACCCGTAAATGGGAAAAGGAGGTCAGAAAAGGGATCATGGTTCTTATTATTTTTTTTTCTTAAAGAGAAGTAACACTCAGGAAATTATTTCTAATAATTAATGTGCTGCTTTCTTTGGAAAGAGGATAAAGGAGAGTTAAATGGTGGTGAAAGATGAAAGGCTTCGAATATGGCGACACTGAAATTGCGGGAGATGTTAATTTTAGAACAGCTGTTGCTCTGTTGAGAGCTAGCGAAATTGTTGAAGCTTTTTAGTTCATATCTCTGTTATGTCATTTTACTTCGGAGGGTTTAGGTGAATGGGAACTCTAAAGGAGGATGTTGCGATATGTATGAGGGATACATATTTTATATAAATTAATGCTTTCGTCGTCGGGGATCGAACCCGCAACTTTTTGTGTAACAGTCCAACAAGCTAACCAGCACACCACAACATCCCCTGTACTAGCATGAGTTTCATATATTTTCGGAATAAGATTAAATTCTATAAGCGAGTTGATAAAAGAGTCCCACTTTTTGATGTTTATAGTAAGTTAAAAAAGGCCCACGATTTATGGTTTGTTCCAAAAATAAGGATCAACAATTTGTTTAAGATTTAGATATCACGGTGTATACTATTTCTATTTTGGTCCAAATAAATAGCTATGATTTTTCTTCCCCTTTTCGTCCACGAAGCTCCTACAGAAGTCGGTTCAAGTGATATGCCACCAAAAACTAGTCGAACTCACGGAGAAGAGCATATCGCCCACCCTACAAGTTTCCAAGACACTGCCAACACTTCCGACTTCAATTGGAACATGTATGATGGTTCCAAGCCCGATATGTCTCTTTGGCCCGGGATCCATACGAGCCATCTCATTTAATAATGTGAAGTAGTCAGAGAGACGTTGACTCCAAGAACTTTACCGCAACCGTGGATAGAACATTGGACAAAAGCCTAATGGCAACCTCCCCTATCGCCATCATCTCAGCGTGTAACAAGCAGCTGTGATCTGGCTGGAGATTGCCAGCTCCAAACCAAGCTCCCTGGAAAAGATCCCAAAGTCAACTACGATGTCAAGCTTTAATTCGTCTTTATAAAAGTCATGCATCCTCCCTAGACAGTAAAGAGGCTTTCATGCGCAGCGATAGAATTCATATGATTCACGTTCAGCGGAAAATCACTATTTCTCAATATCATACTGTGGCCACACCCTTTATCAGCTCAATGTTATATGTATGTGTGTGTGTCGCATCAGCGAATAAGATATCCAATGTATTCAAAGGTGTAGAACGTAGTGCCCCCATGATGCTCGCAGGAGACAAGCTCTGTACCCTCTACAAATATTTAAAAGAGGTCACCAATGTATTCGAAGGTGTAGAACGTAGTGCCCCTATGATGCTCGCAGGAGCCAAGCTTTGTGCCCTCTACAAATATTTAAGAGAGCTCACCTTATCAAATTCCAGCCACCAAACAATAACAAAATAAAAAATAATAGTGTAAACTACCGCCATGTATATCCATTAAAAGATTCTAAGAAGTTGTATTTGAAAAACTGCATCCTGTTTAGAATAACAAGAAGATACTTGGCTCAGTTAGAAAGTTAAATTTCCTCACCGTTCAGAGTAACAGGCGCTAAAATTGGACCTTCAAGCCCTTTGTAAAAAAAATTTAATCCTGTAGTATGAGACCCGCCATAAAATTCTTAAAATAAAATTTCGATATGTGATAGAGAAAAAATGTAAGATCGACCTGTCTTGGCTTTCAAGCCACCTAGTGAATTATAGGGGTTAAAAAAATCCGCCTTTTTCGTTTTTTTTTTCTTATTTGTGGCAGTTCATCCAAAGAAATTATATACGTGGGCAGATCAATAGGTCCGTGACTTTTCGAACTTCCCTCGTAGTTATATGAAATGCAACACTGCTCCCATTAAGTACCACCTTTTAATTTTGAGCAAGTTCCGTCATTTACTTTGCGTTTCAAACATACAACCTCGTGGCTTTTTTTTTAAAATGGAAAAAAGTGAATTTCGAGTGCTCATTAAACATTATTTTTTGCGAAAAAACACGTCAAACCAAGGAAAAGCTTGATAAATTCTATGGGGACTCCGCACTATCGATTTCAATGTTAAAAAAGGCGTTTACTGACTTTCATTGTGGCCTTACAAGCACGGAAGATTCCAAACGTTCTGGACGCCCAGTTGAGGTCTCTACAGCCAAAACTCAGTGGTTTCAATTTTGAACGATCACTCGGGTATGAGAAAGGTTTCCGCAAAATGGCTGCCCCGTTTGCTCACAATCGACCACCAATGGAATCGTGTGACAGAATAATTTCCAATGCAAAAATCCATGAATCCACGAATTGCCCCCTCATTCGCCTTATTCTCCGGATTTAGCTCCCAGTGACTATTTCCTATTTCCAAACCTAAAGAAATGCCTCGGTGGAAAGAACTTAAGCTCCAACGATGAAATTATTGATTAAACCTCGAAAAATCCTGCTGTTAAACGGAACTTGCTCAAAATTTGACAGTAGTCTATTAAAAGGCGGTACTTGATGGGAGGAGTGTTGCATTTCATATAACTACGAAGGAAGTTCTAAAAGTCATGAACTTATTGATCTGCCCTCGTATATTTTTCATTTCCTTAATCCCCTGAAATGGCTGCGCAGAAAGCAAAATAAAATTTTACAGTTCAAAATTATTTGAAACTCATTACAGGTACTAACCAATAACAGTGATTCAGCCTAACGGATTTTTTTTTGCGGACCTGTTAATTGGTTTCAGAATTTTAATTATTTTTCGTTTAAAATTTTGTTATGTCATTGTTGGGGTTAACATTTAGTCTATGGTCTTAATAATTATATAACATAATTTTTTTTCTTCATCAATGTAGTTATAAGTACATCCACATTTCATATGATTACATGTCTTTTTCTTTTCATCTTCATCTTGTAGAATTTTGTGACCAAACTTCGTTCATATTCATTGCCAATTCATTGCGTGCTTATAAATACTTACCACTAGACTTCACTCACAATCCTTGCTTAATTATTCGTCTTCATCTTCTTTTATTTTACAAATTTCTTACCAAAACCAGAAAAAAGAAAATCATTTATCTGTAAATGAAGTTTAGTTAAATGAACATCATACCTTTTACAACAACAACAACAACATCAAAAACCAAAAGACCCAAAGAGGCAGCTATAAGAAAGAAGTATTTTGCTTTAACATTTTATATCTAAATGTGAGTTGCATAGTAAAATAGTTATAATTGACATAAAAGTGGTCATCATGCTTGTTCTTAAGAGTCCGTAATGTTAAATAAATGTCAGTCAGTTTAAAAGTTTTTTCTTTTTTTTTTTTTTGGTGTAGCAAAAAAAATAAATAAAACTTGCATCATGTAGTTTTAGCCTCAAAAGTATGTACTGGTTTGAATTTGACAAACAGAATTTTAAATGATTGAAAACTTTTCTAAATTATATAAATTTCCTTATTTTTTAAATCTTTTATAAACACACTAGAAAACGTTTAAGAAAATGGTTGGTAAAATTTGTACCCTTAATTTTTATAACTTATGCTAGAACTTGGAAAAATTTTCCAAGTTTTTTAACATTTTCTAGCTAAATACTTGGCAAATTTTCCTAATAACTTGTATAATTTTTACAAAAAAATTGGAGAAAAAACCTATTTTCACAGTGTCTTGCTGAATAACTTGTTCAAGTTGAAAAAAAAAAATGTTGAAAGCTTTTTTAATATGAAAATTTTTTTCAACTTCTTCGATTTTATATATGTATATTTAAAAAAAAACTAAAAACTTGTTAAATTTTTCCCAGTTTATACAAAATTTATGCAAAAAATTGTAATAGTCTTTAAAATATATTGAAAGTTTCTATGAAGTTATCCGGTAATTTAGTAAAATTTAATCAAGTTTGTTAAAAGCTAATAATAATTCAGTTAAGAATACATTCTTTTCAGTACCTGCATTGAGTACGTGTTATATGTTATTTTATGTAGTGTAGTATAGTTTGACTAGTAGTTTGATTTATGCAATTTTAAAAGTGTTATAACTGCCCTTGACGTTGATGTGTTGATTAATGTGATGAGTTAATTTAAAGTGTTGAAATGTAAAGAAACTGCATTAGAATTAAAAAATGCCAGAAATGATAAATAGTTAAATAATATACCATGACATGACACGTTTTTTAAATGATTTTATAAAAAAAAATTAGCTTAGATTTAAGATTTAGTAAAAATTATGTTTTATGTCTAGATTTAAGATCAGATAAATATTTGTTTAAAGAAAAATTGGAGATCATATTACGTAGTTTTTAGGACGTATATTCAAGAGCATAATACATTAAGTTTTATGTTTAGATTCGAGCTTTTAAAAACAGAAATCAAAGATAATATTAAAACGCAAAAATAAAACTTATTTTAAACCACGATGAAGCTTTCGGTTGAAGCTTTTTTTTAATCCACGATGAGTGTTTCGATTGAAGCTTTTTTTAATCCACGATGAGTGTTTCGATTGAAGCTTTTTTAATCCACGATGAAGGAAGCCTTTTTTAATCCACGGTAAAGGCTTTGAAGCTTTTTTTTAATCCACGATGAGTGTTTCGAATGAAGCTTTTTTAATCCACGATGAAGGAAGCCTTTTTTAATCCACGGTGAAGGCTTTGAAGCTTTTTAATCCACGATTAAGGTTTTTAAGCTTTTTTAATCCACGATAAAGGCTTTGAAGCTTTTTGTAATCCACGATAAAAGCTTCTGTTGAAGCATTTTTAATCCACGATGAAAGCTTGCATTGCAAAAGCTTATTTTAATACGCGATAAAAACTTTTAATAAAGATTCTTTATCTGCGATGAAAGCTTAGATTGAAGCTTATTTGAAATCACGTTAAAACGTATATGAAAGTTTATTTGAAACCGCAATTATAATTTAATGCCTGTTTTAATCGACAGTGAAAGCTTATAGTGAAGCTTATTTGAAAACACAATAAAAGCATTTTATTTTTAACTTAAAGCTTATACTATAGTTTATCTCAAACCACAATTACAGCTTAGATTATGGGAGTTTAATTTTAACCGCGAGTGGAGCTTACTTGAATTTACAAAATTGGGGGTTATTTTTGTTCAGTTTAGATCAGAGTTTATTTTAAACCGCTACCAAAGCTTTAATTGGTTTTTACGTTGAACTACAATTATGTATTGAATTGAACTTTGCTTAAAACCAAAATTTAGGCTCGGATAAAAGGTTCTTAAAACCACAATATAATCCTAGGTTTTAGCTTTTAAAAATGTCGACTAAGTGTGAGAGCACATTTTAAATCACGACTAGGGCCTCATTACTACATATCTTGTTAAAATTTAACCAACAGTTAAATTCAAATTTAATATGGAAAACAACAACATAGTAGTTAGTTGCTAACGGGACATTATGAATATGAGGCTAAGTCTTTAATTATAACCTATTTTAAACTTCGACTAAAGCTTAGAAAAGAGCTTATTTTAAATCATAATTGAAGCTTTGAATAAAGCTTATTATAAAACGCGATTAAAGGTTAATTAATTTAAACTATGTTTAAAGCTTAAATTAAAGCTTATTTTAAACTATGACTAAAACCCAGTTTAAAGATTATTTTAAACCACAATTAAAGCTTTAAGTGGACTTTAATGTAAGCCACATTTAAGGCTTAGATTTGGAATTTTAAAAAACACGTTCAAGATTTAAATTTGAGCTTTTGATAATCTCAATAAAACCTTGGATTGTGGGGGTATATATAGCCATAATAAGATTGAAACTTATTCCAACCCCAATTAAGATTTAGACCTAAATTAAACCTTAGATTTGAGCGCATAAAAAACAACAATAAAGTCCCAGATACGAACTTACAAAAATTTACAATTAAGTCTTAGATTTTAATCTGGTATAACAACACTTTTAAACCTCAGATTTTAACTAATATAAAATCAAAATTAGAGCTTTAATTTGAGCTTACATAAAACCACAATAACACCTTAAATTTTAGCTTATAAAAAAATCTACAATCTGCTGATTGATTCGAAATAATATAAAACCGGGACTTAAACTTAGAGTTAGAGCTTATTTAAAACAACGATTAAGGCTTAAATTAAAGCTTCTATAAAACCACCATTCAGGCTTAATATTAAGCTAAGCTGCTTACACTCAGAAAAAAAGTTAGTAGAAAAATTTGTAAACGGGTTTCAATCCCACTCTACTATTTTTGTACTGATTTTTAGTAAAAAATTATTATTTAGCAAATCTTTTTGCTATTTACATTTTACAAATTACAGAATTTTTACAGAATATTTACAAATTTTTGTTGCTAATTTCAGAAATCATTTTACAAATTTTTGAAAACAGATTTGCTAAAATTAGCAAAAAATTTTACTAATTTTAAAAACGTGGATATTGAAGGAAATGTTATTTCTAATTGAAACTTACACCTACAAACTTAAATTTCCTTAAAATGTTACATATATTTGAAAAGGTATCGGAAGTAAAGATACCGACTCATGTCTAAAAAGAGGACATCCACTTAAAATAGCACAAAAAAGGTTTTTTAGTTCTAAAAATCCGCCCTAAAAACAATTAAAATTAAACCTTAAAAGTAAAAAAAAAACTGACAAAAATATTTTTCAAAACAGAAATTACCAAATTAAAACAAAATGATTAATTCGTTATTTAAAAAATATAATCCAAATTTTTGATGCTCGATAAAAAAAATAAATTCAAAGCTTTTTACTAATATTAATAATATTTAGTAATTTTTTTTGCTGATTTTAGCAAACAGATTTTAAATTCCACTTTACAAAAAGTCTACTAAAATTTAGTAGCGGCTACTAATTTTTCTACTAATTTCATTGTACAACACGTCAGCAGACATGTGTTGCTAAGATTAGCAAAAAATACCGCTGGGCTCAAATTAGCAGAATTTCCCGTAATAACAGCAAAATTTTCAGTAGACATTACAGACTTTTTTGGTGAGTGTAGTTACATAAGATCATAGAATTAATACAAGTTTTTTAATCAAAATTTATTTCCTGTAAATTCCTGAAAATCCAGAGATTTTAAATTAAAATGTTGTACCAAAACACGCAACTATCTTTGTGGTACAACATTTTTACAGTGATATAACTAATTTTTAATTCCTAACACATAAATTTTAAAAAACAAGTAGCCATCATTAAATCATGTCGGCGGATGTGGTAAGAAACTATTTTATAACTATTCTATTTGCAACATTTGAAAAAAAAAAAATAAAATAAATGAGATATTGTACTAAAAAGGACCCCCTCCCCCCCCCCTCCCCCCCCCCTCCCCCCCTTCCAACCTCTTTTTTCAGCAAAAGCAACAGTTGTGTTTTGCGGTGTAGACATACACCAAAAAAAAATATACTTAATTTATGGGAGCATTTATAACTAAAGAAATTCTTGATACTTAAATTTTATTTTATAATATTTTAACAAATTTTGTATTTAATAAGTTCCTCCCTAACTTACATCCTTAGCTGAAAAAAAAAATAAAAAGTAATTTTATATATTTCTATACAGCAGCAAATGTGTCAACTTTTGCCATGTACATGATGATGGCAAAAAATAGATGATGACAATTTATACTTTTTGCCAAGAAAAATTATGGAAAAAAAAAACAAAATATATTAAACCTATTACTTAACCAGGGTATCCTTAATGTTAACAAAACTTTTAGTTGTTGCATATAAGAAATAAAATAAATAAATAAATACTTTTAACTTTGTCTAAATATTACGGGTCACACTGTTTTAAGTTATATTTATATGAGCCACTAAACACGCGTTATAAAACATATTTATGAGTTCACGTTAACACATGACATTTCATTTATATAAACTTGAACATTTATATATGTACATATATGAAAAACGAAGAGATAAAAGACTTTTTTAAATCAACATTAATCTAGCGAACATATAATTTATTTAAGTGAAATAATATAAAAACAAATGCCAATAAAAAAATTAAAAAAATTTAAAAATTTAAATAAAAAAATTAATCAAACTTCCAACCACCAAAACTAAAATTTTAAAGAGTCAAATAAATAGAAAAATATAGAAATGGTATCGCTTACAACCTTAGAAAGAAAACAAGATACGTTGAAAAAAAATCCATGGATAAATTTCGAAGTTATAACAAAATACATATGAATTTATTTTAAAATAAATCAGAACCAAAATTGCCATTCTTACATTTCGATTTTCATGAAAACTTTCTTTGTGATAGAAAAAAAAACTAAGAACAACCTGTCTCACTTTTTCGATCTAGAGGGTAAATAGGGAAAAGAAATTCGGACATTTGTGGGTATTTTTTGGCTTGGCAGCATGACAGAAACGCTAGAAATACTATACTAAAATTTAGAATGGTTAGCGCGTTGGACCCCTGCGACGAAAGCATCAATTTAGAACAGTGGTCTGCAGAAAAAGACAATATAAATGTATTGGTATTGTACACCGTAAGAAATTATTTTATCTTTCTACATAAATGAATGAATAAATTAATAAATAAATTAATCGATAAGAGAATATCCGTATTTATTGAATTGAAATAGTTGTTCATGTTTTTGTTTTCTCTACGATCAAAAAAAATATAAAAACTAGAATTTAGAAAAATTAACTTATTTAGAGGAAAAATTAAAATGAAAACGGCGCCAAATACATTTTTTACCAATATTTAATAAAATTTTCCTTCAAATGGTCAAAATTTCTAAATTATAGAAAAATTTTACTACTGAGAAGTAAATTTTTATTGGAAAACAGTAAAATTTCCTCTTAATTAGTTCATACATTATCTAAAAGTTTACTGTTAGTTAGGAAATATTTCCTTAGTTTTAAGAAAAATTTTATTTTATTTAAGTTCATTAGATAATTTTTTTTTACTAAAAACTAGGTCTTAACTCCCTAAAAATAAGAAAATATTTTCTAACAACAAGTTAAATAGCACTTCTTTTAAGTGAAAATTAGCCTTAAATTATAAAAAATTAATTATTAATTTTGTAATAAATATGAAACTGTTTCTATGGTAAAGGTAATATATTTTACCATATATTTTAAAATACTTTACACTCATTGATTAGGTATTTTCCCACTTTCGGAGGACTTCCGCTTTGTGAGGACACTGCTCTTAACAAACTTTTTCCTATACAATTTTGTCTTAAAATTAAATTGAATTATACTAATTTCATGTATTTAAAATATAAATTAAATTTCATTAGCAAAAAGGTAAACAAATTAAAAAAATGTACTGCAGGATATCCTGATATGTAATAAATTGTGACACAAGTCAGATCCGTTTCGTAGTTAATTAACGGTTCTGCTTGAGGGAACTACATAAAGGGACATCCTAAGGGACACACGGCATCTATGGCTAAGGATTACTGGGGGTCCTTTGTCTTCTTAAATTAACTAATTCAAGGAAATTGTTGCAATAATACAAAATATCACAGTTACATTTCTTGTTATTATTGTAATATGGAAAAATGTCATAAGTTAATTGTATGACATTTTTAGCTTAAACTTGAATTGACATATACAAATCTTATATTTTTTATTATTAAGTTCGATAAATATAAAGTTTAATAAGCGCTATGCCAATTATAGAAAAGTCACTATGACTTAATGTAACAATGTAACAAATTTATTACATAAAAGCGCAAATTCGAAATTTTTTACCCTTTGCTAACAAAATTTCAAAATATATTTTAATCTACTTTAAGTTCAATATTTAAAACTGTTAAGATTACAGATGGACACGTGAGAGATTTTTGACTCACGCATGATCACGAACCAAAAATTACAAACATGCACGCTAGTTTTTTTAAATGGTTACTTTAATTTATTTTATTTAATAATATTTTTTCTTGAAAATAAGAAAAGCTAACTGGTTTATTTTTAATTGATTGTTTTTCTGGAATTGAATATTAAAAATAATTTAAACGTTTTTCAACAAAAAGGAAATCCTATACCAAATTTTATTAATTTTTAAAAATTAGAAAATTTTTACTTGAAAAAAATAATATTTTATTATAATTTATCTAAACTAAGTTGCATGATATTTTTCCTTAGAAATAATTTATCAGTTTCTAAAATCAAGTAAATTTTTATTATTACATAGGAAAAATTTATTACTTTTTGTTTTTAATTGTCTGAACTAATTTTTAGAAAACAATTCTTCAAAATTAGAAAGTGCTAGATTTAAAAACTGGATTTAGAAATGGCTTTCTAAAATTAAGATAATTTTAATACTCGCGAACAAAAAATGAACACACATTAAGTTCAAGTATTTTCTTGATTTAAGTAAGACACATTTTTTGAACTAAATGGGAGTAAATTATGTCCTAATTTTTTTTTGAACTAAACTTAATTTTATTACTTTTGAGTATGCAAATTTCTTAAAACTAAGACGTTTTTTCTTAAAATTAATAAATGTTTATGTCTAAGAAGCGAAAGGTTGTTAGTGGGGAGTGAATTATTTAAGTTGTTTTCTTTAATAATATTTTTTCTTGAAAATTAGGAAAACTGACTAGTTTGTTTTTAATTTATTTTTTTTAATAGAATATTGAAAATAATTTAAACGTTTCCAACAAAAAAAATCCTATACCAAATTTTATCATTTTTTAAAAATTAGAAAACTTTTACTTGAAAAATAGAATATTTTATTAAAATTTTTAAAATTTATCTGAACTAAGTTCAATGAAAATTTTCCCTAGAAATAGTTCATCAGTCTCTAAAACCAAATAAATTTTTATTATTACATAGGAAAAAATTTATTACTGTTTGTTTTTAATTGTCTGAACTAATTTTTAGAAAACTATTCTTTAAAATTAGAAAGTGGTATACTTAAAAACAAAAAATGAACACACATTAAGTTCAAGTACTTTCTTGATTTAAGTTAGACACATATTTTGGACTAAATGGAAGTAAATTGTGTCCTAAATTTTTATATTTTTTTTTTAACTAAAGTTAATTTTATTACATTTGAGTATGCAAATTTCTTAAAACTAAGATGTTTTTTCTTCAAGTTAATGAATTTTTATTTAATTGACTTGTTTTTTTTTCTTAAATCAAGAAATATTATGTAGGAAAAATTTGAACTATTTCTGAGTATATAAACTATTTCGTCTTTCCTCAAACTTAGGAATTTTTATTCTTTTTAAGAAAATTTTTCTAAGTTTTAATAAAATTTTACTTAAATTGAGGACAATTTATAAACTATTTTGAAGGAAGTTTTTAATTAAATTTTAGTTCATGTCTTTCTTTTTGAGTGTTGATATTACTACATTATAAGCTATACTCTTTAATTTCATATGTACTTAAAATATTTTTCATATTCCTTAAAGGAAATGAGATATTTCAAATATTGTTAAATTTCTTCGTAATTAATATCACTTATACTCTCAGATTTTCCAAAAAGAATATTTGAATCTTATGAATAAACTTTATACGAAAGCAATTTTCTATAAGCTTACATTTATTATTAAAAAATTTACTCGCAGAGGAGTTTAGAAATTTATTTGAAATTATGTACAAGAATTAAAGTTTTGTATACGAGGGCGGATATATATATGTCCGTGACTTTTCGAACTTTCCTCGTAGTTATATGAAATGCAACAATGCCCATCAAGTACCACCTGTTAATAGACTACTGTCATTTACTTTGCGTTTAACAGCTGTTCAAAACATACAACCTCGTGGATTTTATTAAAAATCGAAAAAAAGTGAATTTCGAGTGCTCATTAAATATTATTTTTTGCGAACAAAATCCGTCAATCAAACCAAGGAAAAGCTTGATAAATACTATGGGTAAAAAAGTGGATTACTGACTTTCGTTGTGGTCGCACAAGTACAAATGACACTGAACGTTCTGGACGCCCAATTGAGGTCAATACACCCGAAAATGTCGAAAAAATCCACGATATGGTGTTAGGTACCTGAGAGGGTCGGTACGTGAGGGGATCGGCATGTACATAAGGGGGGCCAGGTACCTGGGGAGAGGGCAGGTACCTAGGGGGAGTTTACCTGGGGGGGCAGGTACCTGGTGCGCAGGTACCTAGGAAGGGGGCTGGTACCTGGCGGGGGCCAGGTACCTCGGGAGGGGCAGGTACCTGGGGAGGGGGCAGGTACCTGAGGGGCAGGAACCTGGGGGTAGGTACCTTGGGGGCAGGTACCTGGGGTGGCAGGTACCTGGCGAGGGGGCAGGTACCTATGGGGAGCATGTACCTGGGGACAGGTACCAGGGGGCAAGTACCTGGGGGGTCAGGTACCTGGGGGTTCAAGTACCTGGTGGCAGGTACCAGGGGGGACAGGTACCTGGGGAGGCAGGTACCTGGGGGAAGGTACCTGGGGGCAGGTACCTGAGGGGGCAGGTACATAAGGGGACGGCAGGTACCTGGGGGGACAAGTACAAAACATATTAACGATTTGAAGCTAGGCTATATTGCGAGCCGGAAAAATATCTCATCAAAACCCGAAATTAATTAAACCACGTGTTTGATTGCTAAGAAGACAAAAATGGAACATAATTTAAGTTTTTATAGATTTTTTTGTTTAGGCTCTGCCTTCTTTTAAAGGCTCTAGCTTGTCTAAAACTTCGAGTCCTAATGAGATATCTTGCCGCATCGAAATACATGTATCAGCCTAGCTAAAAATCGTTAATTTGCGTTGTTTTTTGTAAATAGACGAAGGATGAAAGCTGGCCCTAAATTTTCAACATTTTTATAAATTTAAAAAAAAAACTCACAGATTTTATTTTAGTAAGGTATAAACTTAATTTTAATACATAAATTTTTGTGAGTGCATAATTGGTTATACCTTCCAAATTTATCCACAGAGTTTTGTGATATATTGTATATCTTTTTTGATTTGCAAGATTACAACGATTTCTATTTTTGAGATTTATTTCAAAAATATTAAAATCTTTTTTAGTTTTATTCTAAAACTTTCCATTTTATAGATTTTTTTCTGTGCATTTTTTGTATAAAAAAATAAACTTCTTTTTACCGTTATTTTAAAGAATCATTTTTTAAGCTTTTGCCGCTATTGATTTGTTAACCAATCATCCAGACATATGTATATCTTGCAGGTAAAAAAAAAACAATATCCATTATTATTGCTACATTATGCTGCAAAATCTCGAACGAAAAGCGAAGACAATATATATAAACTGTACCGAACAAATATAAACAAATCTTGTCATAATTTATTGCTTAATCATGTTGCAATTGCAGAGACAACATTTTGTTCTATCCATAATTTTTATGAACTTTTTTTCCCCCTCTTTTCCAATCCCACTTAGTTGCTATTCATGCCACTAGAGTGTGCTATTAAGAGGCAACCGTGAATTTTCAATCAAGTCAACATAATAAATTTTAAAATAACCAGAAGGTGTGCGACATAGAGGCGTTATTGGTGACTTAGTAAATAACTATACAAACATACGTACTTTTAAAAGTAAACTTTTTATTTTTTATTGTCAGTACATATTTTGTAGTTAATTTAGAGTATTTTTTTTTTCAATTTTCATTTTTTTGTTATTGCTTAAACTTAGCAAATAGACACCCTCACAAATTGTAAAATAAAGCTGTTGCAACTGGTTGAGATAACACAATAAAAATTTATTGTTACGATTTCTAGTTTTTAGTTTGGAAAGTATTGTGTAATATTGATTTTTATTTCAATTTGGTTTGGTAAACTTGCTTTTGGCTATAAATTGTGGGTTTGGTGGAGGTAAATGTTAGTTAAAGTCACTAAAAGGTTATGAAAGGTTATTAACTTTTGCTAATTCTTTATAAAAAGAAACTTCCGGCATTAAAAAGGTTTTTTTTTAGAATAAAATTTAAATCTTGATGGTGGAACAAGCTATTTTTTTTATATAAGCTCAAATCTGAGCTTTAATGGTGGCTCTTTAACAAGCTTAAATCTTACACCCATTCATGGTTTTATATAAACTCAAATTAAACCATTAACCCACAATTAAAGCTTAAAACAATTTTTATCTCAAACCAAGATTAAAGTTTATAATAAAACTTTTATAAAAGCAAGACTTAAGCTTTAAATAAAACTTACATAAATCCAAACTTTAAAAAAAAACGTATTTTTTATCCTAAATCGTGATTAAAGTTAAGTTTTAAATATCAGTCTTTAAGAAATTATGATTCTTAAAAACTTATATTTAAACAGTAATCGTGGTTAATGATAAGCTTTTGTCAAAGTCCTAATAGTTATAGTTTTATATTAAACTTATATAAAACTTTACTCATACCTTTTAAAAAAGCTTTATTAAAAAACTTTTATCGTGGTTTCAGATAAAAATTATTTTAAGCTTTTATTGTGGTTTTAGTTTAAGCCGTAATTTATTTTTTTTTTAGTTTTAGTTTAAGCCGTAATTTATTTTGAGCTTTAATTGTGGTTAAATAAATAAAAGCTTTAAGGGTACATTAATATTAATATTGTTCTAACAAAGATGGTATTTTTGAGGGACACCATCTATTTGGGCACCATCTATTTGGGCACCATCTAAAAACTAGCGTGTTGAAATTGGAATCTAGAAACGTTCGAAACTTCTTTTGTGCACTTTAAAGCTGAAAGTCCATATCACGCATGCTGCGCTTCTTTGCATCCGACACGGTTGTCAAAAAAGTAGAATCAAAGTAATCGTATACTGCAAGTTACAGAGTACCAAAGCGTAGGATACCTTTGACGCGTATGTAGGTCTACTTTCTACTTTTGTAAGCGTTATAAGCACCGTACGAACAGATCAGCTGATTTTGATAGGTTTATTTTTATTTTAAAAACTACACAATGGAGAAAAAACTAATTAAAGCTGTAAAAAAACACAAAGTTCTTTATTTTAAATTTATTTTATTCAACAAATTTACACTACAGCTGATCAAAATAAAAGCGTTAAAAGCGTCACATCTAACTTGAATTTCAGTAAAGCATTGATGCGAAAACGCTTGGTATGGACTTTCAGCTTTAGATTGGTCTCTCAAATACCATTCGTTTGATAACAAATTTAACTATAATTATTTGGGGAAGTAAAAAAGCGAAATTTTTTTTCAGTTTCCAACTGAAAGCTTCTACGAATAAAATCGGTTGGTACAACTTAACTTTGGTTAACTCAACTGAATTTTCATTGCAACGCCCTAAATATTCAGTAATCACATTTGAATGTGAAATCAAATTTGAAATTGTGAAATTGGGCCTGTAAACAAATACATGTTATTTAATTTTGTCCACTTTATCACATATCCCAAATTTGAGCGCAATTGGTGGGTGACCCAGAGAAAACTTTCCTTGTAAGTCACAATACATAGTTAAGTCTTATAAGTGGTTTACTATAAGCATTAGTCAAAATTTTTTTTTTTTCATGAGTTAACATGAACTTAATTTTAACTGTAAGTTTTAAAAGTAGTTTATTATTAATCTTTTTTTAGGCTTCAATCGTGATTTAATACAGGCTTATCACCAAGCCTTAATCGTGGTTTAATATAGGCTTAACTACAAGCCTTAATAGTGGTTCAATTTAAGCTTAACTTCAAACCTTAATCTTGGTGTAATATAAGCTAATTTCTAAGCATTAATTGTGGTTTAATATAAACTTAACTCCAATCCTTAATCGTGGTTCACTATAAGCTTAACTCTAAGCCTTAATCGTGGTTTAATATAAGCTTAACTCCAAGCCTTAATCGTAGTTCAATATAAGCTTAACTTGAATCCTAAATCGCGGTTCAAGCCATAATCGTGATTCAATATGAGCTTAACGCAAAGCCTTAATCGTGGTTCAATGTAAGCTTAACTCCAAGCCTTAATCGTGATTCAATATAAGCTTAACTACAATCCCTAATCGTGGTTCAATATAAGCTTAACTTCAATCCTAAATCGTGGTTCAATATGAGCTTGACTCCAAGCCTTAATCCTGGTTCAATATGAGCTTAACTCCAAGCCTTAATCATGGTTCAATATAAGCTTAACTCCAATCCTTAATCGTGATTCAATATAAGCTTAACTACAATCCTTAATCGTCGTTCAATATGAGCTTTACTTCAATCCTAAATCGTGGTTCAATATAAGCTTAACTCCAAGCATTAATCGTAGTTCAATATAAGCTTAACTCCAATCCTTAATCGTGATTCAATATAAGCTTAACTCCAATTCTTAATCGTGGTTCAATATAAGCTTAAATTCAAACCTTAATCGTGGTTCAATATAAGCTTAACTCCAAGTCTTAAACCTGGTTCAATATGAGCTTAACTCCAAGCCTTAATCGTGATTCAATATAAGCTAAGCTCCAAGCCTTGATTGTAGTTCAATATAAGTTTAACTCCAAGCCTTAAGTTTAACTCAATATAAGCTTAACTCCAAGTCTTAAACCCGGTTCAATATGAGCTTAACTCCAAGCCTTAATCGTGATTCAATATAAGCTTAACTTCTATCCTAAAACGTGGTTCAATATGAGCTTTACTCCAAGCCTTAAGCGTGGTTAAATATAAGCTAAACTTCAAGCTTTAATAGTGGTTCAATAAAAGCTTAACTCTAAGCCTTAATCGTGGTTTAATATAAGCTTAACTCCAAACCCTAATCGTGGTTCAATATAAACTTTGATCTAATCTTTATTTGTTTGTAAATGTGGGTTCAATTCCTAGCATTAATCATAGTTTAATATTAGTCTTGTTCTAAACTTTAATTGTAGTTAATTTATTAAGCCTTGATAGTGGTTTGATGTAAGACTTGTTTTAAGTTTAATTTTTTGTTAAATTCCAAAATTTAACCATAGTTTAATATGAATCTTGTTTTAAGTTTCAATTCTGATTTAAAAAAAGCTTTGCCCAAAGCTTTAATGTCAAGAAATTAATTGGGTTTTACTTCAAGCTTTTATAGCGGTTTAGTTAAATCATAAAAACAAGGCCTGTATATTAGCATAATGTCAAGTTCTAATTTAGGATTTTTACATGCCTTATTTTATATTTTATTTGAGCTTCAATTTAGGCATTTATGAAGTTTAAATAGTTTTAACTGGTTTAATACTAGTGGCTTAATACTTGCTTTAACTTGTTTTAATATAAGCTTTTTATTTAGCTTTTATTTGGAATTTAACTAATAAAGAAAATGCTCCAACCTAAACATTTTTAATTTTGATGGAAATTTATGCTGTGTTAGTAAACAAATCCAAGATCGACCTGTTTCGGCTTTTGAGCCATCCATATAGATTGCCACTGTCTCCTGGGCTATTTGTTGTTAAAAATTCTCAAAATCGGTCTTAACGATTCAGAAGTTGTGAGTTTGTATGTTAATACAAATTGATGCAGTTTATCAAAGTCCTAACATGTAGTTACCCTTAGGTATGGAAAGATTTAAGGTGTCCTCAAATTTTCATTAACGGTACAGAAGTTTTTAACATCAGAATAATAACAAACAACTTAAAAAAAAATTACCTCAAATTCCATTAATTAAAAATTTTGTTAAATAACAAATCTATATTTCAGATAATAATTAGTCAAGCTCAAGGTCTATTTAATACAAAATTATTTATTTTTCATCCAATATTTCGGTATCTCCAAAAAAAAATTTAAAAACAAAAAATCCCTGAAGAAGCTATCCATTGAGATACCGAAATATTGGATTAAAAATAAATAATTTTGTTTAAAAAAGACCTTGAGCTTGACTACTTATTACCTGGAATTTATATTAAAAAGGTCAAAGGAATTAAACTGAATAATTTAACAAATCTATATTTAAATAATTTCGAATTTTATTCAATTAAAAAAATTATCATTGAGGACTATCCCGTGTGAAAGTTTTAATATTGATCATTTTTTTAATTGAATCAATTACACAAATAATTGATTACGACCTTGTTATTCAATAAAATTTTAAATTGAAAGTATTTAAGATATTTTTGTTAGAATCCGGCTAAGAATTAGCAATTTATCTACCGTATTTGCGCCGTGATCACCATTAAAACAGACATAACCCTTTGGGGGGTTTTGTTTTTACACTATTTCACTTTGATTTCGCGTTGGAGCCATTGAAACTGATGATTTGTGGCACAGTGTAATTTAACTAAATTGTCATTTAATTTCCTTTTCATAAGCTTCTGTTTTAATGTTTTTGTTTTTAATGTTAAGTCCCCAGCAATCGTAAATTAAATATTAAAACTGCAATTAACTCTCCTTAAAGAACATTAATAAGATTTATAATAAAATCACACACATTAAAGAAAGATAATGCGGTAACAACAACAGCAACTGAGATTCCCAACCACGCGTATGAGAAAAAAAAGGGTGATTTATGGTCATATACAATGGAAATTGTATACTGTAAAATAAAAGCCGCCATAAAGTCAATTTTGTTAAGATTAAGCTTTGTTTTTTTTCCTGTGGATATACAATAAACTGAAAACAACAAAGTTCTAGCAAAAAATTAAACTTTAACAAGTGCATAACATATATGAAACTGAACACGTTCATATTGCAACCTCGCCCTATTTATACTGCATATTATACACATGAGCATATGAGTTGAAGCCTATAGTATACACATACAACAACGCACATACTCAATTTAATAAACGCCCACTATATAATTACTTGTGGCAAGCACCCTACATCAAATTAAAATATATTGTGGTCAAGAGAAATTGAAAACTATAAAATCAATCATCCGATGTCCACCACCCCACCTCTTTCAAATTAGTTCAAACTCCCTTTTGCAGTTGAGCTAAAACATCTATCAGATTTTATATTTTTTTGTATCGACGGCTCATGATATATGACGTCTCAAAGTGGTAATAAATCGATATAAATGCACGTAAATGTTGTACACTCAGAAAAAAAAGTTAGTAGAAAAATTTGTAAACCGTTTTCAATCCCACTTTACTATTTTTGTACTGATTTTTAGTAAAAAAATTATTATTTAGCAAATCTTTTTGCTATTTACATTTTACAAATTACAGATTTGTTACAGAATACTTACAAATTTTTGTTGCTAATTTCAGAAATCAGTTTACGAATTTTTTAAAACCGATTTGCTAAAATTAGCAAAAAAAAAAAATTACTAATTTTAAAAAAGTGGATATTGAAAAAAATGTTATTTCTAATTGAATATTAAAATGTTATATAGATTAAAAAGGGGATCGGAAGTGAACATCCCGACTCATGTCTACAAAAAGAACATCCACTTAAAATAGCACTAAAAGGTTTTTTTAGTTCTAAAAATCAGCCCTAAAAACAATTCAAGTTTGACCTTAAAATTAAAAAAGAATTTAATAAAATATTTTTCAAAACAGAAATTACCAAATTAAATAAAATTGATTTTTTTTTTTAATTTTGTCTAAAATATTTTTTGAAAAAAATTAAAAAAAAATTTTGATGCTCGATAAAAAAAAAATAAATTTGAAATTTTGTACTAATATTAATAATATTTAGTAAATTTTGCTGATTTTAGCAAACTGATTTTAAATTCCACTTTACAAAAAGTTTACTAAAATTTAGTAGCTGCAGCTAATTTTTCTATAAATTTCATTTTACTACACGTCAGCAGACATGTGTTGCTAAGATTAGCAAAAAATACCGCTGGGCTCAAATTAGCAAAACTTCCCGTAATAACAGCAAAATTTTCAGTTGCCATTACAGAATTGTTTTGGTGAGTCTAAGCTCAAAAAATGTTGTCGACAGAATTTACTGAAATTGACAGAACAAAAATTTAGGGCGACAAAGGTATAGTGGTCCAAATACAAGTATATTTTTTAAAATAAAATTAACTAAACTTAATTTAAAATTCTTCCTACTAGATAATATGTATGTTGTTTTCTTTGGAAAGGGAACAGAGGAGAGATAAAAGTTGCTGAAAAATTGTGAAATATGTAAAAGGGCTTCAAATATAGCAACACTGTAATTACGCGGGATGATAAATCTTAGATCAATTGTTGCACGCCATTCAATGGAGAGTTGGCGAAATTGTTGAAGCTTTATTAAAAATAATAAATATTCTCATTATCTGTGGAACACGATTTCATTAATATAGCTGCTGCAAGATGGCTTCGCAGTAGCTCATCTGTCAGTCTAATTTTCCAAAACTTTGTTGACGGTTTCTGATTCTATCTCATGAAAGTCTAGGATGATATTAGTCTTAAGGGTGTAGACCGTTTTTGAATTATTTTATCGATCGATCTTTAACGCTACTTTACAATAAAAGGTCTAAAGCAGTCAAATCGCAACTCCGAGGCGTCTCATTGTCATCGCCAAGACGCCTAATAATACGATTACCGAACTTAGTGCGCAAAACATCTATTATTCGATGAGCTGTGTGATATGGCGGATCAATAAGTCCGTGACTTTTCGAACTTCCCTCGTAGTTATATGAAATGTAACACTGCTCCCATCAAGTACCACCTGTTAACAGACTACTGTCAAATTTTGAGCAAGTTCTGTCATTTACTTTGCGCTCAACAGCATTTCAAAACATAAAATCTCGTGGATTTTTTTTTTTTTTAATTAAAAAAGAGAATTTCGTGTGCTCATTAAACATTATTTTTTACGAAAAAAAAACGTCTATCAAGGCAAGGAAAAGCTTGATAAATACTATGGGGACTCTGCACCATCGATTTCAATGGTAAAATAGTGGTTTACTGACTTTCGTTGTGGCCTTACAAGCATGGAAGGTGCCGAACGTTCTGGACGCCCAAAACAATTGAAAAAATTCACGATATGATGTTGGCCGATTGAAGATTAAATGTGCGATAGATTGTGGAAGACTTAGCCATCTCACATGGCTCAGTGCTTTCAATTTTGAACGATCACTTGGATATGAGAAATCTTTCCGCAAGATGGCTGCCACGTTTGCTCACAATCGACCATTGTGTGACAGCTTAGTTTCATTGGCAAAAATCCACCAAGTAGACTACGAATTACCCCCTCATTCGCATTATTCTCCGGATTTAGCCCCCAGTGACTATTTCCTATTTCCAAACCAAAAGAAATGGCTCGGTGGTAAGAGATTTAGCTCCAACGATGAAATTATTGATCAAACAAATGCCTATTTTATGGAACTCGTAAAATCCTATTTTTTGGAAGGGATACACAAATTGGAGAAACGTTGGAATAAGTGTATTGTGCTAAAAGGAGATTATGTTGAAAAATATTTTTTTTTGCAAAAAAAAAACTGTGTTTAATTCAAAAAGTCACGGACCCAACTTCGTATCTTCTATATCGGCCAATAAAAAGTCCATAATCATGGCTCTGTAGCGCCGCCCTTGACAGAAATAGCGTTTCGTACAGCATTTTCGAAATAAAAAAATTTACCAATTATGCCACCACTTCAAAATCCATACCAAAGTGTCACTCTCTGTAAATGCATTGGCTTCCCGACAATGACGTGCTGGTTTTTCGATCCGCAGATGCGGCAATTTCGTTATATATGATTTTTGACCAAACTCGATGTCCGATTGGAGCTTCTATAAGGCCCAAACTGAGAATCCGTTACGAACTGAATGGTCGCTTGCCTTTAATTGCTGAGTCAATTGGACCTAGTAAGCGATTCCACGATCTTTGTGCAAAATTCTTATTTTGCTGGTGCGTGAAATACTGAGTTGTTGAGATCGTTGGCGAGTCGGATGGATGTTCTTGGATTCAGTTACACACTTTCGGCCACAGCAGCCACATTCTCACGAACTTTTTTCATTTTAGCCAAAACTTCTTTTCAACAAATGCAGAGTTTGGGTAACTCTGCACTCATTTGGAAAATAAGTTTTGCAATATTTCCCAATGTTGTTCAAGTGTAAAATGACTAATTTTGATCCGCCAAGGTATGATACTGACTGATGGACAATATTTTGAACAGTAAAAAATTTATCAGTGGCAAAATAACACATGTTTTCAAAAGATAACTGAATTTGAACTACCCTGTATACGTTCTCATATGTGTAAAAAAACAAAAATATCAGTCATACGTAGCAAACCTTACTTTCGTTCTTAACTGTCCGAATTAATTTGCTACTTGCATTATTTGTATGAGCCAAGTTAAGCTTACTACTCTGCACATGGTGAACCTTTTGTAATTGTTAACCTTTTTTGTTTTCAATGGATTTACAAAACTAAAAAGGGGGATTTACCAAAAAGGCGTTTTATAATGTGCGAATGTTGTGGCTGTAAGCTTGCTGCAAGAACAAGCATACACACACACCAAGCAACTAAACCAAATGGCGACTAATTAAGATGCGTATCAAGTTAAATACATTTCATGTTAGGATTATTATATGTACCACAACATAAATGATATAAACTTGAGCAAAAAATAAATGAGGAGGTTTGGGTAATTTATAGAAGCAAAATATAAATATGATTATATATTAGAAGACTAAAGAAATTACATGAAATTTTTCAATTTTTGTTAAATATTAAGGTTTATAAACAATGGGGTTTATTTTTATTTTATAAAAATATCCTTTTAACACACAAACACAAACCCTGTGAAAATAATATATTAATAATTCATCTTTCCATTTCCCTTTTCTAATCTGCTTAAAGAGCTAACTATATTATACTTTTGCTAGCTTAAGCAAATGTGCGAATACATGTAATCAAATGTGTATGACTATATTGTACTTAACAAACTTTTCGTTAAGTTTCGTCAAGTGTCATTTGCTTAAGCAAACAGCGAAACTGACCGCACTTTACTTAAGGAATCATGTGTTTAAAAAAAAACTGTTTATGAAAAAAAAACAAATTTCAATGTACGCGGAAAATATTTTTATAGAAAATTTTCATTGAAAATGTTAAAAAACAAAGTTGCATGTATAACAAAAGGGGTGGGTTTTGTATTTGTTTTTCGATTGAGATGCAAGCACTGTTGCATTTTTTAGTACTTTTTTATTTATGTTTTCATTTGTTTCTTTTAATTATTTAAAATTAATATAGATTTACTTGTTAATTGTAAAATATTTATAAATTGAACACAAATAATATTTTTCGAAAAGATACATATATTTTGGAAATATAAGAAGGAAACAGTTTTTGCAAAAGTACAAATATTTGCAACTAAGTGTAGTAAGTATTTAAGTTTAAAAAGTACATTGTAGCCACCCAAAAGTCTTCAATAAGTTGATTAAGCATATGACAGACTTTTCGTTAATTTTTGACAGTAGCTTAAGTTAGCAAAAGTATAATATAGTTAGCCCTTAAGATTTAAATAACTTTAGTATAATAAAATCATATTTTTGGCCGCAAAATATAGCAAAATGTATGATTAAAAAAAAAATAAAATACAAATAAATTAGATACATTTATATCACTAATATTATTTTCTGTGTATAATTTTGCGGAAAACTTAAATCATAATTTTAAGCTTTTTATTACATGAAATTAGAAAAATCAAACAACTTGTCATATTAACATTGGTTTGACCCACTGACAATTTTTAAAAAATTTAGTTAGAAAGTGATCATATAGGTAAACTACACTCTTCCGAAACCAGTTTTTCGTTATTTTGTTTCATATCTGAAATATCCATCATTGACTTTGCTCTATATCCCCCATTTTTATTGTTTTGCTACATTTGGCATATGCAGCAAATTTAGCATACACAAATATACGTCATTATTATTTTGTTACATTGCCATTAAAAAGAAGGTAAATCAAAAAAATAAAACAAAAGACAGCAATAGTTTTAGGCGCACTTAAATATATGTACATATATGCAGCAAAAACAGTGAAATTCAAAAACAAAAGTTGATATGCAGCACAAAACACTTTTTATAAAAATTTAAAAAATTGACTAATCGAAAGCGTAATACAAAAGGATGTTTTTCCTTTAATTATGTGCTATACTAGTATAATTTCGATTTACCCCATGCAAGTGCAAGTGCCACACTAACACTTGTGCTACTTGCAACTCAGCTTGCAATGATTTTTTGCGAGCTTTAATTTTCTGACATAAGAGTGGCACATTAGGATGAAAGGAAATGAGAACGTGCTACTTGAGGTCAATGGACCTTAGACCAAAAATATTGTTATTCCCGAAACAAACAAAAATCGATATATCACACTTTAAGATCGGACTGTAAATACAGGGTGTCCGCCGAAAAGGTATACTATTTTGTTTATAATTTTTGATTATATGAAAGAGAATGGATCTTATATTGATAAATGTTTTATTTAATGTCGGCAATTATGTATGGAATACAATATCAGATAAATGTCCGCCTCTGTTAGCCTCACAAATGCGAGCCTTTTTGAGCACATTTTTCATTACATTCTCACACAATTCACGCGGTATTTATTTATTTTATTAAGCATATAATTACAAATTATATCCTAATACCCTAACCGAGCACTAGCAACAAAGGCTATCGGCTCGTTGTAGCGAAAACAGACCAGAGCCTCTGGTGGGAATCGAACCGACGACCCTCGCACTGATAAGCTAGCACGCTACCAACTAGCCTACCAGGGCGCTCATCAATTTTATCACGAATATTTTGTTTAAGTTACTCAAGCGTTTCTGGTTTGCTTGCATAAACCTTGCTTTTCAGATATCCCCACAAAAACAAGTCCGGAGCAGGCAAATCAACATCACCATTTCTTGAAATAACTTGTTGTGGAAAAAGGCCTCGCAGTAATTCCATTGTATCACGACATCGATCCTCATTCACAGTTACCGTTACGCCGTTTTCATTTTCAAAGAAGTAAGGTCCAATGATTCCTCCTGACCAAATTGCACACCAGTCTGTCACTTTTAATGGATGCAAAGGTGACTGGCCTATCACCTACAGACGCTCTTTCTTCGAAATCATTCACTAAACGATAAATAGTCCGTTCTGTGGGCACGTTGTTTCTCCCAAAAATTTCACGTTACTTTCTCATCGTCACAGTAATCGATGATTGATTTTGATCAAATGTTTTAACGATTAAAACACGTTGGCTTATCGAATATTTTTCCATAATAAATTTGCCACGTGTCTACTTCACGACAGAGAACTGCATTTGCTGATTGCAAAACGTTCATACGCAATCAATACAAGAATAAAATGTGTTTGCGTTCAAACGCTGAATATACTCCAACACACATATTTGTTGATGATTTTAAATTAATCAAACGACGTGCAAATTGTTTTGTCACTGGTTTATAATCATCGGTCGTTGTTAAACCATTGTTTTATTCTGTTCATTCGAGCCAACAATAATTATTTTGATGTAGAATAAATCACAAAAAACAACAAACAACGTGTATGAGTGTAATCATAATTAAAACAAAATAGTTTCTTATCTATAAAAAGGGGGTGGTCTTGTAAAAAAACGTTATATGTATATTAGGGTGGGTCTAAAATATGTTTTTTTATAATTTTCATTAGGAATACCAAAAATATTGTTCTTTGTGAAAATTTTTTTTTTTTTTAATTTAGGTCGACATCTCAGGCTCGCCCAATCCGTTTAAAGTTAAATATTGCCTAATTTTCCAATCAAAACAAATAAGAATATTTTTATTACTAATAAAAATTTTAAAAAAGCGGATTTTAGACCCACCCTATTATACATATAATGTTTTTCTACAAAACCACCCCCTTATAAAATATGTTTCTATTTTGTTTTAATTATGAATAAACTCATACGCGTTGTTTGTTGTTTCTGATATATTCAACGCTGACTTTTTGTTAAGTGATTACATTTGCATAAAACATAAACGACAGATCATTCACACTGATTCCAATTACGCGTTCAGTAACATGATGCTGATTTTATTCTACAGTAAATTTTGTTGAATTATTAAAACTGAACAAGAACTTTTGTGTATGATTAAATCAAGAAAAAAGTTGATTTTGCAGTTCTCTGCTTCACGACTGCCAAATATGAACTGTCAAGACTAATGTTTGCCAAAATGGCAGCAAAACAAAATAGTATTCCTTCCCGCGGACACTCTGTATTAAATATATAACGAAAAACTTAAAAAGGCGACCCCTAAGTTCCACAAAAAAAATAAAAAAAAAATTTTAATGGCCTTGCACAATACTTTATATTCGAAGGTGTACGACAGGGATGGAAAAGTTGATACAATTGTACTTTTTCAATACTATTTGATTTAAGAAATAAATTCCCAAATAAAAATTTAATATTCACTTATTTCAACATTTCCTTTTTTATATTCAATGTTTATGTAGTTTGGCAACTCCTTGATTTTTTTCTTTTCATATTTTCTCATTCGTTTTTACTTATTAAATACAATAAACGCTATATTGTGTTGTTAGGCAAAATTGCATTTTTATACAAAAGATTTTATGGTAGTTGTAATCAGTAGTTGTATCATTGCGGTTAATATTTCTGTGGTGAAAAGGAAAAATTGCTTAAGTTTTTTTTTTACTTTAGCTCCTTAAATTGAATAATTTCTTAATTGGAATGTAGAACATTTTATTCCTTAAATAGCAATGATTCGATGGATGACTTTCACTTATACTAGAATCACCATTAATTTTTCAAAATTAGGTTTAAACTTGGAAAGTGCTCTCCTGCACTTGGAAGTTTCTTTTTTTTATTATAAATAAATATATATTTTTTTGTAATATTTTTTTAAACAAATTTTAAAAAATTTAGTATTTTGAGGGTCAAAAAAGTACTCTTGAATATTTTTTTTGATATCGAAAAAAAAATACAATTTTCCATCCCTGGTGTACGGTGCACTTTTTTTTGGGGTACGCTCTAACTTATAAGCTACTTGCAAGTAATTACTTTCATGTGACAACGGGGGTTATTAGGTCCAGTATTTTTATTAGTTGTACAGGTTGGTTGAAAATTTCCTGCGCTCGAAATGAAAGAATACTGTTTTTGTTACGAAATATATTTTTTTATTCAATATAATCTCCTAGAAGCTCAATACACTTGTTCCAATGATCTTCCAATAATTTTATCCCATCCTTATAATGGTTTTCCGGAAGCTCTGCAAAATAACCGTCTACGTCTGCTATGGCCTCTTCATTCGACGAAAAATGCTTTCCACGAAGGAATTGTTTGAGATTTCTGAAGAGATAGTAGTCACTGGGAGCCAAATCTGGTGAATACGGTGGATGTTCAAGCAATTCGTACTTTAATTCTTTGAATTTAGCCATCGTCAAAACACTTTTGTGAGCAGGTGCATTGTCTTGATGAAAAATGATTTTGTTTCTTCTTGAAACCAGGTCTTTTCTCAAGAATTTTTTCATCCAGCTGATCCAAAAGACTGCAATAACATTCAGAGTTGATTGTTTTACCTTTCTGAAGATAATCAATCAACGAAATTCCTTTTGCATCCCAAAAAACTGATGCCATAACCTTCTTTGCTGATCGTTGTGACTTCACCTGCTTTGGAGCTGAACAACCAGCTTCAGTCCACTGTAAACGTTCTTGTTTCAATTTAGGATCATGGTGGTAGATCCAAGTCTCATCCATAGTTATAAAACGTTGCAAGAAGTAGGTTTTATTCCGTTTAAAACGCTCCAAATTACGCTGAGAAATTTGTTTTCGATCCAGTTTTTGTTGAATTGTTAATGTGTGCGGCACAAACTTGCCAAACAGTTTTTTCATACGTAATTCTTCATGTAAAATATGGAATACTCTTTCGTCTGAGATGCCTATGGCATTAGCAATTTCACGCTTAGACAAACTTGGATCTTCACTAACCATATTATGTACCTGCTCAATGATTTCTGCTGTGGTTGCAGTTTTTGGTCGTCCTTCGCGTGGATCGTCTTTAAGGCTGGTACGACCACGTTTAAATTCACCAGCCCAAAATTCAACGGTGCGTTTTGAAGGTGAGGACTCCGTATACACTTCTAACAATTGTTCATAAATTTCCTTTGCTTTTAAACCCTTCAAAACAAAGAATCTAATGACTGCAAGATATTCAATTTTTTCCATATTAAAAAAAATCAATGACACGCCAACTTCAAATGGCTTGTAAACAAAGAAAGAATTGACAGAATGACTTGCAACTCTGTATGTGTTCTCAGGACAGTTATACCAACTTGAGAAAAAATAAGTTTGGAGCTAGCAGTGCCATCTCTAGGTGAGCGCAGGAACTTTTCAACCAACCTGTATAAAAATTAGTAACAATAAAATAAAAATTTTGATCGCTGATGAAAACAGTCTCTTTTTTAATATTTTTAAGGATATGGTGTAGTCATAATAACATAAATATTTATATATATATTTAAACAAGATTTAATTTACCAAAATCCCTTTACACTTATCTGGTCAGTAGAAATGGACAAGACATCTTACTAATATAGTTTATTACAAATTGTATGGGAACTATAACATCACAATAATACATCATTTTTTTATTAACAATAACTAATTAGTCATTGTTAAAAGTTGAAAATCACTGCAGCTTAACAAATTTTAACTCCGCACCTTTTATAGAGTGTTATATACCTTACGTTAGTATGAACAATACATTTGTGACCATTGAAATAATAATTTTGTTGCAGCCTACTTCAAAGGGTTCTATCTTGATATACAATTTAGACGGTGACTTTGTTGTTGCGAACGGGGTAGAGAAGCAAGCGAGGTAAAAAAAGCACGATTTTAGTTTTTCTTACATTTTTTTGTTATTTTTCTTTCGCACTCATATGTATTCCTATTTTGTTGTTTCATTCACATTCAGTCACCGTATAAATAGACATAACCTTGGACGCAACTTTGAAAAAGGAATTAAGAAAATTGCATGCAATCAATTGCATCGTATAAATTGGCTCTACACTCACCAAAAAAAGTATGAAATGACAGCTGAAAATTTTGCTGTTATTACGGGAAATTTTGCTCAGGCTCAGTATTTTTTGCTAATCTTAGCAACACATGTCTGCTGACATGTAGTACAATGAAATTTGTAGAAGAAAATTAGTAGCCGCTACTAAATTTTAGTCAACTTTTTGTAAAGTGGAATTTAAAATCAGTTTGCTAAAATCAACAAAAAAAATTACTAAATATTATTAGTATTAGTACAAAATTTTAAAATTATTTTATTTATTTTTTTCAAAAAATATTTTATACAAAATTAAAAAAAAAAATCAAGATCTTAAAAATCTTCAAAATTGTTAAAACAAACGAATTTATCATTTTGATTTAATTTTTTTAATTGTTTTTAGGGCTGATTTTTATAACAAAAAAAGTCTTTAGTGCTATTTTAAGTGGATGTCCTATTTTTAAGTTTGTTTTAATTATTAGAAATAAAATTTCCTTCAGTTTCCACTTTTTTAAAAGTAGTACATATTTTTGCTAATTTTAGCAAATTGATTTTCAAAAATTTGTAAAATGATTTCTGAAATTAGCAACAAAAATTTGTAAATATTCTATAATTTGTTAAATGTAAATAGCAAAAAAAATTGCTAAATTATATTTTTTTTACTAAAAATCAGTTAAAAAATAGTAAAGTGGGATTGAAAACCGTTAACAAATTTTTCCACTAACTTTTTTTTCTGAGTGTAACAACCCTTATAATCACTTTTACCGATTCAGCTTTTTGAAGTTTTTGCAAAAGTACAAAAAGTAATAATTAAGTACTACTGAATTTGTGCCGTTAATGCTTTCCACAATTTTTATTGGGTGAGTTTAAATTAGGAAAAACCATAAACAGCTTAAAAAATTATTTTAGATGGTGTTTCCTAATCACGTTTCGTTTTAGACTTTTGTAACGTGTAAAAATATTTATTTAATAAATTGCGTGAATTTAATAAAAATGCCATGATTTTTTTGCTACAAGATATTTTTTCGCTGTTGTAACCAAAATATTGGCCTTTGTCAAAAACTTTAATTAATTGCTGCTGCTGTCGCTTTCGATGTGTTTGCCGTCCTTCGTCAAATTGCATTGTTGTGTTTTCTATTGTACTAAAAAATACAACTTTACTAAATAGCCCTCCCACCACAGAACAGATAGAAACGTAACTCCCTTATGTTTTATAGTCGTATGATATGGCTACATTACACGTATTCTTTTTTTCTGTTTTTAGTTAGAATGAAATGATGCAAAAGTATATCGTGCTGATGCTGTTTTCCTATAGCACTTTCGCGCTATTTCAATCGTAAGTTATATCAAACAATAACAATACTTGTGTTGTGGACATATTGCAAAATATAAAAAATATAGTGGACTAACGTTTCTATTTGTTCTGTGGCCTTCTCAAAACAAAATGCATAAATTCTTTTGTATCACTAGTACTCAATAGATGGCACCCCAATAAAATGAAAACAACACTTCGAGATTTGAAGAATTAATATTTTTTTTTAAATAATTCCCCATAAATCCAATTCAATGTTTTGTCTTATAAATAACAAAAAAAATATTGAAGAAAGCATAGAAAGTTGCTTAGGTTTCGCGCGAAAAAAAAAACTATTTTACTTCACATAAAAAAAAAATGTTTTTTAACGATAATGAATTTCACGTCAAAATTAAGTACAACTAGTTTTCACGCAAATTTAATAAACAAGACTGTTATTTTTCAAGTGAAAAGTAAATTTTTGAGTTTATTGTCTTTATTATTAAATAAAAATATTTATTTTTTAATTTTAATTACGTTTTGAGGTCATGAAAGTTCGAAAGCATTTTTTTCACGGCGAAGCATTTTACATAATACTTTTGCAAAAGCACCGAAATACAGACTTTATAAACTCTATTACAAATTACAAGAATCAATTTTTAACACACATATTTAATATTTTTACACATTTCACAATATATGGTTGTGTTATTGGCTAAACTCATACAATTCAAAGTACGTACATTAATTTTATTAACAAAAAACACAGATTGTGATAGTTTGTCACCAGGTGGCGAAGTAAAACAAAACAAATAATTTGGTAGTGTTCGTAGTAAAAACATGTTGCGTTTCACATTACGTTTATTGTATATATTTGGTTTGCATTTAATTAGAATTATTTTTTTTTTTAATTTATTAAAATTTTTTTCTCTAATCAAATATAAAAAATCCACTGAAAAAGATAATTCAATTTTGGTCGGTTTTTCCTTATTTTTTCATTTATTAAATTCGCATAAAACTTAATAATTTATATCCTTTAAGTCCATAATTTGATATTTAATAAAATTGAGATATGATTCGGTTCAATTTATGTTGATTCAAAGTAACCATTTCTTAAAATAAAAGACAAAAATTAAATCCGATTTATGTGGAATTATTTTTAAAGAAATTATTAGTTCTGGAAAACACTGGGTATCATTTTGCATTTGTTGGATGCCACCTATTGAGAAATAGTGACACTAACTTGTTGTGAGGGACACAGAACAGAAGTCCCCCATACTTTATATATTTTTCATTATGGCTACATCACAAGTATTGTTATTGTATGACATAAGTTGGAAAGAAATTGAGCAAGAGTGCTATCAGGTTGAGATTTTCTAATGTATTAGTGATAGCAAACTGTTAAACTTTTGACTTATACAAACTACATGAGAAAACAGTGAAAACAATTTAAGACTTTCGCTCCATTTTATACTTAAGGCTTCTGTCATTTCCATATAAATTTGACATAAGCCAATGTGTAGCCATAACGCTTAACATTACTTATTTAAAATTTATATGTGAATAACAAAAGCCAACTTTAATAGATTGCCGCATAAACACAGCTAATATCTAAAAATATAAAATACGGGTTACGTTTCTATCTGTTCTTTGGTGACAGAGCTCTTTAAAAGAGTTGTATATTTTAGTACTATTGAGAACACAACACTAAATAATCCCGCCATTATTTTGCATCAGTTGGCATCACTAGTAAAAAAAATAAGTACTAATTTTCTAATCGGAAAAATGGCTGTTTTGTTAAGAAATTGTAAGAAAAATTGCAAAAAAAAAGTGTTTTAATCTATTTAAATTAAAATTATATGTAATTAATTTATATAAAAAACGTAATTGTTGACATTAAGTGGTGAAGAGACTAACAGATAATGAAAATAGGTTGAAATAAAAGCAGAAAACTTCTATATAAAGAAAATACAAAAAAAGAAAAGTGTGTGTGTGAGTTTTTCAAAAAAATAATGTAAAATTAAAAATAAAGCTCTTATTTGTTAAAGAAATTTAATTTAAAAGTCTTTGAAATTAAAGCTAATGTTCAATATTGGAAGAAAAAGTTGGTGCAATAGTAAAAAGTGTGTTGTTGAATTTTTTTAGTGCTCCTCTGTAGGTGTCCATATAGGAACTTATGCATGGTCAACATAATCTCAAAATGTAAGTTGTATCTACTGTTGTTTCATACATTTTGAATTCTTTTTACAATTTATATTGACAAAAGGTAGGGGAGTTCTTAACAATGTAATTTTGTATGAACAATTGAAAAAAAAATGTTTCTTTAGGAGAAAATTGTAAATGTTAGGAAAACTTTTTAGACTTATATTTTGTTTCATATCGATACTTGAGATGACATGAACATACAATGGTCACGTCGCTTTATGTAAACTTCCGTTAAGGCAACTCCTCGGTTATCACAGCAATGTAAAGCTGAGAAGGGATATAAATTTCCAAATAGTTGGGATAATTGATGATTTTTTTTGAATATAATATTTAAATTTCTGTTTCTTTACTGATTTTCATAAGCTGAAGGTATAAATATGGTGTAATTTCTAAAACAGTTCTTTATTTTGGTGGTGAATCAGACATTTCCACATAAAATTATCATATTTGTATTCTGAAACCACTTATCAACTTGCCCATAAAGTTTATTTTCATATGTATATTCAAAAATATGTTAATTCGTTAATTATATCCTTATCATCTTCTGAAGAAATTAACAAAATTTGGAATCACTTATCAATTTTCCATAAAAAAAAGGTTTTTTTTAACCAAAGAGTCCAAGCTGAGGCCAATGATATTGGTGCTTTTTTCTGAAACTCGCGCTTTTTTGGTGCTTTAAAGTATTAAATAAGACCAGATGTACTTATCCAAATAGTAAGGCTCAATGCGGCTCCAGGGATTGAGCCATTGGGGACCAATTGAAGATATTTAGTCGTTCATGTCTTGTACAAAAACTTCCATATAATAGATAGTCAAAATTCAATTTTCATATGACATGACTTGTTTGCTTTGTTTAGATTTTATAAACTTATTTAAGTGAAATTTTCGAACATCAGTTTAAAAATTTAAAAAAATTCCAAGAGAAATACAGATAATCCATTTTATGTTCAGAAAATTCCAAATAGAATTGAATTTTTATTTCAATTTAAAAAAAATTTATTTGGAACTGGCATTTTTTATTTGATATTGTGAAATTTTTAAATAAAATTGACATTTTTTATTTGAAAATGAGAACTCCCAACAAACATTACGTACAGTTTACTACCGGTTTCGGTCCGTCATAAACGGAATCCAACTCCGTTTACGTACCGTTTTCTTTATCCGTAAACGGACCAGAAAACGGATTTTAAGGAACATCGAAACTGATTCGAATCCGTTTAAAATCCGTCAATGACGGACCGTATACGGACCGGATATATCGGATGAAAAACGGAGTTGTCCGTTAATAGTCCGTCAGTGACGGATCGCTTACGGATCCGTATTCATTCCGTTTTTTCAATAAAAAACGGATTTGTGTAAATGCATATTATTTTAATTATTAGTAGCAAATTTTTATTTTTTTTATTTAATTTATTAACAAATATATTTAAATTAAAATAACAAAACTAAATAAACTAAATCCAACAAATACCATATTTATCTCCAGCACAATTACCATCCATCAAGCACTGCTATTGTGGCCCATTAAAAATCATGAAATAAATCAAACAAATATTTAATTTTGGTTTAAATTGTGGTACTTACGATATGATGAAGCAAACAATGCAAATTTGCAAATTTTTTCACAAAATTATTTTAAGCTGTCGGGCAATATTTTTATTTGCAAATCAACACAATTTTGCACACATTATTGTAAAACTTGTTTTCAATTTTATCAATATTTACCTGAGGGATATTTAAGTATTAGTTTTTTATTACTAAGCAAATCCAAAAGCAACGGAAGAAAAATGATGAAAAACAGTGGTCCGTATTTGACGGTACAGAAACGGATACACCAAATCGGAGTAAAAACGTATTGATTTCGAAAATTCAATTATACGGTCCGTTAATGTTCCGTTTACGTACAAGCTTTGACGGATACGTATTTTCGGACCGTAAACGTACAGTAGAAGCCGGATTTATGAATCCGTACGTATCGGAGAGTCCGTAAAAATGTTTCTTGGGCTTACAAAATTATTAGGATTACAATATTTAAAATTTAGATTGGCACTTTCAAAGGCACGAGGAAGGCTGATGAAAGTCATAGCGGACCAGAAAATGCATTCTATTCAGCTTGTGTCTAATAACTTTTTCTGTATATTCTCCATGATTACTAAATAAAAATAAGAATTTATATTTAGAATAAAAAACTACTGAGAAAATAACTGAATTTACCTAATAACCATAACCCAATTTTTATAAGTCGTTATCCCATGAAGAAATTGCTGTTGAAGCACAAGATTTGGATTATAATCCTGATATTTCGGTGGTACTTTATATTGTACCAAGGTGTTATATTCTCCATTGGGGTAAGTCCAACACCGGCTAATCTAGCGAAGTCTTTTCTATGGACAAATAAATTGCTTGTCAATAAATCCAGGGATTTTTGTGTAAATTATATAATTTTTTCTATTGTTCAACCAGAAACTTTAGGAAGTTGACTAAATTTTTTGGTAAAAAATGTAAAGCTTTGAATAATTAATAAAAAATTTTCAATAAATCTTTTTTATCCATATTATTAAAAAACATCTTTTTGTGGTATGTCTTCACTTCTTTTTCTTTCTGCTTTTTAAATGTTTTGAAAAAAAAAATTTCAGTTTCAGATAAAAAATTTTAAATTTCGTACGATAAACTCCAATTTCTAATGGAAATTCTGATTTTTAAAAAGAATTTCTAAACTTTAAATAGAAATTGCCAATTATAGCTAAAAATTTTAAATGTTAATCATAAAATTCAATTATATTTTACACAATTTCAGTTTTACTTTTCTTAATTGAAAATATTCCGAATTTTAAACTAAAAATCAGAATTTCAATCACAATCACATTTAAATATTTTCCAATATCAAAAAAACATTCATAACTATTATTAATTTTAATTGAACTTTTCTTAATTTAAAAGGCAATCAATTTAAAATCGAAACTTAAGTTGAATTAAATCTGTATTGAATTTTTACAGGGACTGAAACCCTGAACAAAATGGGGTTAGATTCGTGTTTGGGTTAATCGAAATAAAAAGTTCAGGTTCGTGTTCGGTTCACGGTTTGGGTGCAATATTTAAAAAAGTTTTATTGTTTTATTAATAGGAAATTTATTTATTTTTTACAGAAGTTTTCGTAGCGGACCAGAAAATGCATTCCATTCAGCTGGAGTCTAATAATTTTTTTTGTGTATTCTCTTCATTTACATAAGATTCCTCATTTGTTCCAAATTTTTCATTTGGATAAAATTTTTCTATGGTCTCGAAACAGACTACAAATACAATTTCATACATTTTCGTTTAATTTTATAATTTTTTCCTTTAAATTTGTTCTTTGTGGTGACAAAATGAATTTCAAGGCTGAAAAGGCCCTCATTTGAAGAATTTGATTTAGAAAATCGTTTCTCCTTTTGTAGAACTTGTTATTCAGAAGAACAAGATATTGATTCGTTCATAAAATTCTCTTCTCTTTCCATTTGCAAATTTTAATTGAATAAATTTTAATTGTTTACAAAATATGTTTTTTTTTAGCATTTTCAACATCTTAGGGGTTAATTTTTTTATCAGGTGCAAAAATGTCTACGAATTCTTCACAAATTTTTCAAATGTTGTCATTTATAGTTTATGCAGCATCCAGTTATTCCGAAAAAAAACTTCCGAATTCCAATAAGGCTTGAACCATGTTATAACTGGAACAGTCTAGTACGGTTTTTTTCAAGTTTAGTTTTTATCTAAAGAAAAAACATTTGGAGTTCGCAATTTTTTGCATTTAAATCTGCATTGTTTAAGTATTTGCTTAAAAGAAGGACTAGATATAGTGTCAAGCACTGCAAACTGGAATGCAAAAAATGTAATGTTTTTTTTTGATTTTTCTATCAAACATTTCTCACGCCATGTACAGCAATAATATTTTTTTATATTTTTGAACCCGAACCTGGTAAATTTTTGGCATCAGCGGGTTCGTGTTCAAAGTTTTTATAAACAGCGAACCTAAACCCTTCAGGTCATTTTTCTAATTGAAAATAGAAAATATCAAATTTATTTAAAATTTTCCCAATTTTAAATGGAAAATCTAAATTTCATGTGGAATTGTCTCAATAAAAAAATCGAAAATTGCAATTACAATATATTGTAAAATTGAGCGCCGCGGTAGGCTAGTTGGTAGCGTGCTAGCTTATCAGTGCGGGGGTCGTGGGTTCGATTCCCACCAGAGGCTCTGGTCTGTTTTCGCTACAACGAGCCGATGGCCTTTGTTGATAGTGCTCGGTTAGGGTGTTAGGATATAATTTGTAATTATATGATTAATATAAATAAAAAAAAAAAATAAAATAAATATTGTAAAATTGCAATTTCAATTGAAATTTTTTTAATTTATTTTTAGAACTTAAGAAAAAAAATATTTTATTACATATTTTATTGAGTTAAGCTATTTGGAAAATGTCCTATAAAACATGAACGATTACCAATGTCAAAAAAATTCCAAATATGTCATTATCTCGTTTAACTCCCGAAGAAGCAAGGAATGGAGCCAGCGTTTTTTTTTTATGTGGAGATGTGAACTTTTTTTTCATTTTGGTAAATTTTTTGGCAATCAAATATATAAATTGTTTTTTTCTGTGTTTTTAAATTTTATTGAACAGTAAAGATTTTTATATGTGACCTTCTTCGAGAAAAGGGACCTAGTGTATCAAAAAACGGGTCTGGACTTAAGAGTGGATTCTGGTACCTAAAAGGGTGTAGAATAAGATGAAATGAGTTAAGATTTCTGATAAAAATTTATTCACTCCAAAAAAAGGAAAAAACGAACTTGTGAAAATCGATAAAAACAGTTAGCTGAGAACTAACAGAGCAGCAACAATAGCAAAGATATTGTCACACTAAAAGCGAAAAAAATACGTCACCACATAGGCATGACGTCACCAATGTCGGCATACAATCATAACTAACCATACCAAATCGCATCTCCCAGCTGAAGGTGTGTTCACAGTGATAATGCGTTATAAAACTTTAAATGCGTTTTTTTCAAAACTTCATTTTCACACACTAGGTCCCTTTTCTCGGAGAAAGTCACATATACGCGTTGTACAAAATATAAATATAATCAGCTGTGGATTACCAAAATAAGCAAGAAAGTTTTAATTGGCTACATTCTATCGGTGAAAAAAGGACTCTGAATTGAACAATTTTAAGTAAAATTAAGTAAAATTAAGTGTTCCTATCAGGTATAAATTTTAATAAAAGGTCAAAATTAAAACGTGATAATTGCTTTCTTCGAATGTTTTCTTTAATTTGTTAATTATTTTATTTTGTAAATTATTCAGTTCAATTTCTTCGACCTTTTTAATACAAATTCCAGGTAATAAGTATTCAAGCTTAAGGTCTATTTTATACAAAATTATTTATTTGTTATCCAATATTTTGCTATCTCAATGGATAAAAAAAAATCAAAAAAACAAAAAATCCCTGAAGAAGCTATCCATTGAGATAGCGAAATATTGGATAACAAATAAATAATTTTGTATAAAATAGACCTTAAGCTTGAATACTTATTACCTGGTATTTTCTTTTGTTTTAATAAATCTAAGAAAAATAATATGTACTACTCAAAATTAATAAAAAATAGGATAAATTTAGGCAAATATTCAAGTCCGTTTATAATTTAGAAAAAACGGTACGGATACGAACCGGATAAAGCGTTCTTAAAACGGAGTCAATTCGTATTGTACACGGCACAACGGTCCGTAAATCGTCCTTTAATAACGGACTTAACTCCGTCTTTTACACCACACAACTCTACGCAAACCTTCCGTCTTTGCCGGACTTTCCTGTTCCTTAAAATCCGTTTTCTGGATCCAAAAAACAGTACGTAACCCGAGTTGGATTCTGTTTATGACGTACTGAACGGTATGTAAACGGAACGTTTTTTTTGGGTTGTTTTTTAGGTTTTTATTGAAAAAGACTGCAGTCAAAGCAAATAGTGCATTCGAAAATTTATCATCTGAAAGCGTCAATGAAAGGAGGAAATTTAATTTTTCATAAATTTTTGCTATAAAAAAATATTTCCAATATAAATTTAAATAATTAATATTTTAATATACAGTCTAAGCCCGGTATAACGAATTCTTGGAATAACGAAAACACGATATAACGTACGCATGACAAAAAACTTTAAATTTCTGTTATTTTTTTCTCATTTTGTAACTTTTTTTTAAAAATTTTGGTTACAAAAAATGTTTGTTCGTGGCAACACTGGATGGAGTATCGGATTAAATACAAAAGCAAAGAAATTTAATGACTTATTTTTCTTTTTAACTGCTTATTTAACTAATTTTTTGTAGTTTTTTTCTATAGGGTTTCCATAAGACGTACCTTTGTTGCCTTTTTAACAGATATTTTCTGTAGATCTGTAGATTACCAAATAAAATCTTTTGATTTTTTTTCATAATAATAGTGCGATTTTTTTTCTTTATTTGATTTTAAATTAATTTATATTTCTTTTTTTTTAATCAATGTTTTTAAAGTTAAATAATTATTTGTTTTTGAATACTACATTTTTAACTACATAATTTATTTGTTAATAATTTTTAAATAATTATATTTTTTTTTAAATCTAAACATTAAAATACTAATAGTGCTACTTATAAATGTGCTTATATGAACTTTTTTTAAACAAACTTATTATTAGAAAAAAAAATTAATTCATAAAAAATATACAATAATTTTACAAAAAAAATATTTAAAAAAAATTATTCAATAATTAAATATGTGCAATAAAACAAAATAATTAAATTATTTTGTGCTTAAATTTATAAATTTATATTCTTTGAACTTATATGCTGATAATTTATTTTCAAATAAATAAAATTTTTTAAGAAAAATTATTTATAAAAAAAATTAGTAAAAAAAAAAATACATAAATTTTGTACAGAAAAATTTGTTAAAATTTTTATTCAACATTTGTTTTTAGTAAAATTTGTTTAGTCTTCTGTTTTTTTGTAATTTTTTTAACAAAAAGTTGGTGCGTTTTTTTATATTTTTTTTTTGTTTAATTAATAAAAATGGTATATATTGTATTTAATTTACATAAAAATCTTTATTAGAGCTAAAGATTTTCATAAGAAACCCATATCTAAGGCTGTATATAAAGCCCTTATATCACTGTGAGAAGATATACGCCAAAATGGAAAATTCATAGCCTTGGCTGCTGATTCTTCTTCTGCTCCATCTCCCACTACCACATAAGTACTTTTACGACCAAATCTGGTAACAATACGTTCGTAACATGTTTCTTGTCCTGCAGAGAGAGAGTAAATATTTTAGCAATTAGGAAATTTTTTAATTGTCTTGCTTCAAGGTTAAATTACCTATTTTATGGGCTGAGTAAATATTTTCTATATTGAATATGCCTCCTAAACCAAAAAGTAATACTTTTGCTAGGGCCGGTGCCAGTTGGGTAGACGTCACCAAAACATTTACACAATTTTCACGTTGAGCAATCATATTCAGACATTTGGTAGCCAAAGAAGCCCAATTATCGGTAGCCATTTCAATGTCTTGTCTTATTTGTAGCCAAGCATCACGTTTAGCTGGACCCAAAAGACCACCAACACTAAAAATGATAGAAAAAGAAGAACATTTATTTATAATATCAAAATGTTTAATAGTTTACGAAATTTTTATAAATATTGCTTAAATTCACATTCCAATTTCTTTTACAAGAAGTTATAGAAAAGTACTAACACTCTGATTGAACAGAAATTTGGTGATAAAACCGAAACTTATTTTTTTCTTATCGGCCCAATCTCAAATTTAGGAAGCTAAGTGGAGTTATATTATCATATTTTTATAATAAATAATAAAGAAATAAAAAGTTTTGATACCCATATTGTCCATGTTTTGAAAACAGAGTTGCCACCTATGGAAAATATTTGAGAAATAAGTAAAGGAAAGGATTCGGGAAAGTCGAATAAACATCGGAATAATGCGAACATGAAAGCCGCTAAAATTTGGGTATATGATAGATAAGCGAAAACTAATGCAAATATTTTCAACAGCCCCATTTCTTATTAAGGTGTAATAACGGCCGAGTAAATATATAATTTTTTTATTTATAAACACTGGAAAGGCAGATTATTGAGACAACTGAATAGTTTAATTGCAGCATTCCTGATGCAATTGAACAAGAGGTGGGCACGTGACACGAAATTTTGTAATAAACGTGAATCACCCGTGAGCGTGCGTAATTTTTTTCGATTTTTTTACATGTAATGTAGCAACTCTGTTTTTTTTTCTCTATGTATTTAGTGATAAAGTAAATTTTTTATGTTTTTCAAATTATTTTAAAATTTTGAAGTGTGAGTATTTCTTAAGCATTTAACTAATCGTGAGAGTAAATACAAAAAAATCTGCCTGCGTGATTGTACAAATAAACGTGCGAGATTGTAAAATGATTTTTAGAATTATTATCAGTGTAAAAACGTAATAACTGGAGTAGAATGAATTTTCTTAATTGAAAGAACGAATTATTTGATATTAAAATATTTAAAAATAAATCTATATATATATAAAATTGTTGCAAGTCTGTTGTGACTTTATAACTCACGAACGGTCAAACCGAATTCGATTCAATTTTTAGGGTTTGTTCGTATGGTCGTGCAAATGGTTTATCTAAAGTTTGCACGAAATCGCGTTCGTGAGTTATGACAACAACAAATACGTAGGCTCCCATGAGCATACCGCGCATACACGCATAAACATTGACAGCTGTCAGTGGGTGATCATTTTAAGGTTCTTTTTCATTTAACTCGCGTATCGAGAAACCAATGAATTTCATTCAATGTTATTATTCATGCGTAGCGAAGCACGCCGGGATCCGCTAGTTATCTATAAAAACTGTATTTTTTACCAATTTTTGTCAGTTATTTTTACTACATCTGCGTATTTATTCCTCCTTTTTACCCCCTAAACATGAAGTGGGACCGCTATAAAAGAACGTGAGAATAAATTTTATAAAAACAATCCTAAAAAAATTGTTTTACCCCCTTTTTCGTTGCTATTTTCACCCCCTAAATGTGAGGCTAAAACGAAATGGTAAAAATACGGTTAGAATAGGTTTGTCTCCTCAGATATCCAAATTTCAGCTTCTTTGTGATAATACTTTTAGAGCAATTTTCTGAAGCTTGAGTTTTGTCTTTAATATTTATGCTGCTTAATAAATTTTATACTAAATACAAATTGACAAAAGGGTTCAAAATTTCTTTGAAAAAAAAAAAATTATATGGATTTTTTTTAAATTTAATAGAAAAATTGTAAACCTGAATTTAGTTTGAATTTTATTTAGCCAGTTTGCAGCCGCACTACTTTAAGGCAAAAACTGTACAAATTTAAAAATGTGTCGTCTATTCGACAATGACCTTCCAGGGTTAAAGAAAAGCGCTACCATTTTCAATTACGAGAATCCACAACGTAATAAGCTTTTACAGTTACTTTACATAAAAAATCTCCTGAATACAATTCAAATTTCCACTTAAACAGTCTTCTTGTCATTCAAAAACCCTTTGAATATTTTGATCTGGCAATAATTTTCCTTTACTCCTCGTAATTAATCAGAATTTTCTTTAATTCAAAATCGATTTTATAGCTTAAGTTTAAGTTTTAGTACTTACTTTCCCCTATAGGTATTATAAATCTCTTTTATCTTACGATATCTAAACGCCAATTTACGCATCCAATCCACACCTCCTCGCACCCCTGTAGGTAAACATAAATTAGGCGGAGCTCCGGGAGGAGCTCCTGTATGAAAACCATCTGTGGCAAAATTATATGTACTTAAATCTTGACCATTATCATCGGAGGATACATCATCTATATGGACTTGATCACATTCTTCAATTTCATTAAAGAAAAAGTGAGTATCGGCTAAATTGAAAACCATTTCTTCCATACGAAATGCTATAGTCATTAAAGCACTATGATCTTTGGTATAACGGCTGGCAAAAGACCCCGACAACAAGGTATGGAATATAATAATAGTTTCATCTAAATCCCAGATAAAAACTCTTTCAGGTGGTTTAACAGTATCGCCGGTGGGTGTTTCAGAGGTGGTACTGCGGGTGGGACTAGGTTGTTGATGGCGGCGTCCCCTTGATCTTCCTGTTTTACCAGTGGGTGTTGTCTTTGGTAATGAGGCCGAGGCATTGCTTGAACCAGTATTGCCTACAGAATTAATATTATTATTGGGCGATATCGCCAAAGGTGAATGTGGCGAATGGGTGTTATGCAAAATAGGAGTAGTAGAATGAGTATCTGTAGGACTTTCGGATAGATTTGAAGCAGCTACATGAAAACCATGACTGGCACTGGAACTGGGAGAACTAACGGCATAGGGTGAATAATTAGCAGGATTGTAATAATTGCCATATTGATCATTATAATAAGAACTATAATCTTGTTGAGCTGCCGCTGCAGAGGCCGTACCAAATTGGGCAAAATTATTATAACCATAGGCTGTGGGATATAACTGAGAGGCATTACTATTGGAGGTGGCATAGGAAGTAGTAAGATACGGTGAAGTAGGCTCTATTTTGGTAGGTGCTCTAGCAGAGGCAGTAGTAAAAGGGGTTCCATATGTTGAATAAAATGGCGGTGTATATTGCTGCATACTATTGTAGTAATTATAATAATCGTGTTTGGAATCATAAGCCACCGCAGCGGCTGCAGCTGCAGCCGAAGAATTAACCGCAGTCATTGAAGAGGAACTTAAAGAATTACTAGGAGAGTCCAAGCCACCCAAACCCGTTGAAGAATTAACACCCGAAGAACAGTTGTATAAATTAGACCCCGAATTGGGATTACCGTTGTTCGTTGTAGAAGAATCTAAATGATTTGCTAAACGATCAAATGAAGAATGTTCTGCGGCATTTGATTGTAAGTGTTGTTGCGTTGAAGTTTGTGTTAAACCAGGCGAACGATTTTCTGACTTTACCGTAGGCAATTGTGTAGCAGACTGTTCGTTCGCAGCCAGCCAATGGGACATGCCACTTGATGTTAAAGCATTCGTTGTTGCAGCCGCCGAAGATGTTGAAGATGAAGCAGAAAGTGTGGTAGAATTATCATTTACGGTATTCGATGAAGACGAAGAAGCAGATATCGATGATTGATGTTGATATGTTGAAAAACTACTACTGCCAGCAGTATGAGCAAATTGTGAGGTTTGTGTATTAGAAAGAGAGGGTAGATTATTTGTAGCCGTGGCTGAGGAAGAAGAGTTGGATGCTGAGTTTAAACTACAGCTATTTGTATTTGTTTGATGTGCTGGTGGTTGTTGTTGTGAGTGCTGCTGTTGCTGCTGCTGCTGCTGATGATGAGTATGATGTTGCGACTGCTGCTGCTGCTGGTGTTGCTGTGGGTGATGAAGTTGATGATGATGTGGGGAAGTTTGAATAGAGTGATAGTTCGAAAGTGAAGCCAATGAGGTAATAGTAGGTTGCAAGGGTTGTGTTTGAGGTGGTAGTGATAGAGGACTACATTGACTTGCCGTTATCGCTGAGGAAGCTAACGCTGATTGAGAGGCCACTAAGGGACCTTGTAAGTGTGGTAAGTGAGATGAGGTTTGATGTGTTAGTATTGATGATGATGTTTGAGCAGCCGTTTGAGAACAGAGTCTGAAAGGAAAAAAAAAAGAAAAACAAATAAAAGTTAATATAGAGTTGAATTCAATATTAGGATCTGAAAATGTCTACAGTAGAAATTTCTGAACCCAATAGGTCTTTTTACTAATAGGTAAAAATTTACAAAATCGAAAACTATTAAACTATTTTTGTTTCAAAGATTAGGGGTTTTTGCATTGAAAATGATCTTCGGAGATTTATTTATGTTAATAATAAAATAATGTGGACCGTTTAGTTGAAAGAAAATTTGTTTTTCATAAATATCACTTAAAATCGGATTTGAACCAATTTAAGACATTTGTAAAAAACGACGGTTCATAAGAATAGCATTGGTTCTTCTTTGGACCTAGTGCCCATTTGCGCCATATTCCTGATTTACTCATAAATCTACTTAACATCAGGCAAAATAAAAATCTGCTACTGGGTTTTTAATTGTTTACCAATTTATTGACAAATATTGGCACAAGTCCATTTTAGACCCAAATTTCAGTTGGATTTTCAACCGAATTTAACTTTTATATTAGTTTTTTTACTGACAATGTTTTGAATGTGGAAAAATCACAAGAATATGTTGTAAAAATTTGCAAAGTTTAAGGTGTATCAAATTTAAATTATCATTATCTTACACTCGGAAAAAAAGTTAGTAGAAAAATTTTTAAACGGTTTTCAGCCCCACTTTACTATTTTTGTAATGCTTTTTAGTAAAAAAAAGTTATAATTTAGCAAATCTTTTGCTGTTTACATTTTACAAATTACAGAATTTTTACAGAATATTTACAAATGTTTGTTGCTTATTTCAAAATCATTTTACAAATTTTTGAAAACCGATTTGTTAAAATTAGCAAAAAAAAAAATTACTAATTTTAAAAAAGTGGATATTGAAGGAAATGTTACTTCTAATAAATACACCTACAAATTTAAATTGTCTTAAAATGCAAAATTACAAAAAGGGATCTGAAGTAAATATACCGACTCATGTCTAAAAATAGGACATGTACTTAAAATAGCTCTAAAAAGTTTTTTTTTTATTTCTAAAAATCAGCCCTAAAAACAATTAAAATTTGACCCTGAAAGTAAAAAAAATTTACTTAAATATTTTTCAAAACAGAAATAACCAAATTAAAACAAATTGATAAATTCGATTATGGTTTTACAATTTTTAAGCCTTTTATTTTTTTATTTTGTCTTTAATATTTTTTGAAAAAAAAAGATAAAATAAAAAATATAAATTTGAAATTTTGTACTAATAATAATATTTAGTAAATTTTTTTTTTGCTGATTTTAGCAAACAGATTTTGAATTCCACTTTACAAAAGTTTTACTAAAGTTTAGTAGCGGCAGCTAATTTCTTAAACAAATTTCATTGTACTACACGTCAGCAGACATGTGTTGCTAAGATTAGCAAAAAAAAAATACCTCGGCTCAAATTAGCAAAATTTCCCGTAATAACAGCAAATTTTTTAATTGTCATTACAGACTTTTTTTGGTGAGTGTAAATGGTTTTGTTTTTGTCCATAATCGCATGATTTTAATAAGAAAACTTTTAGTATCAAGCAACATTGTCCAAGTTTGATGAAATTTTGTAAATTTGATACACTCAAAAAATTATATAGTATACTAATTTTAGTTTAATAAAAAAAGTTTTTATTTCAGTAAAAAACAAAGGAACATACATTTATTTTTTCAAAGAAATATTTATTTCAACTTATTTTGAAATGATTTGTTACCATTTTTTAATTTAATTTATTTTTTATTTGTTTATAATTTAATAATTCCGTTTTTTGGAATATTAGTTTTTGTTACAGTTATAATGCTTGCTTTCTAAAATTCCTTGTATACAAATTTATACAACTTTATGTACAAACTTGACACACACACAAAGTCATACACAAAAGATGTGTTTGTAGTGTGTGTCTACATTTTGAAGATTAAAAAACAATACAAAAAATACAATAAACCTGATCAATTTGAAATAAATGAATAAATATTTTTACCGAACTTTAAAAAAAAAAAAATTATTTTATTTTCCCTAACTTCATCCTATTTTGAAATTCAAGTCAAAATTAAAAAGGATACTCCAGCTATAAATTGTTGGGGCATTGGAGACAAAAAATAAAATGTGTTGATTTTAATTTAATCTTAACAAGAAAATTATAAAACTTAACGAATTTTTTGTTTTATGTTTTAAATATTCATAAAAATAAACTGCTTACTGCAAAAATACTGTTTTTGTAGTTATTTATATTATTAAAATTAAATGCTTAAAAATAACAATGTCGATAAATACAGTAATTCTCGTTAATTATTTTTTAATAACTGATAATAGTTGTTTTATATTTTTCTATAGAAAAACAACTGTAATTACAGTAAAAAACAATGGCTACTGATTTTTATACAAACAATTGTCAAATTTTTCAAAGTTATTTAACTGTAAACATTATTTCTTTAGTAATTTATTGTTTAATCTATTTTTTGTATTAGCAAATAAGTTGTACCCTAACAATAGTGTTATATAATGTTTCATAATTTTGTTATGCGTCTTTAAAAAACCTTTTAACCATTAATCACCTTTGAAAACCAGTCTTCAGGTTTTTAAAGAAACACGTGACAATAAAATATATAAATAATTTGAAATATATTTTTTTTGTCTATCTAGAGATTTTAGTTTCCCAAAATAAAAACTCCAACAAAAAAAGGTGTCAAATTTTAAGGGATTAACATTTTTAAAAGGGGCGTTAAATTTTGGATACAAAACATTTACTAATACATAAAAAAATTGTTAAAAAAGATATACATAATTTCTATATTTTTTACATTTAAATTATAGTAAAAAACCTGGCAGAACTATAGAAAATTTAAAAAAATAATATGGTAAGATTTTTAGAAAATGCAAATTTAGAAATTAAATTTTTTTTTGATAAAAAAAAACTTTTTCTTTAATATTTTTTCTTAGCAATTTTAAATTCCTTCAATTTTTTTTTTGAAAATACTAAACATTACTCATTCTTATCACATAAATACTTTTTTTGTATAATAATCTCTCTCTTAAGTATTTAGAAAGTGCATTTTTAACCCTCATATTTAATATCTTTTGTATAAAAGATTTAAATATTTCTAAAAGGAATTTTCAAACGTGTTCTGTTCTTTGACATATTTTTTTTTCTTTTTTTTTTTTTTTTGGAGGAGTTTTAAGTGTTAAATACTCTTAAGTATGACACTTTTATACTTATTATAAGCAGTTTTGAAAAAACCTGCCACCTCTAAGTCTACCATATGCCCTTTTTGAACGAAATAAATTCTAAGGAATTTTAGCCAGTATTTTTAAATGAATATTTTATGAAATTATGATTTTAATGTACAAAAAAAAATAATTGTTCTTGAAATAAAATGTAAATTTCTTTTTGAAATATGGTCAACTTTTGTAGATATTACAAGAAATAGAAAACTACTTTGTTAAATGTTGTGATATTTGACACTTAGAAAGGTTTTTGCTGTTTGAAATTTGTTTCAAACTAATTGTTGTCTGTTGACAACAGATTTTAAATCATTCTGAACATACAGTTTATTTTCAGTATGTGTTTGAACAATTTTAATAACATTTTTCTGTCTGATGATTAAAAGTTTTGCAGTTACTGCATGTAGTAAATGGTAGTAGTTATTTTTAAGTGCAATTCCAGTTGTTTTCATGCACAAAATAAAAAAAAAATTATAACAGTTATTTGAAAAATAACTAAAGAAATCTACTGCATAGAAATTAAGCAACATTTATCAGTTATTTTTACCATAATTATTAGTTGTTTTAATACACTCACAATATATTTTCCTTTACCGACTGTAGTTTATTTAAAAAGTAATACGTAAAGTTTGTTTTTAAATGAAGAATCAATTGAAATTCATAGAAATATATTTTTTAACTATTTCAATCAGTCATTCAAAAAACAAACTATAAAAATTTACAGACATTCAGTAGGAATTCATATAATTCTTTTTTGTATTTTATTTTGCCAAATTATTTCAATAAAAATTACAAGAAATTATTCAAATATACACACACACAAAGCCAATAAAAATATATACATCTGCATGTGTTGTGTTCTGTTTTGTAATTACATACAAATAAAAAAAACTTTCAATTTGAAAAATAAACCACAATCGTAGTTTTTTCTAACTTTTTGTCGGTAAAAATTTAACGGTTATTTTAACGACTTGCGATTGTTTTTACTACTTTTGTCGATTATTAAACAATGATTAAAAATAAACAACAAAATGGGTTGAATAAAATGGAAAATCAGTAGTCCTCTTTTTGATTGAATTTTCGATTAATTTAATATGTATTTTAAGTTGTTTTTAACGAAATAATATTGTGAGTGTATATTTAGTAGTTATTTTTACGGCAATCTGTTTGACAATTGCATGCTAATATTTTTTAGTTATTTCTACTTATACATACAGAGAAAAACTGCTAAGTTTTCAACTAAAATTCAGTTACTACAGAAAAAATCAATTGATACAACTGAATATTGGTTTCCGCAACGAAATTCAGCTAGCACAACTAAAAAAAATGTGTTCAGCCATTGGTCTAAATTGTTTTGTTCAAAATTTGTGGTCTGTTAAAAAATTATTTGCATTATAATTAACTAATTTTAAGTTTTTCAAAAGAAAAAAAAAATTGGTTGCAACACCCACAATATTCAGCATTCCTGTGCGAATTTGGTTGTGCTAACCGAATTTATTGGTTGTCGCAAGCAAAATAGACTTTTCAATTTAGTTGGCAATTTATTTTTCTGTATATTCTTTAATGGATTTATATCCATTAAGATGTCCATTTTATGAAATCGTAAAAAAAACATCTAAATTCGAACACATATTTCTGTGGTCCAAATTCCTACTGAAAATCTAACGTGTTTAAAAAGGCAAGAAAAAAATCAAAGATCGACCTGTAGCGGCCTTTCGGCCACCTCGTAATTTAAAGGGGTTCAAAATGGGCCTTTTTCGTCTTTTAGTTCTTTAGTGAAACCGTATACGACACTTACCTTGGTACCTTTTTTGGTACTTTTTGCTTTTTTGAATAAGCTGTTGTAAAAATTTGGATACTTTATATGGAGAAATAAAGGGTGATTTTTTTAACCGCTTTTATTTTGAAAATTGACAAAAAAAAACAGAAAATTTGCATAAGTGAATGAAATATTTATTTGGGGCGATAAATGAATGCCTGCCATTTACTTTTTAAAGATTGTTTCATTTAAATTTTGCCCTCTGCTACGTCGTAGGTGGTCCATCCGTGGGCTCTAATTTTGATATACTTTTTCCAGCATTTCGGCCGGTATCTCACCAATGGCAGCTGTAATGTTGTCTTCCAGGGATGGAATTGTAGCTTGCTTGTCCATGTACAAGATAAACTTCACGTATCGACACAAAAAATAGTCTAGTGGGGTTAAGTCGCATTATTTTGGTTGCTCCAAAATGTGAGATTTATTGCTCTCTAGACTCGCTTTCCGATAGGTATATAGTATCACATGCCGTGTAGCATGTGGCATCGTCTTGTTGAAACCATATGTCAGCCAAGTCCAATTCTTCCATTTTTGGCAAAAAAAGAAGTCGTTAATCATCGCACGGTAACTTGCTCCATTGACTGTGGTTCATGGTATCGCGTACTGTGTAGCATGTGGTGTTGAAACCACATGTCTACCAAGTCCAATTCTTCCATTTTGGAAAAAAAAGTCGGTAGTCATCGCACGGTACCTTGCTTCATTCACTGTAACGTTGCGATTTTCATCGTTCTTCAAGAAATACGGCCCAACGATGCCGCTGGCCAAAAAACCGCATCAAACAGTGCATCTTTTGGGGTGCATTGGCAGCTCTTGAACAGCCTCTGACTGATCTTTACACCAAATTCAGCAATTTTGTTTGCTGACGTACCCATTGAGCCGAAAATTAGCTTTGCCGCTGAAGACAATTTTTCGATGGAAACACATTTCTCACACAGCACGAATTTTGATCATAGAATTCAATGATCTGCAAGCTTTGTTCGTTTGTTAGTCTATTCATGGTGAAATGGCAAACCTTACTGAGCATTTTTGGCATTGCCACATGTCACAAATTTTTTTTATACTGATAAAGTGTACACTGACAAACCAAATAGCAAAAAACACCCTTTATATTGCTGTTAAATTCACATACTTTATTTCTTTATTGTCGTGCTATTTTGGAATATATCAAATTTATTGCAAAGCCCTTTTTGGAATAATTTGACTACCCTATGCTAGACAATAGGCGTTATGTTATGCATATCGAACTTCCTCATTTGACGAAAAGTTACCGAATATAAAAGTACCAAAGAATTTTCGGTTTCCTTGCCCTGTTTTACACCCTATATACCACAAGTGGCCGAAAAAAGTGGGATAGGTTGTTCTTAGATTTCCTTTTGCCGTTCTTAATATTAATTTTACAACATGTAAAAGTTTTATAGTTAAAACTAATAAATCAATTTTAAAAAATGTTCAGTAAAAACTGAGAATCTAAGAATTTTTTTACTCGAATTTTTTTAGAATACTAGTTTGTTAAGAAAAGTTTCCTTAGAAGCTGATAAATTTTGTATAGGGAAAATTATTCAAAATTTCAAAATTCTTTTAAAAAGGTTATTTTTCAAATAAAACTGAGTTTTAACAATTTTCTATACAAAAGTTAGCTCGAATCTAAAAATATTTCAATACATACTTGTTCTAAAACTTATAACTTCTTTATAAATCTCAAGAAATCTGACAATTTTTTTATGTTGAAAAAATCTTTTAGAATGGAAAAATGTTTTGCTAATTTTCTTAAGAAAAAATAAATTTTTTCTATAAAAAAAGAATGTCTTGAGGTCTAAGATAGGTCTGGAATAGAAACAAAGGCTCGGAATCTAAAATTTTTTGTTTCAGAATCAGTCTTTTCTATAGAAAAAAATTTCTTTAAAATATTTTTACAAGTGAAACATGTTTAATTTAAATTTATTCGAAATTTGTACAACTTTTTTAAATAGTTTTTGCTTCAGGGCACATTTGTGTTACACATGTTTAGAATTTTCTAAAACGAAAAAATCCTTTTTAAAATATTCTTATGGCTCCCAAATCAAACAAAAATTTGTCGCAAAACACTTAAAAAACAAATAATTACTTTTAAAAAAAACGACTTTTTTTTGGAAATCTTTTCAAATCAAAAAACACATTACAAATTAAAAGAAAAACAACAACTTAAACTAACACTTGACAAAATCAAAAAAAAACATAAATCTGTTTCAATAATAATTTTAAATACTGGGCATGCGTACATGTTTAAGGGTCTGGTTAGAAAATGTGTGTATTTCAGCCGACACTTGACTTGTTTGACTCAATGTGTTTTTTTTTATTGAAAAAAATTTAATAGATTTTTAATATCTTTTTGAATAGTTATACAAAGGAAACGTTACATTTTTATAGCCTACATCACTACGATATGTGGACAGGACATAATAAGTTTGTGCAGATGTTTGTAACAAAAATTATTTGATCTAGGACCATCTTTTAGTAAAGCGATCGTTTTAGAAACACTTTTTGAGACGATTTTGTTTCCTCCCATTTGTCTGTGCATGCATTCTTGTTCGCACCCTAGAGGTCGCACAATTTGTAACACTGACTCACATCGACCCAGGGACGAAGCCTTATAATTTTGGCTAGAATCGGTTCATGTTAGACCTTATTAGAGTTACATAAAATAGTTTTTAAGACGGCTATATCTGACTAGATCGTAAGTATCTGTCTCATATGTGGTTAATTATATAAAAAAAAAAAAAATTACGCAGCATATGAATAATATTGGTCCATCTTTTGACCTATTTCCCATATGATCTATATTCCCGATTTTTCTCATAACTATACCTAACATCAGAATAATCAAAATTTCTCACTAATATTTTTTAATTAACCCATTAAAATTCTGTACCCAAACACAATATGACTTTCAACAAAACTGGCGTAGGATATTCTATATTCGGCATGTCCGACTTGAATTTTTTTACTCGTCTGTTTTCAATATGTTGAATATTGAATGTGTGTGTGTTTTTTGGGGATTTGGTCAAAGATTTATTGATGACTTTAGGGATTTTTTATATTTTACAGATTTTTAATGATGTTTTCTTTTCTTTATACATAAAAGAGACCAATTTGTTTTAAATAAATAAATTCAAAATTTAAAAAATCAGTTTTAAGAAAATTTTGTAATTATTTCTTGATTTGTATACATAATGAAAATATAGAGGGCGGATCAATAAGTCCGTGACTTTTTGAACGAAACACAGTTTTTTTTTTTTGCAAAAAAAAAGAAATAAATTATTTTTCAACATAATCTCCTTTTAGCTCAATACACTTAGTCCAACGTTTCTCCAATTTTTGTGTCCCTTCCAAAAAAAATAGAATTTTTCGAGGTCCATACATAAAATAGGCATTTGTTTGATCAATTATTTCATCGTTAAAGCTAAATCTCTTTCCATTGAGCCATTTCTTTAGGTTTGGAAATAGGAATTAGTCACTGGGGCCTAAATCCGGAGAATATGGCGGATGAGATACCAATTCGTAGCCCAATTCATGGAATTTTGCCATTGAGACCACACGTGTGCACCCGTGCATTATCTTGATGAAAAATAACTTTTTTCTTGGTCGTTTTTTTAAAAATCCTCGTTAAATCGGTCCAATAAGTTAGAATACGATTATATTCGCCGTTGTTTTTCCCTTTTAAAGGTACTCACTGTGGATTATCCCGCGTGCCATCACCTTATTGGCCGACAAACTTACCTTGGCCTTCTTCGGAGCAGGTTCACCCGGAAAAACTAATTGTTTAGACTGCTGCTTCGGAGTCTTGTGATGTCTCCGGAGTCTTGTGATGGATCCATGTTTCATCCACAGTTACAAAACGCCGCAAAAACTCATTCGAATTGCGGTTAAACAACTCCAAACAATCCTTTGAAGTTGTCACACAATTACGTTTATGGTCAATTGAGAGCAAACGAGGCACCCATCTTGCAGACAGCTTTCTTAAATCCAACTGATCATTTAATATCGAAACCACACTGTCATATGAAATGCCTATGGCATCAACAATCTCACGCACTTTTACTCTTGGATCGGCCAACACCATATCGTGGATTTTTCGACATTTTCGGGTGTAGAGACCTCAACTGGGCGTCCAGAACGTTCGACATCTTCCGTGCTTGTAAGGCCACAACGAGAGTCAGTAAACCACTTTTTTACCATTGAAATCGATGGTGCAGAATTCCCATAGTATTTAACAAGCTATTCCTTGACGGATTTTTTTTCGGAAAAAATTATTAATGAGCACTCGAAATTCACATTTTTTCCATTTTTATAAAAATCCACGAGGTTGTATTTTTTGAACAGCTGTTAAACGCAAAGTAAATGACGGAATTTGCTCAAAATTTGACAGTTGTCTATTAACAGGTGGAACAGATGGAAGCAGTGTTGTATTTCATATAACTACGAGGAAAGTTCAAAAAGTCACGAACTTATTGATCCGAACGTACTTTATATTTTAAACATGACTTTTTTTTGTCAAAAACATTTCTGATATAAGTTAATGCAGCGAAATCTGCCGATGGGTTTTAAAGTTATAACAAAAAATGTGAGGAGATTGCTAATTTTTTAACATAAAAACACTTTCTTTTATGAAGTTTTTTTTTGCTGCAAATTTTATTTTTTTTTTTCCAATAAATTGTTTTAGTTTCTTAAAATATTGTGAGTGTTACAAAAAATATTCGCTAAATGGTCTTATTAAATGTAAATTATGCTTCTACTCACCGATTTCTATCATTTGTATCCGTATGCTCTGTTTTGGGACGTTTAACCTGAAATTATAATAAAGTTAAAGTTTTTTTTTTTTAATTTAATTACTAAAAATTTATTTATAATTTTCAACTAAATTATAATTTATTTAGCCATTTGCATTTCAAGACATTAAATACCAGAAGTATATTTGCGTGTCTAAAAACATGACATTTTATGCGTGCGTGCTTCGCGCGGACTCCCCACATTTCTTTACTTTATATATTTTTTTTGTTTTTGTTGGCAAAAGGTATTTAACGAAAATTTTAACATATTTCAGTGACATATTTCAATACTCTATAAATTATTTAGCATAAGCATGAAGGAGCAAACGTTAAAAAAACGTATCAACTCTACCATGGTTAGGATTGCATGTTCAGGCTTTAGAAAAACACCAGAAAACTTGACAGAATTTAACATTACGAAGAAAAAAAAAATCTCTTTTTAAAACAATATGAAGAGAAGAAAAAGAAAAAAAACATAAGCCAGGTTTAAAGTGAAAAAATGGCACAGATGTTAAATATAAAAACGTTTAGACTACACACATTTAAATAATTTTTAACTAGATTTTAAACTTTATTCAATCAATATCAAGTTTAAAGAATCATTTCAATTTTTGTTACGAGGGCGGATCGATAAGTCCGCGACTTCGAACTTCCTTTGTAGTTATATGAAATACAACACTGCTCCTGTCAAGTACCACCTGTTAATAGACTACTGTCAAATTTTGAGCAAGCTCCGTCATTTACTTTGCGTTAACAGCTTTTGAAAACATACAACCTCGTGGATTTTTTTAAGAAAGGAAAAAAATGAATTTCGAGTGCTCATTAAAAATTTTTTTTGCGAAAAAAACTGTCAATCAAACCAAGGAAAAGCTTGATAAATACAATGGCGACTCTGCACCATCGATTTCAATGGTAAAAAAGTGGTGTACTGACTTTCGTGACAGAAGATGCCGAACGTTTTGAAAAACAATTGAAAAAAAATTCACGATATGGTGTTGGCCGATCGGAGATTGAATTTGCGATAGATTGTGGAAGACATAGGCATGTCACATGGCTCAGTGGTTTTAATTTTGAACGATCACTTTGGTATAAGAAAGTTTTCCCCAAGATGGCTGCCGCGTTTGCTTTCAATCGACCACCAACGGAATCGTGTGACAGCTTAGTTTCGTTGGCAAAAATCCACGAAGTAGACTGCGAATTGCCTCCTCATTCACCTTATTCTCCGAATTCAGCCCCAGTGACTATTTCCTATATCCAAACTTAAAGAAATGAATGGTTGATTAAACAAATGCCTGTTTTATGAACCTCGAAAAATCCTGCTGTTAAACGCAAAGTAAATGACAGAACTTGCTTAAAATTTGCCATTAGTGTATTAAAAGGTGGTACTTGATGGGAACAGGTTTGTATTTCAAATAACTACGAGGGAAGTTCGAAAAGTCACGGACTTAATGATCCGTGACTTAATGATAATTTTAACAAAATATTTAAAAAAAATTTTTCTCATTTATACTTCGCGAATAAAATCATAATGCAAGTTATTTAATCCAATCAAAATTATATCAATATTAATTAAAATCACTTATATTAATGTAAATTAGACTCCACTCTATTCAATACCGAATATTTTTTTACTGAAAACCAACACATAATACAGTGCATTGTATTGATATCAGTAAAATAGGATATGGGAAGGAGGAAATAGGGAGTAGTATTTAAGGCCATTTGACTTTAATTTGTCCAAATTGTAGGTATCAGGAAAGATTTCAGCGGAGAGTTTTTACCACTCTATTACAGATTAAATGCCATCCAGACTCGCTGACTACGATTGATTAGGGGTTTTTTCCTTTTTATAGTGAACAAAAGCTATCAACACAAATTTTTCCTTCAAATCCAAAACTTGTAGATTTTGCGACAGTCTAACCACTTTACTTAATGGTTTATTTGTTTTTAAATTTTAACACTTTAAAAACTTTATAGTTTTTTAACAACGTATATAAACTAAAATTTAAAGGAAGTATTAAGAAAATATGATGGCTAAAAGTTTAATTAAAATAGGATTAATGAGGCTTATAGGCTAAATAAGTCATAATAATAAAATAAATACACAACCTCAGGCTATAAAACTTGAAAATTGTCGTTAAAGCATAAATAATTATATTTATTTCATTTGGTAACGGCGCTATGGGTTATTTATTATTTTAACAAAAACTTAATAAAACAAAATCGATTGAATCAGCTTTCCGGGAAGAAATATACACTAAGGTGTCGCCTTCATTATCAGTTTATTAACAAAATTATATTAAAAAAAAATTGTAAAACCTAAACAATAATATTTGAATTTTTTGCTATAAAAAAAATTACCAAATTTACAAATTTTCGTGGGAAAATAATTTATGCAAATTTAACAATATTTTTTATTTAAAGAAAATTTTTTATTTTAAAATATTATATTTTATAATAATTGTTTAAATAAAAATTTTTGATATCAAACAAATTTCTTGCTTATCTTAACAGCAATTAAAATTAATATAAAAAAAAATCACACCAAAATCATGATGAAGATCATGATTTGTTAAGTGGCGTGTGTGTGTATGCTGGATTTTTCTGTTCAGAACTCTAATGGCTCAGAAGAGAAATATGCCAAGAGAGATAATTCAACTAACGTCAATATTTTAAAATAAAAAATTAAAACATTTTAAACAGAATTTTTAAATTCGCTATACTCGAAATTAATAAAAAAAATTTTTTTTTTTCAAAATTGGGTTTAAAAATTGTAAAAACGCAGTTTCACGCTCGAAATCTAGTTCGTGTATAATATCACATCGGCTGAAAAGTCCATAGGATAACCAATAAACAACAATTTTTTTTTTTTTTTGCGAAATTCGACTTTATTCATTAACATACACCCAGAGAACAGTATCAGTTGTGGCCACCGAATTTGTTGCCAATCGAATTCTGGCGGTTACGACAACTGTTTTCATATTAAATTATATTTTTAGTTGTCACAGCCAAAATTCAGTTGTACAAATTTAATATTTATATTCCACAGAAATATTTTTACGTTCCACAAAATTTTATTTTAACAAAAAAATATTTTTAGATTTTTCCGGTATCGAACCTGGGCAATCAGATTCATAGTTCACACTCTTGCTTACTACACCACAACTAATTTTATTTTTATTTAATATATTTGTCATTTAAATATTTGAATGTCTAAAATTTTAATTAAAAAAATAATTTTTTAAATGTTTGCCTTTTGCGGGATTTGAACTCGAAAATTCGGAGTACTGAGCTACCTCTCTACCCACCACACCACAAACACTTATAAATTTTGATTGATAATTTTGAATTTTAACAATTTGTAAGGAAAACAAAAATTATTATAAAATTTGTTTATCAATACCAATCATTAGTGACGTCTATTGTCAATACAATCCACAATTCGATTGCTTCTACTGAAACCATAATTAAATGATATATTTCATCAGAATAACCGTACTTGTAGTTACCACTTTTGAATATCGACAATTTTTTAAAAAATTTGATAGATTGTTGGATTGTACCAAATTTCTAATATATTCACTCAATAATTGGTTGCTTCCACCGCACACAAATTCTAAACGAATTTTATTTTTAAAGATGATTGGAAATACCAATAATTAAATAATAGTATCGATTTTTTGTTTCTTTTCCCTTTTTTAATTCTCAATACAACATTTTTGCTTTATTAATTAATTTTAGGTTATTCCAAAAAAAATTAAATCCTCACAAATAAATGTTTATGGTTTTGATCGAATTGCAACTAATCTTTTCTCTGGGTGTTGTAGTCTCCTTCAAGAGCGATACAATCACTCTAACACCTTTCTAACATAACGAATTATCTTTGGCCTCAAAATAGGACTCTGTTTCGGCAATCACCTCTTCACTCGAACCAAACCTCTTTCCAGCGAGAATTTTTTTGGGGTTTGAAAGCAGTTAAAAATCAGGCGAATAAGACGGTCGCGGAAGCAATTGAAAGTGTAATTCGTGCAATTTAGTCATCGTAGCCAATGACTTATGACACGGCGCATTGTCTTGGTGAAGAGCAAATGCGGCAAATAAATCCAACACGTTCCTTTAATATCTTTAAAGTATCAGCTATCTCCTGCAACTTCACTTTACGGTCTGTCCCGATGGAGTAGAGTCCGAATAATTAAAAAGCAATGATAAATCAACACACGAAATTGCTTTGAATCAATTGTTTTCAAAATCGCAAAAGTAGCGTCGCTAAAACAACTGTAACTTCCCTGTGGGAAAAAAGGGGTCAGTTGGGTATTGGGACCTGTCCGGGGATATGTGAAAACTGAACCTGTTTCGAAAATACATATCACGAGATAGGTGAAAAGAGGACCGGTTCCTAAAGTACCTATCACGTGGCCGGTTTAAAAGTCACGACATGTCCTTTTAGGACAGTTCTGTGACATGTCACATAGGGCAATTGGCCCCCTCCTAGCACAAGCCCATGTTAAAGTGACCGGTACCGTGACCGGTTCTTATTACAATGAACCGGTCACGTGACGTGTCCTGGGATAGGTCCTTTTGCCGCAGGGTTGTTCACTAATGAAATAATTGTCATTAAACTTTGAAGGTTGGTAGTTCCAAAAAATCATTGGAATTTTTTATTAGTGGCGCCACCTATGTGTCATTCTACGGATTTTCAAACGTCATGTTAGTATATAATAATTTTGTGTTATATCAACCTTTAACAAATCTTCAAAAAATATATTTTTACAAATTTTTATTGATATAAATTTATTCGAATAAAATTATTCGAATTATTCGAAATTTAAAAAAATGTAACTTAATTTAAAATATATTGAAACTCTACGAATTTATGAAAAAATCTGTAATTTCGGAATTTAGTGTTTTCTAGGGCTATTAGAGGACTTTGATTTAGTTCTCAGTTAAATTATAATTCTCAAGAAACTAAGATAGTCTAACATCTGTTTGGTATCCTTCCCCATTTAAGAATGTAGAGTTAAAAAACACACACTCTACAATAAGAAGAATTAAAAAGAAAAAAACTGTCAACTAATTTATGGCACAAGTCGCCAAACAAAACATTAAAAAAAAAGAAACAAACCTGCACAGTTCATACCATTAACAAACAAAATAACAGCCAACAAAGAATACCTGTTTAACCCTTAAAGAGCCTGTCTTAACTAAGAAAGCATATTAAGAATATTTGTTGATCTTTATCATTTGAAATTCTTCTGGCTTGAAGTCTTTCATTATTAAACATATAATTTTGGTTATGTTAACTAAGAAAGATTTTGTTAAACAGATTAAATTTATAAACATTTTTTTTTTAATTAATAAAATTTATTTATTTTTTATGTGTTGTTTTTATTTTCCTAATTATTGTATGATTTTGTTGTTTTTTAAATTAATAATTCTATATATTTTTTTTTAAATTTATTCATATCATTAATTATCATTAAAATGTTATTGAAGGCTTTCTTTTATATTTTTCTTTTTTAATGCTTTTTTTGGAATTTGTTTGTTTAAATTTATAGTGTTTTAATGTGGTTTCATATAAAAAAAAATGACTTATGAAGTGGCAAAATGTTACGAATTCGGGTGTTGGTTTGTTGAGAGCCAAGACGAAAAAAAAAACAAAAACATAAGAAGATTTGTTTGATAATAATATTGCACAGAGCTTATCATCAGTGTTAAATCAGTGACATTCATTATAAGTGATTAATATTTTTTCATATGAAATGATCTGAGATACTATAATAAAAAAGAGAAAGAGTGTTGAAAAATTTAAGCAAGTAGAAGTACTGGAGTGGTCAGAAAATATAGCAAAACACATTTAAATATTGAAAAAGTATCACTGATGAAACACTTTAATGGATATTAAACATATATTATCAGTGATATTTAGATGTTTTTATTTTGCAAGCTCCATTTAGATATAATTTTAATAAAATTAGTTTTAAATAATTCTCACCAATCGTGTGAAAAAGATCAGATGTGAGCATATCATTAGATTTAATTATACCAGATCTAGTTAGATTTTAAATTGCCCATGTAAAAATCGAAATGTATATGAGCATACATGATCATACATGGGCCTGTATATGATCATACATGGGCATACATGGTCATATACGTCCATATATTGTTCAATATATGACCATACATGATCTCATATATGATCATATATCTTCGGATCTGAAATTTAAGGGTATATGGACGTATATGATCATATACGAGCATACATGAATAATATATGAGCATGTATTATAATATATGCACATATATCACCATATACCCTCAAATTTCGGATCCGAAGATATATGATCATATATCAGATCATGTATGGACGTATATGACCATGTATGCCCATGTATGATCATATACAAGCCCATGTATGATCATGTATGTTCATATATGTTTCGATTTTTACATAGGTGGTGACAAATTTGAGATCTAATTAGAGCTTATCAAATCTAGACAGATTTGTCGCACCGTATGTAATGGGGCCAATTTAATCTACATGTGTAGAAAAAATCAGATCCGAACATATCTTATTAGATCTAATTGTACTAGATGTAGTTAGAACTCAAATTTGAGATCTAATTAGATCTGAGCTAGCTCACCGAATTTATATTCAGGTCCAATTTTCTCTGGACATTATTATATCTATATATATAAAAAATTTTTGCAAGTGTGTTATGACTTTATAACTCACGAACGGTCAAACCGAATTCGATTAAATTTTAAGGATTTATTCGTATGGTCGTGTCGATGGTTTATCTAAAGTTTGCATGAAATCGGTTGACACGTTCGTGAGTGTTGACTTTTCATGTCAACATGTGATTTTGTCCATATAAAAGAAAACAACGTAGGCGCCCATGAGCGTGTGCGATATGTATACTGTGTGCTGATTTCTTACACACGGTAAATACAAGTTGTAGCGCATACACGCATAAATATTGACAGCTGTCAGTGAGTGATCATTTTAAGGTTCTTTTTCATTGAACTCGCGGATCGAGAAACCAATGAACCAATGAATTTGATTCAGTGTTAATATTCATACGTACACGCCGAGATCCGCTAGTATTAGGTTAATTAGATTTATTAAAAAATTTCTTTTTTATATACATTTGTATTTTAGTATTTTTGAAAACGATTCAAATGGGTACGATTGTGTGTACTAGGCCTCTTATTAGATATGAACAAATCTGGCACCAAATATGTTCGCATATGACCAGATTTGTTCATATATGGCAAAAAAATTACCAAATTTTCTAAATCCCTTTAGTTATGTACAGATATGACACTATATCTGATGAGATCTGCCCATAAAGTGTATTACGTATGCCATATCTAATTATATATGATCAAATCTGGTACCCAGATCTAATTAGATTCAATCATTTCTAATTAGATTCAAGCAAATCAAATCAGATCTAATCTTTTTTACACATAATTATATGTAAATCAGATTAAATAAGCCTTTAAAAAATACCTTAATTTCTATACCCGTGTAAAAAAGTTCAGATCTGACTAGATCACATGATATCCAATTGTATCAGATATAAATAGATCTCTTGAAATTAAGAAAAACTGAGATCTAATTTGATCTGATCCAATCTAGCAGACTTCGTGCACCATATATAATTAGGTCTTATTTGATCTGTGTCTTTGAAAACGGCTCAAATGTCAATATGACCAGATCTACTTATATCTGGCACAAAAATCACAAAATTTTCCAGATCCCTTTAGATATGAAAAGATCTGCCACTTTATGTGATCAGATCTAATCTTATCATATATGATCTGGCGCCATATCTAATTAGATTCAAGCATATCTAATTATATCTAAACAGATTTAATCAGATATATCTCTTCTTAAACGGATAGTCATGTGCTTGTATCATTACGTTATTAAAGAGAAACTCGTTATTATTCTTATTTAAAATATAGGATCGTAAGGGTCCCTTTTTTAAATTTTTCATTATATCTACGGCATTTACAGTTTGATATATCCATACTTTTCGGCAAAACATATTTTTTTTCGAAAATGTCTTGCAAAAATATTTTAGATTCGAAGGTGCACGGAGAATTAAATATAAAATTTATAATAGGTCGTTAAATTGGTCAACTTCATTAAATAGCATTGTTTACATAACAAAATTTTTGTCAAAACAACACAGCTATTTGATGCTTAAAATATATGTTTACTTAATAAATCAACGGACAAGTTTTGTTAGCTGTATAATGATCACCCTTCCATCCATCAATTTAATAGAGATTTTTGTTAAATCAACCGAGGAGTTTCAATTCAATATAGATTTTAGTTGATTTTACCGGTTTTTTTTATTACCCACCCACACTCATCAAAAAAAGTCTGTAATGACAACTGAAAATTTTGCTGTTATTGCGGGAAATTTTGCTAATTTGAGCCCAGTAGTATTTTTTGCTAATCTTAGCAACACATGTCTGCTGACGTGTAGTACAATAAAATTAGTAGCCGCTACTTAATTTTAGTCAACTTTTTGTAAAGCGGAATTTAAAAGTGGTTTGCTAAAATCAGCAAAAAAACTTTGCTAAATATTGTGAATATTAGTACAAAATTTCAAATTTGTGTTTTTTTATGGAGCATCAAATTTTTTTATTTTATTTATTTTTTAAAAAAATATTTTATACAAAATTAAAAACAAAATCAAAGGCTTAAAAATTGTTAAAACATAAACGAATTAATCATTTTGTTTTTATTTGGTAATTTCTATTTTAAAAAATATTTTAATCAATATTGTTTTTACTTTTAAGGTTAAATTTTAATTGTTTTTAGGGCTGATTTTTAGAACTAAAAAAAACTTTTTAGTAATATTTTCAGTGGGTGTCCTATTTGCAGACATGTGTCGGTATATTCACTTCCGATCCTTTTTTTAATCTATGTAACATTTTAAGGCAATTTAAGTTTGTAGGTGTAAGTTTTAATTAGAAATAACATTTCCTCACTCAGAATATTATGTAGTTAACTGTTTGTAGTTTAATAAAAAAGTTTTCCGTTCCATTTAAAAATAAAGGAAGATACATTTATTTTTCAAAGAAACATCTATATTAACTTTTTTATACATTTATTCAAAATAATTTACTATCATTTACCGATTTATTTTCAGTTTCATTTATTTTTTTCATTTGTTTGAAATTTAATAAAAATTTACCCACAAAACGGAAACTTGTGGTTTATTTGTGTCCGTAACAGTTATTACAAATTTAAATTTTATTTGCTGTCTGTTTCAAAAAAAAATATTCAAATAATTTCAATTTGTTTTTTTATTTAAATTGGTTGTATATATACAAAATTTTTCAATACAAATTACAAGAACTTCATAAACACATACACAAATACATTCACACAAAAAGTGTTTATAGCTTCATATGCATACATACATTTTGTATTGTACGAGTATATTAATAAAAAAAAACAAAAAATACAAAAACGGAAATAATTTCAAATAAATGAAAAAAACATTTATTTTTAAGGATTGGTGGGTAAAATTTTGACATTTATTTTAACTGATTATATCAGTTGTTTCTTACGGATGTGTCAGTTGATTAATCAACATTTAAAAATAAATAACAAATGACTTTTAATTTAAATGAAAATTAAGTAGACCGGTTTTTAAATGAAATATCATTTCTTTTAAATGGTATTTTCAGTTATTTTAACTTACAAACTTTTTTAAGTGCTTCAATATTCACTTTATTAAAATTAATATTTTTTTTGCTAATTTTAGCAAATCGGTTTTCAGAAATTAGCAACAAAAGTTTGTAAATATTCTGTAAAAATTCTGTAATTTGTAAAATGTAAATAGCAAAAAGATTTGCTAAATAATAATTTTTTTACTAAAAATCAGTACAAAAATTGTAAATCCAATTTATTATTGCACACAGATTTTTGTAATTTTCCTAAACTCGATTTAAAAACATAACCGCTTAGAATAGAGTTTTAAAAATCTATAAGACATTTACATCAGTGTTTAGTGGGAAGTCTTAAAAATTGTAAATGATCGACAGTGATCTCCAATTAGTACTTTTCGTTCGAAAATCAGAAATTTTATTCAACAGTAATATGCAAAATATCTAAATTTTTCTGACATTGAGAATAAATTTAGAAATAACGTCCATATGGTTTTGAATAAACGATAATCAATGCGAAAGCTTGTAAGATAAAATATATAACCTTGTACTTAAAAACTGTTTACGAGTTAAGAGCTGAACTTTTAAATTCAAAGCGCTTATCTGTTAGATCTGAAACTTTTTGCTATACACCCCCGCTTGTAGAAATAAAACAATTTTAATTTCGTTAACATATTGTACAGATTTTAAACAATTTTATAATGTTTTAAACCCATTTTTTTAAATTTAACTAGACAGGTTTCTATAACTAATATTCTGAAGCTTATAAAAATAATTCAAATTTGTATCAAAAGAATTATTTAGTGCATTCAAATTTTTTAACTACTTTTTATATTAATTATTGTTTATATTAATTATTGTTTATTTAAATTAATTAAATATTTTAACATAGTTTTTAATTATTAATATTTTTTTTTTTGAATGTACCTTTGGTTCAATCATTTTATCAATTAATCCACATCGGGAAGCTGAATAACTATATGGCATTATAGTCACCATAATTTTTTAAAAACTTTTATGTTTTTTGTTTTAAACTTTATTTTAAAACTCGTTTGAAAACTATTTAGATTATTGTAAGAAACTTACTAGAGGTTCTCAAAAATTCTTATTACATTGAAAATTTCTTAAAATAAACAAAATCCGTCGGTAAATTTTCTCTTATTTTTTCTTATTTGAATTATTTGTATAATAATTTCTTTAATGGATATTAAATTTAAGAAATTCTTGGTTTTAAAAATATTTTCATTTTTTTTTTCGTATACAAAATCTAATCTTTTTCTATGCTTTCCCGAAATTTATAAAGTTTCTTTACGGTTTGAGAATCTCGTGAAAACTAAATTCCTTTAAAAACTCAAACAACCTCTGGCATATAAATACTACGCATTTTTAATATCTGAGAGAGAGTTTTTGAGTAAATTTTTTTCCACAACCACCACCAAATTATCCGTCAGATACAATTTGTATAGTAAAGATACAATTTATGAGTTTCTTTTTTTCCACTACATTTTGAGTGAGTTTTTTTCGATCTGGTTTTGTGGAAAATCATACTCAAACAATTGTATTCCTTAAAATATGGTGTATTGAACAGAGATGGGTTGTGTTTTTTTTTTGCTTGTTTGTTTAGCTTATCGTTGGTATTGTTGTTGAAACTCCGCCCTCTTTTAATACCATGGTATTAAAATAAATTTTGTACAACTTATAGATACTTTTTTTAATAATATTCTATAAAGTTGTTTTAGTAAGTAGCAGATTTATTGATTTTAGAAATTTAATTTAAAGTTTTAAATTGTTTTTTATACTCTAATTATACTCTAAACCGAATCTATTTACACAATAAATTAACACTAAGGTGGTGTTTCTAGATGACGTTTTGCCTCAGACGAACAAATATACAATAACAAAATACATGTAATACATGTATTCAATCATTCGTCTCGCGACGAACGTCTTAAAGAAACACCATGTAAAACAGAGACTCTGGGCGTATTAGGATTTTTCTTACATATATTTTTTAGGCCAAGTTAGTTCGATATTTATACATACATAGATTTTCTTGAAATATATTGTAGATTGCTTTTTATGGAAAATTTTTTTTACGCATTTCAAAATTTATTTTATTTTTTTTTCTTATGTATTTTGACCCGCTGAACTTGAAAAACGCATATTCATTAGTTTCAGTTTCGTCGTAGACAGTTTATCTAATTCGACCAAAATTTGAATTTTAACTAAATTTATAAAAAAAAATGTGTTGTACTACTAAGCGTATGAGTATTAATTAGTACTAAAACTTAGTATTCATACGCATTTTTGTGTTAAGCTTTGAAATTTATTCGAGTTTTATTAAATATCTTGATTTTATCGCTGGAAGGTGGGCTTTATGCCGAAAATAAATTATCTGGGACGATATCTATTAAAAGTTTAAAATTGTTGTTCTTCGCAAACTCAAATTTATTTTTTACTATATTTTTGCCTGCTGATATAACTTTGAACTTATTTTTTTAACACCCATTATTTAAAAAAAAATTTAATTTTACGGTTTGTTTTATTGAATTTTTGTTTTTTTTTTTTGATTTCCCTGAATATTAATACACAGAGAAAACAGATTTATAGTTTTCAACCGAATTTCTTGTCAACTGAATGGTTTGGTTGCAGCAACCGAATTTTTGGTTGTCACAATCAAATGTATTCCTGACACAACTGATATATAGGGTTCCAACCGAAATTCTATTATAATTAACGAATTTTCGTCGCCACAATTAAATATATCGGTAGCTGCAACCGAAGCATTTAGTTGGCAAGAAATTCGGTTGTCACAATGAATCAATTTTCAATGTGTACCATCTGTAAACTGAGTTCTTCTTAGGCCGATATATAACACATCGGCTGAAAAGTTCGTATACAGTTTTTAACTGAAATTCGGTTGCTACTTCTTAAATCGGTTGGTATAACTAATTATTGGTTTCAAGCACGAAAATTCAGTTAATACAACTGAATTTTGATGACAACACCGAAAATATTTAGCAGTCACATTTGCTTTTGATTGTGCTAACTGAATTTATTGGTGGTCGCAACCAATTCAATTCTGTTGCCACTTTAACCAATAAAACAGCAATTTTTTGGTAAAATTCGACTTTATTAATCAACATATTCCCCTTCAGGAACGATAAAATCACTGCATCGCCTTTCTAATATATTGATACCTTTTTTATACCCTCCACCATATATGGTTAGGGTATATATCAGTTTGTCATTCCGTTTGTAACATGTCGAAATATAGGTTTAAGACCCCATAAAGTATATATATTCGTGATCCTTATGCAATTTTAAGTCGATTTAGCGATGTCCGTCTGTCTGTCTGTCCGTCTGTCTGTTGAAATGGCGATCACGACGCGAATACGCAAGCGGGGTTGCCTATTTTTACCCAGATTATTAAACATCCTCCCGAGCAGTTTGGTATTTAAAATGAGTGAAAATGTGAAGATACCTCTAAATTTTCCATACAAATTGGTACAATTTTTCTGTATCTATTTTATTTTTTTTCTGTTAAGTAAGTAAAAATGTTAAAGTCGCTAACAGAGCAGACCTCTGTAAATAACATTACTAAAACTAAATAACAAAAGTTCTGTTACATAAATCAAAGACATTAATTTGTTAAAGAAAGAACATTAGTTGAAACTATTTCCCAATAGGTGGCGCATCTGAAAAAAATCCTCCCTATTAGGCATATTCTGCTACAATATACAACAGGGTATTATTGATTTTCTATTTCGTTTGTAACATAAAAGAATGTTTGCCAAAAGCTATGCAAAATATATGTTTTATGTGTATATTATACTTTAATTTTCTAAATCAATATTCATTTAGATGTTCAAGAGCATAGTATTGCAATTTTTCGTATGTGTATTTATTTTTTTGAAAGAAAGAATTAACATAAATATGGATTTTCCAATGCCTCAAACTTCAAAATTATACAAATTTAACGAAAAAATACCATTTTGATCGATGAAAATTTGTTTTTTTTTTACAGAAAATGTGAAACAAATGCTTTTATCACGTCGAACATTTCAAAAATTGACTTTAGTATTTTTAAATAAGTCTGCTAGTGACAGCTTAATGTACTAGAATTTTAAATATGTATTAAATCTCATATCTGTGGTTACTAAGACAATTGAAAGCCAAATCCAGGGCCATGCGACCTAGGCATGGCGCAGGGTATTGTTATCTATTTACTTAAGCGCCATCTACTCCTAAGTATAGACACTAAAGCAATTACGTATTTAGCTCTATCTTTATGTATAAATGTCTTTGGCCCCATGGCTAGGTCCAAAAAAAATTTATATATAAAGAAAGAGCAAAATGCATAATTGGTTTAGTGCCGCTACTTTTGAATAGGTGGCGCAAAATCACATTAAAACTATATCCTGCCCCATGGCGATATAGCCTTGGATTAGACTTTCAATCAATTTATTTAATTAACTACATACTTAAAAATTATAATGCATTCAGATGTTGCTAGTAGACTTATTACATAATTTTAAAGTCAATTTTTCAAATGTTTGACGTAATAAAAGCATTTGTTTCACATTTTTATGTCAAAAAAGAAATTTTCATAGAGGAAAATAGTATTTTTGTAATTCCATTTGTATTTTTGAGAATTGAGGGATTGACAAATGTATATTTATGTTAATTTTTTCTTTTATAAAAAAATACAGATGAATAAAGTGCGATATTGTGCTGTTAAACATCTAAATGAATATTGATTTAAAAAATTAACGTATAATATGCACATAAAACATATATTTTTATAGTTTTTGGCAAATATTCATTTATGTTACAAAGAAAATAGAAAATCAATAATATTCTACTGCATATTGTAGCACAATATGGCTAATGGAGACTAGCTCTGCAGCAAAATATGCCTAATAGAGAGAATGCACCTTCTGGTGGGCCATCTATTGACAAATGGTTACAATTCATGTTCTTTTTTAACAAATAAATTTCTTTGCTGTATTCTCTCCATTAGACAAACACACTTCAATTTTTCAAAGAAAGAACATTCGTTGCAACTATTTATCAATACGTGGCGCATCAGAAAGTGCATTCCCTCCATCAGGCATATTCAGCTGCAGAGCTAGTTCCCATTAGCCGCAACAAAATCGAGTATTTGACAAAAACTATGCTTTAAAATGTGTTTTTTGTGCAGTCCATGTTTAAAAAAACTAGTGAAAATGTAAAGATGCCTCTAAATTGCCTATACAAATTTAGTACAATTTCACAGTAGCGACTGGTACATAACATATTTTCTCATATTTTTTCACCAGTCGCTTAGCAGTTAATATTTTGTATTCACGTCAAACATTTTTCCACCACTAAAATTATTTTTCACCACAAAAAATTTTTTCACCTTAAAAATTTTTTTCACCTCTAATTTTTTTTTCCACCAAAAAAGTTCTTTTCACATCTAAAAAAGTTTTTCACCTCAAAAAATTTTTTCACCTACATAATTTTACTTTTAAAGTTTTTTTATATTATTTGTATCAAAAACAGAAGAGAACATCTTTTTAGAATATTGGTGGAGGGTATTCAAAGATTCGGCACAGCCGAATTTAGCCCTTTTTTACTTGTTTATAGAAAGATTTATCTTTGGCCTCAAAATAGGCCTCTGTTTTTGCCAAATCGGCCTCTGGATTTTTCATTTATGACGCCACCTATGTGTATTCCTACGGATTTTTCAGCCGATGTGTTAGGCGTCGATAGCTTAGTGGGTAGATTTCTAGTTTCCCATCATGACTGCGATCACGTTGGTAATATTTGTAATAATTTTTTTAATAACCTTTTTTTTCTAAAAATCTATTTTTAGACACATTAATTTTACCATACTCGTAACCATACACTCACAATATTATTTCGTTAAAAATAATCTTAAATACATATTAAATTAATGAAAATGCAATCAAAAAGAGGATTACTGATTTTTTAGTATTCCTCAGTATTTCAGTATTTTTGAATCATTGTTTAATAATCGACAAAGTAGTAAAAACAATAAAAAATCGTTTAAAATAACCATAAATTTTCAAGTGACAAAAAGTTAGAAAAAACTACTTTTGGGGTTTGTTTTTTAAATTGAAAGTTTTTTTTATGTACTTACAAAATACAACACAACACACACAGATGTATATATTTTTATTTTATATGTGTGCATCTATATTTGAATAATTTCTTGTAATTTTTATTGAAATAATTTTGTATATAAAGAAATTATTTTGGTAAAAAAAATAAAAAGGAATTATATGAATTTCTATTTTTAGAAACACAAAACATAAAATTTTATATTTAACAGAAAATATCAACTCCTAGTGAATGTCTGTAAATTTTTATAGTTTGTTTTTTGAGTGACTGATTTAAATAGTAAAAAAATATATTTCTATGAATTTCATTCTTCATTTAAAAATAAACTCAACGTATTACGTTTTAAATAAACTGCAGTCGGTAACGGAAAATATATGTATTGTGAGTGTATAATTAACCATTAACTTTATCACCTCTAAATTAATAGTTTTATACATTACCTTGAGGTTTATCGCCTTCATCAATGAAGTAAGGTGTAAAGTAATGCACCGGTTCTTATGGCTATACATTACTTTACACATTATTAGGTAATGTATGGTTTTGCTGGTATGACCTTTTTAGCTTTCTTTTGTGACATTTAAAATATTTTCTTGAAGTAAAGAAAAAATATTTGGGATTCTGTAGAAATTCTTCAATCTAAAAAAAACTTACAATTTATGCCTAATCCATAGAAATTTTCGAAATCATTACTTTTTCTCTTATTTTTACCTTATTTACTGTTACAGTTAAATTTTCAATAAACATAATTTTAATTTCCCTTCCTTAAAATTCAATATCTTATTACAAACACGAATTTTTACATGTTTTGAAAACTTGTGCCGTTTTTTTCTTTCTTATTTTCAAATTTAAACAAACTTTTGCATAATTTATTTATGTATGTTTAATGCCGGCAAATTATTGTACAAACATCATATAGTACATCGTATAGCAATTAAATTGGAATTCTTGTATCCACTGCAAATATTTTGTATACGTACAAATAAGATTTCATTCCAATTCCTTAGAACTAACTTGGTGGTCACTTAGAATAATAAACACTGTTTTTTTTCACTACTCTTCAAAATATACGTATTAACCCATTTATATCCACATAAACGTTACAGATATAACTTAAGGGTAACCTATATTAAAACTTAATTTAGAAATAACTAAAGTGTTTTAGTTAAATTCCTATTACAAAAATTTTAGAGCTTGCTTTTTTATTTTATAATGGAACATTCCGCACAAAATTTTAGACTTCGTGGGCTTTAATGGGTTAATGAGTTAAACGAAACAGTAGCGGTATATTTTGTTAAGATAAAAGAGTTTTTCAACGTGATTATTTTTGAATGAAGGGTGTGAGTTTTGCAAATAAAAAATTAATAAGACGCAAAGTTGGCAAAACGAAAATTTTTAGTTTGTTTATTTTTAAATGTTGCAATATTTGTCAAGATTATTTATAGAAGAGCTACTGTTTAAGAAAAGACTGGAATAATAAGAACGATTTAAAAAGTAAACTAATCCCTCGATTTTCAAAGTAATTTTTTACTTTTCACCATTTTAATACACGCAGGAAAACGACAGCTTTGAATATGTTTACAGGCAAATATATATTTGTTTAGGAACTATCATATGTATATTTAAAGTAGATTTCTAAGTATTTTATATTTATAGTTATTATATATATGTTTCCCGTCAAATATTATTTTCCCACCTAAATAAACTTATATTTGCAATTGTAATTTGATCATTATTATACTTATGGGATGCAAACATTATAATGATAAACATATATATATATTTGCAGGCAAACATATATATGTTTGCGGGGGATGCATTTCAAATGATCCAAACATATATATGTTTACAAGCAAACATATTATATTTGCTGGCAAGCATATTGTGTTATAAATGCGGCAAACATAATTTACAGGGTTTCCAAATATATGTATATTACCAGCATATTATATTTCCAGCATATCGTTTTTTTAAGTGTGTACCGATGATACATTATTATTAAATTGTATTACATTAACACACAAAGAAAAAACATGTTTGCAACATGATCACTGCTACTATATTATGCTTGCTACATTCGGGTATAATTGTCACAATCAAGTTATTGGTTTATAAATAGGTTCTAATCATCAATATGGTCGCTACCATCATTATTATAGTAAATATTTTATTATTTCATGATTGTTACTTTCTATGCCCTAACATGATTGGCAGTAAACAAACTATGGTGACAAAAATTTTGACTATGAAAAGTATATGACAATTATAGAACAATAAAATGCTGACAACAATCAAAAAATAATTATAAATCAAATATAACATGACTTTGACATTTACAGTCATAGTACTATCATGTTTTCATTGAAAAAAAATTGTATCTATTCAATTAAAAATTATAATATATGATATGTAAAAATTATAATATATGATCATTTTCACCTGGGGGGTTTTATTTTCGAAAATGCCTTATACATATAACATTATAATTTACACTAATTAATTCATTGTAAAAAAGATTATATATTTAAAGTTTTTATATTTTTGAATTCTTTTCAGTAAAAACGATAATATTTTTTTTAATATGTTTATTAATTCTTTTCTTGTAAAATAACGACTTCTTTTTGAAAAAAGTACTCAGAATATTATTAAAATAATTTTTATAAGTAAAAAAAAGTCTGCAAAACCCAAGAGTTGTTTTGTACGAAAAATTTTCTTACACAAAACACTAGATTTTTAGAAATATTTCTAATAGAAACATTTTTAGATTCTATGGGCTTTTAATTAAAGTAGAGTTCTCAGATTCTGCCAACTGTTTCTTAGATAAAAATTCGTATATTCTCAAAACAGCTTGCATTCTAAGGCCTTTTAAAAAAATTTAATTCTGAGGACTTTTCTAGTCGAAATATTCTCAGATTCTAAAAACTTTTTCAAAGAAAAATTCAGACTCTAAGGACTATCTAAAAAAATCTTAAAAATGTCCTTCGAATCTAAGAATTTTTCTATTAGAAAAAGTCCTTAGAATCTATATTTTTATTTAAAACTAATGCTTAGAATAAAAAATTAATTTAAAATATTTTTTCATTAAAAAGTCAATGGAATCGAAGAAGTTTTCTTCAAAAAGTTCTTAATATCAAATTGTTTCTTGAGGAAAAACATTTCTTAAATATTCTTAAATTTAATGTACTTTTTCATAGTCGAATCATAATATAACTAGGAATCATATGATAAAATATAATAACTATATTATAGTAAGTCTATGGTTAATACAATAATAATCTCAAAAATATATGATGCTCTTCGAATATGATTGCCCCAACCATGTTTTTTCTCTGCGTGAATTAATACTAAATTTAATACAGATACCGTTATTCTCCAGATGCCGATTCCGTTATTTGAAAAATGATTTAAACAGTATCGTACCGGTGTATTTAAAAAAAAATAAAGAACAAAAACAATTTTTGAGTTTCGCTTTCATTCATTAAATTGTTTTACGATTTTGCACTTTTTAATTGTCAAAAGAATAATTTTATTCTTAAGTGTTTGCTTTTCAAATAATTTTTAAAAAAATGTCAAGAAAATTCAAGTCTTATTATAACCTTTAAACTTGTTCGTCCTTATTTTTCACCGCAGCACATAATAAATTTTGCTAAAGGAATTTAAAAAAATTTAACCCTTTGCGGGTAGTCAAAGATTATAATAAATTTTTGTAAAAAATAACTCTGTTTTCTTTTTCTTTTGCTTTTTCTTTTAAGACAAAATATATCTTAAACAAATTTTCCCTTTTTAATTAATAAAAAAAATTGACAAAAAAATATTATAGTAATTGTAACCTTTAAACTGTCTTAACCTTTTGATTAACTGATGGTTACGGTTTACTGATTTTTAGGTTTAATATTAAGTATATGAAATCGACCCAGGAGAATTTGCAATATTTATTGATTTTAACCCTTTTTTTGGTGAAAGAAATATGTTTGCTAATTCTTTTTGGTGGAAAAATTATAGTAATTTTAACCCCTTTTAATGGTGACCCCTTTTTAAATATTTTTTTTTTCTAAGGAACTATACTTAAAAGTGTTCATTGTTAACTAATTAAAAGATTTGTTCAGAACATTTAAGATTTATTGTAACCTTTTGACTTTTTTAACCTTAACATCGATAAAAATTTTAGATCATTGATTTATTGATTCAAGAAAAAATTTTATCAAAAATATTGATGTTTTACAAGAAATAGTTTTTAATTTTAGCATAATTTTCAATGGTCAATTGTTCTAAGAGCAAAACATTGGTCCCCTCGAGGCAAAAACATCGATATATCACACTTTTAGATCCGACTGTAAATGCTGAAGACATAACGAAGTAAATTAGAAAGTCGTCCACCACCTTCGGCAAAGATTTTTTTTCGAAATTACCTTGAAAAAATACCTTGGATTCGAAGGTGTACGCCGAACTTTTTTTTCCGGCAACCGTACTACTACACGCAAAGAAAAAAACATGGTTGGGGCAATCATATTCAAAGAGCATCATTTATTTTTGGGTTTATGGTTGTGCCTACCATAGTCGTTATATAATGTGGTTATCATATTATGATAAAACAATCATATTTTTGCCATAAAATGGTCCCTACAGTTATATTATGACTCAAAAATTACCATTTTATGGTCCTTAGTAAAAATGTTTTAATGAATTTATCATAATATGATGGCACGTAATCATAGTATGCTTAAAATATTATCATATTATGGTCCCTCATAACTATATTATGATTCCTGGATTATCATAATATGATCCATAATCTAAGAAAATTTCTTAAAGAAAAAGTTCTTAGAACTATGAAAAAGCTCTTCAAATTTAAAAATGTTTCCTTTAGAAATGTTTTTTTTTTCTAAAAAAAATTGATATTAGAAATTTTTGAAGAAAAATTGTTAAGGAAAAAATCATAGATTCTAAGAACTTTTCTTTCAAGAAAACTTTGATTCTGTGCACTTTTGTTTTAATAAAAAAAATCTAAGTTTTTAGAAAAAATCTTTAGAATGTAAAAATATTTCTACTGAGAGAAGTCCTTAGAATCTAAGTATTTTTCATGATGAAAAGTCTTCAGAATCTATGATTTTTTTTTTTCAAAGGAAGGCCTTAGAATTTAAGTTTTTTTTTAATATATGAACTTTTATCAAAGAAACAGTTTGGAGAGTCTAAAAATTTCAGTTTAAAAAAAGTCCATAGAATATAAAAATGTTGTTATCAGATAAATTTATAAATATCTAATATTTTGTGTAAGAAACCTTTTCTTACAAAAAAATAATCATGGGTTATACAAATTTTTTCTTATAAAAATATTTTATTAATATTTTGAGTTTTTACAAGAAATGAATTAATAAACATATTTTTTTATTAAATTCTAATTGTTTCTATTGAAAATAATTAAAAAATATAAAATCTTTCAATAGAATCTTTTTGACAATGAATTGAGTAGTGTAAATAAAATTATATGTTTAATGAATTTTCGAAAAACCCACTTAAGAAAAAAATCTTCTAAAGCTAAAAAATATAAACTGTATCTTAATGGGTCAATTGATGAAATGTTTAATTGACATGTGGAAGGTATTTTCTACCCATCTGATATTTGTCCAGTTTTTGTAAACAATATATGATTGTTTTTTTTTTTTTAAACAAAGTGACTGAACTGATAAAATTTTCATTTTTTTGAAAACAAGACAATATTATGACTGTAAATGTTAAGGTCATTTTTTATTTGATGCTTAATTATTTATTGATTGTTGCCACCATTTTATCGTTGCATAATTATTATATTTTTTTCATAGTCATAATTTTTGTTACCACAGTATGGTTACATCCAATCATGATATAAAATAGAAGGTGCCAATCATAAAATAGTAAAACATTTACTAAATATATAATAATGGTAGCGACCATGTTGATGGTTAGAAAACCAATAACTTGGTTGTGACAACCATACCCGATTGCAGCAAGCACAATATAGTATCAGTGATCATATTGCAACCATGTTTTTTCTCAGCGTGTAGAAAAACCACTCGCCTATATTTATAATTGACGTTTGACGGTTTGACGTTTCCACCTGCACTTACGGCAAACACATGTCTTTCAATAACAGCTGATTGGGCATATTAAAACTTTAAAAACTTTTAGTTAAATTAGCAAACAAACAAATAAATGTAATTTTTTATTTGGACTACTTTGTTGGATTACTTTGTAGGAATCCCCCCCAACAGATTTCTCTTGTAAGATAAATTTTTATATTTCCACAAATACATTTTTAAGAGGTTACAACTTTAGCTACAAAACAAAATTTTATTTTGTTTAATATTACACTATTTAAATAATATGACGTTCTTGCATAAATTCACTTTAATCATACATTATGTTAATTAATTTGATGTATTATTAAATGACCTAAATTTTGAAATTCAATGACTAATTTAAAATATATTCAAACTAAAGTCCATTCTATAAAAAATAAAATAGTTTCCGTATGATGATGTGTCAATTGTAGAAAATTGCACATTCGACATTAATTGAAAACAATCTACAAAATAATATTACAACAATACAAAACAAAATTCTGAAATGTTGATATTCACAACGAATATTCAAACAATGCAATTTCTAAAAAAAATTAACAAATTCATTAATAAATGTTAAAAAAAAAATGTAGGACACCACTCTATAAACAGTGGATATGAAAAATTAACTCTAAACATTTGTAAAAAAAAAACTGATGTTGGATAACTAATTTATTCAGTTAATTAATAATATTGTGTAAATTTGTTGTAGCCTCCCCACTTCAACTCTTCTTTTTTATTATATGTTGTCGAATGAGTTTATTTTATAAATTTTATTTTATTACAAAATCAAAAAGCATTTAATTACTAACTGTCAAATCCTTATTAAAGCTCTCGTTACTTTTAATCGTATCTTTACAGTACTACTACAACAGGGACAGACGGAAATACAGACGGGACACACAATCACCCAAAAACAAATCTCTGACATACTAACCATCTAGAGTCAAACAGTCAAAGATAATTTTCCGCTTGAAACTGATCACTTAGATTTTTTTTTTTTTTGCCAGCATTAAATTTTCTTTATAGTGTTTGCGAGCGAAGCTTTAAATCGTTTTAGCACGATCGTGAGACAACATGTCGTCAATTATATCTACCACAGCGATCTTTAAGCGTCAAACAAATATAAAAATAACAGCAGCAAGCAAACAAGAAACAAAACAACCAGAACACAACATGATGGCTTAAGAAACAAATATTAATATAAAAAAAAAACACCATCATTCCGTTTACCACCACCACACCGCGTCGTCTATCTTATGAATACAGCATAGTGCTGATATAATCGATTACTTTGCAAAACTCTCGTTACTTTTGTACGTAGAAAAGATAAATATGTTGATCAAATCCCTGAAGTTGCATGCACTGCAACTCTTTACTCAGCGAAGCCGGCTTCTGACAATCGCCAGAGTAAAAAACTTCAAAGCCTGGCAGATGGTCGGATAAGCAGAAAAAGCTTTGTTGGGAATATGATTATGTCCACAATTCGGATTATGCCCACTTGGTGAAGGCTTGTAATCCGTATAAAAAATATGTACATTTTCAACTGGGAACGATGATTAAAATCGTCTTAGTGATAATCCGTATATTGGAAATGGGGATAATGTCTGTAACCCCTTTACGTTACCTTATTAAGATGGTGTATACATACTAAAGACTCTACCTGTTGGGCTTTTGCAACACTTATCTGATGACAATATTTCAACTTCTGGAATTTTAGTAAAATGGACTAAAGGCTTTAGAGGAATTTTGTTAACAAAACTGAGTTTTTAAGCATAACACATCGGCTGAAAAGTCCGTAGGATAACCAATAAAACAAAAATTTTTTTTTTTTTACAAAATTCGAATTCATTCACCAACATAGTCTCCTTCAAGAGCGATACAGTCACTCCAACGCCTTTCTAACATTTCTATACATTTTTTATACAATGATTTATTTTTGGCCTCAAAATAGATCTCTGTTTCGGCAATCACCTCGTTATTCGAACCAAATCTCTTTACAGCGAGCATTTTTTTTTGACGTTTGAAACAGGTAAAAATCGCTTTAAGCCAAATCTGGCGACTACGTTGGGTGCGGAGGCAAGCTCTCAGAATCGGCACCCATTAGAAAACAAATTTTTCATGGACAAATGTTTATGCAAAATAAAGCCGACACGTTGCTTCGATAACTTTAAAGTATCAGCTATCTCCTGCAACTTTACTTTACGGTCTTTCAAAAGGATTTTGGGAAATTTTGATGTTTTCCCGTATCACCACCTCTTTTGGGCTTGAACGGTGTTTTCCCCATTAAAAACCAATGATAAATCTATTCCTGGCGTCAAGTGTCTCCAAGTCACCACTTCTTTGGACTGTTTTGGGTGACTTTTTGGTGACATAGTCAACAAAGCGTTTACCCTTTTTACATTCTTTTTCTTGGTGACATTGTCAACACAGCGTCTACTACACTTGTCACATTCATTTCATTGCAGCTACAAAGCTGTGCTTCTTCTGGGTTTTTTTTTTGTTTCATTTTGTTAAAAATACATGTCCATACCTGCTTGCAAAATTAATGTTTTTTAATAAAAAAAAATATAAAGAAAAGTGAACAAAATATATAATATGCAAAAGCAATTACAAAAGACTGGAGAAAAAATAATCCATTTTCTATAAAAACGAAAAAGAGGCAACAGTTTTTAGTGAAAGTTGTAACTCTAAACATTTTGTGATGAAAATTTTACGGAGCTATGGAAGAAATTGTAGTCTTTTGAAGATTTGTCTACGCCGAAATTTAATTTTCGCGACAAACTTATTTACTTTAATGAAATTTATAAAAAAAAAATTTATTAATAAAATATCTAATTTTCCGAAAATGTGCACCTGTTTAAACGTATTGGCCTTCCTAGTGTGTAAATCTAGTAAAAATTTAGACTAGAATTACTACAATGCACTAGTGAAGCTCTAGTTCCAATGTCTACACCTAGTCAATAGTTGTGTAGATTCGCAATGACAAGCACATGTTTAATGTCTATAGCAGAGAGCGTTGTCTGGGACATAATTAGTTAGTAGTACTGGTGACATAGTCAATAGTAAATCAGTACAGTTTCACTATCGACATTTGCTTTAGGGATTGTTTTCAAAATCGCAACAGTAGCGTCACTAAAACAGCTGTAAATTGTTCACTTATAAACGAATTGTCATTAAACTTAAGGTTGGTATGTGTCATCCTACGGATTTTTGAGCCGATGTGTTATAGGGATCGAAACCACCGCTACATGACTGTACAGCAAGAAATTTTACGGGCTTAAATGTTTGCCCTATTGCGGTCATGAGTCTCTCGTAAAGACTGTTGCCACTTTCCATATCTCTGTTCAATCTAACCTAACTTAGAGTACACTCTCGACTTAATATACGATATCAGAAATGCATGGGATCTAGGGTTTTATAACTTTTTCGATTAAATATTTTCTCAACTTTTTCCAGGAAAGAAGCCTAATCTATCGCTTTTTAAGAGTAATACAATTTTTAATATCTTCATTTCCAAGTACCCACAAAGCCAAAAAAATATTCAGTACTCATAAGTATTGCATCACCTTTGGCAAATTCCCTATTTAGTGTTGCATGCAAACACACTTATACACACATACACAAACAAAGTATAACAACAAATCTTTGGCCATCCACAATTTTGTTGCATTTGCATAATTTTACTCATATTACACCCCACCATTATCATCAAACACCCTCATCGTCTACATCGACATCATTCCTACTTTTTTTGTTTTTGTTTCAAGAATTGCATCGTCAATGACCAGTTGGCTGGTTTGTTGGTTGTTTTTATTATTGCTTAAGTATTTTTTTTTCCTTTGGAAAATAATTTCCTGAAGTTCGTGGCGATCTTGCGCCATGTTGCATTTATAATTTTGTACGTGCTGATCGTGCGCAACATACTCAACAACATACAACACTATGGCCACAATAACGACGACGATATCAGCTGTATCAGCTCTATCGCTGTTTTGTCTCATTTGTTTTTCCTCGTTTTAATTCTTTTTTTTTTTCATATAAGATTTACGATCAGTTTGATCGTCATGGACCTCCCGAGTGTTAATTAAATTTTACGCTTTTTAAATTCTTTACTTTTAAGTTTGCAAAGAGTTTAAAATGTGCAGGGATGGAGAGGAGATGGCGGGTGTTTACTTTAAAAACAAACCATAATTATTATTGGGTTGTGGATTATTTTGATCGTGTACATAATGGATTGTTGTATGTACATTAGTTTTATTTCTATTTGAAAGTGATCGTTGAAGTATGCTGATCATTGAATGCGTCATTGATAAAATACAAATGTACAAATTGGTTTTTTGGGTGGCCAAAGTAGTTAGAATTAATAGCGAATGAAATATAGAATTTGACAGCATTTATTTAGACGATTAATTGATAATAATTGTGGTGTTAGCAACACTGGATTTGGAAGTCATTTAAAAATATGCCGCATTAAATAAGGGGTAATTAACTCAAAATAATAAGTCAGTATTAAATTCAGTTTTAACTTAATTTTAACTCTCGTTGGGCGCCAATAAGATTTGTTCAGATTAGATCAAATGGCACTTCTGCCACCACAGGTCTTTTTGTGCTGCCTAGAGCTCCCCTTAAGGTTCAAGCTACCAATGATGCCAGTTATCCTGTTAGGCAAAATATTCCATATGTCGAAAGGCGCCATAAAATAGTCAACCAGAAACGTAAGACTTCTGTCACAATGCCTAAGAGAAAAAATGGTTTAGGACCGATGAAGGGTCGACGAATCTCGCAATAGGCACTACCTCGTCGCTCAAGCTCCCAAGATTGATCGGTCCATATTCACCTATCAAAAAACAGAATGTCAAAATACTTAACAGGAATCTTTACTGGTAACATTCTGTTCGTTGTCCATAACGATCTTCAAGATCTTCATGTGTGTGTGTGTGTGCGAAAAGGGTGCCTATTGTTTAAAATTCCTTAACAAATCTGTTTGAAATTTTTAAATTTAGAGAAAAAATCTTCAATTTCTAAACGAAAATTAAGCCTTTTTTAATTTGCTAGTTGTTTAAAGGGTTAATTTTAATTTAAAAAAAAAAAAACATTGAACTCTGATCATTATGTTATCTTAAGGTTAAGAAAGTTCAAGGATGACTGTTATTTTAACATACTTGACAAATCATTTAATTAATTTGAAATCCTGAGAACAAATTTACTACTTTTATCCTTAAAAATATTTTTAACTCAGAGATTTAGAAATTTGTGATATGCGAAATTAACGAAATTCATTGACAGTTATGTAAAGGGTTAAATTTTTATTTATGATTTTTAAAATTTTACCGAAAAAATCAATGATCCCTAACAATTTTGCAATCTTAAGGTTAAGAAAGTTCAAGGGTGAGAATTGTTTTAAATTTCTTAACAAATCTTTTAATTAATTGTAATTTCAGGACAAATTTTGCAAAAATATTCTTCGTTTTTGGCCATTTGTGACATGTCAAATTTGCAGAATATATTGATGGTTGTGTAAAGGTTTAAATTTAAGATCCCCTTTGAGAGAGATTAATGATCCTAATAAGGTTTTAGAACAAATATGGAAGAGCTAAAATTTCATATATAACATCTCTCTAACAAGTGTATCGGATGATTTTTTTTAGCAACTTTCTATTTGGCAACAATGTTTTTGGCAGCTCAGCTGTTTTCGTGTAACATGTTATTGTCAAACATGTTCAGTTTGGTCTATAATTTAAACAGGAATCGACTTACAAACTCACAAAGCTTGCAGATTATTGAATTTTATTATAAAAATTCATGCTCGATTAAGAAAGTGCATCGTGCACTTCTTCCATTTTATGGTCACTTTGGGCGATCTTCTGAGCCGGCTATTCGGAATCTTGTAACTAAATTTCTCACAAAATTTACATTATTCGACATTAAACCACCAAAACCGAATAGAGTAAAATATCACAGCTGTATCCGCCAGTGTTGTTGATGACCGTGAATTACCGATTCGCCGCCGTGCGATGATTACAAACTTTTTTTTACCCAAAATGGAGGAGCTGGACTTGGCTTACATGTGGTTTCAACTAGACGGTGCCACATGCCACACAGCACGCGAAACAATGGCCAAATTAAGAGGCAAGTTTGGTGAACAGTTTATTTCACGTTTGGGGCCTGTCAATTGGCCGCCTAGATCGTGAGATTTAAAGCCTTTAGATTATTTTTTTGTGGGGCTATGTTTAGGCTCATGTCTATAGGGACAAGCCAGCAACGGTTGACGCACTGGAAGCCAATATTGAAGAATTTATTCGTGAGATACCGGCCGATATATTGGAGAGACAATGTCAAAATTGAACCGAGCGTATAAACGATTTGAGGCGCAGTCACAGTCAACATTCACATGAAATATTTTTTGAAACATTGAATTATATACACCGTTCTATCGACACAAATAAAGATTTTATACATTTCTCTAAAGGTTGTGTTTTTTTAAAATCAAATCCTAAAGCTCTTAACAAATCACCCATTATAAATCGTACAAAGAGTACATTCATCCCAGTACTTGATTTTTTTGTACCACTGACAATTTGTGGCTGGGCGGACTCGAACTTGAAAAATCAATCCTCTGCCAGTGCATTGATTCTTTCCGACTAGGTAGCCTATTCTTTGGGGTTATATTTTATAAATCGCTGAAGTTTTTGTAAAACATATACTGGCAAAACGTTGTTCGCAACGTTGGTAAAGTGTTCTTCCAGTAATTAAATTTTAATTCCGCCTGTACTCAGTGGCTTACTACATAGTACTTGATCTTTTGTACTACAGACAATTTCTGTAAGAGCAGTTTTTGATAAAGTTCGGAAAGCGTTCGAAGCCAGTACTTTATCAGTGCTTTAAATATTTTTACAATCATACACTCAGGGAAAAAGCTTCAGAAATATGATGAAAAACTTTACAAATATTCGCACGCAAAGAAAAAACATGGTTGGTGCAATCATATTCAAAGAGCATCACATATTTTTGGGTTTTAGTTGTGCCAACCATAGTCGTACTATATTATGGTTATCATATTATGATAATAAAATAACCATATTTTTACCATAATATGGTTCCTACAGTTATATTATGATTCAAAAATACATGATGAAGTCTTTAGAATCTATGAATTTTTCTTTCAAAGAAAGGCCTTAGAATCTAAGTTTTTTTTTGAAATATATGAACTTTTATCTAAGAAACAGTTTGAAGAATCTGAGAATTTTAGTTTTAGTCCATAGTTTTAGTCTATAGAATCTAAAAATGTTCTTATTAGATAAATTTATAAATATTTATTATATTGTGTAAGAAACTTTTTCGTACAAAAAAAAATCCTGGGTTCTACAGACTTTTTCTTATAAAAAATATTTTATTAATATTTTGAGAACTTTTCACATGAAATAAATTAATAAACATCCCAGCAAAAATAAATGGAAGTGATTCTTAAGGAATTAATTTTTCATTGATTCCAAAGTATCGTTTAGTCCTGATTTTTCTCTTCTAAGGAAGTTCTTTTTCACAACTTCCAAAAATGTGATTTTTGGATTCAAATTGTTTTTATTGAATTCAAATTGTTTTTATCAAAGAATATAAAATCTTTCAATAGAATCTTTTTGTCAATGAATTCATTTGTGTAAATAATATTATATGTATAAGAAATTTTCGAAAAACTAGAACTTAATGGGTCAATTGATGAAATGTTTTAATAACATATGAAAGGTATTTTCTACCCATCTGATATTTGTCCGGTTTTAGTAAACAATATATGATTGGATTTTTTTAAGACATTTTGTAGTAAAAATAAACTGACTGAACTGATAATATTTTGGTTTTTATGAAAACAAGTCAATATTATAACTGTAAATGTTAAATTCATGTTTTATTTGATGTATAATTATTTATTGATTGTTGCTAGCAATTTATCGTTGCATAATTATAATATTTTTTTCATAGTCATAATTTTTGTTACCACAGTATGGTTACTGCCAATCATGATATAAAAACATAGTAAAACATTTACTAAATACATAATGATGGTAGCGACCATGTTGATGGTAAGAAAACCAATAACTTGGTTGTGACAACCATACCCGATTGCAGCAATCACAATATAGTAGCAGTGATTATATTGCAACCATGTTTTTTTTCTGCGTGCGTTCAATGTAACTCTTAATAAATATGAAAAAGTTGTTTTATAAGAACGCATATTGTTTCTTAATATTTATGAAACCTTTCTTATATATTATGAATTTTTAAATAAGATTTATGAATAAGTGTCATCATATTTATGAAGAAGTTTCATCTATATTTATTAAAAAGTATAATCATATAAATAAAAAAGTTTTATCAATACTATGTTGGAACACTTTTATTTTTTTTATATTTTTTTTTTTTTGAAATTAAGTAAATTAAAATTTACTGTATATTCAAATATAATTAAGAGCAAACTTAAGTTTGTCAAAAAAAACTTTTCTTATTTATATGGAATTAACACTCTTGTATGTTTTCACAATAAAACTGACATATTCAATTTATTAAAAGTAATTTTTAATGGCAATCAACATAATTGAAATTAACATAATTATATGACTTAACCATATTCCCCAAAAGACTTGGCATCAAAAGCAAGCAACAAATCATACATAGTCCCAGGATATGTAATCAAGTAATCATATACCAGATAATGTTGCAACTCAACATACTTATTATTGTCAGTATTAATTTGGAAAACAAGTACTTTGTGTACTTGACTTAGAACATACATAAGTTAACAGATAAAAATCTTGGTAAAAATACATACAAACTTGTGTTTCCTAAGCTTATTAATAAAAATTATAATATTTAATGTTAGCACTCCCCCTTTTGAAAAAAAAAAACAGTTTTGGATGCTTTAGTGTGTATAAGGATGACGAGGATGCTTAGTATGAAAGTTTATGGATAAGAGGGTGTTAGAAAACATTGTATTGTATATTTTACCAACCCTAAAAGCTGACAATTATTTATTAACACTCTATTATAGAATTGTGGCTTTATAGACTTGTTTTACAGATTTTTTTTATTTGTAAATTTATGAGTCTCGAGAGTATAAATTAACACTTATTACAAGGTTTGTTTTTTTTTTACGATTGAAGGACAATAACAGATGTTTTAAAAACATATAAAATAGGGGAAGCTAAAGTTAAGGACATGATTTTAATTTAGAGCTGTAAACAATTTCGATCATTTTAACTAAAGGAAAAGCTTCTAATTCACGCAGAAAAAAAAATGGTTGCAACATGATCACTGCTACTGTAATGTGCTTGCTGCAATCGGGTTTGGTTGTCACAATCAAGTTATTGGTTTTCTTACCATAAATATGATCACTACCATCAATATTATAGTAAATATTTTACTATTTTATGATTGCCACCTTTTATTTTATAACATGATTGGCTCTAATCATAATGTGATAACAAAAAATCTGATTATGAAAAAATATGATTATTATGCAATCATAAAATACTGGCAACAATCATTAAATAATTGTACATCAAATAAAACATAACTTCGACATTTACAATCATAATATTGTTTTGTTTTTATAAAAATCAAAATCTTATCAGTCCAGTCAGTTTGTTTTTACTACAAAATTAAAAAAAAAAAATTACTAAAATTGGACAAATATCAGGTGGGTAGAAAATAACACATTTTATCAATTGACCCATTAAGATCCAGTTAATTTTTTTTAACTTTAGAAGATTTTTTTAAGTTTTTATTTTGAAAATTCCTTATACGTGTAATATTATTTACACTTATCAATTAATTGTTTATTAATTCATTTCTTGTAAAAAAATAAAATATTTTTTTATAAGAAAAAGTCTGTAGAACACAAGATTTTTTTGTACGAAAAGGTTTCTTATACAAAATACTAGATATTTAGAAATTTATCTGATAAAAATATTTTTAGATTCTACGGAATTTTTCTTAAACTAAAATTCTCAGATTCTGCAAACTGTTTCTTAGATGAAAATTCATATATTCCTAAAAACTTAGATTCTAAGGTCTTTCTTTGAAAGAAAAATTGATAGATTCTGAGAAATTTTCATCATGAAAAATACTTAGATTCTAAAGACTTCTTGTAAAAGAAAACTTTCTAAAAACTTTTTAAAAGATCTTAAAAATGTCGTTGGAATCTAAGATATTTTATTATAAAAAGTTCTTAAATTTTAAAATAAAAATTAAGTATTTTTCTTAAAAAATTCCACAGAATCAAAGTTTTCTTGAAAAAAAAAGTTCTTAGAATCTATGATTATTCCTTAACAATTTTTCTTCAAAAAGTCCTTCATATCATTTTTTTTTTAACGAAAACATTTCTTGGAAATAATATAAAATAATAAGAATGATCATATATATATTATTGTAGGGATCATATAATGTAATCCAGGAATCATAATATAATTATGGGGGACCATAAAATTTGATAACATATTGAGCATAATACCATATTATTATAAATTCAATATCGTAATATTTCTATTTAGAAACATAATATGGTAACTTTTAAATCATAATATAACTGTAGGGACTATATTATGGTAAAAATATGGCTATTTTATTATCATAATATGATAACCATATTATTGTATGACTATGGTTGGCACAACAATAAACCCAATAATATATGATGCTCTTCGAATATGATTGCCCCAACCATGTTTCTATCTCTGCGTGTTGCTATTTTTTATTTTAAAATATATTCAATATTTATTTACAATTAAAAAATGTTAAGTAAAAAATCATTTCTTTTTGGCGCCCACCGTGGGCCCTAAATTAAAATTCAGTATGTTAATATTTTTTTGTATTGGCGCCCAACGTGGGGCCCCTTACTACTACTACTTTTTTTGGTAAATGTATTACATTTAAATTTTATAATTTGTTTATGAATATTGTACAATATTTTAAATTGAATATATTTTATTAGCATATATTAGTTAGATTTAAAATATGGCAATTTAAAAATATCAAAAACTATTACACAAATTTATTTATATAAATAAAAAATTATTATTAAAATTTCATGTGAAAAATTATACTTGCCAACATTTTATTTTCTCTAAATTGTAAACTTCATTTGGAAGTTGTTTTATTGCTACAATATGTAGTTTTTTTTTCTATAATTATTTAAACAAATTGTGTGCGTGTTTGTTTGAATAAGGTTTTAAATTTCAAAATAATCATTTTTTTTTTGTTGCAAAAAAAGTGTGTAAAAAATATATTCTTTGTTTAAATTTAAAAACAATTATTGATTTTATTTTTATTTAACAACAAATTGTTGATTTAGGTTTTTTTTGTTGAAATTTTTATTTGAATTTTATCTCTTTATATGTATTGGTCAATATTATAAGAGTTTCGTATTACCAATGTTTACATATGTTTAAATAATATTGTTTATTAAAATGTGGAGACCTAAACTGAATTATATTTCGTCAGGTGGAGTTTGTTTTTTTTTATTTATAAATATTTATAATGTAAATAAATATTTTTATATAAATTTAAAAAAAAAATTTAAGAATTTATAAAATAAATATATAGGTTAGGGAGGGGAAAGAAGGACCTTAATAAAAAAGAAGTTCATTAAAAAAAATAAACAAGAAAATTGTGGCGTAGTAACATTTATAAAGTACCCCAGACTTTCATTGCTTCCTAAACTTCAGTCAATATTCTTTTATGGTTCTTTGGTGTGATTCTAAGGAACTTCCAAAACAATTCATATGTTCATATTTGGATATAAATATCTTAAAATATCAATTAATTGCCCCAAAAGCATAAGTTCTAATATACGGCATATTTTCTGAATCTAAAGCATTTATTCTTAATATTATTTTCTGATTATTCAAGTCAAAAATTTCAATGTAAAAATAGTTTTGAAACCCTTTTTAATATTTTTATTAAATAATTTTTATATTTTTGATATAGTCTGTGCATTTTTGCACTTTGTATTTTATTTATTTCCAGCTTTAATTCAGAATTTTCTAAAATAATTTTAAAATTGTGTTAAAATCTTTTATACAATTTAACAATGTTTTAAATAATTATAAAATGGTGTTAAAATGTTTTAAAATTATCGAAAATAATTTTAAAATTGTGTTAACATTATTTGAAATTGTCCAAAAAGGTTTAAAACTGTCCAAAAATTATTAAAAATTGGACTCAAAAAAATAAACTTGAATTTAGAAAAATTAACTTATTAAGAGGAAAAATTGAAATAAAAACGGCGCCAAAGATACTTTTTACCAATATTTGATAAAATTTTCCTTGAAATTAAGAAACAAATTTTACTAAAAATTTGGACAAAATTTCTAAATTATAGAAAAATTTTACTACTGAGAAGTAAATTTTTATTAGAAAACAGTAAAATTTCCTCCTAATTAGTTCATACATCACCTAAAATTGTACTGTTAGTTAAGAAATGTTTCCTTAGTTTTAACAAAAAATTTATTTTATTTAAGTTCATTAGATATTTTTTTTACTAAAATTAGGACTTAACTCCCTAAAAATAAGAAAATCCTATACCAAATTTTATTATTTTTTTAAAAAATTAGAAAACTTTTACTTGATAAAAAGAATATTTTATTAAAATTGTTTAAGTTTATCTGAACTAAGTTGCATAAAAATTTTCCTTAGAAATAGTTCATCAGTTTCTAAAATCAAGTAAATTTTTATTATTACATAGAAAAAAATTTATTATATTTTGTTTTTAATTATCTGAACTAATTTTTAGAAAACAATTCTTCAAAATTAGAAAGTGGTATACTTAAAAACTGAATTTGGAAATGGCTTTCTAAAATTTAGTTAATTTTACTACTCGCGAACAAAAAATGAACACATATTAAGTTCAAGTACATACTTTCTTGATTTAAGTTAGACACATTTTTTGAACTAAATGGGAGTAAATTATGTCCTATTTTTTTTTTTTTTTTTTTTTTGAACTAAACTTAATTTTATTACATCTGAGTACGCAATTTTCTTAAAACTAAGATGTTTTTTCTTAAAATGAATAAATTTTTATTTAATTGACTTTTTTTTTCCTAAAATCAAGAAATATTATTTAGGAAGAATATGAACTATTTCTGAGTATATAAACTATTTCGTTTTTCTTAAACTTAGGAATTTTGATTCTTTTTAAGAAATTTTTCTAAGTTTTAATAAAATATTACTATTTTGAAGGAAATATTTGATTACATTTTCGTTCATGTCTTTATTTTTAGTGTGTTCAAAAATATTTTAAAATTGTCTACAAATGTTTCAAAATTGTCCAACCAGTTTTTAAATTATCCTAATTTTTGAAAAATATTTCAAAGTTGCCCAAAAAAACTTTTTTATTAATGCAGAATTATGTGTTTGTTCTAATCAAAACTATTTCTATATCAGTGCATAAAGTTCGGTTTATTAATCTTATTTCTCTACAATAATCAAAGCTTAAATATTTCAAAGTATATGAATATTTTCCACTCATACATCAGAATATCCAATCATTGTGTTGTCAGTGCTTCCTTAGAGTATAGTAAGAGTAATGGAATACTTCCATCCTATGACACGCAAATGTTAAATTCATCGATGAAACCATCAGAAAAGAAGTCATGCCTTTGCCATAGTAGTGATGCTTTTATTGCTTCTTTGGCAGCTTTATTTTTGCTGGGTTAGGTTCAGATAAATATTTTAAGATATTTTTAACCTCTTTAAAAATTTGTTAGTTAGTTTAAAAAAAAAAAAAAAACTCTACTTCAATTTACCCAAATTCATTTTTGAAATTTGATAACTTCAAGAATGTTTAGGCTAAAATTCCTTATTTTTAACTTTGAATTATACGTTAAAATAGAACGCTTGCATACAAGATTAAACAAATTCATCAAATTTTTGATGATCAAACATCTTTAATTTTTAACCCTTTTATTCCCCAAAAAAAAAAAAAATTAAAATTTTTCCTCTAAATCTAACCTTTAATGAAATTAATTTAAAGAGAAGTCAATAAATTTTAAAGACATTCACCCCTGAACCTTCGTAATTTGAAGATTACAGTACTGTCAGGGATAATTGATTTTATTGATACAATTTTTCTGAAAAAATAAATTTAAAATTTAACCCTATTTTCACAATTGATCACTAATTTGAACATAATTCATATGTTCACCCTTTAATTTTTTTAATACACTTTTTGAAGACGAAAATTTTATAAATATCCTCAAATCTTTACATTTTACATTATTGGGGATCATGTATTTTTAAAATATTTCCTCAAATTTCTACCCTTTACCACCAGAACATTTTAATTAAGGAACTGAAACATATTGCAAAAAAATTACAAATTTATACTCAAAATGTAACCTTTATTTTAAATTAATAAATCGTTTAGTCAAGAAAATTAAAAAAAAAATACTCACCCTTGATCTTTCTTAACCTTAAGATCAAAATATTGTTATGGATCATTAATTTTGATGAAAAGTAGAATAGTACACTTTAAAATAATACGTCAGTAGAAATTATAAAGAACAGTCCTCGGCTCGGTCCTTGGCTTAAAATTATATAAAACCGCTATTAAATTTTAAAATATTTTTTAAAAAAATCCCCTACAAGCTTCAGTTTTCAGTCGCATTACAACTCTCACAGAAATATTTGAGATAAAAAAATAAAATTAATTCTCCTAATCTGCCTAACGTTAAGGCAACGATTTTCAAGTAAAAAAAAGTTCAGCTAATTAGTTAAAGTAAAACTCATTTAAGACAAACACGAATACAATGAATTTTCATTTAATACGTACTCATTTCAAAGTCCTGACGTTTGGCAACGATTTTCAAATAAAAAACATCTGTAAGACCAATGATTGGTGGAAAGCAACTGTTCCCAAATAAGGTGTCGCGACCCTCTGGGGTTCTGTATGTTAGCTGCATTAAAAAGGGTCCGAGAAGAGTTCGAAAAAATTCTTCAAAAATAAGAAGGTAATAATAAATAATATTCCAATGTCAGATGCCATAATTGTACTTAAAAAATCAAAAAAAAAAAGTATATAGCGCGATTTTCAAATGTTTAAAGGTAATACGAGCTAAGTGTAGCTTAAAAAGAAACTGATAAAAAGTCAGGTATATGGGCTAATCCAATTCTTAGGACTGTTCAGACTACGGCAATTTTTTGTTTAATTGAATACACTTTACTTTTTCACCATAGATCATCACAGATTATAAGAAGCTTTTTCAAAATTTTTATCTGGTAAATCTCTTAAATTATTTAAATTGTAATGAAAACGTTTTTCCATCTTTGTATTCATTCCATTTTTTTCTGAAAATTTTCAGGCTTTAATGTTTTTTTTTAATATACTCGTAAAAAATTTTAAAATTTTGGGGGTCCGTCCGCCAGCCAGTTAAAATGTCTCAAAGGGTCCGTGAAGAAAAAATTAGTGGTAAGCGCTGGTTTAGAGGAACTCTTTTTAACAAATTCATAAAATTAACTTTAACTGAAGACGAACCCTTTAGAATTTGGATAGAAGCAGTCCATATTCAGACCTGACTCCCATAGAAATGTCCTTTCTGTTTATTTAAAAAGTAATACGTAGAGTTTGTTTTTAAATTTAAGAATCAATTGAAATTCCTAGAAATATTTTTTTTAACCATTTGAATCAGTTATTTAAAAAACAAACTATAAAAATTTACAGACATTCAGTAGGAGTTGATATTTTCTGTTAAATGTAAAATTTTATGTTTTCTGTTTCTAAAATAGAAATTCATATAATTCCTTTTTGTTTTTTTTTTTACCAAAATAGTTTGTTTATATATAAAATTGTTTCAATAAAAATTCCAAGAAATTATTGAAATATAGATACACACATAGAAAATAAAAATATATACATCTGTGTGTGTTGTGTTTGGTAAAATTACATGCAAATAAAAAAATTCACTTTAAAAAACAATCCACGAAAATTGTTTTTTTTCTAACGTTTTGTCAGTTAAAAATTTATGGTTATTTTTAACGACTTTCGATTGCTTTAACTACTTTTTTTTTGATGATTAAACAATTATTGAAAATAAACAAAAAAAAATGGGCTGGATATAATAAAAAGTCATTAGTCCTCTTTTCGATTAACTTAATATTTTTTTTTCGATTGTTTTTAATGAAATAATATTGTGAGTGTATATTTTTAATATCAAAATTCTATGTTTCGAATAGGCGAGATTTGGGCTGAAATGGTAAAGTATGTACTCGTATACAAAATTTTATAATAATCAAATTTTTACAAAGTTATGTTAACAGTACCACTGTGGCCTTCTAACATTCAGTCATGTGAATAATGCTATAACTTCCATCAGAGTTTGTGTGTCACATTTTGGAACTAAATGACAAATGATTAGACCGATCAGGTTTAAGATTTAAAATATCCACCAATTTTGAAAAAATTTGGATATGTGATTGAGAGTAGAAAACAAACATAGATGTGTATATACAGTTTGAACGGTCCAATCCTAAATATTGAGGTAAAAATTGGACATTAAAACGTTCGAAACTTTTTTATTTTTCGATTTTTAAACATTTTATGCATTTTCAGATTCTTTGCTCAATTACCCAAGTCATATATAACAGGTCAATTAAAAAGTCCCCGGCCTACCATACTAAAACACATTTTTTTTTTGGCGAAATTCGTTTTTTTTTTTATTCAAAATAGTTCCCTTCAGGGTGATACACTGATTATAGCGACCCACCAACTTTTCGATACCATTTTTGCAGTACAATTTATCCTTTGCTTCAAAATAGGCCTAAGTTTCGGCGATCACCTGTTCATTCGACGAAAATTTCTTCCCAGCGAGCATTCTTTTGAGATTTGAGAACAAGAAATAGTCGCTGGGGGCCAGATCTGGAGAATACGGTGGATGCGGAAGCAATTCGAAGCCCAATTCATGGATTTTCGCCTTCGTTTTCACTGACTTGTTTTTGGTCAAAAGTGAACTCGCGCTGCTCCCACTTTGCACAGAGCTTTCTCATACCCAAATATTCGTGAATGATATGATGTACACGTTCAGTTGATATCTTTAATGTACTTGCTATTTCATTCAGTTTCAAATAACGGTCATTCTTTTTGGGTCCACTGCATTCACCGTCTTCGGTGCTCATTTCACCACGTCTAAACTTAGCATAAAAATTCTTGATGGTTGATTTTCCTGGGGCAGTGTCCGGAAGCTCGTCATCAAGCCAAGTTTTTGCCTCAACTGTATTTTTCCCCTTCAAAAAGCTATATTTTATTAACACGCGAAATTCCTTTTTATTAATTTTTTTTACAATAAAAGTTGCTTCACTCAAAATGCTATAAATAATTCACAAACTATTGATCCGACAGCTGTCACATTTATACACGTGTCTTTTGAAGATTAAGACTAACTAAAAATCATATCGATTTAAGTCTAGTAGCGCCATCTATGTGTCAGGCCGGGGACTTCACAATTGACCTGTTAATTATTTAATTTTAGGAAGAAGAAAAAAACGTAACAAATAATCCCACTTTTCATTTTTAATCCCACTTTTCATTTACTTTGTCTCCTTTATTGCATATCCAAATTGCAGCGCAATCGATGGCTGACCTCGGAGATAACTTCCTTTTTCGAAAAAAATTGTTCAAAATAATAATAATATCTGTTAAAACAAATCACACCTATTTTTATGATTTATAGCCTCTAGTACATACTTACAATAAAACTCTTAGAGATGGTGTTGAATTGATAAGTTTAAAAAATAACAATCATAAGGATTAGTTACACTCTAATGATACACAACAGCCTTCCCCCAACTTGGCCATAGAAACTTGGGTATATTTATAAAGCAGGGGTGCACTCAAGTGCAATTATTTAATTTCAACTTTTCGAACGTTAAGCCAAAAATAACAATGTTATTATTATAATTATTTTTTTTTTGTTGTATTTTTCCTGAAACACTAATTTAATTAAAAGAGTACCAGGTTATAATAATAACCACAGTATACACTTTATTAAGGAAAATATGTATAAAACAACCCCTTCCTTTAATTTTCTTTCAAAAGGGAGATTAGAAATGAAACACGTGTTTTTTTTTAAGGTGGAAGCTTTTTATGTGTTTGTTGTTGTTTTTTGGTGTTTCCACTTGAAATCTCCTTTGCTAAGAGATCATAAACAATTTTCAAATAAAACCTTTTTTGACATTTACTCAATTTGACAGCTTGTGTTGTTTTGAAGAAAACTTACGTACGTTTAACGTAGTGGGTGGTAAATTGGGCTAAAATAACGTAAGCTAAACACGTGTATCTATTTTTAAGTTTCCTAGGTAATTTGTAAAGTTAAACTAAGGTAAAATTTATTTTGTTTTGTTTTCATGGGAAAAAGGTTTCAAATAATTAAATTATTAAAAATAGAACAAATATTATTTTTGAAGTTTAATAATGAAAAAAAGGATAAATTTCATAAAATAGCAGAAAAATTTTAAAAGGTTTTTTTCAAAAGAAAAATATACTAGAGAAAATGTAGCTTTTAGAGGCTTGCAAATTTCTTACACAACTGTTTATTATTTTAACATTAAATAAAATTAAAACAACAAAAAAAAAAAAATAGATGTCAAAATTTTTGACCTTGTAATACATTTTTATAAAATCTATATTTAAACTAAATTATTTTATAATAAAATTCATTGTTTTTAATTTTATGTTTTAAATATATACAGGTTGGTTGAAAAGTTTCTGCGCTCGAAATGAAAGAATACTGTTTTTGTTACGAAATATATTTTTTTATTCAATATAATCTCCTAGAAGCTCAATACACTTGTTCCAATGATCTTCCAATAATTTTATCCCATCCTTATAATGGTTTTCCGGAAGCTCTGCAAAATAACCGTCTACGGCTGCTATGGCCTCTTCATTCGACGAAAAATGCTTTCCACGAAGGAATTGTTTGAGATTTCTGAAGAGATAGTAGTCACTGGGAGCCAAATCTTGTGAATACGGTGGATGTTTAAGCAATTCGTACTTAAATTCTTTGAATTTAGCCATCGTCAAAACACTTTTGTGAGCAGGTGCATTGTCTTGATAAAAAATGATTTTTTCTTCTTTAAACCAGGTCTTTTCTCACGAATTTTTTCATCCAGCATATTCAAAATAATATATTCAGAGTTGATTGTTTTACCTTTCTGAAGATAATCAATCAACAAAATTCCTTTTGCATCTCAAAAAACTGAGGCCATAATCTTCTTTGCTGATCGTTGTGACTTCACCTGCTTTGGAGCTGAACAACCAGCTTCAGTCCACTGTAAACGTTCTTGTTTCAATTTAGGATCATGGTGGTAGATCCAAGTCTAATCCATAGTTATAAAAAGACGCAAGAAGTCGGTTTTATTCGGCTTAAAACGCTCCAAATTACGCTGAGAAATTTGTTTACGATCCAGTTTTTGTTGAACTGTTAATGTGTGCGGCACTAACTTTCCAAACAGTTTTTTCATACGTAATTCTTCATGTAAATATGGAGTACTCGTTCGTCTGAGATGCCTATGGTATTAGCAATTTCACGCTTAGTCAAACTTGGATCTTCACTAACCATATTATGTACCTGCTCAATGATTTCTGCTGTGGTTGCAGTTTTTGGTCGTCCTTCGCGTGGGTCGTCTTTAAGGCTGGTACGACCACGTTTAAATTCACCAGCCCAAAATTCAACGGTGCGTTTTGAAGGTGAGGACTCCTTATACACTTCTAACAAATGTTCATAAATTTCCTTTGCTTTTAAACCCTTCAAAACAAAGAATCTAATGACTGCACGATATTAAATTTTTTCCATATTAAAAAAAATCAATGACACGTCAATTTCAAATGACTTGTAAACAAAGAAAGAATTGACAGAATGATTTGCAACTTTGCATGTGTTCTAAGGACAGTTATACCAACTTGAGAAAAAAATGTTGGAGCTAGCAGTGCCATCTCTTGGTGAGCGCAGGAACTTTTCAACCAACCTGTATATGTATATATTTTATTTTTTAGAATTCTATAATAATGACAACTGTCACATCAAAACTATATGTGTCATATGTTTATTTCAACAGACAGGCAGGCAAATTCTTAAAATTTCAATGTTTTCTAATGAAAACATACAAACTACAATTTGTCTTTAAAAATTAATGAGTTAAATAAAAATAAACCTAAAATTGTATTGAAAAACAATTTTAAATGATTTTAAAAGTATCATTATGAACTTGTCATAATTTATTTGACATTTAAGTTTCTATAAAAAAAAACTAAAATTTTATACACTATAAAAACAATTCCCCTTTTTTTAATATCTTCCTTACTTTCAACAAATTCCGTATAGATTTCCTTGAAATTTACCGAAAAATTAAAAAAAAAAACACCATTTGTTCGTTATTTATTTTATGACAGATTTTAGTAAAATTACAAAACTTATGATTTTCTGCTAAATTGAAAAAAAGAAAACACAAACACTTTCAATATCTTTTGAATTGTGTTTTAAAATCTAGTTCCCAATAAAGGTAAGGTCATGACAACTCTTTGACATTTGGCGTTCTCTTTGCTGTGTATTATTATTTTTTTTTTAAATGTTTCATTCTTTCTCTACACTTGTCATTTAAGACATTTGACATATGCTCATCTGTATAAATATATTTATAAAATCTTAAAATAGTACTACATATGTAAATGTCTGGTTAGTTGCACTTCATTGATGGCAACGGTACATTTCCGGCTTAAATTTGATATATTTGATATAATAACAACAGCAAAAAAAAAAAAAAAACGTATTGAAAAGTAAAAGTGACATTTTAGAGTATTGTCACACATACACACACTTGAGGAATCTGTCAATCTTTTGAAAATCATTTAAATAAGCATATGAAAGAGTTTTACAGACATTTTAATTATAATTTATAACAATTTGTTTATCTAAGAAAAAATTTGGTAAAATTTTAGATTTCTTAAAAACATTTAATACCTTATTTACACAGAAAACTTATAGTCAATTTAGACGGCAGCATTAATCTAGTACAAAGTGGATTAACTGCTAATGATTGCACTGCAATTAAGCAGTTAATGTAATTTTCAATAAATTCACTTTCCAGTCTAAAAGCAGCATTAATAAAAGTTCAATTAAACGAAAAGAAAAAACATGGTTGGGTCAATCATATTCGAAGAGCATCATATATTTTTGGGTTTATGATTGTGCCAACCATAATCGCACTATATTATAGTTATTATGTTATGATAATAAAATAACTATATTTTTACCGTAATATGGTCCCTACAGTTATATTATGATTCAAAAATTACCATATTATAATCCTTAATAAACATGTTATAATGAATTTATCATAATATGATCGCAATAATCATAGTATGCTCAAAATGTTATCATATTATGGTCCCTCATAACTATATAATGATTCCTGGATTATCATTATATAATCCATAATCTAAGAAACTTTCTTAAAGGAAAAGTTCTTAGAAACTATGAAAAAGCTTTTTAAATTTAAGAATATTTCCTTTAAAAATGTTTTTTCCAAAAAAAATTAATATTAAGGACTTTTTGAAGAAAAATTGTTAAGGAAAAAATCATAGACTTTAAGAACTTTTCTTTCTTTGATTGTATAATTATTTATTGATTGTTGACAGCATTTTATCGTTGCATAATTATCATATTTTTTTCATAGTCAGAATTTTTGTTACCACAGTATGATAACAGCCAATCATTATATAAAATAGAAGGTGCCAATCATAAAATAGTAAAATATTAACTAAATAATGATGGTAGCGACCATGTTGATGGTTAGAAAACCAATAACCTGGTTGTGACAACCATACCCGATTGCAGCAAGCACAATATAGTAGCAGTGATCATATTGCAACCATGTTTTTTTCTCTGCGTGCAATTAAGCAGTTAATGCAATTTTTCCTAAATTCACTTTCCAGTCTAAAAGTAGTATTAATCTATTAAAAGTTCAATTATCTGCTTAATCAAGTCGATTAAATCAAATTTTATTCTGTTCGATTTACAGTTAATACAACATTAAATCTGGTTACTATTTCTCAACGACTCAGTATTCTAACTACAAATTGTGAGGAACTCTGTGTTTTATTATAACGCCAAATCTTAAAAAAAACACACACACAAATTCAGATAAAAATTAATTAATTAAAAGTTTAACTTGACGGTTAAAATATTAACTTGACAGTTAAAAGTTCACTTGGAACTTAAGAAATTAATTTGTCAGTTTATAATACCAAGATGGGCGTTAGCAAAAAATTTGCTATTATACCCTCCACTATATATGGTGTGGGTATATATCAGTTTGTTATTCCTAGATTACACTGTCCAACAGCATTTTTGGAACAGAATAGCGACCCTATAGTTCTGAAAGGGTATGTTGAGTAGATCATTTTTGTAGAACAAACTTATGGTCCAGCACGTCTGAGTATTTTTTTACAGTGGGTCAAAGTTTTAATTTTTCGGTCGAAGGGAGCATTATACTATATGAAATCTATAATTTTACTAATTAGGCGTAAATAGCTTTATTTACAACATTGGTGTCTTTGGTGACCCCCACTGAAATTTTCCGGCAAACATTTTCGTAGAATATTTTAATCCTTAAATGTCCTTTTTTAAAGGATATTTTTTGATTTTCTCGAAAAAAAGGGTCAAATTGACCCATAAAGAGACCAGTTAGAGGGTTAAGATCTTCCACAAAAATTAACCTCATACAATTCCACAATACAACTTTGACCATAAGAATTCTCTCAGACATTAACTTACAGCATTTTTTTCATATAGTATAATGCTCCCTTCGACCAAAAAATGAAAACTTTGACCCACTGTAAAAAAAAACTCAGACGTGCTGGACCATTAGTTTGTTCTACAAAAATTATCTACTCAACATACCCTTTCAGAATTATGGGGTCGCTATTCTGTTTCATTCAAAAAGTCTTAATTTGTTGGACAGTGTTATTGGACATCCTCGCGAGCAGTTTGGTATTAAAAATTAGCAAAATCGGTCCGCGGTTAACAAGTTATAAGTGACAATGTGAAGATATCTCTAAATTTTCCATACAAATTGAAGTATTTTAGGACAATTTTACCAGTCGTTTAGAAGTGAATAATATTCTGTATTCACCTCCAAAAATTTTTTCACCAAAAAAAATTTTTTCACCTCAAAATTTTTTTTCATCTCAAATTTTCTTTTTACGCCAAAAAATTTGTTTTCGCACCCAAAAAAGTTTTTTACCTCAAAAAATTTTTTTCACCGGCATAATTTTACTTCATAAGTTTTTTACATTATTTGTATTAAAAACAGTAGAGAACATTTTTTAGGATAGGGTATTCAAAGATTCGGCACACCCGAGTTAAAACCTTTTTTACCTGTTTTTTATTTATATCATTTTAATTATATTTAAGAATTACAACCAGAAAAAAAGCACTAGCAGCAAAGGCTATCGGCTTTGAAGATAAGCTTATGTTAGTCTATTAATAATATATAAAATCATTTTTTTACCTAAGTAAAACTTGGTAAACTAATTTAATTAAAATAATTCCTTTATCACATATTAAATTAGCTTTATTTTGTATTTTTCCCCTCAAAAAAAAACTTTTCATTAACTTCCAGAAAATTTACTTACAATTCATTACACGAATATTCGATATATATATTTTTTAAATGAACTTTGACATTTTTCTTTGTTGAATATGTGACAAGTACTTAAATTTTACAACCCTTATCAATTTTTTTCTGTTAAGAAACCTTAGTTTATGTTAGTAGATAATTGGTTCTTGAGAAACATAGTTTTTTTAGTTTTAAAAATTGCACTTTTTTGGTGCAGTTTTTTTTTTTTTTCTTCTATGTCTTGTAAATATCCTGCCAAAGGACATGCTGCACAGAGTTACCTTAATTTTGTATTTATAACAATTTCAAAGGTTTCTTTTCACAATTAAAAAATATCATATTACATGACATACCTTTTTATGGTTGCACATGATGTTTTTTTTATAACATTTTTTTCCATAAGGAAAATATTTGCAATGAACTTTTTTATTTATAGTTCATTGTAATAAAAATTTGTTTGGAAAATAAAACTATGTATAACTGCAGTTTTTTAAATGTATTAAATTTTACAAATCAACTTTTTAAGGAAGATAATATTTAATTAGAACTATACAGTTAAACCTGCTATGTTCCCACCAAAATTAACATTAGTACTTGCTAGACGGAGTGAATTTCATTTGAGTTTTTTTTTTAATTCTTTTCAAAAATTAATTTTTTTTAAATGAGTATATTTTATGTAGGATTTAGTAGCTATTGTTTTGAACTGTAAGGACAGTTGTCACCTTTTTCACTGCATACATACACCTTTGTTTTAACTAGTATTTTCAGTACACTCTACCGACAAACTTTTTTGAGTGTATTTGAGACAAGAAATATCGAAATATAATTTTTCACACAAAAAAAATCGTTGCTACGAAATTGGTAAAAATATCAACTAAACAAGATTTTTTAGTATAATTTGTGCAAACATTTAGCAGAATAAAACAAAAACTTGGTAATGTTTGCCAAGTTTTTAAGCAACTTGCACAAATAATCATATTGAATTGATAATAAATGTTTTTAAACACATATTCGAAGATTCTGCACCCAAATAAACTCTTTTCAAAAATTAAATATCAATTAAACATAATATTTCGCAAAAGTTATTCAAAAACTTTTTACACTTTACCAAGTTTTTAATTTATTGAATTGAAATTTCTTAAAAAAGAAAATTTTCGGTATGAAAAATTACTGACAAGGAAATTATCCCAACTGATGCACTCCAATTTTTATAAAACTTAGAGAAAAAAGTTTTAAGGTCGGAATAAGTCTAAGACTTAAGGAGTAATACTACAAAAAAGGAGTGCATCTCCTTGATAGAGTCGAATTATTTGTATTAAGTATGACTCAACATTTAAAAAAAAATCTAGAAAAATTTTTAAAGATGAATTATTATCTATTTTAAATAAGAAAACTTTATTAAAATCTAAGAATATTTTTAGTTTCAGATCATTAAAACATCTAAGAATTTTTCTAAAGAAATATTGTCCAAGAATTTTTATTTAACAAAGAAGTTGACAGCTTTCTGAATCATTCTAATAATAATCGACCACATAAAGAATTTATTTTTGAAACTACCACTCAACAAATATCTAATTTTTTCACACGGCTTTGTACTAATATTTTTTTAAAAGTATTTTGGTCGCCTAACCACGAATCTGAGGTCTTGCCAAGTACAATTTTGGGTAAAATTTTGGGAAACGGTAAAAATATCGCAAAGGGTCCAGCTCAATATTTTATGAACAGGGTGGAACATTAAGAGAGAATTTTTTAAAAAAATTGCCAAAAAAAAGTTAATTTATTTAAATACCGGGAAAGTGGATTTTTCGGGAGACTAGATCCAAGTATGGTCCGATTTTCTTTAAAGCTTCTGACATTCAACCGCATGAATTTCTGATTTTCAACCACCCAGCAAAACCACACATTACCAAATAATGTGTAGAGTAATGTATAGCCATAGGGGCTCATGGATTACTTTACACCTTGCTTCACTGATGAATTCTACAGGCGATGAGCCTTAAAGTAATGTAAAGACCATTGCTTTAGAGGTGATAATGTAGGGGGTTACTTATATGGTTTCGAGAATGGAAAAAAGTAATGTGTCTAAAAATAAATTTTCAAAAAAGAGGAATTTTTATTAAAAAAAAATTATTACAAATATTTTAAACGTTATTAAAAATAATGTAGTCATGATGGGAATCGAACCTGGGAACTCAGGTTGCCAGCCAAGAACTCTACCCACTGAGATATCGACGCATATAAATTTTGATTGTTTTAAACTTAAAGAAATTGTTGCGCTACGTTTTTTCATTAGTGTTGTCAAATCATACATACATTATCATTTTGCTTACAAAAAAAATACATAGATTTTCAAAAATATTTCAATTATTACTTTACATTTATAAACGTAATCAATAATCAGTAACTTATTACTTTATGCTTGCAAATAATCAAAAAGGTAACGAGATATCATTACAAGGTAACGCATGAGAATATCGCACCCATTACCAAAGTTTTGCTGGGCAGATATGTACACAGAGAAAACAGATTCGTGGTGACAATCAAATCTGTGGCCAATCGAATGGTTTGATTGTGGTAACCGAATTTTTAGGTTTTAATGACTGAAAACCAATTGAGGCTTGTGTAATGTGACCGTGTCAACAGTAATTCGGTTGCTTCAATAACAATTCGCTAGTCACAAAATTCGTTTGCTGCAACTGAAGTATTTGATTGGCAACAAATTCAGTTGTCAGCAGGAATCTGTTTTCTGGGTGTACGATCTTGTGTGTGTAGTTAGCATTTTAGTCCAATTTAGATACACAAAGAATACACATTTATTGTAACAACCGAATTTCTTGCCAACGGAATGATTTGGTGGAAAATATATTTGTTTGCCGCAACTGAAATTCGGTTAATACAACAGAATTTCGGTTGAAACCAAATATTTCAATTGTAGCGGGAAAACATTTGAAAAGAGTGGTTGCATTTGAAAAAAATGGTTGCAATTCGATCAAAACCATAAACATTCATTTGTACACTCAGAAAAAAAAGTTAGTAGAAAAATTTGTAAAGGGCTTTCAATCCCACTTTATTGTTTTTGTACTGATTTTTAGTAAAAAAAATTATTATTTAGCAATACCGGCTCATATCTAAAAATAAGACATCCACTTAAAATAGCACTAAAAAGCTTTTTTAGTTCTAAAAATTAGCCCTAAAAACAATTAAAATTTGTTTGACAAATATTTGTCAAAACAGAAATTACCAAATTTAAACAAAATGATAAATTCGTTTGTTTTTACAATTTTTAAGCTTTTGTTTTTTTTTAATTTTTGGTAAATTTTTTTTGCTGATTTTAGCAAGCAGATTTTGAATTCCACTTTACAAAATGTTTTCTAAAATTTAGGAGCGGCAGTTAATTTTTTCTACAAATTTCATTGAACTACACGTCAGCAGACATGTGTTGCTAAGATTAGAAAAAAATACCGCTGGGCTCAAATTAGCAAAATTTCCCGTAATAACAGCAAAATTTTCAGTTGTCATTACAGACTTTTTTTGGTGAGTGTAAGGATTTAATTTTATCTGGAATAACCTATAATCTATTAATACAGCAAAAATTTTGTATTGGGAATTAAAAGAAGAAAAAGTAACCAAATATCAATCCTATTATTCAATTATTGGTATTTCCAATCATCTCTAAAAATAAAATTCGTTTAGTATTTGTGTGCGGTGGAAGAAACCACTTATTTAGTGAATATATTAGAAATTTGGTACAATCTATCAAATTTATTCAAAAATTGTCGATATTCAACAATTTTAAATAAAAGTACGGTTATTCTGATCGAATATATCATTTAATTATGATTTCGGCAGAAGCAACCGAATTGTGGATTGTATTGATAATAGACGTCACTAATGATTGATATTGATAAACAAATTTTATACTATATTTGTTTTCCTTGCAAATTGCTTAAATTCAAAATTAGCCATCAAAATTTGTAAGTGTTTGTGGTGTGGTGGGTAGAGAGGTGGGCTCAGTACTCCCAATTTTCGAGTTAAAATTCTGGAAAAGGCAAACATTTAAAATATAATTTTTTTAACTAAAATATTTTATTTAAATGTTTAAATGTCAAATATATCAAAGAAAATTTAAATTAGTTGTGGTGCAGTAAGCAAGGGTGTGAACTATGAATCTGATTGCCCAAGTTCGATACCGGAAAATCCAAAAATAAAATGTTTCTTAAAAATAAATTTTGTGGAACGTAATAATATTTCTGTGGAATATAAATATTAAATTGTAATAAGTGATCCATTTCGGATACTTTTTGCAATAGCTTTTTTTTTTGACAGATCACGTGTGAGTCGTGTCATGCTGGCGTAATATTTTTGTTTAGTATTGTTTGGCATTTCATAATGGAAAGACTTACGCCTGAACAACGTTTACAAATCGTTCAACTTTATTACGAAAATTCACGTTTTGTGAGAAATGTGTTTCGTGCACTTCGCTCAACTTATGGTCAACATAATCGGCCTACTGAGCGTACCATTCGCAACACCATCACCCATTTTGAGACCCATCATTCATTATTGGATAATATTCGACCGAATAGACCACGTCCTGCACGATGTGAAGAAAATATAGCGGACGTAGCTTAGTGTGTACACGAAGACCGTGGAGAGTCGATTCTGCACTATTGTGCCATGATAACCGACTATTTGATGCCTAAAATTGAAGCTGGTGATCTCGAAGACATTTGGTTTCAACAAGACGGCGCCACTTCCCACACATCGCATCAATCAATGGATTTATTGAGAGAACACTTCGGTGAGCACATAATTTCACGTTTTGGGCTGGTCGATTGGCCACCAAGATCGTGTGATATCACACCGTTAGACTTTTTCCTGTGGGGGATATGTAAAGTCTAAAGTTTATGCGGACAAACCCCCTATGATTCAGGCCTTGGAGGAAAGCATCACGCGTGTCATTCGCCAGTTACCAGTCGAAATGCTCGAACGAGTCATCGAAAATTAAACTGAACGGATGGACCATCTGCGACGTAGCAACGGCCAACATTTTATAGACATAATCTTCAAAAAATAAATGCCAAAGAATGTTCTTTCAAATGATAATAAACATTCCCCATTAAATTGGAATTTTCTGTGTTTTTTCTTTAAAAAAGTAGGGAACCTCGAAATGGATCACCCTATACAACTGAATATTGGCTTTCACAACTAAAAATATAATTTAATATGAACCGCCAGAATTCGATTGGCAACAAATTCGGTAACCACAACTGATACTGTTTTCTGGGTGTATGGGAAGCACATCTGAATATGGACCGATTCTAAGCAAATTAAACAGTTTCATCTTTGGGTCAATAGCAACATATGTACTAAATTTTATCCAAATGTCTTTATACTTTTAGTTTGATTAAAATTCATTTAAGCAATTTGCCGGAAAGGCCAGATTACCTAAAACTTGACTTAGAGAGTTTCTAGACAATAGGGGTCACATTTTAAAAACACATTTATTGTTATTAGCACTCAAGTGTCTGAATCTTAAAAATCGGCTAAAACAAAAAACACTTTTTACTTCAGTTTTGCCATAAGCCTTCGCATTAAGATTTTTTACTATCTTGATTCCCTTTTGTAGCCTTATACAAATCTCTTAAATTTGTTTTTCTTCTGCCTTGTTCCTAATACCCTATTTACCATAAACATTATGTTTAATCCTGCAAAACAAAATCCAGTAGTCTATTTAAATACGCAAAGCCTTCGGAATTAGAGCATAAAAAAAAACCTGGCGACATTTGTCACAGACTTGAGCACTACAATTGCAACATAACAACTTTACTTTGGCATTTTGGCAGTCTTATAATCCTGGATAATTACACTAAACAATATGACAAGTATTATTTTGAAAAGGATTTAAAAGAATGTTTAATGAAAAAAGGTGATTTTTTCTTTAAATAACTAAACTAAATATTTTTTGTGAATATATATTTTAAAACAATTGGAAATTGAAAAAAAAAAAATTAAAAAGATTTGTTTTGTGTTTATTTTTTAAGATTTTTCTGAAGACAATACATGAAACTAGATAGTTTTGCCAAATATCAATTTTCTAGGTATTGCAATTATTGATTTTATAGTTCATTAAATTTGAATATTTGCCCATTTTTAGAATTACTAAAATTTCAAATTAATTTTATGAAAGTTTATGTTATGGTTAATTATCAATTTTGAAGTATGTACCATTTTTTCTAATTTTTTTGCAGAAAAAAAAAATCGTTTTTATTTTCTATTGAACAGGGTCATTGCTATGATATGTCAAGTATCAATTTCATATAATTGTTTTGATGTCTGGTCTACTTTGTTTGCCTTTGGTTGTTGTTTGTTGCTTGATTTGTAATATGTTTTTTTTTTAGTTTTATTGAACCCGCAGATTTTTACTGCCAAATTTTCTAAAGAAAACCAATTTTTTCTTTTAGAGTTATTTTAGTTAGAATTTTTATTAGTTTGTTTTTTTTTTACAGCTAAAAGTTTTTATTTTTCAATATCTGTTTTATGGCAATATGTGGCAAGGCCACCTGGTGACCATGATATGGTATCAAATTTCATAACTAATGAAAATTAATCCTTTTATTTTTCTGCTACACAAAGTTCATTGTACAATTATTATTGTATTTTTTTTATTCTACTTCTTTTGATTTATTAACTTTATTGAGTTTTGTATTTGAAAATTTTGTGATATTTGAAAATTTGGTGAATTTCAGAGAGATTAAACGTCCCACCACCCAGGCTGAACGTTTTTCACAAAAATTAAAAATGCTACAAGGTGGCGCAAAAGTAATCCTCCTATCAGAAAATGCTATAAATTTTGCGATTGGCCCCTAATGTCAGTTCTGTTTTGACATTTGTGTAGTAAACACATGCGAAATATACGTTAATAAACAATGTTACGCTACACTGCTCCAGAACGCGGAATATTGGTGACGATTTATTTGAGCAATAATGAAGATGATTTTTCATCAAAAATAATCATGAGTGATTAGGCCCATTTCCATCTTAGCGGGTACGTAAACAAGCAAAATTTATGCTTCTGGGGCACTGAAAATCCGCGTGTAACCCACGAAGAGCCATTACACCCGCTCAAAGTCACTGTATGGTGTGCTGTGCTGGAGGAGTCATCGGACCTTTTTTCTTCGAAGACGTCGCGTTACTGTGAATGGTGAGCGCTACAGAGCAATGATCCACGAGTTCTTTTTGCCGCAACTTGATGAATTGGGATTGGAAAACACGTGGTTCCAACAGGACGGTGCAACGCCACACACTACACGTGCCACAACCGATATGCTGAAGGATGCATTTCCCTGGCGCCTAATCTCCCGCTCCAGACTTCTTTTTGTGGGGCTTTTTGAAGTCGCGGAAATGTGAGGACCTATTGCCGGAAGTTTTGGCCAAGTGATGGAAAATGCCATAAAAAGGGCTCAAATGACAATCAACTGTGGCGGCGGCCATTTACATGGCATCATATTCTCGACTTGATGTAAAAAAATTAAAAGACCAAATAAAAATAATCCACAAGAAGAATCAAAGTTTTTCATTTTTTTTTTAAATTACAGCCAAAAAACATCGGAAGGTTATTTTTGCGCCACCCTGTACGAAAAATTCGACTAATTTTGCTTCACATATTTTTTGGTACCAAATAATATTTAAACACAAAAAAAACTCGGTTAGGGTAATTATATTCGAAGAGCATCATATATTTTTGGTTTTATGAATGTGTCAAATATACAATACACTCAGAAAAAAAAGTTAGTAGAAACATTTGTAAACGGTTTACTACATTTGTAATGATCTTTAGTAAAAAAATTATTATTTTGTAAATTTTCTTGTTATTTACATTTTACAAATTGCAGAATTTTTTCTCAATATTTACAAATTTTTGTTGTTAATTTCAGAAATCATTTTACAAATTGTTGAAAACCGATTTGCTAAAATTAGCAAACAAATTTACTAATTTTAAAAAAATGGATATTAAAGGAAATGTTATTTCTAATAATTAAAACTTATAACAATATATTTTCCCTTACCGACCGTAGTAGTAATACGTAAAGTTTATTTTTATATGAAGAATCAATTGAAATTCATAGAAATATTTTTTTTAACTATTTGATTCAGTCATTCAAAAAATTAACTGTAAAAATTTACAGACATTCATTAGGAGTTGATATTTTCTGTTAAATGTAAAATTTTATGTTGTCTGTTTCTAAAAATAGAAATTCATATAATTCCCTTTTGCTTTTTATTATCAAAATAGTTTGTTTAAATACAAAATTATTTCAATAAAAATTACAAGAAATTATTCAAATATAGAAAATAAAAATATATACATTTATGTGTGCTGTGTTTTGTAAAATTACATGCAAATAAAAAAATGTTCAATTTGAAAAACAAACCACAAAAAAAGTTTTTTTTTAACGTTTCGTCAGTTAAAAATTTGTGGTTATTTTAAATGACTTTCGGTCGATTTTACTACTTTTGTTGATTATTAAAACAATGAGTGAAAATAAACAACAATATGGGCTGAATATAATAAAAAATCAGTAGTCCTCATTTTTATTGTATTTTCGATTAATTTAACAAAATAATATTGTGAGTAAAAAATAGGACATCCACTTAAAATAGGACTGAAAAGTTTTCTTAGTTCTGAAAATCAGCCTTAAAACATTATAACTTGACCTTAAAATGCAAAAAAAAATTACTTAAAATATTTTTTGAAAAAAAAGTCGCTGTTTTTACTATTTTTTAAGCCTGATTTTTTTTTAATTTTGTCTAAAATGTTTAATAAATAAAATAAAAAAATATTGCTCCATAAAAAAAATAAATTTGTATACTCGAATTTAAAAAGCAATTTCAAAAAAAAAAAATAGCAGCTTTAAAGTGTAACAAGTGTATCTAAAAATTATTGAGTTAGTTTGTGCATTTTGATATATTTTTTTTTTTTGTAAATTAAAATTTTGTAAGACCGTGACTTTTTGAATGAAAGACAGTTTTTTTTGCAAAAAAAATTATTTTGCAACATAATCTCCTTTTAGCTCAATACACTTAGTCCAACGTTTCTCCAATTTTTGTATTCCTTCAAAATAGGATTTTTCGAGGTCCATATAGGCATTTGTTTGGTTGAAATGTTCCTGCGCTCGAAATGAAAGAATACTGTTTTCGTTACGAAATATATTTGTTTATTCAATATAATCTCCTAGAAGCTCAATACACTTGTTCCAATGATCATCCAATAATTTTATCCCATCCTTATAATGGTTTTCCGGAAGCACTGCAAAATAACCGTCTACGGCTGCTATGGCCTCTTCATTCGACGAAAAATGCTTTCCACGAAGGAATTGTTTGAGATTTCTGAAGAGATAGTAGTCACTGGGAGCCAAATCTAATAAATACGGTGGATGTTCAAGCAATTTGAATTTAGCCATCGTTAAAACACTTTTGTGAGCAGGTGCATTGTCTTGATGAAATCAATCAACAAAATTGCTTTTGCATCCCAAAAAACTGATGCCATAACCTTCTTTGCTGATCGTTGTGACTTCACCTGCTTTGGAGCTGAAAAACCAGCTTCAGGCCACTGTAAACGTTCTTGTTTCAATTTAGGATCATGGTGGAAGATCCAAGTCTCATCCATAGTTATAAAACGACGCAAGAAGTCGGTTTTATTCGGCTTAAAACGCTCCAAATTACGCTTAGAAATTTGTTTTCGATCCAGTTTTTGTTGAATTGTTAATGTGTGCGGCACTAACTTTCCAAACAGTTTTTTCATACGTAATTCATCATGTAAAATATGGAGTACTCGTTCGTCTGAGATGCCTATGGCATTAGTAATTTCACGCTTAGTCAAACTTGGATCTTGACTAACCATATTATGTACCTGCTCAATGATTTCTGCTGTGGTTGCAGTTTTTGGTCGTGCTTCGCGTGGATCGTCTTTAAGGCTGGTAACCACGTTTAAATTCACCAGCCCAAAATTCAACTGTGCGTTTTGAAGGTGAGGACTCCTTATACACTTCTAACAATTGTTCATAAATTTCCTTTGCTTTTAAACCCTTCAAAACAAAGAATCTAATGACTGCACAGTATTCAATTTTTTCCATATTAAAAAAATCAATGACACGTCAACTTCAAATGGCTTGTAAACAAAGAAAAAATTGACAGAATGACTTGCAACTTTGCATGTGTTCTCAGGACAGTTATACCAACTTGAGAAAAAAAAAGTTTGGAGCTAGCAGTGCCATCTCTTGGTGAGCGCAGGAACTTTTCAACCAACCTGTATTTCATCGTTAAAGCTAAATCTCTTTCCACCGAGCCATTTCTTTAGGTTTGGAAATAGTCACTGGGGGTTAAATCCGGAGAATATGGCGGATGAGATACCAATTCGTAGCCCAATTCATGGAATTTTGCCATTGAGACTACACACGTGTGCACCGGTGCATTATGGTCAATTGAGACCAAACGCGGCACCCATCTTGCTCATTTAAAATCGAAACCACACTGCCTTCACTTTTTTCCATTTTTAAAAAAGCCACGAGGTTGTATGTTTTGAACAGCTGTTAAACGCAAAGTAAATGACGGAACTTGCTCACAATTTGACAGTAGTCTATTAGCAGGTGGTACTTAATGGGAGCAGTGTTGCATTTCATATAACTACGAGGGAAGTTCGATAAGTCACGAACTTGTTGATCTGCTCTCGTATTTTATAATTCACTTAGTTTAGTACACTAATATTTATCATAAATTTGTGTTTATTCGAGATAAATTATTTTAATAAACTTTGTACATAATTTTACCAATCTTTAGTAGCGGCTATTAACTTTCTTGCTATTTCCATTTCACTAATATTTAGCACAATTTATTGCTAATTTTAGCAGATCTATTTTATATTGCAGTTTTTTGATACTAATTTCATTGTACTAATATTAATAATATTTAGTAAATTGTTTTTTGCTGATTTTAGCAAACCGATTTTAATTTCCACTTTACAAAAAGTTTACTAAAATTTAATAGCGGTTAATAATTTGTTGAACTAATTTCATTGTTCTACACATCAGCAGACGCTGGGCTCTAAATAAGCAAAATTTCCCGTAATAACAGCAAAATTTTCAGTTGCCATTACAGACTTTGGTGAGTGTAGTAGGAAAAATAATATACTTACATAGTTACCATATTATGATAATAAAACTACCATTATTTTATAATAATATGAGATAATGTAGAGAGTATGTCATTTTTCGTTTTTAAAATTAATCGAAATTCACGTTTTATTCAAATTATAAGTGAAGTAAATTATTCGACTTCGGTCGTAGTCTAACTTCGGCCAAAAAATATAAATGAGGTGGTCTGGCACTATTGTTTTTATTAAAGATTTTCTAGTTAATTTCAAATAACAGTCAATGTTCTGACTTTAAGTAAAATTTCATTAAATATTTTATAAAACAAAATTTATTTTCCCATCATATTATCTCTACATCTTTTATTATTATTATTCCATAATCTACTACTTCCTCATTAACTAGACATCATGATTTTTTTTTTTCTATAGTTATTGAACAATAAAATATAGTTGATATAAGAAAAACAATACAATTCGTCTATTTTCAAATAGATCAAATGGGCGTATCCAATATCATCAAAATCCAAAATGTTTTTTTGTTTTTGCTTACACATAAAACCCACCCCAAAGTTGAAAAAAAAAATTTTCTACACTGTATATTCTTCACAACCGTCATTGTATTATGTATTAAACAATACATTTTACCTGCCAAAAAAAAAAATATGTTTATACGCCATCATCAGATAAATACCAGTTTTGGGTATGAAATATAAAAAATGAGTGAAAATATTATAACTCAAACCTTTTGTGAGCAAAAGAGTGTTAAAAATGAGCAAAATCATTGATTTATTTTTAAAAAATAAGAGTGTTTTGATTTAAAGAAAGAGCTTATTTAAAAATAATCGGTTGACTTAAAACATTGTTTAAACAAGTTTATTTAAAATTAAGTCCATCAAGAATTCTGAAATAATTTAATTTAAAACTTCCTCTTTTTTTGATGACTTTTTTTATTCCGTAGCTCTTTAGCTCACTTCCCATTTTTTTATGACATTTTAAAAGGTTCCCAGCAAAAACAGGGTTTCAACTACTTACCAGCCTATTTACTCGCTTAATTACTTTTGTTCGTGATGTCCCAAAAGTAATGAGTGGTCATTTCCGTCTCACTTACAAAAACACAATGTAATGCGTGGTCATTACCCTCTCACTTACGAATAGCCAAAATATAATGAGTACCCATTACTTTTTGGACATCGCGAACAAAAGTAATTAAGCGAGTAAATAGGCTGGTAAGTACTTGATACCATGTTTTTGCTGGGTTCTTTTTTAAACTCATTTTCCTGGCAATTTTGCTAATGTTAGATGACACTTTTAGAGTCTAATCCCTGATTATCATCTGTTGTTTATTTAATCTTTTGTTGAAAATATACTAGTTACTTAAGCGGAAAATTTATCAAATTTAAAATCTCTTTAAATTAAAAAGAATTAAAGCAGCAAAAAATACGCTCATTCGGAAGTATTTGCAATTGTTTCTAAGCAAGAATAAAAGTTCTTCTAGGACCTCAAACTATTTACAAAAAAAGAATTTATTGCATGTGGAATAAAGTACCAAAATAAATCCAAACTTCCCTTTGGTGCCTAATTCAACATTCAACATTCAAATGGAATGCAAAGGTGCGTTTTCAATTAAATTATCCATGATAAATTCAGATGGGTGTGTGTGCTTTTTTCTAGATATTTGTAAACTTTCGGTTTTTAGGTGACTATTCTTGAAAACATTTGTTGACCTATATTTAAGAAATTTCAAATATGTGGCAACCCTAGAGCAAAAACTGAGGCAAAATGCAGTATCAAAATTTTTGTGTGTAAAAAAATCGAAATTTGATAATTTTAGAACAAAAACTGAATAATTTTTGATCTGACTTCTTAACCCCTAAACGTGAGATTGGGACGCTAAAATAAAGCATCCCAATCTCCTCTACCACATATCCGAATTTCATTAAGAACGTATGGGATATCTTACTTCTAAGTGGAAAAACGCTATATTTTCTTAAAAGTTTCTAATAAATAATTAATAAATTCCAAACTGTCAACAACAACATATTAAAATCTCCACTTTGCGATCTTTTATAGGTATACTAAATAAAGCTTGTGAAAATTCTATTTCTTCTAAAGCCCAAGGAGTAGATCCAGGTCTTATCAAGTAGATCAATTTTAAGACATCAAAAGACCATTGAAAGTAAGTCGGGCACAAAAGATAATTTCTCCAATGTTACAACAAATTATGAGTAACTTTATATATGGTTTGTGTTGAGCTAAAGGCGATCTTAACTCAACCCAATGCAAAAGGTATCTGCTCTTAATGTTCCAGAGTACTGCGCATGGAAATGTTGTAAATGCAATGTTAAACATGCTCTTCCTGTACCCCACACACAGCTAGAAGTCGATGAATTCCTGCCCATAAGCAGTGTGAGGGTAACCAAAGCGCTGATCGTCTGGTGAGTTCCGCGCTTTAATCCTTCATAAATCTGAGCTAGGGAGAGGCTCAGGTTATGGAGGAAGTCTGAAATTATTTATTTTTGCGTCTTGACAGGAGGCCATTTACGGACCTTAACAGGAAATTTTACTATACCTGATACCAACCCAGGTTACATCGGCATAAGCAGGGTCCATCTTACACTGATCTTTATAGGTTTTTAGAGTTGGTATCTAAGGCCTCGGAACATGTTCTCTGCGACTGTCCTAGGCTTTGTGATACTAGACTTTTTTTCTGAGCGATCGTGTCATATCGCCTTCGGATATTTGAGATACTTCGCTTAATGGGCGAATGGGCTTTATCAGTAACTTAAATCTTTAGGGGAATCTAGCCAGCAAAAAACCTATGTAGGTGGCGATGTGTGGTGCCACTTGATCTAAACTAATCACTACACACAATTCGAGAACATGAAATTTTTATAAGAGCTCAGATATATAAAAACTGTCACTCGAGTTGCAACACACGATATGGTGAGGTTATAATAGGTTAAAAATACCTACACTCAGAAAAAAAGTTAGTAGAAAAATTTATAAACTTTTTTCAATCCCACTTTACTATTTTTGTACTGATTATTAGTAAAAAAAAACTATAATTTAGAAAATCTTTTTGCTATTTACATTTTACAAATTTCAGAATATTTACGAATTTTAGTTGCTAATTTCAGAAATTGTTTTACAAATTTTTGAAAACCGATTTGCTAAAACTAGCAAAAAAAAAATACTGATTTTAAAAAAAGTGAATATTGAAGGAAATGTTTTTTCTAATTAAAACTTACACCTACAAACTTAAATTGCCTTAAAATGTTACATAGATTGAAAAAAAGGGATCGGAAGTGAATATACCGACTTATGTCTTAAAATAGGACATCCACTTAAAATAGCACTAAAAACTTTTTTTAAGTAAAAAAAAATATTGACTAAAATATAATAATAACAAAATGATTAATTCGTTTATGTTTAACAATTTTTAAGATTTTTAAGCCTTTGATTTTTATTTTAATTTTGTCTTAAATATTTTTTCCAAAATAAAAAAAAATTTTTGCTCGATAAAAAAAATAAATTTAAAATTTTGTTGTACTACACGTCAGCAGACATGTGTTGCTAAGATAAGCAAAAAATACTTCTGGGCTCAAATAAGCACAATTTCCCGTGATAACAGCAAAATTTTCAGTTGCCATTACAGACTTTTTTTGGTGAGTATTGAAAAAGCATAAGACGCCTAAACGGAATTGGCGCCAACCGAAAATTCGGTTGTCACTACCTAAATTCGGTTATTTCAATCCCAGTTGGTGCCAATTTAAGTTGGGACAACACTTTTTGTGTGTGAAAAAGAATCGAAAATCCTGAAAGTCGGTTTGCTGTACACTCTCCTCTGGCAAAGCATCCTGCCCTATATATACCAGGTACTCTCAATTTAAATGCTTCTGTCTTCTTCTCATTTATTTTTCCTTTCTATGGTACGGTCTTAAACCAGCCTTAAATTATTTTCAAAATACTGAAATATGGAAACATTTTTAGTTAGTAATTTTGCGGCAAACTTCTGTAATACTTCTATAATTCGTTCAACAAAGAGTTTTATAATAATTCTCATTCAGTTTGTATAATTTAACAAATATCGTATGATTCCTACAAAAAGGAAATGATTTATTATTTTTTAGAAAATGTTTAGAAATAATAACAATTGTCATTAAATGGCTTCTTGTTTCCACAGACATTATTTGCATTTTATGAATTAAAATAATGGCGCCATTCTTTATAATTTTATTTTTTCTACAAGTGTTTAAAAAAAAATAAAATCTTAACAAAAAGTCGTGAGTCACAGAAAATGCCAGGCATTATTAGACATTAACCACAAATAATTGTAATAAAGCTAATATTTTATAAGGAAATATGAATACCTTAAATATGATGATGATGATGATTACAATGATCAAAAGATGAAAAATGATTTATGATTTATGACTGAAATGGTAGAAATTTAAAATTTGTTTATTTTCTAACATAAAGAATTTCTTTCTTAATACAATGTTGACAATCTATAAACACAAACGTCTAGCTATATTTAACTAACATTAACAGAATAGTAGTAGTAAAGTTGGCAAATATATTCCATAGATTGATGGTTGGTTAATCAGGATGCTATAATTTTTGTATTTTGTTTAATATTCCATCAGCAGCCGTAGTTACAAACAACAGAAAAAAAAACACAGAGAATTCATTGAAATATGAAACCACAAAATGTGTGTTCAAAACGAGCATAGAGAAGTTTTTAACAACAGCAATAATCATCAACTTCATCATCATCATCATTTCGGCATTAAAAATACAGCCATCAACCAAAACAGAACAGCATCGTTAGCAAATAATTATAATAAAGAGAGCAGCGTCAATGGCAACGGTAGTCCAGGACTATACACCAAACAAATAACAAACATATTTTCATAAAAGGGAAACGTAACAGAAAAAAAGGATCAATGCGATACATTCACATTCATAAAACACGCTTACATATGCATGTCCACATTTTGTTTTTAAATGCCTTGTAGGAAATTTATGGATGCAAATTTTGTAGAACATCGACATGGGGTTAAAAGTTTTGGTGATTTGGTAAATTACATAAAGGGCATGGTTAAGAAGTTAATGATTTCCTCTTTGTAGAATTCAAAGGTATTTATTGAAAGACCCCTAGCATTTCGGGAAGGTCCTTTTATTTGCAATGATCCTTTGTAGGGGAAATTACGAGTAAAAAATTTCCCGAATAGATGGCAATTTCATTAGCTCGATTTAAGATTAAAACATATTTGTGTAAAACAAATTTTTAAAAATACAAATTCTTATCAATTAATCGCAAAAATTGGCGATTAATCGTTTAAAGCAAAATAAATGTATTTCTTTCATAAATAAGAACAAAGTGCTGCTTTTTTGTGAAATTTCAAGTTAAGTCTATTGCGTTAGTTTCTAAAGTGTGTGTTTAGGACAACTTAAAGCATCCTGAGATTTTTTAAAGAATCATTTTTTTTTTTCAGAGGAATCTGCCGATTCTTTAAAAAGAAAATGTCAGACGAGTTCAGTGGAAGTAAACCCTTAAAAACCCAGTGTAAATATTGTTTTACCGAAGTGGGACATTTTGTCAATAAAGTTGGGTTTTATTTTCTGTACATGACACTATTCAGAATAAAAAAAAGGCCTAAATAAACAAGAGCTGCCTTCAAAAAAAATTATATAACAAATTCTTAAAAATATGTTATGAATAGTTTTTGCGAAACTCACAAAATTTGATAGAGCTGTCCCTGATTTAAGCTTTAGAGTTAAAGAAGTTATCTATTAGAAAATATATAAAAATCACGCATATTCCTGACAACACCTCGCCAATTTTCCTATGTTTGTGCAATTAAGAATTCAAATAAGCGAGTTCATAAATATTTTTGACCATCAGTAGAATACTGATGTTCCTACTTCATAAAAATTTGTTGATAAATCAAATTAGAAACAAAATTCCATGTTATTTCTTAGTTTTTATAAATTTTTTCATAGAATTTTAAATGAAACTAGGAAATATAGTTTTCGAATTAAAGTAATATTTTATTATTATTTTATAACATATGCAACGTCATAGTGCTTGTTAGGAAAATACCTAGTCACGTTATTTTAATAAGTTTTCTTTTAAAGCTCTACTTAGAGGCTCTAGCTTTTCTAAAACTTCGCGTTCTGATGTTATCTATTGTTGAAAGCGCTAATTCAATTTTTTTAGACATGAAAATATAATTTTATATTATTTCAAATTTGTTTATTAAAGGAATTAAAATTAATTTTCTAAAGCCTATATAACATTTGTTTTGATTCAGATAATTTAAAATTATTGTATTTTAGTTGATGTTTTTTACGATTTTCTTGCCAAAGTTAAAAAAATTAGGAAGTTTTAAGAAAAATAACAGCAAAGTTCATATTAAAAATTTAACCGGTTAATCGACCTATTTTAATCGATTATTATCGAATAATTATTTGAGTTTTAAATTGTTTGTTTCGACATTAACCGAAATTGAGACGATTAATCGAGGAATCGGTTAACCGATTAACCGAATTGGGAACACTACTTAATACTAACCGCTTGTTTCTTCTCTACTCAGAAATATCACATAACTCCAAGGGGGCGTTGTGGTGTAGTGGTTAATGCAAGGGACAGAAGGTTGGGTGTTCGATCCTCAGCAACAGCAACTCATTCATATCGCGACTCCCTCCTTCGGTGTTCCCATAGCACTTAATCCCCCCAAGTAAAATGACACAATAAGGGCTATGAACTAAAAGGCTTAAACAAGTTCGCGCACACTTTAACATATGGCGGGCAACAACTGTTCTAAGATTAAACATCTCACGCAGTTACAGAGATGCCATATTTGAAGACTATCTTGCTACACCTTTTATCTCTCCTATATCCCTTTTCCAAAGAAAGCAACACATCTATAAGTAGGAAAATTTTTCTGAGTTGGCTAATGCGAGTAACTGTTACACAAAAGGTTGGGTGTTCCATCCTCAGAAACGCCAATTCATATATATCGCGACGACTTCCTTCGGTGTTCTAAGATTAAACATCTCACGCAGTTACACACTCAGAATATTATGTAGTTAACTGTTTGTAGTTTAATAAAAAAGTTTTCCGTTCCATTTAAAAATAAAGGAAGATACATTTATTTTTCAAAGAAACATCTATATTAACTTTTTTATACATTTATTCGAAATAATTTACTATCATTTACCGATTTTTTTCAGTTTCATTTATTTTTTTCATTTGTTTGAAATTTAATAAAAATTTACCCACAAAACGGAAACTTGTGGTTTATTTGTGTCCGTAACAGTTATTACAAATTTAAATTTTGTTTGCTGTCTGTTTCAAAAAAAATATTCAAAAAATTTCAATTTGTTTTTTTATTTAAATTGGTTGTATATATACAAAATTTTTCAATACAAATTACAAGAACTTCATAAACACACATACATATACAAATACATTCACACAAAAAGTGTTTATAGCTTCATATGCATACATACATTTTGTATTGTACGAGTATATTAAAAAAAACAAAAAATACAAAAACGGAAATAATTTCAAATAAATGAAAAAAACATTTATTTTTTAAGGATTGGTGGGTAAAATTTTGACATTTATTTTAACTGATTATATCAGTTGTTTCTTACGGATGTGTCAGTTGATTAATCAACATTTAAAAATAAATAACAAATGGCATTTAATTTAAATGAAAATTAAGTAGACCGGTTTTTAAATGAAATATCATTTCTTTTAAATGATATTTTCAGTTATTTTAACTTACAAACTTTTTTAAGTGCAGAGATGCCATATTTGAAGACCAAAGAATGCAACACATCTATTAGTAGGAAATATTTTCTGAGTGTTGTTTCTCTTTATGGGGATTATGGGGGTTACGAGGGCGAATCAATAAGTCCATGACTTTTCGGATTTCCCTTGTAGTTATATTAAATGCAACACTGCTCCCATCAAGTTCCACCTGTTAATAGACTACTGTCAAATTTTAAGTAAGTTCCATCATTTACTTTGCGTTTAACAGCAGGATTTTTCGAGGTTTATAAAATAGGCATTTGTTTGATCAATAATTTCATCGTTGGAGCTAAATCTATTTCCACCGAGCCATTTCTTTAGGTTTGGAAATAGGAAATAGTTACTGGGGGCTAAATCCGGAGAATAAGGCGAATGATGGGGCAATTCGTAGTCTACTTCATGGATTTTTGCAATGGAAACTAAGCTGTCACACGATTCCGTTGGTGGTCGATTGTGAGCAAATGCGGCAGCCATCTTGCGGAAAGCTTTCTCATACCCAAGTGATCGTTAAAAATTGAAACCACTGAGCCATGTGAGATGCTTACGTCTTCCACAATCTATAGCACATTCAATTTCCGATTGGCCAACACCATATCGTGAATTTTTTCAATTGTTTTGGTTCTAGTGACCTCAACTAGACGTCCAGAACGTTCGGCATCTTCTGTGCTTGTAAGGCCACAACGAAAGTCAGTACATCACTTTTTTACCATTGAAATCGATGGTGCAGAGACCCCATAGTATTTATCAAGCTTTTCCTTGGTTTGATTGACGGGTTTTTCCGCAAAAATAATGTTTAATGAGCACTCGGAATTAATTTTTTTCCATTTTTAAAAAATCCACGAGGTTGTATGTTTTGAACAGCTGTTAAACGCAAAGTAAATGTCGGAACTTGCTCAAAATTCCATTTACATTTCATATGACTACGAGGGAAGTTCGAAAAGTGACGGATTTATAGATCCGCCCTCGTTGATCGAACACACTTTAATCTTAACTTCGGAAGTCGGAATTTTGTTCAGGGGTGTTATGAAATATCGTAATGCTACATGGGAGTTTTTTCAGAAATACTGTATCTATGCTTGGAACGTTAGAAGAAGAATTTTTAGGAATTATTTTTCAACAAATAAAGTTCGTTTGTAATCAGATATTTTTAGGGACCATAAAGTTAAATGAAAGTTTAAAGCTTAAGGTGACACGGCAAGATAAATATATAATTTTTGTAAAGTGTGTTAAAAATATTTTATCAATGCTTGCGTATTTTTAGCATATTTGCTTAATTTTTTTCCCCATATTAATATTTATGTTTCCTGAAGCTTTTAAATTTTCCACTGGGTACTAAAATAAAACACGAAAAACTCTTATTTTAAAACTAAAATGAACAAAATCTGTTTGTTATTGAATTTTTGAAACAAACAAACAAAAAAAAAAATGGCAAACGGTAGCTATTTTATGTTACAAGATTTCTAAAAATTGCTTAAAATGAACAGTAAAAAGGATCTTTTCCATTTTTCATTGTATATTTGGTTAGAACAAAAAAAGGTATATTCATTCTTATTTCCCTGGCAATAACAGCATCATTGATACTAGAAAAAAAAATCACACAATTAATTTAGTTTTCGGAATGTACATACATATTTTTCCCCATTATTAAGGATCCTTTGTGTGTGTATGAATTTCAAACGAACGCACAAAAAATGGCGTCTTTGTGTGTATGTTTTACTCAGCTCTATGTGCATGATTGCGGTGCTATTTTTGTAGAATCCTTTGTTATATAATAAGTATGAATATATTTTACATCCCATTTAAGAAAAAACTGCGGGTATTATGATTGTGCTTTTTTCTTTTTTTTTGTTCAGCACAGCTCAGTGTTTTTTTTTTTTTTTTTGGTTTATTTTATTTTGTCACTTAATTGTGATTGCTAATTTTTTTCAAGTATTTAGCCTGTGGTGCAGCACTTGGTGTTTCATTCACCATTCAGTCAGTTGTCAGTTCTCCTCCTGTAGAACTTTAAGAGTTGTGTGGGTTTTTTGTTTACATAATTATGGCATTATTATGTGGGTTTTATTTATATTCCATCCAAATCCAACTCTATTGTTAACACCCTATGTGGTCTTTGTAGATTTTTAGAATAAGATATTTACAAATTTATAAAACCAAACATTTAAATTATAATTTTTGTTGTTGTTGTTTATTTGGTTTTCCAAATGGGGAGCGGTTAAAGTTAAAATACTAATTAATTTTATGTATTATTTCAAAGGATTGTCTAGTTTGAAAATAAGGAATTAACCACTCAACAGTGTCGTCAAGTTTAAAAAATATGGAGAAAAAAATGTAAGCGATTAACCATTCCCGCCCCTAGAAATGTTCATTTGGTTGTAAAACTACGTCTGGCAAAAAATTAGGATAATAATCAAACACCGGGAAGAGGTGCCGCATAGACCCTAAAGTTTGAAAAATGTTTTAAGGACAAATATGACTTTTTATTGATATTCACAAAAATTTTTATATTTTAAAAACGAATTGAAAAATTTTTTAGTTTTCTTCGATCTTTTTGATTTGTTTATTAGTTTAAATCAGTGGTCGGCAGAAAGATAGAATATGTTTGTATTGGTGTTTTACACCGTAAGAATAAATAAATGAATGAATAAATTAATAAATGAATTAATCGAAAAGAGAATATCCGTATTCATTGAATTGAAAATAGTTCATGTTTTCTATTTTCCCTTTTATAAAAAATTAAAATAATTCACTTTGCCTCATTCAATATATTTCAAAAATAATCTTCCCACTCAACGTTCCACATTTTTAATTTAAAATGTAAGCGAAAAACAACAAAAAAAAAATACCTACAATAAAAAAAATAACTAAAAAAAAAACAAATTTTTAGAGTGTACTTTATTTCTTAAACAAAGCGGCATATACTTGCTCTGTTGAAAGTTAGCGTAGTACTGAATGAAATAATTGTGTTTTTTGTGCTCTTAGCATTGATATTTGTAGACATTCGTGTTGTGTATGTGTAAATTACGGATTTTGTTCGGCCCCTAATTGCTATGAGTGCCGATCACTGGTTTAAATTAAGCTTAAGATTTTTTTTAAACGAATTGAATTAAAATTATTGATGAATTGTAATTTGCAGTTTATTATATTTCTAATAAAGCAATGGTCAATACCTCAAACTTAAAATATTTTGTAAGTTAAAATAACAGAAAATACCATTTACAATAAATGATATTTTATTTAAAAAACCGGTCTAATTAATTTTCATTTAAATCAAATGGCATTTGTTATTTATTTTTAAATGTTGCTTAAACAAATGTTAAAATTTTACCTACCAATTCCTTAAAAAATAAATGATTTAATCATTTATTTGAAATTGTTACCGTTTTTGTCCATGACTATGTATGACTCTATAGACACTTTGTGAATTTGTTTTGACACTTTGTAAATTTATTTGTTTTGAAATTTATTGTTCGTTTTTAAAAACTATTTTAAAAGTATTTTAAACATCTTTCTTGTTCTCAATCACAGTTATCCTCATAATGCAAATCTGAAAATATCTAGTAGTCAATACAGACAACCGATTTTGTTGGAGATCGAATATTTTCTGGGGAAATCTTGTCACAAAGGTAATTTTGTGAATGGATATCGTAAATCGTCAAACAAAAAATGTTTTACTTCTCTTTAATAAAAGAAGAGTATTTACTTCAAAATTCGTTTATTTTATTTGTAAAAATTTCGCCCCAATCGTTAGTTTCTTTATTTCTCGTTTGCTTTTCAGCTATAAAATAAAAAATTAAGTAATAATCACAATTATGCAAAACCAATTATTCAAAATGATTTGAATTAGCAAAATTTATTTTGCTATATTTCTGGATTTCCTATTTAAAGTATATATTTGAAATACTTTCTGGTTTGGTGGTTTTTTTATACCTTCCACCATATATGGTGAGGGTATATATCAGTTTGTCATTTCAATTGTAACATCTCGAAATATAGGTCTAAGACCCCATAAAGTATATTTATCTTCTTGATCCTTATGCGATTTCAAGTCGATTTAGCGATGTCCGTCTGTCTGCCTGTTGAAATGGCGATCACGGCGCGAAGACGCGCGCGGTGGTCTTAATTTTTATCTAGATCGTTGGACATCTTCCCGAGCAGTTTGCTATTGAAAATGAGCAAAATCGGTCCAGCGGTTAAAAAGTTATGAGTGAAAATGTTAAGGTACCTCTAAATTCTCCATACGAATTGGTGTATTTTAGTACAATTTAGTAGCGACTGGTACATAATATATTTTCTCATATTTTTCCACCAGTGAATAATATTTTGTATTCACTTTAAACATTTTTCACCTCAAAAAATTTTTTTAACCCCAAAAAATTTTTTCAACAAAAAATTTTTTTTTATTTAAAATTTTTTTTAAAAATAATATAACTTTATTTGATCTTATTTTAATATTAATATTCAATTTTTTTAAGCTAAAGATCCTTTTTTATAAAATTTCTTATTTTATTTTCGATATTTCGCTAACAATTTGTTAACATCTTCAGGAAAACAAAATTTTAATATTTTGTTAATTTTGTTTTCCTGAAGATGCTAACAAATTGTTAGCGAAATATCGAAAATAAAATAAGAAATTTTATAAAAAAGGATCTTTAGCTTAAAAAAATTGAATATTAAATTTTTTTTTTTACACCAATAAATGTATTTTCACATCCAAAAGAGTTTTTAACTTTAAAAAATTTTATTCACCTCCATATTTTTACTTCAAAAGGTTTTTACATTATTTGTATCAAAACCAGTAAAGAACATTTTTTTGGATGTTGGTGGAGGGTATTCAAAGATTCGGCACAGCCGAACTTAAGCTATTTTTTTACTTGTTTTTCAATCAAAATTATACAATAAATTTTATGAAATCGTCAATTGTAATTTCATTAAATTTTAATAAAAAAAGGCAGATACTCGAGTTTAAAATATCACTAGTTTTAATTGGTTAAATTTTCATTTGCCAATATTTTAAAATTTTAATACAATTGTAGTTTTAATTAAGTATTATTTATTATAATAAATTTACCAAAAAAAAAACCTTCATTTGGCAAAGTACTCGGTGAACATAATACAAAATTCAGAAATATTTTATGGGGATTGTGTCTCTTATTCTGGGTTGTATGTCCGTTTTATTCTGGAGATTACTACACAAAATACTCCGGGCATAAATCCAACTTCCATTGTGGAGATTATGTCCAAAACGTTTTCGGACATAATCTCCAAACCCTGCATTGCAGTTATGTCATATCACCATTTCTACTGGCGTTGTATTTTGAGTGTAGAGCTTAATGTTTTTTCTTTGTAATTACAAATCTGTAGTTCAAACAAACATAATCTCTTAATATTTCAAAGAGCAATTGCTCAAAAAAAAAAAAAAAAAAATTCTTAAACTTGAAAGAATCTAAACATGAAAGTGTAAAAAAAAAAAAATTCTTTTTGTTTTTAACTTTTTGCTACTTTGAAATCCATTAAAGTGTATATAATGTGACAGGAAATTATGTGGTGGAGAAGTGAGAGAGTGACAAAATAAAAAATAATACAAATTTACAATAATAAAGTTAAGGTAAATGAAACCTTAAAAATGCAATAAACAATTTCAAAAGAATTCGCACAGATTAAATAGTTAACTAGTTAGTACTAGAACTTATTGTTAGTAACAATAATGCATAGCAAAAATTCATAAATTCAATAATAATAAAAACTTTGTATTTAAATAACGAATTATTGATTAGAGTGAGGAAAAGCTTGTTTTTTTAATTAAGAAAATAAATAAAAGTTGGCAACACTATGTTGGAGTTAGAGAGGATTTAAAATGATTTAAAAAATATTCTATTAGTGCCGGCCCAGAACAACAACGTGACGTATTTTTACATACAAATTGACAATTAAAACTCGCCGAGCGTTGCAGTTGCTAAATAGAATTTATTTTATTTTTAAAACTTTTTTTTGTTATTCTCTTGTTTTTTATGTTTATAATCCCCTTAACAGAGTTCCCGCATTTTAAAATTTTTTTGTAAACCGAAAAACATGTGATGAGTAAAATAAGCATACGATATTCTATGGCTCTTATGTTCTCTTTGTATACTCGCTAATGAACAACGTACTTTAAACCATCTTAGTATGTTCGTTGCTAAATTTTTAGTAAAATAATTATTTCTTTTTATTGTTTTTATAAAATTAAAATGTAAAAATTAAAAAATGGGGTCGTTAATAAGGAAAGGGGAAGACACTGCAGAGTAAAGAAGCTCTACGGTAGTCTTTACATTAAAATAAATATGACAGTTTTTGCAGTCACCGCAGTACGTTGTTATTTTGGCCGCGTTTTCTCTCATAGCAAAAATCGTTGCATGTCACGTTTTTATTCTGGGTCAACACTTCAAATTCTGAAATAATTTATGGAAATGAAATACCAAAATATAAACATTACTTATATAACATTCTAAGTTGGCAACACTATGCTATAATTTAAAAGTATTGTTAGAAAGGAATTCTTATATAATTTTACTTAAGATATAATTTCACAAACATTCTTAAATAGCTTCTTGAATTAAAATCCAAATATCCTGATAATTCAAACTTTATTTTTGAAAATAAATAATATTTTTTTTACTATTCGTACTATACTCCTCTTTGCACTAGCAACATCCATTATCTCTTAATGTTTACCACAAACTCCAGGAACAAAACGTATCTTTTGTTTTTGCAGTACTTTTTCAAATTGCTCCACAAATAAAATAAAAACAAAGTAAAACTATTTTTTTTTTTTTTTGCGTTCTTGAAAGGAGATCATATTACCAGAAAATGTACTACAACAATGACAAACAGAGCATATCATCCATAAAGCGGCATTTGATGCATAGTGAACAGAATTTACAAATAGAAGACAGACAGGCTGCCATAGCACCATGTCATCCCAATACAATATCATCATCACTTTTTCTTTTAATAAAAAATGGGGGTTGCCCTGAGAGATGACAGTTGGTTTGTTTGGAACATTTGTACATACAACAAATGTACTTAACAAACAAATGGAATTTCATTTTTACGGTATGTACGGCATAAAGGAATAAAAGCTGAGCGTCAAGGCTTTTAAATGGTTTTAACAGGAATATAAAACAAAAACAAACAAATTCAATAATAAAATAAACAAATGAAAGAAAATGAAAGAGTAAGAGTAAAGAGGTGGAGCTGACAGGATTAGAAAAGGCACCTGTATTTGAACAGTTGGATTGTATGCATATGATTAATAATTTAAGGTAGTTTTGAGACAAATATAAGTAAAAAAAAATTGGATGTGTTTAAAGTTAGTTATTTTATTGAATAAAAAATCTGGTAACACCTAAACATATTTGACAGGTGATAGATTAGTTGAGCAAACCTCAGTTATTTTTATTATAGCCAATTTACACAAAAAAGTTAATCTATAAAAGTCAGATTAACAGCTTAATCGAGCGACAAGTCGATTAGACTAAATTTTAATGCACTCAAAAAAAATAAACTAGAATTAGAAAAATTAACTTATTTAGAGAAAAAATTGAAATGAAAACGGCGCCAAAGACACTTTCTACCAATATCAAATACAATTTTACTTGAAATTAAGAAAAAAAAAATTACTTAAAATTTGGTAAAAATTTCTAAATAATAGAAAAATTTTACTAATGAGAAGTAAATTTTTATTAAAAAACAGTAAAATTTCCTCCTAATTAGTTCATGCATCGTCTAAAATTGTACCGTTACTTAGTAAATGTTTCCTTGGTTTTAAGAAAAATTTTATTTTATTTAAGTTCATTAGATAATTTTTCTTTACTAAAAACTAGGACTTAACTACCTAAAAATAAGAAAATATTTTCTAACAACAAGTTAAATAGCACTTCTTTTAAGTGAAAATTATCCTTATCCTGCTTTTATGGTAAAGGTAATATATTTTGCCATATATTTTAATTTTAAAGTACTTTACACTCTTTGAGTAGGTATTTTCACACTTTCGGAGGACTTCCGCTTTGTGAGGACACTTCTGTTAACAAGTTTTTGCTATACAATTTTTTCTTAAAACTTAATTGAATTATACTAAATTCATGTATTTAAAATATAAATTAAATTTCATTAGCAAAAAGGTAAACAAATTAAACAAATGTACTGCAGGATATCCTGAAACGTAATAAATTGTGACAAAGTTAGATTCTTTTCGTAGTTAATTAACGGTTTTGCTTGAGAGACCTACAAAAAGGGACGCCCTACGTGACACACGGCATCTATGGCTAAGGAACACTGGGGATCCTTTGTCTTCTTAAATTAACTAATTTAAGGAGATTGTTGCACAAATACAAAATATCACAGTTACATTTCTTGTTATTATTGGAAAATGGAAAAATGTCATAAGTTTATTTTATGGGATTTTTAGCTTAAACTTTATTTGACATATAAAAATTTAAACTTATTTATTATTAAGTGAAAAAATCGTTCGATAAATATAAAGTATAATAAGCGCTTCTTCAATTATAGGAAAGCCATTATACCGTAATGTATAAAGTGTGCCTGAGATATTTTGAATTGTTGTCAACAAACAAATTTATTACATAAAAGCGCAAATTCGAAATTTTTTACCTTTTGTTAACAATTTTTAAAATATATTTTATGCTACTTTAATTCAATATTTAATACTGTTAAGATTAGAGATGGGCACGTGAGAGATTTTTGACAATCATGCACGTTAGTTTTTTTAAATGGTTACTTTAATTTCTTTTATTTAATAATATTTTTTCTTGAAAATTAGGAAAACTAACTGGTTTGTTTTTGATTAATTGTTTTTTGGAATAGAACATTAAAAATAATTTAAACGTTTTCCAACAAAAAAATATCCTATACCAAATTTTATTATTTTTTAAAAAAATATAAAACTTTTACTTGAAAAAAAAAGAATATTTTATTAAAATTTTTTAAATTTATCTAAACTAAGTTGCATTATATTTTTCCTTAGAAATAGTTCATCAGTTTCTAAATTCAAGTAAATTATTATTATTACATAGGAAAAATTTATTACTTTTTGTTTTTAATTTTCTGAACTAATTTTTATAAAACAATTCTTCAAAATTAGAAAGTGGTAGACTTAAAAACTGAATTTAGAAATGGCTTTCTAAAATTTTGTTAATTTTACCACTCGCGAACAAAAATGAACACACATTAAGTTCAAGTACTTTCTCGATTTAAGTTAGACACGTTTTTTGAACTAAATGGGAGTAAATTATGTCCTAATTTTTTTTTTTTTTTTTGAACTAAACTTAGTTTTATTAGATTTGAGTATGCAATTTTTTTAAAACTAAGTTGTTTTTTCTTAAAATTAATAAATTTGTATTCCATTGGCTTGTTTTTTTCCTAAAAACAAGAAATCTACTTAGAAAAAATATGAACTATTTCTGAGTATATAAACTATTTCGTTTTTCCTCAAACTTAGGAATTTTTATTCTTTTTGAGAAAATTTTTCTAAATTCGGGTTTTCGTTGTATAGAAAAAGTACTAGTATGACATTGTCATTTTTTAACCGATTTACACGAATAAAAGCTAGTTTTATTTAGAAGGCACTGACTTTGAGATTATTGCTGTTTTAAAAGAAGATCCTCGTAAAAAATGGAAAAGTTAAAGGGAGGTAAATATATTTGGAGCGCGTTCATTTCTAATAAATGCCGTTGACCGTTTCGAAATCGGTTGAAACATCACTGAGTAAAAAAATTTAAGTTCGTTAGTCCAAAAAAATACTCTTTTCCCCATATCTCGAAATTTTGAGGGTATATTGCAACTTATAAAACCGGTTATATAATACACTCAGCTAAACCTACAACCTACACTTTTTCAGTGTAGCACCGTGTAATCTTTGCATATACCGAAGTCGCTAAAGCTAGAATGCGTTGCCAACTGAGTGTCATAAAATACATTGCAAAAAAGTATCGAGTAATAACATCAGTACACTCATTACTATTTTAGTAACTCCCTTTATCGGCAACTCAGTTTTTTAACAAAAGTTTAATTTTAAAATTTTGATAATAATTTTTGAATTCAAATATTTCAAAAATAATTTATTATAATTATTTAAATATCTTAAACATCCTATTAAGAGTCCTTTAATACTCTTTCACTTTTTAAAATCATTAAGTATTTTTTTTAATACTCGACAAATTGACAGTAAACTGTCATCGAAAAGTAATTTTTTTTTTGAAGATTTTTTTATTGTTGATAATTCGTACGAAAAGAGATTCCTTTTCATACATATTGAACGTATAGTTGTCATTAGGAAATCAACAAGGTCTTGTTGTCTTTTCAATTTTATTATATCTGTTTGACAATACATTTCAACAAAAAAATAAAAAATAAAAACCTGACCCACTAAATTATTTCTTAACAAAAAGATTCTCTAGAACAAGATTTTCGAACAAAAACATAAAATAAAAATACAAATTCAAACGAATTAAAACCACAAAAGCAAAATATGTTTAAAGCAAAGGAAAAAGGATCAAAATTGTCTGTCCATCTGTCAAAATTTTGCTTTAAAACTATTTAAACACAAAAAAACACACAATTCTCAAAATGTTTAAGGTTTTTATTTTGGCTTCTGTTTGAGTTTAAATATTTATTATCAGCTTTGTATAAAACACAAGAGATCGTGCATTAATTTTGTTGGCCTAAAAAGATGTTCTTTTTGTTTAAAATCAAAGGTCAATCTTTGAATTTTTTTTCACTATTTTTGATTTTTTCTACACCAATTCACTAATATATAATAATTTTTAATTACTCTAGTTTACAGTGCCAGACATAATCACTTTTCTTTTGAGTATGACTATTAAATTAAACAGTAGCCACTTTCACAAAAAAAATAAATATATTAATCCTAGTTACCTGAAACTTCCTTACTTTTGATTTAAACTAATACGTATGTTGAGGTTAGATTTTATTTATAAGATAAACGTATTAAAGTAGCCTTTTTTTTCAATGTTTGTGGGCGGTCGTATCTTACCAAAATATTATATAACACACATTTTGTGTAAAGGATTTGAATTCAGATGTTAAAGATTACAAAAAAAAGATCAAAAGTCACATTATAGAATAACCGTTTATATACTTGAATTTAAGAGATGGAGCACAGAGATATATTTTAATATTTAAAAATTTCTATAAGAAAGCAAATTAGTATTACCTGTAAAAAATGGATCAAAAAAAACTTTCCTATTCTGAGTTGGCATTAGCGCTGCACAAGTTTTGAATTTATATGTACTGGGTACTTCATATTGATTATTTTTAGAGTTCTCAATACTCAAAAGTAACTACTCAGTTCTTTTACCGTTTTATTTTTTCTTAAAAATACATTTTTTGCATTTTGAAAATTGAAAAAAAAACAGAAAATTTGCAAAAGTGAATTAAATATTTATTTGCGGCGATAAATGAATGAGCTCCAATTTTGACATACTTTTTCCACCATTTCGGCCGGTATCTCACTAATGACAGCTGTAATGTTATCTTCCGGGGCTGGAAGTGTGGCTGGACTGTCCATGTACACGAGAGTCTTCACGTATCCCCACAAAAAAAAAAAGTAGTGGGGTCAAATCGCTAATTTTTGCGGCAAATGAACTGCTCCAAATCGTGAGTATAATTGCTCACCAAATTCGCCTCTCAATAGGTTCATAGTATCGCGGGCCGTGTGGCATGTGACGCCGTCTTGTTGAAACCACATGTCAACCAGGTCCAATGCCTCCATATCGGACAAAAAAAAAATCGGTAATCATCGCAAGGAACCTTGCTGTATTGACGAATTGATATATCGCGATCTTCATTGTCATTGACGGATACAACAGCAATATTCTCCTCGGTACGCACTTTTTGCATAAGGGTTGATAGATTAATGTTCAAGACAGTGAAACTTGCGCGAATTTTGTTCACAACAGCTGCTCGGTGGATCGATTATAGTGACCATGAAATGGACGTAATTTACGAAACGTAAATTACGAACTTTGATAATGAAATTTAATGATTTGCAAGCCTTGTTCGTTTGTTATGTTCAAAATTTTTTCGGACATACGAGTACAATACAATACCACAACTATTTTACAAAAATTTTTGAACCAATGTATGTTAATGAGCGCAAGAAATCAAGAAATTTTGCACCAATAACTCAAAATCGAGAAAATTGGACGCTTATTAGCCGTGCTTAGAACCAAAATTGTACCCAATCACATGGTTCAGTTGTGTAAGTCGAATTTTTCGGTTGAGGCGACAGAAAACTAATTGACACAAGAGTAAATTGACTATGACTACAAAATTTCGGAGGAGAAGAACAGGTCAGCAGTCGCAATCGAAAAATTCGCCCTGCATCGGGCGAAAATTTGAAAATTTTCTTTTTTCTATCACATATAACAATTTCAGAGAAATCGGTCAACTACCGATTTTCTTTTGTTAAGCGAAATTAATTTAAGAACAATTCAGACAACTAATACAACATGGATCAGATTGTATCACCCTATCGGAAGATGCTATAACTTTTGCAAATGACGGCAACTGCAGTAAACAGACACTGAATATACGTCGACAAGCCTTGGAACCTTTACTCCTCAAAAATGGAGAATACTCGCGACGACTTTGCAATGGATGATTTTCTGTACAAATTTATCATGAGCTACGTGGGCTATTTTCATCTCAACGGACATGCAGTTAAAGTCATGTTGTGCCATTCTCGGCGCAGCTCTTGTTTTTCGAGGTCACCGTGGGTAAAACGGTTACTGCGAGTTTTTATTACCACAAATTAATTACTTGGAATTGGAGGAAGGACATGTGTTTCTTACGGGATGGCGCAACTGCACACACATCTCGCGCGACAATGTAAATTTTGAGGAATGCTTTTCGGGTCGCCTAATATCTCGTTTTGGCGATTTGCAGCGGCCAGTAAGATCGTACGATTTTACCGCTCCAGACTTTTTTTGTAGGATTTTTGAAGTCACGATTCTATATGAACAAGCTGCAGACTCTGGCAGCTTTTAAAGTGAATATCCGACAAGAGTGTGAGAACTTATCGCCTGAACGATTGAAAATGCGGTAAAAATAGCAAATTGCCATCAACAATGCCGGCGCTTATCTTCAATTAATAGAAAAAAACTTAAAGGTCCGAATAAACATTAAAAAATAACATTCAAATTTTCAATTTAAAGATATGGTAAAAATAACATCGGGTGAATGTTTTTAGGCCACCCTGTAGATGTTCAAAATAACGCACAATAAACAATTTTTTTATCCGGTAACATTTCTTGGTCTTTTTAAGGATCACGTACGTCACACTTCCCCCAATTAATTAATTTAAAGTGAAAATTTTAATTTAGTTATTTTATAGCACATGACATTCTCAGCTTAGTTTATAAAAGTCATAATATACGCCAGTGTTGCCAACTATACATTAAATAAATTTTTAATACAGATTTCTGTGTTTAACACTCACCTTGTAGTAATCCAGTGTTGAATAATTTTGATAACACGGTACATTATACAACATAGTATATTATGAAGTATAATATTTAACCGTGTTTTGCAGGACAGGAAAAATAAAATTAAATATTTAACAAAAATACTTGTTAAACTTATACTATTTATGAATAAAAATTTAAAAATTTGTTTAATAATAATATTTAAATAAAAGCATTTTTTTTATTAAAATATTAATTAAAAATTTCTATATATATTTTTTACATTTTATTTAAAATAATTTATGTATTTTTAAGATTGTTTATTAAAAAAAAAATAATATTTGTCATTTTATATATTCTGACATTTATTTGTTTTTTGTAGACATAATTTTTTATATTTATATTTTTTTAATGCAAAAATTCTAGTTCATTTTTTTGCATGTTTTTGTAGTAGATCTTGTTTAAACATTTTTTTTGTTTATTAAGATTTAAATATTTATATAACGGTAAATTTGACACTTGTGCTGACAGCTGTTGGTACTAAATTGTTTTGGAATTTGTGTGTATAAATGTAATAATTTGTATTTTGAGTGTTAGGTAATTAATACTTAATTTATTACCATAATAACTTGCATGTTTAAGTTTTTTTATTTTCAATTTAAATGCGACGCGTCTGGTATTCTAATTTACATTAATTACAAATATTTAAATTCGAAACTGTCATTAGGCAGTAGCAATTAATGACAATTAAATGACATTTTTTTTAATAAAACCACCGTTGTATGTTTGACTTCAAATTTATTAACCGACGGCGTTTACACATTTTAATATATTTTTTTTTTACAATATTATTAAAACTAAAAAAAATGTAAATTTCCTTTTCTTAATTGGTAAATTTTGATTGCACTTTAATATTATTTTCCAATTTGTAAATATAATTGTTTGTTTTTTTAATTCGTCCGCTAATTAATTAAAACATTTTGTTAGATTATTTTTTTAACGATTACGTATTAACCGTAACTTTTCAACTGATTCGCATAAATTCGCGTGTAAGCTTTAGGTATTCTTCATACGCATTCATCGGCCCAAAACAAACGATTTAGTAGTCTTCATTTAATTTGTTGTTGTGGTAGTAGTGGTGGTGGGCCTTATTGACAGCTGGCTGTTTTTGTTGGTACGTTTCATACTCTTACAAATTGCATTTTACCTAAGAGCTGCTCACTATACGTACATGATTTGTTTTTTAAATAGTGTTAGTGTCACTTTGGCGCAGTGTTGCCACTTCTTGTCTAATTACACAAATTGTGTGTAATTTTGTCTTGCTTGTGTAGTTCATGTGTTGAATATATATGAATTTCAAATTTATATACAAAGTAATCCCCACGTACATCGAGGACGTTTTTCTCTAGAAAATTAGGATTTTGAGTATTGTTTTATTTAAAAAATTGTTTAGATTCTAGTGACTTCTTTCTATTACAAAAATGTTCAGATTTTAGGGAATTGTTTCTTTTGTAGAATTTTAATATTTCGAGCACGTTTTCTTAGAAAAATTTTCTATAAAATTTGAGTAATTTTCTAAAAGTGTGAGTAAATTTTGCTTTAGAAAACCTTTCAAAATTTAATAATTTTTTAACATAAAATCCGCTTATATATACACTAAGTTTTTTTTTGAAAATTTTTACTTTTTGAGAACTTTGAATCCCTGCGTATTTTTTCATCACATTTTGATATTTAAGTCTAAGTGGCTTTTTCCTCTTGAAAACACACAGTTTCTCAAAATTTTTCTAAAGTTTTGTATAAATAAAAATTAGAAGTGTAATTTTGAAATTTTTGTGTAATTTTGAATTTCCTTTATGGCAACACTGTTTTGCAATTTAAAGCAACTCTGTTCATGTCTGTTTTCAAATGAGTAAAAGAGTGTTTTTTTAAGGGAACTTTTTTTTTAATTTCATAGAGAGCAAAAATGTGTTCCACTCATTTTTTTTTTTGCAATTTGATATATCTTTTTTATAGTTTTCATGTTGAGTTTTACAATTATTGTGTAGTACGTAAAATGTACCTATCGTATAGTTTCAGTTGTTTAAAATTTATTGCCAAGTTTATTGTTTAAGAAAAAAAATTGTTATATGTTGGGGCGGGATTTATTTGCTCATTTTGTATCTTGTTTTTTTTTTTATAGTGTTTAAAGTCATATAGAGTTTTTTATATTAAAATCAAATTTCTTACAGAAATTTGCCTAAGTTTATACTTTTAATTAAAGTATTATATGTTGTCCTTTAATAGGAATCAATATCAATAATCCCTCAGAAATTCTTCTACGAAATTTTTGTTTAAAAACCTTCTAAGAATTTAATGAAAAAGTAACTGGTTTTTGATTAATCACAATGACAAATTAACCCATTAAAAACTAATGTTATAATAGTATTAATGCATTAATTTCTAGTACCAATCTTAGACAATTTCTTTCGTTAAGGCTGATTAGCACAAGAAAGAAAACTAGAGCAAAAACATCTACAAAAAAGCTCTAACATATATATAATATATAGATTTCAAGCGTAATGTAAACCCAGTTTACCAAAAGGCTTAGTTAAACGAGTAAATCCTATGTTGGCATTATTTATTAACTTTCCATATATGACTAACAATAGTTGTGTGTTGCAGACTACAATACCGAAAACCTTCTTAGAACCTTTTTCTAAACCATCGTAATAATTTTTTCATCGGTCTCTAGTAAATGAGAGATTGACCTACGGCAGACCTATGAAGGTGGTCCCAAAATTAGCCGACCTGACGTATTATGGTTGCAGTAGTTTGAAAATAAAAAAAAAATCTGATGATAAATGGCTACTTTATAAAAAATATGTTTTAAGTTTCCAGGCTTTATTATCATTTATTATTTCAAATGGCACCGCTCACCGCAACCATAATAGATCTTTTGTGCTGCCCATCCTAAAGGTTCAAGCTATTGATGAAGCCAAGACGACAAGAAATGGTCATCCAAAAGCCAGATCCTCCTGACACAAGGCCCAGGACAATCGCAGAGGACATGCTCTGACGTCTCCGATTTCAACCTGCAAAACCTACACACTCAGTGTCCGATTGACCCTTCTTGTGCCTATGGTAGTTATGGTCACAATGCCCAGTAAAGTATCCATTCAGGGTCCTTAGGTCCCTTCGACCAAGGACCAATAGTCGCCCAGACCCACCACTGGGCATAGATATAAATCTCTTGGTCTGTCGTTGGCCGAGATGTTTGCCAAAAATCGTAAAATTTTGACTCTCTCCACATCCTGAGCTTCTCCCTAATATAGCCCATGATGGGCACCCCGCAAAACGGTTCAGGGCCTATGAAGGGCCGAGGCTTTACGTTGTTCAGCAATTTTTTGGGTGTCAGTGAATTTTTAAACAAGGAAAAATTGGCCGAAATGCTTCATCACCCATTTTATTCGCCAGATTTAGCACCCTCGGATTATTTTCTATTTCTAAACTTGCAAAAATGGCTCGGTGGAAGAGATTTGCGGTGATGGCTATTTTTAGGAGGTAGACAGTTTTTACTATAAAGCTATTAAATATCGCTGGGAAAAGTGCATCGAGCAAAATAAAGAAAAAATTTTCCGGCTAATTCTGCTAGTTAGTGTCATGACGATCTGTAGTTCTATGGGTGATAGACCCCAGCGAACATTATCTCAATTTCCGGTTTGATCTTCACACTTGAGACTATGACCGAAGCATTTTCGATCATAATATCCGGAGTAAAATGGACTTAAAGCACATAAAGAGTGTCATAATTCCTTATTATGTTCAGAAACTGCTGTTTCAAATAATGGTATTGTGGTTGGCCTGACGTCCCGACTTATGGATTTTCCACTCTGGGGTATGTCTAATACCGGTTTAACGGACAAAGTTGTTTTTTTTTGTGCAGCAGCCTTCGGTCGGGATTAAGGATTTTCTTTTCTGGGGTTTAACAAAATCAGGCTTCGATAACTATTTAAACACCATACACATAATAAATAATATTTAGACTACAACCCCAACAAAAACGGAAAACGGTCATAAACTCCATTTGTATTTTTTGGATTATGGCCGAAAGCTTTCGGACATAAAAGCAATCCCGGTTATTGGTATAAAATACTTTTGGCTAAAATCCGGACACCGTCATAAGTTCCCAGCAAAAAAAAGTACCAAAAGAAAAGAAAAAGAAGCATCGTTTTTGATTCCGGTGTTGTGAAAATTTGGGTCGGAACCAATGATTTTTACATAGGGGTGTCATAGGGTGGAAGATTTCTTTTACGGTCCTTTTTCATTGCTTTTAAAGCCCTTCTTATGGTTTAGTGAAAAATGAGATCTTTTGATGCTCCCAAATAAATTTTGAATTTGCAATTAAGATTTTAACAGGACATCAGTAATCGGCCTTAACCTCATTTTCACAATCTCCCATTAGCTTATACATGAGAATTTAACTGACACATTTGTTGTTGTTCCCATATAAAATTTGAGTTTTACCGTTGGTTAAATTTTAACGGGACATTCAGTAACCGAGCCCTATTTGTTAAATTACTCTATTCGAAATTCTTGCAATTTTTTTTACAATAAATTTTTTTCTTTTTGTAGCAATAATAACTACGATTTTAAGAATTTAAAATCAGGTACATTGTAAGTTAAAGATTGAAACAAATCAATTAAACTTAAACCATAGTTATAAATGTCAAAATTATATAGAAATATCTATGATTAATGTTTAACTTTGGTTGTCATAGATTTGAAAAGTGTTAAATTTCATTAAACATAACATTTTTGGAAGTTGTGACAAAGAACTGCCTTAGAAGAGGAAAATCAGAACTAAAGAATACTTTGGAATCAATGAAAAATATATTCCTTAAGAATCACTTCCATTTATTTTTGCTGGGTTGTATTGAAATCGATTTTAATATGTCGAATGCCGATTCCCTACTCGTGAGACTTTTGCAGGACTTAATGTAAAAGATCTGGATTATAGCAGATTTTTAGTCCCTAAACAGCACTAGTAAACCAGACAAAAAGATTTTAGTGACCTGACCATATTTGGCGCCAACACAATCGTCTGGTTGCTGCAACCGAAAATTTGGTACCCTACTCGCGCTCTTCATACTGGCCCCAACCGAACGATTCTTTTGGCACCAAATTTGCCTGAGACAACAAATCTTTTTTCTAGGTATATGTACCATAATACGAGTATATTTAGTAGGAACGTCCTCGTAGGCTAGTTGGTAGCGTGCTAGCTTATCAGTGTGTGGGCCGTGGGTTCGATTCCCACCAGAATTTGTAATTATATGATTAATATAAATATAAAAAATATTTAGTAGAAAAGGTGAAATGAAGAATTTATTTTCCCCGGCACAATACGACCTTAAAATACCAGCAAGTATACAATTCATTGCTACAATAAATAGCAAAAACAAACTTAGTGCTTTAAGTCACCTAAAGGGTTAATAAAAAAAACCCTTTCTACGAAATGTTTCAAAATAAATATTGCCAAAAAAAAAGAATGTTAACAAAAAATCAATACCCTTTCCTGGCTTTCTATGATACATGGCTCATTAAATTTTTAAACACTTGATTGGGCGCCACAACAACCAAATGTCGCCAACAATTAATTTCACCTAGTTAATCACAGACTGCAGACAGTTTCAAAACTGCTGGTCTTTAAAGCTTTAAAATCTAAAAAACACAACCACATAATAAAGAGAATTTTAATAAATTTTGAAGATGAACCATAAATACAACAAGTAAAATCAAAAAAAAAAAAAAAACTTTAGGGTGGGTGCAATCAGTTGTATTAATTTTTTTTTTTTATAAAATATTAAAACAACAACAAAAATATTGAACATAAGGTTTCTTTTACAAATACGAGTATATCAGCAATTTTAAACTTAAAATTAAGGATTAAATCAAGTATACAAGATAACCGTAGCAGAAGAACAAGATTCAACAAAAAAAAAACGGGAAGAAGACGACAACAACGACAACAACGACAAAGACTACGATGACCATGGAGACAGTAGACAGAAAAAAATCAGAGACAAGTTGAACCAACAAAAAAATCACCATCATATAACAGCAGGCCATACCATAACATAACAGACGCGACAACTTTTTAAAAGCAAATAAAGGAAAAGGTGGCGTCAATATAATTTTGTTTTGAAATTACAAAAAAAAATTAAATTTTCATAATAATTTTAGGTAATATATAAACATTCTAACCTAACCTAATTTAATTAAATTTAACTTCTACATAAAATATCTATAGAAATTTGCCCTTAAATAAATAATGTGTTATATTTTCAACAGTTTGATCCAGGGTAAATATTTAAACAGCCATTTTGAAATAAAACAAAAACACAAAAAACTTTTCCTTAGTAAACATAATAACACATACTAAGCGAAGGCAAAAAAAAAAAAAAACAGGCTGTTGCCATATAAACCACCCACACTTAACAACCACATACCATTGGTTTATGCAGGATATGCCTTTGGATTTAGTTAGAGATTCTGCGCAATACATTAACACTCAATTAGTAATTGAAACGTTGTCTCTAGAGATTTTATATTAATAGTAGTGAGAAAAAAATGCCAACGTTTACCAAAGAAATTAACATTTGGGGGAAAATAAAAATAAAAACAAAAATAATAGAAATAAATTTAATTTGAAATTTATTTACAAGAAAAAAACATTACACACACACAGACAAATTTTAAAGCAATTGCATTCAATTGATAGAGATGAACCAAATTGAAATTTTAAATTGGCCAAAACGTGCTGAAAAACATTTATTTTTTGTCTCGGTGGGCATTTTCAAACTTATCAATTATTAAAAAAGTACCAAATATTATAAAACTTTCTGCAGTAGATTTAGAAATTCTCTAGATTCTCAAAAGGTATTACCAATTAATAACATAAATATTTAACATATTACAAGCATTTTGTAAAAAGTACAAAAATTTTAAATTTGCCGTAGATTTTTAAAAAGTACCAAATTCTCAAAAAGCGTCCAATTTTTGAATACCGAAAATTTTTTAAATTTAATATATAATATTTGTATGTACGTTAATATCTACAAAAACAAAAATTTTTGTCATTAGTTTCTAAAAGTATCATACAGATCAATAAGTCGGTGACATTTTGAATGAAACCGTTTTTATGTGCAAAAAAAAAAAAAATATTCTTCAAAATAATCTCCTTTTAGCTCAACGCACTTAGTCTAACTGTTCTCCAATTTTTGTATCCCTTCCAAAAATAGGATTTTTCGAGATCCATAAAATAGGCATTTGGTTGATCAATAATTTCATCGTTGGAGCTAAATCTCTTTCCACTGAGCCATTTCTTTAAGTTTGGAAATTTGAAGTAGTCACCGGGGGCTAATTCCGGAGAAGTATGGCCGATGAGGTACCAATTCGTAGCTTAATTCATATAATTTTGCCATTGAGACTACACACGTATGCTCCCGTGCATTATCTTGATGAAAAAGAATTTTTTTATCCGCCATTTGGGATCGTTTTTTTTTTCTAATCCTCGTTAAATCGGTCCAATAAGTTGGAATACGATAAAATGTAATACGATATGTTTTTCCCTTTTGAAGGTAATGGATGTGGATTATCCTGCGTGCTTCCAAAAAAAAATGTTGCCATCACCTTATTGGCCGACAAACTTACCTTGACCTTCTTTGGAGCCGGTTCACCCAGAAAAACCATTTTTTATACAGCTGCTTGGTCTCCGGAGTGTTGTAATGGATCCATGTTTCATCAACAGTTAGAAAACGCCGCAAAAAGTCATTCGAATTGCGGTTAAATAACTCCAAACAATTCTTTGAAGTTGTCACACGATTACGTTTACGGATAATTGAGAGCAAAGTCGAAACCAGACTGCCATATGAAATGCCTATGACATCAACAATCTCACGCACTTTTACTCTTCGATCGGCCAACATCATATTGTGGATTATTTTTTTTTAATTTTCGGGAGTATTGACCTCATTTGGCCGTCCAGAACGTTCAGCGTCATTTGAATTTGTGCGACCACAACGAAAGTCAGTAAACCACTTTTTTACCATTAAAATCAATTGTGCAATGGTCGCCATAGTATTTGTCAAGCTTTTCCTTGGTTTGATTAACGGTTTTTTTTCGCAAAAAATAATGTTTAATGATCACTCGAAATTCACTTTTTTCCATTTTTAAAAAAATCCACGAGGTTGTATGTTTTGAAGAGATGTTAAACGCAAAGTAAATGACGGAACTTGCTCAAAATTTGACAGTAGTCTATTAATAGGTGGTACAGGCAGTGTTGCATTTCATATATCTACGAGGGAAGTTCAAAATGTCATGGTCTTATTGATCCGCCCTCGTATTTAAAAACGTACCGAAAATCTGAAACTAAAAAAGTACCAATTTCTTAAAATGTAATAAAAATCATAAAAAGTATTAGTGATGGGAACCACTGATTATACATTCTTCAAAGGTACCGCAATTTTATAATAAATATTTAAAGTTCTTACAAGATTTCAAAAATCTTTAAATTGTATCATTATCGTTAAAAAAAGGACCCAAGCCTCTTAAATTGCTTACAATAATTTTTAGTTGTATGTTCCGAGATAGTGAAACTCTTAAATATTAATTATGAATGACAAAGAAGTACCAAACCCTTAAAAAGTACCAAAAATTTTATATTTTGTCATAGGAAGTTTATAAAAGTAATAATTGAATTTAAATTTCACATATATAGCAAACAACAACAAATCTTTCCTTTATATAACCCGGTAATAGCTACGGCTAACGCCCGATTACTGAATTTTCCGTTTAAATTTAACTAACAGTTAAAAAGAACAAGGTGCTCAATAAGTATCAAATATTTTTAAATGCAGTTTTTAAAAATAGGAATGAATGTCTAAAAAGTACCGAAAATGTGAAAAGTTTTAATAACAAAGAGGCACATTTTAAAAACGTAATGATTTTTTTAACATTTGGGTCGTACAGATTTTTTTTAAACATTTTCGGTCAAATATGTCTGGCAATAAATTTGGAAGCTCACAATAAGCTGACTCTTGCACTTTGGACATTATCTTTACTTTTTTTATCTTTTTTCTATGTACTGGTAAACCACTGGGCACCCGTGGAATTAAAAATTTATTACTGGCAGAAAAGTTATTTTAAACGCTTTACCATTCATCCAGTTTATATTAAAGTTTAATTAAAGTTCTATTTAAAATTCACATTAAATCTAACTTAAATTTAATAATTCATTTAAATTTATTGAAAAAAATTAAAATTAATAAAAAAAAAATATGTTTATTATGTATGCTCAACATGAAAGGTTTCGATTATTTTTTTTTTTTTTTTGTCAAGTGTTCAATAAGTCCCGTATGATTTTATGACTTGTTTTTTTTTATGGCCGCTTTATGATGTTTGGTCTCTTTGTTGTTGTTATTATTGCTGACGGATTTCCGAATCATTAGGCAAAGTTATTATACGACCACCATCGTTGTTTAAGCTACTTATGCCACCAGTCAGCCTCCTTAAGTATTTACAAGGAATGTCTGCTGCGGCGGACCCTCAGTTCACAGTTAAATGTTGCAAAAGAGAAAAAGTCATACCTATATTTTTTTTAACTGTACAATATTATGCATAGGATTTAAAAAGTGGGGTCAAAAGGGGCCCATTTTGTGTTTTTTTTTTGCATTTTTTTCATTTTGGCTTCAGGCTCCAGTGTAAGAAAAAAAATTTTTAAAAAAAACCTGAAACAAAAAAATTTTTGAACAAACTTCAAACTCATTATCACCCTCTAAAAATTAGATTGAACAGCTAAGTTTCTTATTTATGTCCCCACTAGCACACAATGAAGTGTGGACTGCCACAGGAAACTGCCCTTGTTAGACTTTTTAGCTTTTATGTTCAAAATACTAGTATGTTTATTATGCATTTGTGAAATCTAGAGACATGTTTATATTGTTTGACAAAAAAGAACACACAACAGCAACATTAAATTGTAAGGACGGTAATGAAAAAAGAGAGAAATTAAATAAAAAGGCAAGAAATTTATGGAATGTCGAAACTACTTAATTATAGAAAAATTTTCATTCTATTTACCTAAAGCTTTATTAATTTTGGTTTAGAAAAATATTTCAATTCCAACACATCAATTTTTCCATCACCTTTGATAAAACATCATCAAACTCCATCTCCTACTAAGAATCAATTTCTTAGAAAAACACTTTACATTAATTTTAAAATAAAAAATTAACTGGAAATAAGCTTAATGGAATTTGAGATGCAACATCATTCAATGAATGCTGCTTTATGCTCTACTATCATCAGATCACAAAATAATAATGAATGATTTTTTTTATTATTTGTCTGCATTTTATGAATGAAAACTATACCAACAACTATCATATAAAATCTAAACAAAATCACTGAATTTTATATCAAATCATATGACATGATATTAAATTTTTTATAACTTAATTATACTAAAGTCTTTAAAAAAATCATCCAAGTAGACTTTTGTATAGAAATGGCGCCTAGACAAGTACTATTTAATAAAAATAAAAAAACTACAAGAAACAAAAGCTTTAGGAACTCAAAATGTTATAAATTTGAATAAAAATTAGTTATTGAATAAAACACCATCATTTATATCACATTCACTGACCAATAAAAGGTAGTGAGAAAAAACAAAATACTAAATTTATTCAAATTTAAAAAGATTTTACTGAATAGAGTCTAGTCTGTCTATACAAATATTAAGATTAATCGTAATAACCATACTTGATACACGAGATTAATCGACTTTTTAAAGACGAAATATAAATTTACCAATTTATAACAAAATAAAATTAAACATATTCTAGGAACAACACCTTAGGCTATCTTAACAAAAAAAATGGGATATATTGAATATGAGTACTTGAAACACTTTACCGGTTTTTTTAAACCATAGAAGCAGACAATAATATTGTCAAAGGCGAATTTAAGCATGAATAAAGATTAGGGTGAACTTAATTTTCAATTTAAAAATCCAGTTTTCCATCCCTGGTGTTAGAGATCAAGAACATCTCTGTTATTTGCATCATCTCGCTCAACCAAGGACATATTTGAATATCGAATAACCCGGGTTTTGGTTATGGATTAACCGACTTTTTTAAACTACACTCAGAAAAGAAAGTAGAAATTTTTGCAAACTGTTCTCAATCACAGTTTACTATTTTTGTACTGGTTTTTAGTAAACAAATTTTTATTAAGTGATTTTTTTTTTCTACACTCAGAGTACTTTTTAAAGAAATATCTATATTAACTTTTTTATACATTTGTTCTAAATGATTTACTGTTATTTACCGATTTTTTTCAGTTTAATTTGTTTGAGATTTGCTAAAAATTTATCCACAAAACGGAAATTTGTGGTTTATTTGTGTCCTTTACAGTTACTACTAATTAAAAAAAAAATATTTAAAAAATTCCATTTGTTTTTTAATTTAAATTGTTTGTATATCGGTGGCTTAATATAAAAAGGCCCTAACTCGATTTTTTGTTACTTTACATGAGAACGAAAAAACTTAATAAAATACGTAAAATTTTAGATACAAAAAAAGTTTTAATGCAATTTTTAATAAAAAGAGGCAACACATTTTTGGAAATTGCATTAAAACTTTTTTTCAATATAAAATTTTACGGAGTTTATTAAGTTTTTTTCTTCTACTATCAAGAAACAAAAAATCGAGTTAGGGCTTTTTATATTAAGCCATCGATATATATAAAATTATTTCAATGCAAATTATAATAACTTCATAAATACACATACATACACAAACACATTTACACAAAAAGTGTCTACAGCTATGCATACATACATTTTGTAGATTAAAATAAAACAAAAAATATGAAAAGGGAAACAATTTCAAATAAATGATAAAATCATTTATTTTTTAAGGAATTAGTAGGTAAAATTTTAACATTTATTTTAACAGATTATATCCTTTGTTTCTTACGGATGTGTCAGTTGTTTAATCAACATTTAAAAATAAATGACAAAAGGCATTTAATTTAAATTAAAATTTAGTAGACCGGTTTTTAAGTGATATATCATTTCTTGTAAATGACATTTTCTGTTATTTTAACTTACAAACTATTTTCAGTGTATTTACATTTTACAAATTAAAGAATTTTTACTGAATATTTACAAATTGTTGTTGCTTATTTCAGAAATCATTTTACAATTTTTTGAAAACTAAAATCAGTAAATGACGGAACTTGCTCAAAACTTGACAGTAGTCTATTAACAGGTTGTACTTGATGGGAGCAGTGTTGCATTTCATATAACTACGAGGGAAGTTCGAAAAGTCACAGACTTATTGATCCGCCCTCGTAGTTTACAGCAATTTACTAAAATTAAGCAGGGGCACCTAATTTGTTCTACTAATTTCATTGTACTACACGTCAGCAGACATGTGTTGCTAAGATTAGCAAAAAAATACCGCTGGGCTCACATTAGCAAAATTTCCCGTAAAAACAGCAAAATTTTCAGTTGGCATTATAGACTTTTTTTGATGAGTATATGTATTTTTTAAATTAAATTTATTGGAAACTTTAAGTTTACAAAATCCATTTTTCAATAAAAAAAAATATTTTTAATTCTACAAATTTAAATTTTAAAATTTTTTTATGTCCCCAAGGTGCTCCAAAAAAATTTCTATAAAATTAAAATGTTTTTTCCTTGTCCATTAAAAACTTCCTTAGAAAAAAGTATTTAAATTTTCCATATGGGAACAATGCAATAAATGGCTCCAAAACATTTTTGAATTCTCCTCTTGTCTTTTTTTCAAAAGTTTCATTTTGAATATTTTCAAAAATACAAGAAAAAACTATTTTTTAAAACAAATAATTTCCCTCAAATTATGGTACCTCTTATGATTTTTTCTTATAAGGCTCTAATTTTTGTGCCAAAAATGGCAGAATGACAAAAAAATTAAAAATTTCAAAAATTGTTTTATGTATTTGGATCATTTCGAGTTGTTTTGCATTAACAGAAACGATGCAAATGTCAGATAAGGATTTTCAAAAACTATTTACTGGTACCTTTTTTCGGTGCTTTTTGAATTTTATAAATTTTTGACATGTTTTCAAAGACGATTTTTTGAATTCTAATAAAATTCTATTAACAAATTAATAGATTTCAAATGTTTTAAGTGAAATTCTTGTTAATATTAACAGATTTTGTAAACGGAAAGTGTTTATTTTAGTTTGCAAATAAATTATTTTGAGCGAATGAAAAAATGGACAATTCTGTTAACAAATTAATAGATTTCAAATGTTTTAAGTGAAATTCTTGTTAATATTAACAGATTTTATTTTTGGGCTATGAAAAAATGGACAGTTTGCTGAATCCTCTTCTTAAATTTCCCGCCATGGCCATAAAGATATTAACGATAAATCTTAAATTTTACTTCTCTATAAAATATCTCATGATCACTGCGATCGGAGATTTTTACTCAAGCAACTTTTAAAGCTCTTGATTTTTAAATTGTGGGTTTTCCAATCGAGATAAGAACGACCCTAATGTGCCCATATATTGGTATGTACATTTGTTCGTGGTCTAGTGTCTTATTTTACCAAAAAAAAAATAATTCATTATGGTTTCTATAACTTGTAAAATATTTATATAAACAGGGGAAAGTGGGGTAAAGTGGGAAATAAAATTTTTTTTTACATTTGCGAAGTTTAAGAAATTCTAACTGCTGCATCCTCTTGCTTAATAAAAGGACACATATATATTTGTTTTTTTTTTTTTTGTCTTAAATATAAAAAAAAATTTCTTAGTGTTTTTTTTTATCAAAAAATATATTTTTTATTAAATTTCTAATAAATTTAATTCAATTTTTTTTTCCAATATTCGTAGATCAATAGATTTGCAAGGTTGACTTGTCTACTTATTCACTGAAGTGTCTAATATGAATATAGATTTATTTAAAACATTTTTTTAAATAAATAAAATCATTTTTGAGGTATTTTAAATACCTTTTAACATTTCCCAATATGATTATACTTAAATAAAATAAAAAGTTGATTTTCAGTTCAGTAGTGAAATTATTGGTGGGTGCTTTTTAGGAGTTAGAAAAAAATTATTAACCACGTTACTCCCCACCCTCCGATATATACGAGTATGTATGATTTTATTTTTTATATTGATGGATAATAAAATAATTTACTCCTAATTTGGTTTTTAATTTCAATTTATTCGTTAAGCCAAAATACATAAGTTTAACATATACTGGGTGTTACAGACAAGTTTATTAATAAATAAGGTAAGAACTTTTGGTACTCTAAACTCTACAGGTTGGTTGAAAAGTTCCTGCGCACACCAAGACTTTTCTCAAGTTGGTATAACTGTCCTGAGAACACATGCAGGTCATTCTGTCAATTCTTTCTTTGTTTACAAGCCATTTGAAGTTGACGTGTCATTGATTTTTTTTAATATGAAAAAAATTGAATATCGTGCAGTCATTAGATTCTTTGTTTTGAAGGGTTTAAAAGCATAGGAAATTTATGAACAATTGTTAGAAGTGTATAAAGAGTCCTCACCTTCAAAACGCACCGTTGAATTTTGGGCTGGTGAATTTAAACGTGGTCGTACCAGCCTTAAAGACGATCCACGCGAAGGACGACCAAAAACTGCAACCACAGCAGAAATCATTGAGCAGGTACATAATATGGTTAGTGAAGATCCAAGTTTGACTAAGCGTGAAATTGCTAATGCCATAGGCATCTCAGACGAACGAGTACTTCATATTTTACATGAAGAATTACGTATGAAAAAACTGTTTTGAAAGTTAGTGCCGCACACATTAACAATTCAACAAAAACTGGATCGAAAACAAATTTCTCAGCGTAATTTGGAGCGTTTTAAGCCGAAAAAAACCGACTTCTTGCGTCGTTTTATAACTATGGATGAGACTTGGATCTACCACCATGACCCTAAATTGAAACAAGAACGTTTACAGTGGACTGAAGCTGGTTGTTCAGCTCCAAAGCAGGTAAAGTCACAACGATCAGCAAAGAAGGTAATGGCATCAGTTTTTTGGGATGCAAAAGGAATTTTGTTGATTGATTATCTTCAGAAAGGTAAAACAATTAACTCTGAATTTTATTGCAGCCTTTTGGATCAGCTGGATGAAAAATTCGTGAGAAAATACCTGGTTTAAAGAAGAAAAAAATCATTTTTCATCAAGACAATGCACCTGCTCACAAAAGTGTTTTGACGATGGCTAAATTCAAAGAATTAAAGTACGAATTGCTTGAACATCCACCGAATTCACCAGATTAATCTCCCAGTGACTACTATCTCTTCAGAAATCTTAAACAATTCCTTCGTGGAAAGAATTTTTCGTCGAATGAAGAGGCCATAGCAGCCGTAGACGGTTATTTTGCAGAGCTTCCGGAACACAATTATATGGATAGGATAAAATTATTGGAAGATCATTGGAACAAGTGTATTGAGCTTCTAGGAGGTTATATTGAATAAAAAAATATATTTCGTAGCAGTATTCTTTCATTTCGAGCGCAGGAACTTTTCAACCAACCTGTAATTTCCAGTACAAAAATATTAAAAAAAATTTGATGCAAAGCCGCAAACGGATTTTATATGAAAAAAAAAAGAAATCTTCAGATTCTTACCAAAAATTTCGTCTAATATGAGGAATATTTTAATGAACTTTCCAAAAAAAAAGTCCTTAATAATAAATTTTCTACATGATATAGAAAAATACATCCGATGGTACTACAAATTTCCAAAATATTTTTATTACACCCTGTGTCTTATAATAATTTGACTACAACAGCAATAATTGTAATATAAAATCAGTTTTTTTTTTTTTGTTTAAAAGTTTTTATGTTAAAATTTGAAACATTTCAATTTGTCTCTTATTCAAAACAGCTTGTTAATTTATATGTATAGACCAAAAAAAAAAAAAAAATAAATACATTTTTTTGTGTTATATTGATAGCCACAATCAATGTCTGCTTTTGGTTGACAATGCCTTCCAGTGTGTAGTTTGAGTACAACATAAGTTTGTTGGAACGAATGTCTTTTTGACACTTGACCACCCAAACAAATGTTGGCGTTTAGAATATAATAGTTTGTTGAAGTTGTATTTTTGGTTTTTGTTTCTTTTCTTATGAAATGTAGTATTGAATTTTGGTCGAATTTATTAAATTTGTTTTATTTATATTGAAAAAAAAAAATTTTTTTTTTGATAAGGTCAATAACCTGTTGAAATAAGGGGTTGGTGTACTAATAAACAAATGAAAGTTTGAAAGCGATTTTTTGATTAATTGTCATAAATTGACACTCTTAACTATTATTATCTTAACTCAAATTTTAAATGACAATTTGGAAGTGTCTTTTTAGTTTCATCGGTTTTCAATTATAACGAGGTTTTTTTTAAAAACACTCAGGCCAGTCACTGGCTTTCAGTTAAATCTTTTATATAATTTGGGTGTATACTTAATATTTATTTTAATAATAAAAAAAATTACTCATACGTACCCAGTACTTGCCCTTTAGGAAAAATGGGGTAAGTTGTGGTACGGACAACTGCCCCATGACCTGTAAAGAACCTGTCCCGTGACCAGTGAAAACAAAACCGGTCTTAAAGTACCTTCTCCGTTACTGGTTAAATAAAATGCAGCACATATCAGTGAAGTCGTACAAATATGTTTGAAAAAAGTTCAATTCATCCGCAATAAATTAATTTATTAAAATATAAATTAAATTATATATTTTCTAATTATTTTAAATTGTACTTTGAATTGTTTTTTGTTCGACTTGAAATCAAAAATTACATAGTCCAACAAAATAAGAAAACTTTGTTGTAAAGGGGTTGCGACCAATTATCTCTAATAGACTTTTTGTAGGAAAAATTAATTTTTTTATAAACTTTTTGCAAAGAAATAAAAAATTAATAATATAATAAACTGTATACTTTTATTTTACATATTTGAAAATAAACGGGCATTTAAATATATTGATATTGTTTTTAAATATTTTTTAAATTCTCATTTTCCGTTTAGGCCCTCTTTAAATTTTTACATTTTTTGGTTTTAAATTTCTTGACTTCTATTTTTTTTATTTATTTTTAATTACAAAGCGTTTTTAATAAATTTAAATTTTTACACTTAAAATAGCTTGCAAGTTAAAATAACAGAAAGTACCATTTTACTTATCATTAAAATCAAATAGTTTTTGTTACTTATTTTTATATGTTATTTAAACAACTGACAACTGATCAGTAAAAACAAATGATTATTCAGTTAAAAATACATGTTAAAACTCTACCAATTCCGTAAAAATAAAAGTTTATTCATTTATTTGCAATTGTTTCGGTTTTTTTGTTTGTTTTTTATATCTGCAAAATGTAGACTCACACATTCTATAAACACATGTTGTGTGAATGACCATAAGTGTGTGTGTATGCTTACAAAGTTCTTGTAATTCGAATTGAAATAATTTTGTATATAAATAAGCAATATAAATTAAAAAAACAATATTGGAATTTTTGTAATACCTTTTTTTTTTTGAAACCGACAGCAAACAAAAATTCAAATTTGCAATAACTGTAACGCAAACAAACCACAAATTTCCATTTTGTAGGTAAATTTTTATTAAATTTCTTAAAATTAAAAAAAAAAAAGAAAATGAAATGAAACTGATAAATAATCGGTAAATGACAGTAAATCATTTTGAACAAATGTATAAAAAAGTTAAAATATTTTTTTTAATAAATTAATATTCCTTAACTGCAAACTTTTTATTAAACTACTAACAGTAAATTATATATATTTATTATATTGAGTGTATTATCTGATTTATTATTATTGTGATTTCTGTATTTTTAATAAATTTTTTTTTAATAAATTTTTCATTTCAATTGACATTTTCTTCCTAAATTTTTAATTAGTCCACGGGGTATGATAAGTAAATTGTCCGCAAAGGATCTATCGCGGGTCTAATTATCCTTGGACATAGCAATAAATTTTATTGTCTTGTAATCTTCGTTTTGTTTTATTTTTATTTTGTATTTACCCTGCGGGAAAAGAATCTACCCAAGGACACGTTATGTGACCGGTTTATTATGATTTTGATCGGCCACGGGACAGGTTTTTTATATGAAATGGACATGGGCTTGTCCCAGTGTTGAGGGGGGGGGGGGGGAGTAGGCTAGTTGGTAGCGTGCTAGCTTATCAGTGCGGGGGTCGTAGGTTCGATTCCCACCAGAGGCTCTGGTCTGTTTTCGCTACAACGAGCTGAAGGCCTTCGTTGCTAGTGCTCGCTTAGGGTATTAATATATAATTTTATATGTTTAATAAAATAAAAAAATAAATAATTCTTTGTGAACTTTTTTTTTTTTAATTGCCCTCTGTGACATGTCACAAGACTGGTCTAAAATAACATGTCACACAACTAACCCCAAAGAAAATATCACAGAACCAACGCAAAAGAACATGTCATGACTTTAGAAACCGGTCCTCTTTTCACTTGTCTTTGTTGCTATTGCTCGGCTAGTGTATTAGGGTATAATTTATAATTATATGATTAATATAAATAAAAAAATAAATAAAAAATATTTTCGATACCGGTCCAGTTTTCACCTATCACGGGACAGGTCCCAATTCTCAACTGACCCCTTTTTTCCGCAGGGTATTTGAACAGAAAATAGATATTATTAGCTAACCAACCCAGCAAAAACATGATATCATCTACTTACCAGGCTATTTACTCGCTTAATTCTTTGGACATCGCGAATAAAAGTAATTAAGCGAGTAAATAACCTGGTAAGTAGTTGATACCATTTTTTGCTGGGAATATGGATGGATAACAATAGCTTAGACGGTAGAGCATTTGGCTTGTAAGCAGGACGTTGATGATCGAGAGCAACGCCCAATTTTTTTTAAGCTAAAATCTATTTCTAGACAGATCCCCATGCATGCTCTTTACATTAGTTCTTTTTCTTATGTATTTGCATTAGTCCTGTAACAGGTTATTTTGTGTTAGCAGGACTAACACAAAAAGCAATTCAATCCCTATGACAAATCCGAGGAGCGGTTTTTGTCCCAATTAACCAGTGCGTGATGTGTCCTGCAGCAGGTTCATTTCCCACTGAGTGGAAACAAATTTTGCCCTTCACTAGTATTTAAAATAAAACCCTTCAAATCTTACTTTCAAACATTTTATTTTTTGAATTTGTAGCAAACTTGTCTCTAAAACTTTTTCAAACTTTAGAGGGTTAATAAGTTTAAAATCAAATTTTAAGAAGGTTGCTTTATTTTATATCATTATTCTGTATAATATTTTAATTTTTTCTTAAAAATTTATTTTAAATTACCTTGCATTTTTTACACGTATTTTATCTCATTTTTTGTTCAAATGTAAAATGAAGCTATAAAAATGTCATTCTGTATGATAAAAAAAAATGTTCTTTTCATTTGAATATTGTACATTTTTCTATTTTATTTTTATTATTTTAAGTTTTTTTCCACATTAAAGGTGTCATTTACGTCAGGTTTTTTTATTTTCTGTAGTACAAAGATAAAATAATATAGATTTCTATATAAAAAAAAAGTTTATGCAGTTACGTTTGAATATGTTTTTATTAAGATTTTTTTCATACATTTTTGTGTAACGTTTGATACGCTTGCTGATCTTGCGGTTTTTTTATATGGTTTAGACAATGACAATTACAACCATTTGAACAAAACAACTTTTTTTTATAACAAAAAAAAAAATAATATACAAAAAAATGTCTCATTTTTTTGCTGAACATTATTTGAAATTGAAATCTAAGATTTGTGTGATGTGTTAAAATAATAAAGTCTTAAAAAAATTATAACATTTTTCTTAAAACAAATATATGTATTTGTTTTCTAAAATTATTCTTTTTTTCCTAAACCAAAATATTTATTTTTTTTATATAGAAAACCTTTTTTTATGCTGAATGCTGTTGATTATTTTTGTATATAAATATTAAAAAATTTTTGAAAACGACGACACAATTTAATGATCTCCAATCGTGTTCTTAAGTGAAAAGAATTAATTTCAATTTTTATCTTAAACTCATGATGGCACACTTGCATATACAAAAAAAACATTCCTTAAACAAATAAAAGAAACAACTCCAACAATTTAAGCTAAAGTCAGAGTCTTAAAATATAAATTCTTTTTCGAATAAAGTCCATAAATATTAAAAAATCTAGCCATGCGGTTGAAAGGTATAGAAAAAAACGTTGCCTAAAACTTTTAACGCTCATAAAAATCGATGCAAAAAAAAAAGAAAAACGCAATTAATTAAAAAACACCCAAAAAGTGGCATTCAACTGTTTGGTGATTATTTACATGTTCTTTGGAGTTTAATTTTTAAATTTGGAGATTTTTTCATTATGAAAAAAAAATTCCAAAAATTAAAAAAAAAAATCATTAAAAAGCTCCAAATTAATTAATTACAAAAAATGAAATAACCCCCAAAAATAAATATTATTTTTTTTAATTTTTGGTATGTTTTTTCATTCTTTGGAAGTTATCTTTATATATATAATTCTCCTGTACGTGTGTTAGTGACTGCACTCCTCCTTAACGGCTGGGCCGATTTCGATGAAATTTGTTGTGTCTGTTTTATTTGATCCCTGAATGGTTTAGATTCACAATTGACCTATATGGGTACAATGGGCGTGGCACCTCCCATACGAAGTAAAAATGTATTTTTGTATATCTGGAGTACTGTTACAGTGGGAGTCTTCAAACTTTGTGTGAGCTTTTTTTATAATAATACTCATAATCTCCCAAAAAAATGAGTGCCATCCAAGCAATGGGCGTGGCACCTCCCATACGAAGAAAACATTCATTATTGCATATCTGGGGTACTATTAAAGTGGGAGTCTTCAAACTTTGTGTGAGCTTCTTTGATAATAATATTCATAATCTTCCAAAAAATATGGGGGATCCAAGCAATGGGCGTGGCACCTCCCATACGAAGTACAAATTTATTATTGCATATCTGGGGTACTATTATTGTGAGAATATTCAAACTTTGTGCGAGCTACCTAGATAATAATGTAATCCTATTCCTAGGCAGAACAACGTTTGCCGGGTCAGCTAGTTTTATTATAAAATAAACCTTTAACTTTAAGTGTTATTTCATTTTCTCTTTTGGGGATAATTTCAATTTTTTTGGGTATTACTTATTTTGTTTTTGGGCTTTATTTCAATGGATATTATTTTATTTATCTTTTAGTTTGAGTTATTTCGCAGCGCCGTAAAATAACTCAAATTTACTTAAAATTAACTACTATTCGTTTATTTTACATTATCTTCTTATTTTTGTGATTAGATTTCTATATATTTTTCTATAAATATTTGTGTGTTCTAGCTTTATTAATGGTTTTTCTAGCCTAGTACACTCAAAAAAAATGGACTAGAATTTAGAAAAATTAATTTATTTAGAGGAAAAATTGGAATGAAAACGGCGCCAAAGACACTTTTTACCAATATTTAATAAAATTTTCCTTAAAATTAAGAAACAAATTTTACTTAAAATTTGGTCAAAATTTTTAAATTATAGAAAAATTTTACTACTGTGAAAAGTAAATTTTTATTAGAAAAAAGTAAAATTTCTTCCTAATTAGTTCATACATCATCTAAAATTGTACTGCTACTTAGTAAATGTTTCCTTGGTTTTAAGAAAAATTTTATTTAATTTAACTTCATAAGATAATTTTTATTACTAAATACGAAAATATTTTCTAACAACAAGTTAAATAGCCCTTCTTTTAAGTGAAAATTATCCTTATCCTGGTTCTATGGTAAAGATAATATATTTTGCCATATATTTTAAAGTACTTCACACACATTGAGTAGGTATTTTCCCACTTTCGGAGCACTTCCGCTTTGTGAGGACACTGCTCTTAACAAGCTTTTTGCTACACAATTTTGTCTTAAAAATAAATTAAATTATTATAAATTCATGTATTTAAAATATAAATTAAATTTCATTAGCAAAAAGGTAAACAAATTAAAAAATTGTACTGCAGGATATCCTCAAACGTAAAAAATTGTAACAAAGGCAGATCCTTTTCGTAGTTAATTAACAGTTCCGCTTGAGAGAACTCAAAAAAGGACAACCTACGTGACACACGGCATCTATGACTACGGAACACTGGGGGTCCTTTGTCTTCTTAAATTAACTTATTTAAGGAAATTGTTGCAAAAATACAAAATATCACAGTTACATTTCTTGTTTTTATTGGAAAATTGAAAAGTTATAAGTTTATTTTATGGGATTTTTAGCTTAAACTTTATTTGACATATACACTCAGAATATTATGTAGTTAACTGTTTGTAGTTTAATAAAAAAGTTTTCCGTTCCATTTAAAAATAAAGGAAGATACATTTATTTTTCAAAGAAAAATCTATATTAACTTTTTTATACATTTATTCGAAATAATTTACTATCATTTACCGATTTTTTTCAGTTTCATTTATTTTTTTTATTTGTTTGAAATTTAATAAAAATTTACCCATAAAACGGAAACTTGTGGTTTATTTGTGTCCGTAACAGTTATTACAAATTTAAATTTTGTTTGCTGTCTGTTTCAAAAAAAAATATTCAAAAAATTTCAATTTGTTTTTTTATTTAAATTGGTTGTATATATACAAAATTTTTCAATACAATTTACAAGAACTTCATAAACACACATACATACACAAATACATTCACACAAAAAGTATTTATAGCTTCATATGCATACATACATTTTGTATTGTACGAGTAAATTAAAATAACAAAAAATACAAAAACGGAAATAATTTCAAATAAATGAAAAAAACATTTATTTTTTAAGGATTGGTGGGTAAAATTTTTACATTTATTTTAACTGATTATATCAGTTGTTTCTTACGGATGTGTCAGTTGATTAATCAACATTTAAAAATAAATAACAAATGGCATTTAATTTAAATGAAAATTAAGTAGACCGGTTTTTAAATGAAATATCATTTCTTTTAAATGATATTTTCAGTTATTTTAACTTACAAACTTTTTTAAGTGTACAAATTTAAATTTTTTTATTATTAGGTAAAAAAATAAATATAGTTCGATAAATATAAAGTTTATTAAGCGCTACGTCAATTATAGGAAAGCCATTATGCTGTAATGTATAAAATGTGCCTGCAATATTTTATATTGTAGTTAACAAACAAGTTTATTACATAAAAGCGCAAATCGAAATTGTTTACCCTTTGCTAACAAAATTTTTAAATATATTTTAAGCTACTTTAAGTTCAATATTTAAGACTGTTTAGATTAGAGATGGGCACGCTCACGCACCATCACGAACCAAAAATTGCAATCATGCACGATAGTTTTTTTAAATGGTTACTTTAATTTCTTTTATTTAATAATATTTTTTCTTGAAAATTAGGAAAACTATCTAGTTTGTTTTTAATTGATTGTTTTTTTGGAATAGAATATTCAAAAAAATTTAAACGTTGTCCATCAAAAAAAATCCTATACCAAATTTTATTATTTTTTAAAAATTATAAAACTTTTACTTGAAAAAAAAGAATATTTTATTAAAATTTTTAAAATTTATCTGAACTAAGTTGCATGAAAATTTTCCTTAGAAATAGTTTATTAGATTCTAAAATAAAGTAAATTTTTATAATTACATAGGAAAAAATTTATTGCTTTTTGTTTTTAATTGTCTGAACTAATTTTTAAAAAACAATTCTTCAAAATGAGAAAGTGGTAGACTTAAAAACTGAATTTGGAAATGGCTTTCTAAAATTTAGTTAATTTTACTACTCGCGAACAAAAAATGAACACACATTAAGTTCAAGTACTTTCTCGATTTAAGTTAGACACATTTTTTGAACTAAATGGGAGTAAATTGTGTCCTAAATTTTTTTTTTTTGAACTAAACTTAATTTTATTACTTTTGAGTATACATTTTTTTAAAACTTAGATGTTTTTTCTTAAAAATAATAAATTTTGATTTAATTGACTTGTTTTTTGCCTAAAATCAAGAAATATTACTTAGGAAAAATATGAACTATTTCTGAGTATATAAACTATTTCGTTTTTCCTCAAACTTAGGAATTTTTATTCTTTTTAAGAAAATTTTTCTAAGTTTTAATAAAATTTTTCTTAAATTAAGGACAATTTATGAACTATTTTGAAGGAAATTATTAATTACATTTTAGTTCATGCCTTTTTTTTTTGAGTGTATGAAAAGTTTGATTCTATAAAATTCTTCATACAAAATTTCTTAATTTTAACAAAAACCTTTTATTTTACTGCTTACAAAATAAAATTATTTATTTCAATAACTTAGGAAAACATATTCTTTTGCATTTCTGTCCACTTTCCTGAAAAGTTCCCTTTCAAGCCTTTATTTTTCTTTATCTTTATCCTACATTGAAGTTGAAGTTGCTTATTGTCAACCAGGTGACAAATCTTCTTTAGCTGCTGTTATTGCATTTGTTTAGTTTCGTGTGTTTTCTTGTATGAGACTGACTGTGTATTAAGACCCCATCATCATGCCCGTTGTATGTATTAAGGAAATATCGTAAGTAAAAACAAAACCTAAGCAGGACCTACAACGTTGCTGCGTTATTTCATGACGTTGTTTTTTTTTTCGTTTTGTTTTTTGTTGTTGTTTGGTGTTTGTTTCGACACTTGGTAGACCCTTTAACTTGTATTTGTTGTTGTTGTTGTTTAAGTAATTTTTGGCATCCAGTTAAACATGCATAACTAACATATTGTAACAACATTCTACATACAGATTGTGTGTTTAAAAAATTATTATACACTCAAAAATTAAAAACTACACTCTAAACACTGATTTCAAATTTACTACTACAAAATAGATAAATTTTTGTGTAATATAACGCTTAGTGTGTAAATATATTCACGTAATTTCATTCTTATGTCTACCAAAAATTCTTCTTCATCATCATCTTCCAGAATGGCCTTTAATATTTCAATGTACTGCATTAAAACTCGGGTTTGTTCTTGCAAAGCAACAACTACTCCAATAATAATTTTTTTTATTTTTAACAAAAATTATGCGTCGTTTTCTTTTATTTTTTTGACAGCTAAATAAATAACAGATGAAATATTTTGCCAATGTAAACACATGTTTCACGTTTTTAACATCTTCCATGCGTTTCACAAAGATGTTGTTCAGTGTAAAAAGCCTATAATGCGTAAAATTATATAATACACATTTTATTGATATCGGGTGATTTTTTAAGAACTTTCGGATTTGATTTAAAAAAATCCGAAATGCCAAAATTGGACCTAGCGTATGAACCACTTGAGGCGCAGCCGCGGTCAACATTCACATGAAATCATCTTTAAAACATTGAATTATATAGACCGTTCTATAGAGTCAAGTAAAGATTTCATACATTTCTCTAAATTTTATGTGTTTTTTTAAATCAAATCCGAAAGCTCTCAAAAAATCACCCATTACATATAAATTTGTACAAATAGCAGAAAAAGCTACTCAAAATTATTTAAAAGGGCCCTGAACAAAAAACTTCTGAATTTAGCAAAATCTATTTGCTAATTTCACCAGTATATCCACCTTACAGTGTACGATGACCGTCCGTCAAAAACTACAAGGCCGCAAATATAACGATATTTAGATGAAATTTGTCACATGATACGAACCCTTTTAAATTGGTTAGAACAGACGTTTCATATTCATTTTTATATTCGTTTTTACTTCCCATATAAAGGTCCTATGGTAGCGATGTAAGTCTTAAAAAACCTAATCTTGACGTTGCCTTCAAACCGAATATGGCGATTATGGGCAAAAATTTTTTGGACTCAATCCACATAAAAAGAATAATCAGTTATTTGGGGGATAATGATAGAAATTACACATAGATTATTTACTAAGCGAAGTCGGTGTTGGAATAGAAAACCCCTAAGCTACCCAGAAAACAATTTTTAAGTGAAGGTGGAAATGCTTCAGAGAAAAAAACTTCTCCACAGAAAGCAATTTTTAACGAAGCCCGGCCTAAGGTCAATTTCATAAAACGGCTTTTTGTTCTTTCGATTTATTTCAAATAATTTTTTTTGAGGAAAATATTTAATATTAAGCACACTTTTCATTTACAAACTTTTTGGGGTTTACAACCACAATTTTCACTGGGTATTATGTCTGAAAAATATTTGGCCTTAGTTCCCATTTCAATTATGAGGGTTATGGCTGGAGAAAATTTCGGACATATTTTATATGAACTCGCCTATTTTATACCCTTTTTAATTTAAGCACATATATATCTTATACTTTGGCTTTTCTGCCTATTTGGAATTGAAAAAATTTTTCCCCAAGCCCTTTTTGGTACTTTTCGAAACAACTTGGCAACCCTGTGCTAAAACATATACATTATAGCACAAAATTTTTACAAAACGGAGTACTTTACTTGAAGACTTAGGAGTAGAATCCAAATACTTATGTTTCGAAATTTGTAGTGTAAATATGATGATATGACGTTCTAGAATTAAATTTAAGTAAATAAAAAATATATTAATCTGAAAGTTCTACATAAAAATATATTTTTATTTATTTCAAGTAAATAAATAAATATTTATACTTAAATTTTTCAAATACGAGGGGTACTATTTATATTTCGGGAATAGCAAATAATAACAAACATTTTTAAATGAAAATGGCTTTAGAGTTTTTCTAAATATTCCCCATTGATGATCAATACACTTTTGCATTCGTTTAAACCATTTGTCATAGCAGTTTTTCCATTCCTCTTGAGACACCTCCAAAACATGGTTTTTGAACCCATCAACTGCGCTCGTAATTCGTTGACCACGCATTTTACCTTTAATTTTCGGGAACAAGAAAAAGTCTTGGGGTGCCAAATCAGGACTGCACGGAGGAAGAGTCATCAATTTGATGTTTTTACTGTTCAAAAATTCACCTGTTTGACGAGATGTGTGAGAGCTCGCATTGTCATGTTGGAGAATAATACGTCTTCGGCGGTTGGTTTTACGAATTTCTCCGAAGACTTCCGACAAACAAATTCTTATGTACCACTTAAAATTGACCGTCCTACATTGCTCAAGCGGAACATTGGCCACATGAAACAGGCGACCATTTGCTTCGTTGTGCTTTTTCTACAAACAACTTTTGTTGGATTTAGCTCGTCTTGGAATACCCACAAGGTCAATTGCTATTTTGTTTCCGGCTCACACGCATATATATAAGATTCTTCACCTGTCCTGATTTTATACACGTCTTTTGAAGCACCACGGTCAAACTTTTTAATCAATTCCTTACACCAATCGACGCGAGAATTTTTTTGAGCGATTGATAAATTATGGGTATCCAACGAGAACAAATTTTTTTTACAACTGAGTGTTCATTGCAAAACCGAATGTATTGAAGTGGAACTAATGTGCAAGGATACCACAATCTCAAAATATGTGACATGACTATTTTGCACTATCACTTCACGCACTGCATCGATGTTTTGTGGCACAACAACCGATTTTGGACGAACTTCACGGAATTCGTCGGCCACCGAACTACGACCACGTCGAAAGTTGTGAAAAATAATCCAACGGAAACCTTCTCTTGAAATTTCGTATAAGTATAAAATATTTATACTTACAAAGTTCAAGTATAAATATTTAAAGTATTTCTTAATTGTTTTCAATAAAATACTTGAAATTTTGTTTAAGAATTTTTGAAATAAATAGAATACTTGAGTAAAATATTCAAGTACTTTTTAATAAAATACTTGACAAGAAATTTCAAATATTTTCAAGTAAAATACTTGATAAGGAGCTCCCAAATAATACTTGATAAGAAATTTCAAGTAAAATACTAGATAAGAAGCCACAAAACCCTTTAAAATTCCGGATTTAAAATGTTTTTGATTTTGGTTGCATACAAGGAGATAACACTTTAAACAACATCTTTACACTTTAAAAAACATCTTTACCCCTATTTTCCCGCACTTTTTTTCCTCTAAACATGAGATTTGACCGAAAAAAAACTACTGGTCCATTTTCAATGGCTGAAAAAATTCCCAATTTTCCTCATAGATTTGATATTGAGCCGCTAAAAATGAATTTGTGTTCGTTAGTCTTGTCGCCCCTAAACGTACAAGGTGGCGCAAAAATAACCTTCCGATGTTTTTTGGCTGTAATTTAAAAAAAAATTAAAAACTTTGATTCTTCTTGTGGATTATTTTTATTTGGTCTTTTGATTTTTTTTACATCAAGTCGAGAATATGATGTCATGTAAATGGCCGCCGCCACAGTTGGTTGTCATTTGAGCCCTTTTTATGGCATTTTCCATCACTTTGGCCAAAACTTCCGGCGATAGGTCCTCACATTCTTGACGGATATTGTCTTTAAGAGCTGCAAGAGTCTGAGGCTTGTTGACATAAACCCGCGACTTCAAAAAGCCCCACAAAAAGAAGTCTGGAGCGGTCAAATCAGGCGATCTTGCTGGCCAGTGCAAATCGCCAAAACGGGAGATTAGGCGCCCGGGAAATGCATCCTTCAGCATATCGGTTGTGGCACGTGCAGTGTGTGGCGTTGCACCGTCCTGTTGGAACCACATGTTTTCCAATCCCAATTCATCAAGTTGCGGCAAAAAGAACTCGTTGATCATTGCTCTGTAGCGCTCACCATTCACACTAACCGTTTAGCCCGCGACGTCTTCGAAGAAAAAAGGTCCGATGACTCCTCCAGCGAAAACAGCACACCATACAGTGACTTTGAGCGGGTCTAATGGCTCTTCATGGGTTACACGCGGATTTTCAGTGCCCCAGAAGCGTAAATTTTGCTTATAAGATGGAAATGGGCCTCATCACTCATGATTATTTTTGATGAAAAATCATCTTCATTATTGCTCAAATAAATAGTCACCAATATTCCGCGTTGTGGAGCAGTGTAGCGTAACATTGTTTATTAACGTGTATTTCGCATGTGTTTACTACACAAATGTCAAAACACAACTGACATTAGGGGCCAATCGCAAAATTTATAGCATTTTCTGATAGGAGGATTACTTTTGCGCCACCTTGTATGAGCAACATTAAAACCTAATGTTAATCATACGCCACTAAGTTCTACAAGGCATGACAGATTTCCGTTGTGTTAAGAAGAATTGAAGAATACATATATGTTAAAGTACAATTGTGTAGAATATTGTAATATCAGTTTCCAACATTTATCTATGAGTGTAAAAGAAAATGTTGCTTATGTCAATGATTTAGTTTAAATAGTTACAAATGTTTTAAAAGATTATCAAGGGATATGGTCGGTCAAATAAAGTTGGAAAAGATAAATTTAAACTAGTTTGAAAAAAAATTAAATATAAAACTAATTTAAAGCCCATTTTACACTGCAACCCAAAGCTTGGCTTTTTATTGTTTAAGTTCAAAAATACACCTAACTATACTCTTAATTTTCTAACAAACCTACTTTATCTTTAACATAATTTTGTTGTTTTAAATCCTGTGTGAATTGAAACATTTATTATTCTTATTTTTTTTTTCTTAAATCGTGTATTTAAAATCAATTTATGTCTTATTTGACAATGGTTTGTCATTAAAGATTAACAGCTTAAACGTTTACAGCTTCTTTTTTATGATCTCTGTGTCCACAAAGGTAGTATTGTTGTTTGCTCCTCCAACAATATAAAGATTCTTTATTTGTCTTATTGTTGATGTTTAGTATTGTTAGTGTTGTGTTTTTTTTATTATAAATAAATTCCAACATAAAGGAACACCCATTTAACAAGTCAACAATTTAACGCAATGCCATAAATATGAAAATTTAAACAGTCTGTTTAAAGTAAAAACACACTCTCCTCTCATACACCAACGACACTTTCTGTCTTTAATTTGGCTGGCTGGCTGGTTGGTTGGTTGGTTAGTTGGCTAAATAGCTGGCTGTGAATGACGACTGACTAACTGGCTAAATACTTTACATACAAGTAGACAAAGTAGTTGCAGCAAACAAAAAAAAAGAAGAATACCCCCTAACCAGTTAGCCAGCTAGCTAGCCAGCCGTTTTCTGAGCCCATCATATACCACACCAAAGACTTATGGAGAAGAGTCAACAGTTAAAATGATGACACAACAACCAGCATTCAAGTTAAATGAACATGCACACACAGCCCATAATACAACTTGTCGTACAAGATCCTTATCTCCTTCTCTATACTACCCATCTACTCCAGTACTAAAACAAACAGCCCTCTACACCAACTCCAGAGTACACCAATTTAAATACAATAATAAACAGAGAAAAAGAAAGCAAAAATAAACATATAAAAAAAAATTACTATAAGGACAGAGTCGTAGCAAAATATTTTTGCGAATTCTCTATTATGAATAGATTTTTAAACTAGAAATTCTTTCTACGCAGATGCAAGGTCATTTATTTCGTAAACTACCCAGGGTTTCACTATTTCCGTAACTACCAGTAATTCATTATTTTGTATTTTAAAGTAATGCAAAATGTAACGACCTATTATTACAAAGGCCTATCATTACCATGTTTTTGCTGGGTATAGCAGATGGTTGAGAAAATTATCTACATGACATTAATGAAATTTTGCAGATTTCGTTGAAACTCCGTCCGCTGAAATCTTTCATTTTTCGTAAAATTTAATAAAACATTTCATTTTATTAAAAGTTGCGCACACATAATGAAGAAGTTTTCTTAAAAAATACTATTTTCATAAAAATTATGAAACTTTGCAGTAATTTTTGGAAATTTTTCATTAAATTTAGGAAAAAGTTTTATTAGTTTATACAAAAACTTTATTATTTATTTCAGTGTAAAAACAATTCTAAAATTTTAAAACATATTTTCTTTAAATTTTAGTTTTTCTTTTTAAAATCTTTGAAACAAATCTGAAGGCATTTTTCTTAAATTACCCGATTTGACAGATTCATACACAGAGAAAACAGATGCATTGTGACTACCGAATTTCTTGTCAACCAAATGATTTGTTTGGAGCCAAATCAACCGAACGAAATGCGGTTAATGCAGCCGAATTTCGTTTGAAATAAAATATTTCAGTTGTATCAGGAATAAATTTGGTTGCGATTCAATTGTATCAGGAAAACAGTTGATGCAACCAAAATATTTAGTTGACCAGAAATTCGGTTGTCACGATGAATCTGTTCTGTGTACATAAATTATTTCTTATAGAAATGTTCCAATTTTCATCAATTTCTTATAAAAAAACAATTATATTCTAAAACTGTTTTTCTATAGAAACATTTTTGTATTCTCAAGCTTCATTCACAATGCTGGAGTAATTCACGCTGCAGAGTGGAGTGTATACTCACAATATAATTTCGTTGAAAACAACTTAAAATACATATTAAATTAGTCGAAAATACAGTCAAAAGGAATACTGAAATACAGTCTACTGATTTTTTATTATATTCAACCCATTTTGTTGTTTATTTTTAATCATTGTTTAATAATCGACAAATGGAGTAAAAACAATAGAAAGTCGTTTAAAATAACCATCAATTTTTAACTGCCAAAAGTTAAAAAAAAAATAGTTTTTCAAATTAAAAGTGTTTTATTTGTATGTAATTACAGCACACACAAATGTATATATTTATATTGGATTTGTATGTATGTATGTATATTTGAATTATTTCTTGTTATTTTCATTGAAATAATTTTTTTTTGTTTTAAATTATTTATAGTTCTTCCAAAGCGACTATAAGTAAATTGAGAATCAAATGAAAGTTATTTTAAAGAGCTATTTTTACATGTGCAAGACATTTTTCAAAGATGGTTAGAGATAGACAAGTTCTGGATAGATGTAAAATAAATTTTTGGAGAGTTTTAGGCAAATTGGAATTAATCCTCGATTTTGTTCTTTTTATTTGAAAACAACAAATTTTTGAACTAAGTAAAAAAAAATTTCTTTCTAATAAAAAAACAATTAAAAAAAACTTTAATCCGGCTGTGCCGAATCTTTAAATACCCTCCACCAATATCCTAAAAAAAAATTTCTCTACTTTAGAAGTAAAATTATGGAGGTAAAGAAAATTTTTTGAGGTGAAAACTTTTTTTGGATGTGATAAAATTTGTGGTGAAAAAAATTTTTTGAGGTGAAAAAAAATTTTTGTGGTAAAAAAATTTTTGAGGTGAAAAAAATTTTTTAAGGTGAAAAATATTAGAGGTGAATATAAAATATTGTTTAATTCTAAACGACTGGTAAAAAGTAAGTGAAAATATTTTACTTGCCAGTCGCTACTATGAAAGTGTACTAAAATACACCAATTTGTATGGAAAATTTAAAGGTAACTTTACATTTTCACTCACAACTTTTTAACCGAGTACCGATTTTGCTCATTTTCAATACTAAACTTTTCGGTTGTCCATTTTAACAGACAGACGGGCAGATAGGCAGACAGATGGACATCGCTAAATCGACTCAATATTGCATAAAGATCACGAATTTATATACTTTATGACAACGGCTCCCAAATGGGGGGGTCGAGACCCTATGGGGATCCGTAGCTGCATCCAAAGGAGTCCAAGTAGAATTAGAAAAAAATTCTTAAAAAATAAAAAGGTAGTAATGAATAATATTTCTATGTCAGTTGCCATAATTGTATTTAAGAAACTCCAAAAAATATGAATATAGCACGATTTTCAAAACTTTGGAACGAAATAAAAACTTAGAAGCTTAAAAAGAAACTATGATAAAAAATTTTAGTATTCCAATTCTTAGAACTTTTCAGACTCCGGCATTTTAAATTGAATACACATTATTTTTTAATTTCTCCTATAGAAAACGTTCTAAGATTGGGAAAAAATCATAAGAGGTTTTTTATGAATCAATTTTTCTTATTAACAAATCACACATGTGTTACTTAGAAGCTCTTTTATAGAAAACCTTTCAAAATCCTAGAGTTTTTAAGTTTTTCTAGGGTAATTTAATTGAAAGATTCTTCCAAAAAGTTTATCTGGTAAATCTCTTAAATTCTGTAATTCTGCAAAAATAAAACTGTTTTTCCATTTTTCGTATGTTTTACCACTACTATTTTTTCTGAAAATCTTCGGATTTGAACGGTTTTATTTAAATATAAAAAATTTAAAATTAATAAAACCGTTATTCCATCTATCGTATTTTTTGCCACTACTATTTTTTCTGAAAATCTTCAGATTTAAATGGTTTTATTTAAATATAAAAAATTTGGGGGTCCGTCAGCCAATAAAAATGTTCCAAGAAGTCCGTAAAGATAAAATTAGTGGCAACCGCTGCTTTATGGGGTCTTAGATCTATATTTCGATATGTTACAAACGTAATGAGAAACTGATATATACGCCATCATATATGGTGGAGGGTATAAAAATTTTAGAATGAGATAGCAAATTTTGTTCGATCTAAATTTCCGTTTTTTTCTCGTTCATAAAAAAAAAATTACTTTGTTAAAAAATTCTACGAACAAATAAATTTCTAATTTCAATTAGATCTCATATAGGTTTTTTCTGAAAAGTTATCAAGAATTATACAATTAACGCTATAAGTTGCAATAAATGTTGTTGAAGGTTAAAACTGACCAGAAAATTATTCCATTGGGCGAGTGTCTAATAGCGTTTTCGGTGTATTCTTCTTGATTACAAAAATTCGAATTTTTAATTTGGAAGAATTTTCTGAATTTAGAAAAATTGTACTTAAATCAGTTGATAGATTGGGAAAATTTTGTGGACTCCTAACATTAATAATACTCTTGAGAATATTATCATTTTCCAAAATGAACCATGCTGGATACCAGGACCCTAAGAAAAAGTTTTGAATAAATATCAACGACAAAATTCCTGATCTCTTCTAAAACTCAATTTGGTTAGTAGACAAAAAATTTTACATTCCCATCTAAAAATCGAAATATATATGATCATACATGGGCCTGTATGTACATGGGCATACATGGTCATATACGTCCATACATTGTTCAATATATGACCATACATGATCTCATATATGAACATATATTTTCGGATCTGAAATTTGAGGGTATATGGACGTATATGATCATATACGAGCATACATGAATAATATATGAGCATGTATTATAATATATGCACATATATCACCATATACCCTCAAATTTCGGATCCGAAGATATATGGTCATATATGAGATCATGTATGGACGTATATGACCATGTATGCCCATGTATAATCATATACAAGCCCATGTATGATCATGTATGTTCATATATATTTCGATTTTTACATTGGCTCTGAAAAGTTTTTAACAGCTAGCCCACCTTCTTGATGTTTTATTTCTACGACCATGTTCTTGACATGATGTCTTACAGTGTTGTCTTCGCACTTTAGTTAGCATTTCGTCGTGATAATCGTTGTTAAACCATTCATACACTTATTTCTGTATTTTTTTAACACCAGCAGTTCAAAATCTATAGAGTTTATCTTGTTGTTAAGCTTTTATGCAATTTGGCTTCTTTTTTACGAAGCTTCTTCTGCATACTCCTTGAGGGGTTTCTTCATGGTTGTTTTTTTTTTTTTGTTGGAAAGTTTGGTGGAGGTTGCTTTGCTTGATTTTAATGGTGTTGTAGTTATGTTCGGACTGGCGTTAAACATGTTTTTCATTTGGTGACAAATTTTTGGTTCCTTTTAACAAATTACGAGTATTCTTTGTAAGAAAAACAGCAAAGAAAAAATCACTGTATTGAAGAAGAATTTAAATTGTTGCTGTTTTAAATATTTTTACCTTAAGATTTGTCTTATCTTGATTATTGATGCTTACTTATTTAATGTTTTAAAGTTTTTATTTTATTTTTGAAATAAATTTTGGAGAAAAAACAAATCAATGGAAATTATTCATTATTAATTTATGTTTTATTTCGCGATGATTTAGTACTGACTCAGAATTTTAGAGGGAATTAAAAGCTGCCACAACTAAAGAAAAATTTGGAAAAGTTAAATTTTTAGAATTTAAAGCTTTTCAAAAAAATTGAATAAATTTTTCCTTTTTTATCTTGGCAGAGATAGGAAGCATTTCAGATTTAAAGAATTAAATTTTTTTTTTAAAAAATTCAGTAAATTATTGTTAAATATTTTCTTATAGAAGAATTTTTTTACAATCTTAATTCTAAAACTGCCATTTCCAAAAGCAATTCTTATTACTTGATTTTAATTACAAAAACTTTATTTTTTATAACATTTTTATTTAGTTTTAATTTCCAACAATTTTATTTAAAAATCATAAATTTTATAGCCTGTTGTTTGTTCATATAGCCTACATCCATGTATTTTGTAAAGTTTTGTTTTAATTTTTTATTCTTTAACAATTTAAAAAGCTGTAAATGTCAAACTATATAAACACCATCAAAACAACATCATCTCAAAATTCAATGCCACTCTCTGACTTGAATTGTTGTTTAAGCTATAAAAATAAAAACCTCCAGTCGTCAATAATTATCAAGATTTTGAAAAGGCATAAACGATTTTCAAAAACAATCATTGAACCATCATCAATGTAACGATCTAAATGAAGATACACTCTTAAATTCTTTTAAGATGGAATAGCAGAAAATCATGATGATGATGCTGATGAAGAACAATCAATATTTAAGATCACCAACTATGACAAGAAAGCATACAGCAAATCAACACCAAATGACATGACAAGAAACACATTTTATTTTAAATACTCACATAGCACCGTTGGATTTCAATAATAAAATATATTAAATTAAACAAATCAAACTTGTAGTTAAAATTAAAAATGATTTACGTTATTAGATATGGGAAAAGATATTTTCATAGAAAAGATGCTTAGTAAACATTTCTTATGTGCAACAATTTATGAAATTGTATGTTTTAAGTTAAGATTGAGGTCCGATACTCACTGTTGGATGGATTGATTTTGCGGCAGCCTGGCGATTTTCTTGTGTCTGTTAAAAATATGCAAATATGGGTATGGTTAAATTTTGAGCAGTCTTAAGTCCACTTTTGTTGGTTTTTTTCGAAAAACAAATTTCTCTTTTTCTCCCTCTCTCTCTCTTCTTCCACTATACTCAAGGGATTCACAATGGACCGCATTAGTCTCCGGGTGGAAATACGTCCCTTGGGCGCACAACCCTTCTTAACCTAACCTAAGTCAATTGTAGTTACAGTTTTAGTTTTCACTGTATCTGGGAATAAAACAATTCTAACGATCCAAATGAAACAAAAACTTGTGTCCAACGAGAAATCTAAGATCAATCTTTATCCATCTCGTTGAAATAGAGGAAGAAAATTGATCATGTTTAGGTACGAGGGCGGATCAATAAGTCCGTAACTTTTTGAATGAAACACAGTTTTTTTCAAAAAAAAAGAAAAAATATATTTTTCAACTAATCTCCTTTCAGCTCAATACACTTGGTCCAACGTTTCTCCAACTTTGTATCGCTTTTAAAAAATAGGATTTACCGAGGTCCATAAAATAGGCATTTGTTTGATCAATAATTTCATAATTGGAGCTAAATCTCTTTCCACCGAGCCATTTCTGTAGGTTTGGAAATAGGAAATAGTCACTGGGGGCTAAATCCGGAGAATATGGTGGATGAGGTACCAATTCGTAGCCCAATTCATGGAATTTTGCCATTGAGACTATACACGTGTGCACCCATTCATTATCTTAATATCTTATCTTTCTTGGCCATATGGGGTCGTTTTTTTTAAATCCTCGTTAAATCGGTCCAATAAGTTGGCATATAATATGTAATACGATATGTTTTTCCCTTTTGAAGGTAATCGATGTCGATTATCCCACGTGCATCCCAAAAAACTGTTGCCATCACCTTATTTTCCGACAAACTTACCTTGGCCTTCTTCGGAGCGGGTTCACCCGGCAAAACCCATTGTTTAGACTTCTGCTTGGTCTCCGGGGTGTTGTTATGGATCCATGTTACATCCACAGTTAGAAAACGCCGCAAAAACTCATTCGAATTGCGGTTAAACAACTCCAAACAATCCTTTGAAGTTGTCACACGATTACGTTTATAGTCAATTGAGAGCAAACGCGGCATCCATCTTGCCAAAAGCTTTCTTAAATCGAACTGATCATTTAAAATCGAAACCACACTGTCATATAAAATGCCTATGGCTTCAACAATCTCACTTACTTTTACTCTTCGATCGGCAAACACCATATCGTGGATTTTTTTCGACATTTTCGGGTGTATCAATTGGCCGTCCAGAACGTTCAGCGTCATTTGTACTTGTGCGACCACAACGAAAGTCAGTAAACCATTTTTTTACAATTGAAATCGATGGTGCGGAGTCCCCATAGTATTTGTCAAGCTTTTCATTGGTTTGATTGACGGTTTTTTTTCGCAAAAAATAATGTTTAATGAGCACTCGAAATTCACTTTTTTCCATTTTTAAAAAAGCCACGAGGTTGTAGGTTTTGAACAGCTGTTAAACGGAAAGTAAATGACGGAACTTGTTTAAAATTTGACAGTAGTCTATTAACAGGTGGTACTTGATGAGAGCAGTGTTGCATTTCATATAACTACGAGGGAAGTTCGAAAAGTCATGGACTTATTGTTTCGCCCTTCGAAGTTAACACGAAATATTAATTTCCTCAACCCAATAGTTTCAATAGTATATTCTTAAGTTTAATACCTTCATATTATGCTCGTATGATGTTAATCTTTAAAATCTTGTTGTTTTGTCATTTTATGATTTTTTTTTTTGTTATTGTTGTTGTTGTTTGTTTGTCTTATAACTTTAATCTAAATATAAATCTTAAGCTTGTTAATTGATTGTTACATTCTTCTTTTTTTGTGTAGGGGTTTCTCACTTTTCTACCATTTTATTCAGGTGATTATAATTTTTTTGTTAAAGTATTTAACTCTTTGTTGCATGAGTTCTAAGTACTAAAGAAAAGAAAAAATCAGACAGAATGAATGTTTTTCTTTTCCACAAAAATAAATGGAAGAGTCTTTAATGTTCCAAGATTTTAAACATACAAACTGTGTGTTTGACAGTTTGTTTTTGTCACCTTTTCTTTCTTGATGGGTGACACTTTTCTTTTTTGTTTACTACATGTGAAACACAGCCACACTTTAGGGCCTTTATGTTGCAACAAAACATATAAATTTGTGGGACATTATTTTAAATTGACCTTTTTTCCAAAAAAAAAAATTAAAAAAAAGACTATATTAAAGTTTATGTCTTTTATATGGTTGTTGGTTTTGTGGGGACACCGTGTAATTTTAATGAAAATATGTTAACATTGTTTAGTATTTTATCACGGGTTTTCCCGGAATTTCATTGAAGAACAGGTGAATCTTTTTTTCATATAAATATTCATATTTTTGTTGGGAGGGATATGTTTTATTGTTAGTGGTTTTTGAAAGTTTGCTTTGGAGACATTATTCAGCCTGGTAGGGGGTTTTGTATAAATTTATGGCTAACATGGTAAACTTTTTTTTTAAGAAATTTATGAGGGTTTTTAATAAATTTATTAAGTGTGATACCGGTTTTTAAATAGAAATTAATGATTTTAACAAAATTTTAGCGGAAACTTGTAATTAATTATAATTAAAATCGTATATGGTTAAGAATATATTATAATTTTCAAATGCTGTTATGATTTTTTTAAAAAGGTTTAATCAAAACTTCATATATTGCTTTGATAAATGACACAATTTAGTAGTGTCTGACTAAATAATTTTTTGAGTGCATATTTATTTATTGCAATATGTCTTACCCGCAGTCTAGACTGAAGAGAAATAAGTAGACGTATATAGCAGCAAATGTCAAAATTATATTATCTCCTGTACATATTTATTGCCGGCAATATATGTCGCAATAGTTCTTGGGCATTATTGATTAACAATTATTGCTTAGATAAAACATCATAATAATAATAAAACGTAATTTTCGTCATAGTCCTCTTGTGGATGAAGAAAAATTTGTTGTGCGGATCACGACCAAAAAATGTTTGGAGACAAACTCTATTTCCCAACTACTGAAATTTAATAGAATAAAAATCTCCTAAGCGCGGTGGAAGGCCACTAATACCACTAATATGAATATTTCTATTGGGTGATGGCCGAAATATAATTTTAAATATTGTATTTATATACGAAGTCCGTAGTTTGGACATATTCAAGAATAAAATATCCTCAACCCTGCCAAGTGGGGGCTACACAAAAAAATTATTAGCGAAGCTGGTATTGGACATAATTCAGAGGAGAAAACTTCTAAATCCGAACACCCACGAAATTTTTATCTAACAAAAAAGTCGGGAAACATAATATTCGAAAATATTATTGGGATTGTGATCCGTGGGCGGATCAATAAGTCCGTGACTTTTCGAACTTCCCTCGTAGTCATTTGAAATGCAACACTGTTCCCATCAAGTGCCACCTTTTAATAAACTACTGTCAAATTTTGAGCAAGTTCCATCATTTACTTTGCGTTTAACAGCTGTTCAAAACATACAACCTCGTGGATTTTTTTTAATATGGAAAAAAAGTTAATTTCGTGCGCTCATTAAACACTATTTTTTGCGAAAAAAAAAGGTCAATCAAACCAAGCAAATGCTTGATAAATACTATGGGGACTCTGACCTTCGTTGTGGTCACACAGGTACAAATGACGCTGAACGTTCTGTACGGCCAATTGAGGTCAATACACCCGAAAATGTCGAAAAAAATCCACGATATGGTGTTGGACGATCGAAGAGTTAAAGTGCGTGAGATTTTTGATGCCATAGGCATTTCATATGGCAGTATAGTTTCGATTTTAAATGATCAGTTGGATTTAAGAAAGCTGTCTGCAAGATGGGTGCCGCGTTTGCTCTTAATTGACCATAAACGTAATCGTGTGACAACTTCAAAGGATTGTTTGGAGTTGTTAAACGCAATTCGAATAAGTTCTTGCGGCGTTTTGTAACTGTGGATGAAACATGGATCCATTAAAACAGTCCGGAGACCAAGCAGCAGTCTAAACAATTAGTTTTTGCGGGTGAAGCGGCTCCGAAGAAGGCTAAGGTAAGTTTGTCGGCCAAAAAGGTGATGGCTACAGTTTTTTGGGATGCACGTGGGATTATCCACATCGATTACCTTCAAAAGGGAAAAATAATAAACGTCGAATATTATTTTATTTATTGGACCGATTTAACGAGAGTTTAAAAAAACCACCCCATATGGCCAAGAAAAAAAATCTTTTTCATCAAGATAATGCACGGGTGCACCCGTGTTTAGTCTCAATGACAAAATTCCATGAATTGGGCTACGAATTGGTAACTCATCCACCATATTCTCCGGATTTAGCCCCCAGTGACTGTTTCCTATTTCCAAACCTAAAGAAATGGTTCGGTGGAAAGAGATTTAGCTCCAACGATGAAATTATTGATCAAACAAATGCCTATTTTATGGACCTCGAGAAATCCTATTTTTTGTAAGGGATACAAAAATTTAAGAATTGTTGGACTAAGTGTATTGAGCTAAAAGGAGATTATGTTAAAAAATAATTTTTTTTGTGTTTCCTTAAAAAAGTCACGGACTTACTGAGCCGCCGGACTTATTGCGCTGTAACCAAAAATTCAGTTGTCACATTTCTATTTCTGCTCTCCCAACTAAAATAGAGTTGGGAACAAAAAAATTGGGGTTGTGACAACCGAATTTCTAGTTACAACTTCTTTAATAAATGTTTATTTAATCCGGTATTTCATGAAGCAAAATGTTTAATTGGGCTTAAAATGTTTGAATATTTATAGTAAATCCAGTTTTTTTTATTATCAGTTTAAAAACAGCTTATTTGATTTTACAATTAAAAATACATAATGGTCAAAAACAATACAAAAATTAATAAATCATTTTAAAAAAAATTAACACATTTTTATTATATAACCTTAAAATTTTATTTTAAAATACATGTTTTTGATTAACCATATTTCTTTGTTATTTTGTTTTTATTAACTGTCAACTAATTAATTTTAAATCAATTTTCTTATTTTATTATTCAAAAATCATAGTTAATAAAAACATTCTTAAAACAAAATTATAATTTTATGTTTCAAAAAAAAAAAAATCATAAACCAAAACTACAAAAAAAAAACACCTTTATTGGTATGACAGCTATAAATTCGACCACCATAAAAGGGTCTGTATGTCTTTACTGTTTTAATGTGTCACAGGGAACACCTGCGGAGCAGCTAAAATAAAAAAAAAGAAATATTCAAAACAAAAAAAGTTATGGTTTATTTATAGATTTATAAAGAAATGTACAAGAGGTTTGTGATAGACTCCAAAAGAAAGATGTTTGTTATTTGTTTGTGTTAATAAAAATCAAATAAACGTCGTTTGTCTTAATGAAATTATTAAATGATTTATGGGGGAAAAATTAAAGCGCCACAATTTAAAGGAGAAAAGAAAAATGATTTGTTCTTTTTTTTTATTCGAAACTGATTTTATAATTTAAACTAGATTTTAAATAAATAACTGAGAAGATTTTAAATGCATAAATGTAAAAGTCTAAAAAAGATCTTTGATCTTTAAAACACTTTTTTTTTTCACACGCTGACTATATTTATACTATTCCCAGTTTTGTTATATAAATTGTGAAATTTTTATAAATTTTCTTTTCATTAAGTAAAATGTAAAACCATGTAACTTACATATTTTTTTATTTTTTTTTCAGGAAAATCAAAATCGCCGATACACCCTTCTTTTACCGGTAATGAGTTTTTGTAATAAAAAATTAAGTTAGACAACTTGTTAGTTTTCTATTACAAAACTCATTATGTTAGAAAGGTGTTGTCCATCAGGGTAAGTACTTACTCAATAACATGTTATTCTTAACCTAAAAGTAATGAGTTTATTTTATTGTTTTTTCTGTTAAATATGTATTTTTAACAAAAGGTTTTATATGTGATATTAATTAAAAATTTTTGGGGGTAAATAGAAACGCTTTATAGTAAATCGTTAGTTAGGACATGTCCAATGGCCATTGTCTATTGAAGTTACTACGAGGGCGCATTAATAAGTCCGTGACTTTTCGTACCTCCCACGTAGTTATATTAAATGCAACACTGTTTAACAGCAGGATTTTTCGAGGTCCATAAATCCATAAAATAGGCATTTGTTTGATTAATAATTTCATCGTTGGACCTAAATCTCTTCCCACCGAGCCATTTCTTTAGGTTTGGGGGCTAATTCCGGAGAATAAGGCGAATGAGGGGGCAATTAGTAGTATACTTCATGGATTTTTGCCATGGAAACTAAGCTTTCACACTATTCCGTTGGTGGTTGATTGGGGGCAAACGCGGCAGCCATATTTCGGAAAGATTTTTCATACCCAAGTGATCGTTCAAAATTAAAACCACTGAACCATGTGAGATGCCTATGTCTTCCACAATCTATCGCACATTCGATCTCCATATCGTGAATTTTTTCAATTGTTTTGGGTGTAGAGACCTCAACTGGGCGTCCAGAACGTTCGGCATCTTCCGTGCTTGTAAGGCCACAACGACAGTCAGTAAATCACTTTTTTACCATTGAAATCGATGGTGCAGAGTCCCGATAGTATTTATCAAGCTTTTCCTTGATTTGACTAACGGTTTTTTTCGCAAAAAATAATGTTCAATGAGCACTCGAAATTCACTTTTTTCCATTTTTCAAAAAATCCACGAGGTTGTATGTTTTGAACAGCTGTTAAAAGCAAAGTAAATGACGGAACTTGCTCAAAATTTGACAGTAGTCTATTAACAGGTGGTACTTGATGGGTAGTAGTTTCATAAAACTACGAGGGAAGTTCGAAAAAACACGGAATCATTGATCCGCCCTCGTACCTTTCTCTATAACATATGTTATTTCTAACTAACTTACATGTAAGGAGTTTTCAAAAACATATTTACATTTGTATTCAATAGTGAAGCTTATTGTTGATCTGTATAATTTTATGTGAGATCTTTTTCATTCGTTTCAAGATCATGAAAATTTTCCTTATTTTTTTTAATTATGGAAAATAACACAGAAGAAATTATTAGGCACTAGCAGAATGAAATGCATTTTCTGGTCATGTACGACCTTCATTTACATTCTTCGCATCTTATAGTGTTAACTGTAAATATCACTTATTTAACTCACAGCTTAAATGGAATAGGCTACATTAGAAACAACAACAGTTATCTAATGAGTTAAGATAAATTTACTTAACCAGCTGAAGCTGCATTTAATAATGTCATTTAATTATATCCCAAATCAGATAGAGAAGGTACCAATGAGCAGTGCCAGTTATGTCAAATTTTGTTTCTTGAAAAGGTTCTTACTTATTTTGTATTTTTTTTTTCTTTTTTTGGGGCAGTTCTTGTTTATTTAGGCAATATTCTAATTTTTCGACAATGACAAATACAACAAAAAAAAACTGCTTTATCGAGAAACTGACCCACTGCTGAAAAACACTGCCTACATTGCCTTTATCCGATTTGGGTTTATGTCCAATTAGCTATCAGCCGATATTGATCCTTTGATGAAATTTTTTGTTGATAATATTAATTATTCTGATTAGAAAATAATAAACAATTCTGCACCGTACCGTGTGTGTGGTTTCATAGTGGATAGACATGTAGTAACACATTATGATCGAATTATTTTGTTTTGGCCCAGAAGTAATTCACGTTTAAGGCGTTTAATATATTATCAGGTACATAAGAGTTTATTTTGTTCATAAAAACGTTAGTCGTTTAAAAAATAGTAGATATGGCTGGACCATTCCTGGTTGTAGAATAAGTCAAGCCTTCAAATACTTCAAAATAAGGAAATTTGTTTAATATTTGCTGCAAATATATGTGAACACTTTATAAAAATGTCATCTCAAATTAAATGAAAGTAAAACCGCTTTGTAAATATTCTACTTTGCAAACACTTCTCAACTCAAATTTGTTTACCTACAGAAACAGCTGTTTAAAGTTGTGTCCTTTTTTTCCAAAAGTCAATGGTCATTATTTGCAGTATTTACATTTCATTAGGATCTTTTAAAGAGCAAAAAAAAAAAATACAGACCACAAATATTTTCATAAGTTGTTTTTTTTTTTGTGAGTAGATGTTTATGAATGAAATCAAAAGAAAACCTACAAATGTCAAAGAAAAATTTCATAAATGTTACACTTAGAAAAAAAAGTTAGTTTAAAAATTTGTAAACGGTTTTCAATCCCACTTTACTATTTTTATACTAATTTTTAGTAAAAAAATTATTATTTAGCAAATCTTTTTGCTATTTACATTTTACAAATTACAGAGATTTTACCGAATATTTACAAATTTTTGTTGCTCATTTTAGAAATCATTTTACAAATTTTTGAAAACCGATTTGCTAAGATTAACAAAAAAAATTACTAATTTTAAAAAAGTGAATATTTAAGGAAATGTTATTTCTAATTAAAACTTATACATACAAACTTAAATTGCCTTAAAATGTAACATAGAATAAAAAAGGGATCGGAAGTGATTATACCGACTCATGTCTGAAAATAGGACATCCACTTAAAATAGCACTAAAAAGTTTTTTCAGTTCTAAAAATCAATTAAAATTTGACCTTAAAAGTCAAAAAAATATTAAATATTTTTCAAAACAGAAATTACCAAATAAAAACAAAATGGATAATTCGTTTATGTTTTAACAATTTTTAAGATTTTTAAGCCTTTGATTTTGTTTTTAATTTTGTATGCTCGATACAAAAATAAATTTAAAATTTTGTACTTATACTCACAATATTAAGTAAACTTTTTTGCTGATTTTAGCAAATCGATTTTAAATTCCGCTTTACAAAAAGTTGACTAAAATTTAGTAGCGGCTACTAATTTTTTTACAAATTTCACTTCAGCAGACATGTGTTGCTAAGATTAGCAAAAAAATACCGCTGGGCTCAAATTAGCAAAACTTCCCGTAATAACAGCAAAATTTTCAGTTGCCATTACAGACTTTTTTTGGTGAGTGTATGTACACACACAGTAGTAGTTGGTGTATGTATTGTAAAGTGGTGCAGTAGACGTAGGAATGTATAAAAAAAACATAAGAAGAAATGCATTCAAGGTAACTTCCTTTAAGTATCCGATTACAAAATATCTTTCACTTGGCAAATATTTTCAATAACTTTTGTATGAATCTTTTCATTCATTCAGTTAAATGTATTTATCTACTTTACATGCTTATATGTATGTATATGAAAATATATACATTTTTAAAATAAAAAAATTAGAAAGGTAAATCATTTAAAAGACATCTTAAAGGAAAATAATATATTATTTTGCACAAAAGATGCAAGTGATATAACTCAAATCACTGATTACAAGATTAAGCTATAAAACGAGATATTAGACATTGTCATCATCAGTATATATGTATGTCTGTCTGTCCGTCGGGTTGCTCACTTTTACTCAGATTGTCTGTTATCCCACCAAATAGTTTGATTCTGAAAATGAGCACAATCGGTTCAACGATAAAAATTCTATGAATGCAGATACACTCACTAAAAAAAGTCTGTAATGGCAACTGAAAATGTTGCTGTTATTACGGGAAATTCTGCTAATTTGAGCCCAGCGGTATTTTTGCTAATCTTAGCAACACATGTCTGCTGACGTGTAGTGCAATGAAATTAGTAGAAAAATTAGTAGCCGCTACTAAATTTTAGTATACTTTTTGTAAAGTGGAATTAAAAATCTGTTTGCTAAAATCAGCAAAAAAAAAAAATACTAAATATTATTAACTAGAAAAAAGCTTTGAATTTATTTTTCTTATCGAGCATTAAAAATTTTGATTATATTTTTTAAAAAACGAATTAATCATTTTGTTTTAATTTGGTAATTTCTGTTTTGAAAAATATTTTGGTCAATTTTTTTTTACTTCTAAGGTTAAATTTTAATTGTTTTTAGGGCGGATTTTTAGAACTAAAAAACCTTTTTAGTGTTATTTTAAATGGATGTCCTCTTTTTAGACATGAGTCGGTATCTTCACTTCTGATCCCTTTTTTAATATATGTAACATTTTCAGGAAATTTAAGTTTGTAGGTGTAAGTTTCAATTAGAAATAACATTTCCTTCAGTATCCACTTTTTTAAAATTAGTAATATTTTTTGCTAATTTTAGCAAATCGGTTTTCAAAAATTTGAAAAATGATTTCTGAAATTAGCAACAAAAATTTGCAAATATTTTGTAAAATTTCTGTAATTTGTAAAATGTAAATAGCAAAAAGATTTGCTAAATAATAATTTTTTACTAAAAATCAGTACAAAAATAGTAGAGTGCGATTGAAAACCGTTTACAAATTATTCTACTAACTTTTTTTTCTGAGTGTACCTTTAGTTTTCCATAAAAATTTATGTATAAATTTCATATAAGCGTCGAGTAAATAAAACTTTTTTTTTTCACCAGACGCCTAGAGGTGAATAATATTTTATATACAGCTTAAATTTTTTCACCAAGGTTTTTTCACCACAAAAAGTTTTTTCACCTCGACAATGTTTTCTCAATTTCAATTTTTTGCACACATTTTTGAATCTTCTCTCTCTTTTTTTTCGGTAGCTTTCATTATGGAAATATATTCAGAAGAAATTTGTCTTATTATACCCTCCACCATATATGGTGAGGATGGTATATATCAGTTTGTCATTCCGTTTGTAATATGTCGAAATATAGGTTTAAGACCCCATAAAGTATATATATTCGTGATCCTTATGCAATTTTAAGTCGATTTAGCGATGTCCGTCTGTCTGTCTGTCTGTTCGTCTGTCTGTCTGTTGAAATGGCGATCACGACGCGAAGACACAAGCGGGGGTGCCTATTTTTACCCAGATTATTGAACATCCTCCCGAGCAGTTTGGTATTTAAAATGAGCAAAATCGGTTAAGCGGTTCAAAAGTTATGAGTGAAAATGTGAAGGTACCTCTAAATTTTACATACAAATTTGTACAACTTTTCTGTATCTATTTTTTTTTTTTTGTTTAGTAAGTAAAAATGTTATTAAGTCTTCTTATTGTTCGATTACATTTATTGTCTTACATACTATGAGAATAATAACATTCTTAGAGCTATATGTGTGTTACTCTGATAACTAAGTTAACGTAAAAATCAACAATGTTAAAGTCGCTAACAGAGCAGACCTCTGTAAATAACATTGCTAAAACTAAATAAATAACATTACTAAAACTAAATAACAAAAGTTCGTTACATAAATTGACAAAACATATTCATATTACAGTTCATGCAAAATTTAGTATATACGTATATCATCTTCAGCCCCTATGGTGGAGGGTATTCAAAGATTCGGCACAGCCGAATTTAGCCCTTTTTTACTTGTTTTTACTAAAAATTGTTCTTTTGAAATTTTTTTAAACGTTTTTGTAGTGTATGTTGCAATTTAATGTTCCAGATTTCTATAAAAAAAAGTCTGTCAATTGTTATTTTGCCATTAAATTTAAACAATTTTTTTCTAATTCCGATTTATCATAACAAATAATTTCATCCGTATTTGAACTATATTTGTATTTGTAAATTTTTAAAATTTGCCAGTTGAACAACAGTTGCTTTGAAATTATTATATTTTAATGCCACCGCTATTAGTCTTACATATTGATGGCGCTGTTTCCCCATATTCATTGCTTAATCATAAAATATCCAATATCTCGCTCCTCTTCGTAAAAATTTCCAAAACTTCCATCTAATAAGATAACGACGCTAGAGGATGAACCTGCATGTCAAATTTTAAGTTCCTCGCTCCACCGGTTTGAGATGATTGATAAATGAGGCCTATTTTTTCTTTTTGAACTAGCCCCTAGCCCAGGGACTAACATATGAAATTTCATATTTCTAGCCCAGAAGTTTGGGCAGGACGATACATCTAAGTGTATCGAAGGGGATACATCTAAGTGCCAGAAGGGGAATCTACATGCTAAATTTTAAGTTCATATGCCTAGATGTTTGAACGGGGAAATTTTGCTCTTTAAAGAACGTGGTAAGTTCTTATTGTATATTTTAAAAAGTTTTTCTTCAGGGAATTAGCACTTAATCGAAATTTAAAATTTTGAGATTTCCAGCAGGACGTTAAGGGAGAGTATTTTTCCCTTTTTGCCTCTCCTTCTAAAACTTTAAAAATTCTGATAGATGTCTTTGTCGTTTTAAGGGGGTGGATGGAGGGGGGTTTTGGATACCGTTTGTCTTCTTAATACCGATAATTCATCTTAAACACACGCAAAGAAAAAACATGGTTGGGAGAATCATATTCGAAGAGCATCATATATTTTTGGGTTTATGGTTATGCCAACCATAGTCGTACTATATTATGGTTATCATATTTTACCATAATATGGACCCTACAGTTATATTATGATCCAAAAATTACCATATTATGATTCTAAATAAACATATGATATTGAATTTATCATAATATGATTGCATGTAATCATAGTATGCTCAAAATGTTATTACATTATGGTCCCCATAACTATATTATGATTTCTGGATTATCATAATATGATCCATATTAAATCTTTTTGACAATGAATTGATTATTGTAAATAATATTACATGTACACTTAGGTCTTTTTTTATGCGGTAGATGCGTTCCAAAAAAAATCGCATAGAGGAAATCCGTATAATAAAAGAGGGTACGTTCGTTAATGCAGTAGTTGCGCATCACTGCAGCATAATAAAAGTAAAACGTTCAAAAAAGCATCACTTGGCAGCACTGATTCACGTCAAACGTTTTTTTATGCAAACAATTGACAGTGCTGGCGCAAATTTTTGCAACTATGGCATCATTAAAGTGTCTGATGCAATAGTGCAAAATTAGTCTTCCTTTTCGTTTTAATTGATTTTTAATAATCAAAAGTCGTTTCATCTTCCTTTTAATTCTATTTTTATTATAAGTTAACAAGAAGTTGTCAATGTTATTGCGGTGAACATAATTATATCTTTTGCAAAACGTTCTAAAAAGCAAACTGTGCAGTTGTTGAGCAGTAGCATAGCATCTGCAACAGATGATCACGCATCAGCAACAAAAATTGGCATAACTGCTGCATTGATGCACAAATTTTCTGCATTTACGAACGTACCCAGACTCAATTTCCATACCAAATGTATGATCCGTTCCGAAACCGCATAACTTTAAATCAATGCGTAAAAATTAGACTAAAATCGCATAAAAAATTACCAAAAACAATTCATTTATTAAAAATATTACTTTTTACATAAAAGTTAAAAATATATTGAAAAAAATTAAATAATTAAATACTAAAAACAAAAAATTATGAAATAAAAATAACAAAATGCAATTCAGTTATTTTAAAACGCAAAAAGAAAAAAATAGTAACAAGTTTGATGAAAGTAAAAAATAAATTTAAATAAATAAATAAAATAAGTACAAACTAGAAACCAAAAATGCAATTAATTTAATTTATATTTAGCATTACATATTATCTGAATCACTGCTTGATAAGGCTCTGACCCGTTTTGGATGTGGAGCTAAATTACTCTCATCGCTCGATGAACCAATCGAAGCATCACAGTTATCTTCGCTAGATGAAATAACAAACATTATCAGATGATAAGGTCGGATCATTTAAACTGCCTTCATTTGGAAGATTTTGATATATTTTTTTAAAATAATTGGTCAATAATTTTTGAGTTGCACTTTCTTTTTTTTTAACTGAATGTGAGTAAAAAAAATTTGAAATTAAAACCGCATAACTACAATTCCGCATAAAAATAAACCGCAAAAAAACAGACCTAAGTGTATAAGGAATTTTCGAAAAAAAACCCTCAAAAAAAATCTTCTAAAGTTAAAAAAAAATAAACTGGATCTGAATAGGTCAATGTTGTATTGCCACATGAAAGGTATTTTCTACCCATCTGATATATGTCCAGTTTTAGTAAACAAAATATGATTGTTTTTTAAGACATTTTGGTTTTTATGAAATCAAGACAATACTCGTATTAGGACTGTAAATGTCAAAGTCAAGTTTTATTTGATGTATAATTATTCATTGATTGTTGCCAGCATTTTATGGTTGCATAATTATCATATTTTTTTTCATAGTCAGAATTTTTTTTAGCACAGTATGGTTACAGCCAATCATGTTATAAAATAGAAGGTGGCAATCATAAAATAGTGAAATATTTACTATAATAATGATGGTAGCGACCATGTTGATGGTTATACAACCAATAATATGGTTGTAACAACCATACCCGATTGCAGCAAGCACAATATAGTAGCAGTGATCATTTTGCAACCATGTTTTTTCTTTGCGTGCAAGATTTATTGTATTTTGTTTCAAACAATTGGCGAAAGCTATCGAATTTATTCATGGTCCAATCAACTGCAACCAATACATTTATCGTTTCAACACTAATCTTATTTCTGAGTTAAGTTATATGGTTTTTAGGAAATTTTTAAAATAGGTATTATTTTTATTACATATTATTTTTTTATCTTTAATTTTTCAATGTTTCCTCGGGGGACTATTTAATATTTGTTTAAACAAAACTTTTATGAGAACATTTGTTTTTTAAATAATTTGTATCCTTATTTGAAAAAAAAAAAAACACAAATAATAAAATTATTTCCCCTAAAAATTAGTTGTGACATTTAAAAACAAACTATTTCACACAATCTCAATTACCTTAAACAATATTATTTAAGTTAAGCACTCATATGATTTCCCAATTAAAATATAATAATATCCCCCAAAATAAAAATAAAATAAAAACATTTCCGAAATATGTAATTTATGTTTTACAAATTGTCAACACATTATTAACAGTGGTATTTAAAGAAGAAGATCATGGAAGATCCCTAAATACAAAATGTGTATATCAGGAACACAAGACAACTACTTAAAATTTAAAAACATTGTCTTAAACTAAATACATCCCCCCCATTCATTAAATGTTTACAAATATATATCAAGTGTATTCTTATTTTGATTTTGGCTGTGTGGAAAATGAATTTAATTTATTAGTTGTATTTTCTCTAGAGCATTTAAGATATTTCAAGCTCAAATTTCTAAGGTACATTCATTTGATAATAAATATTTTTTTTGATAAATTGTGTGAAACTCTTTTGTTAGAGAAATTAATTTCATATTTTTTTTAATAGATTTATTTTGAATATTGTAGTAGTATTTATTAAGCATTTCTCACAAGTTTTAAATTTCTTTAATTGTTAAGAGTTGAGTTATTAAGTTATACTCGTATTTATTAACTGTATAAGATTTTAATAATACAACTAGTTTTCTCTGTTCATAACCCATTCTATTGTCGGTTTTAACACCGATGATTTTTGTTTTAAATTGTCCGTTTTTATAGTTCCAAAACTGGAAACGCTTCTCCCAGGACCGCAACCGCCGTTTGTTATAACTTACAACTACCGCAGAATGGGTTCCGAAATTTGTTACATAAAATCGATTCTTTGCAACCAATTGTACGAGGGCGTATCAATAATTAAAAAAAAAAATATTTTTTATCATAATCTCCTTTTAGCTCAATACACTTAGTCCAGCGTTTCTCCAATCCCTTCCAAAAAATAGGATTTTCTGAGGTCCATAAAATAGGCATTTGTTTGATCAATAATTTCATCGTTGGAGCTAAATCTCTTTCCACCGAGTCATTTCTTTAGGTTTGGAAATGGGAAATAGTCACTGGGGGCTAAATCCGGAGAATATAGCGGATGAGGTACCAATTCGTAGGCCAATTCATGGAATTTTGCCATTGACACTACACACGGGTGCACTCGTGCATTATGCTCTGTTGAGAGTAAACGCGGCACCCATCTTGCAGACAGCTTTCTTAAATCCAACTGATAATTTAAAATCGAAACCGCACTGCCATATGAAATGCCTATGGCATCAACAATCTCACGCACTTTTATTCTTCTATCGGCCAATACCATATCGTGGATTTTTTCGACATGTTTGGGTGTATTGATCTCAATTGGCTGTCCAAAACTTTCGGCATCTTTCGTGCTTGTAAGGCCACAACGAAAGTCAGTAAACCACTTTTTTACCATTGAAATCGATGGTGCGAAGTCCCCATAGTATTTATCAAGCTTTTCCTTGGCTTGATTGACGTTTTTTTTGGCAAAAAATAATGTTTAATGAGCACTCGAAATTCACTTTTTTTTATTTTTAAAAAAATCCACGAGGTTGTATGTTGTGAACAGCTGTTAAACGCAAAGTTAATGACGGAACTTGCTCAATATTTGACAGTATTCTTTTAGCAGGTGGTACTTCATGGGAGCAGTGTTGCATTTCAGGGACTTATTGATCTGTCCTTGTAGAATTGTGGCGGTTGGTAGGCGATTGTAGAATATTTAATTGGGGTATATAATAATTTCGATAATAACTACATACATGCATTTCAAAAATGTCCAACTTCAAACGGTTTAATGTCGGTTTAATTATTTTAAAAAATAAATAAAACTTTTTCAAAAAAAAATACTTTTATTGTTTCAAGTTACACCAGCCTCTTTTTCGTTTAACTCATGTACTTTATAGAAAACATTTTCTAGAAGAAAATTTTTGCGAAAAAGTTACGTAAATATTCAAAGAAATCTAACGTTTCATGGTACCCCATACTCCCCTATACTTAAAAAAAGTGTCTATGGGTTCTTCTTTATACTCTAGCTTAGAAATTAATTTTTAACAATTATTTTCATATCATACACTCAGGATATTATGTAGTTAACTGTTTGTAGTTTAATAAAAAGTTTTCCGTTACATTTAAAAATAAAGGAACATACATTTATTTTTCAAAGAAATATCTATATTAACTTTTTTATACATTTATTCGAAATAATTTACTATCATTAACCATTTTTTTCAGTTTCATTTATTTTTTTCATTTGTTTGAAATTTAATAAAAATTTACCCACAAAACGGAAACTTGTGGTTTATTTGTGTCCGTAACAGTTATTACAAATTTAAATTTTGTTTGCTGTCTGTTTCAAAAAAAAATATTCAAAAAATTTCAATTTGTTTTTTTATTTAAATTGGTTGTATATATACAAAATTTTTCAATACAAATTACAAGAACTTCATAAACACACATACATATACAAACACATTTACACAAAAAGTGATTATAGCTTCATATGCATACATACATTTTGTATTGTACGAGTATATTAAAAAAAAAAAAAAATACAAAAACGGAAATAATTTCAAATAAATGATAAATACATTTATTTTTTAAGGATTGGTAGGTAAAATTTTGACATTTATTTTAACTGATTATATCATTTGTTTCTTACGGATGTGTCAGTTGATTAATCAATATTTAAAAATAAATAACAAATGGCATTTAATTTAAATGAAAATTAAGTTGACCGGTTTTTAAATGAAATATCATTTCTTTTAAATGATATTTTCAGTTATTTTAACTTACAAACTTCTTTAAGTGTATTAATTAAAGTTATCCCACCTTTGCACTTTTTTTCAAGTTTGGCACAAAATTGCGAAATTTTTTCTTTTACAATTCAAAATTAATAAATTTGAATCCATACCATGTTAACATAAAACCATATTGATTTACAAAACCAAAGCAATTAAAAAACTAAAATTGCAAAAAAATATCGCAATCCCAAAAACAAAACTCCATAATAAATTTTTAAACAAGGAAAAAAATTTTAACTTCAAAACAATAACGGTACTATGTTCAAGCTGTCAAGTCACCAAACTGACGACTTAAAAGAATGTGCCAAGCAAAGCAAATTAGAAAAATTAGGTTTAGTTATATATTTTATTCACGAAATTTAAAACTTTATTTTTTTTTTATTATTCTTATAAAACATTTTACATATCCAAGCATAAAAAAATAAAAGAAAATAACACCTTCACATAGATGTCTACTAGTAGTACAAACGAAAGATCTGCAAAAGAATTAATTCACTACAGGTAAAAGAAAAAAATATGTTTGTTTGGCTCTAACCCAATTTTTGTATAAACTATAGGAAAACTTGAAATTTATTAAGCTTTTAGCTGTAAAAAGTAAAAATAGTAAATTTTTCTACATTTTTACTTCATTTAATCCCAAACTTTAATAAAGTTTTCAAAATTTAATTTCAAGCCATAAATATTGGGTATACAAGCTAATAATGTCGATTTTGTTTGCTTGAAAAATGCATTTATTTTAATAACAAAATGAATTGATCCATTATTCAAAGTTTTGTCCATCGTAAGCCACTACTTTTTCCCATCTTTTTGGTAGCATATGGATTCCGCGCCGAAAGAACTGCTCCGGTTTTGAGGTAAAGAATGAATCAAGCCATTTTCTGATACCCGGTTCTGAAGTGAAACGTATTCCAGTAAGGACGTTCTGCATCGATCGAAACAAATGGTAGTCGGAAGGGGCAAGGTCTGGGCTATAAGGCGAGTGAGCCAAAACTTTCCATCCACTGTTTTCCAAATAGTTTTTAACTGGTCTTGTTGTCATGCTGAAAGATTATGGCCTCGTGTCTGTTCGTTTTTCGTTGATTGCTCTCTTCATACGAATCAATTGTGTTCGGTACAGGTCCCCTGTGATTGTCTGACGCGATTTCAACAGCTCATAATACAAAACACTCTTCTGATCCCACCAAATACAGAGCATTACCTTGGCGCCATGGATATTCGGTTTCGGCGTTGATTTTGCTAGTTGGACGGGCTTTACACATGACTTTTTGCGCTTGGCGTTATCGTAATGTCTCCATTTTTCATCACCAGTAACAATTAGATGCAAAAATTACTTCTTTTTGTAGCGTTCAAGCAGCATTTCCGACATGCAAAATCGCTTTTCAACGTCTCTCGGCTTCAATTCATATGGGAACCAATTTCCTTGCTTTTGAATGAATCCCAATGCTTTTAAACAAAGGGAAATGGCTTGTTGTGTGACTCCCAATGATAATGCAAGTTCTTCTTGCGTTTCACAACAATCTTTGTCGGATAATGCATCCAATTCCTCATCTTAAAACTTTTTCCACTTTTTAATCGCGCAAACCATCGTTCACAAGTTTTTTGAGTTATTGCATGTTGACGGTAAGCTTCTACCAACAATCAGTAACTCTCAGCAGCTGTTTTCTTCAAATAAAAGAAGGTTATCAGACTTCCCCGCAAAACATATTTTTTAGACACAAAATTCAACATTATTCTAGCGATTGAAAAAAATGTGTGTTTACACTTTGGCGTCTATCGAATACTGAATTATAATCACAGATGTTTACCCTCCAAAATACCATAACTGTTATTATTGACACAAACCATATGTGATAGTTATACCATCTATTGTCCAAATCGACATTATTAACTTGTATAAAATTTTTAATATAATAAGAAAATATTAAAAGTTAAAAAAACACTAGTGTTTGGTTTCGTAGAATTAAATAAAATATTTATTTAGCCATTTCTCCTTATGAAGTTCTTCAGAAAATTCAAATATTTTGTAAAACTATTACAAAATGATTTACAAGAGCATTAATACACTATGAAATCTTTAAGAATTAAGCCTGTGAAATATTTCAATGAAAACAATTAAAAATATTAAAAAACAAATTATAAATTTAAATACAATTTGCCTTACTGATTGAAAGAATTAATTCTTTTGATGGTCTGACAAACAAGTAGAAAATTTCAAATTATTCATAGGGACGATAGCTTATAATTTGTTGGGCTACTATATTTAAAATTTCGCGTGCAGGCATATCATGTTGCTCATTTATAATGGCTGTTATGCGAGCACATTCTTTAATATAATTTTCTAATTCTTTAAGATTCGGCGGTTTACGATAATCTTTTGTTTGTAGCGACTGTAAACATTGCCCGGTCATATTGGCTAATTGAGAACGAGGCGGACTGAATACTTCATCCAAGTCATATAATTCCAAAGGTGGAGCAGCTGGCTCACTAAAGACGGGAGGAAATGTCTGTAAAGAAAAATTTAAAGCATATTATTAATGTTAATAGATTTATGTCAAATTGAAGTTTGAAATGATACAGGGTGGGCCATTTAAAATTTTTAATTTGAATCGGCTATAAAAAAAAACTGATTATATTTTAAAATTTCTAGTTTTATTGGAAAGGTTGAACTTTGTCATTGAAGAATGGAAGACAATATGATTCATATGACCACCACGACTGGCTCGGCAGTACCTCATCCGATCAATCCAATTTTTTAGTACATTTTCGATTGTTTCGGCTCGAATCTCTTCAACGGTAACTTCGATTTCATGCTTCAATGCTTCAATTGTCTCTGGATGGTTCGCGAAACATTTATCCTTAATGGCTCCCCACAGAAAATAATCCAAATGGCTCAAACCCCAGCTCCGAGGCGGCCAATTGACATCACAATTTCAGCTGATTATTCGATTTTTAAAAACAGTGCGTAAAATATCCATGATTGCTTTGGCTGTGTAACATGTGGCGCTATCTTGTTGAGACCAAATGACGTCCATGTCATTCTCTTGATTTTTTGGAAACAAAAATTCGTTGAGCATGGCACGGTAACGCTCACCGTTGACGGTAACGGCGGCTCCTTGCTGATTTTTGAAGAAAAGTGGCCCAGTCGTGGTAGTCATATGAATGATATTGTGTTCCATTCCTAAATGACAATGTTCAACCTTTCCAATAAAACTAGAAATTTGAAAAAATAATCAGTACTTTTTTTTATAACCGATTCAAATTTAAAATTTCAAATTGCCCACCCTATATCTTAAATAGTGCCAAAGAAAGATTTAAAATTTAGCTCAAAACAATTCCTAAGAATTAATTAGCTTCATTGTCAAAAGCTTCAAATTAAATAGAGTTCATTCTTAAGCTGAATTCAATCCTAATCGAATTATAATCTCCTTGAATATGTGCATTAATTCAAATCTATTACAAAATATCTAAAAAAATTTTCTTTCATTCAATTTGTAATAGATCATACATATCAATGGCTTAATGTTTTTTTTTTAATTAAAAATTTCTAATATAAAATTCCTTTAAATGCAATTATTAATCAATACCGGCAACAAAAAATTTTATATCTCAAGTTTTTCAGATTTTATTTAGTTTATTCTTTTACCTCTAAATAAAAATTCAAGTCAAGTCCTTTCTACATTAAGCCTTAAATTGACATGTGATTATTGTTTATCGATGTTGCCAGACTTAAGTTTTTCATATCTACGATATCAACATATTTTTAGATATAAATCATGAAGTCAGTCAGTAGCGCTTTAATTTTGGGTCTTTCATAAGTCCATATATAACCTAAAACGGGGGTGGTTTAATGCCGAACAATAAACTCAACCGTTAGTGTTTGAGATAATAAAACAGGGATGGAAAACATGGTACAATTGTACTTTTTTTGGTACATTTTTACCTTGGTTGGTACCGTGGTACTACCGCGGCTCATTTAGTACAATTTGAATTTTTTTAAAATTTTCAACTTATAACTTGATAAAACAACATATCATAAAGTAGACTTTTTTAAAGCAACTTTAAATTAAAAACCTGTTTTTATTTATTCAGCTACTATAGTAAAAAATAAAGTCAGTTTTAAGTTGAACTGGCTCTAAATTGGTGTCACATCAAATGTATCAAATGTTTGCATACACTTTGTACTAAAATATACGGAAGTGGCAACATTGAACAGCTGATTTTAAATTACCTCTCAAAATAAAAAAGAAAAAAGTGTATTATTGTTAAAAAGCTATTAAATGCCTTTAAATTTTGAAATAGCAAATCCTGAAAAGGTTAAATTGCCCTCCAGGGAGGCGGACAGACAGAAAAAAAGGTGTGACATTCATAAAAATCAGAGTAAAATTTTACAGTTTTGTGGTAATTATACGACTACATAAAATTAACGATAAATTTTGTTTCACCCCGTCAATTTAAATTTTTTTAAAGTCTTTAGTGTCTAAGCAAATCTGACTCAATACGATAAAATTGTTAAAAAAAAAAAAGCGGAAAAAATTTTGGTACCGTGAGGATCGAAAAAGTACAATTTGTTTGTCTGGTTGGTGCAATAACAGAAAACATATTTTCCATCCCTGTAATAAAATATATCTTTTTCCTTAAACTGCATTTTCATTACGCTCGAAATCTATTTTAAACTGGATTTCCATCATTTGGTACTGTATACTATTATACACGAATTAGATTTCGAAATCTAGTTTAATCTAGATTTTGAGCTTAATGTAAATGCTGTTTTAGATAATTTTAAAGCCAAAGTAGAGGTTTATGGTTCTTGAGGTATCTTAATCCATGGTTTTAAAAAATTCAAATAGTATCCTTACAAAGGACATAATGGCCCATGGTTTCTGTAATATAAAAAAATTATATTTTTAATTTTGCTTTTAACTCACCGCCAACTGTAATCCTGGTAAGGGAATTTCAAATTGTGGTTTTATAATCCTTAAGGCCTCATATTTAACATTCAACTGTTGATAGGTACTAATAACATCCTTCAGCAAACGATTGCTCAAAGCACATAATGACATATCAAACATTTGTTTGAAATCTGCTGGTATTTCTGAGCCTATAGAGTCTATAAGACAAGCCTTAGGTAAATCGGCTATAAAACCAATATCGGTAAAAGTTTTATTATCATTTAGCTAAAAAAAATAATATCGAAAAATTAGGAAATCACATTCACAGAAAAATACATTTTAATATCAAGTTTTAAATAATTGATTTAATTTTAATAATTACTTAAGTTCTATTCAATTGATTTTTTTTTTTAATTAAAATAATATTATATTTTGAGAATATATCATATTATTTGAATATAATTCTAGATCTGAAATATTTACCTCCACATCATTAAAATCCAAATGATTGAACTGTATCTCATTGCCACCCAATAGTTTTATAACATATTCCAATATGGCATCATTGGTTTTATCACTGGTTAAATATTTATCATGAAATACATAACCAGAACCCAAAGCCAAAATTTTACCCTGATTTTCATTACAATAATAACCCATTAGGGGTCTATTGAATGGATATACCACTGGGCCAGTGGTAAGTAAAACATTGGCTGGATCTGAAACATTTAATGTGGCACCATAGGGATATTGATAGTGTAATTTATATTTTTCATCACTAAAATCATAATCCACCACATCAACCTGTTGTTTTAATAAATCACGCCACATCGACTCACAAACTACCCCACCTCCAATACAACATTCTTTAGGATGAAAATTTTTATAATAATGAGGTCTAATAACGGTGTCTAAAGAAAATAAAAAAAATAAATTTTAATATCAAGGGAATTTTTAAATCTTTCAGAAATTTACCATTATTAATATAAATTCCATATTGTTCCAAAAAGAAATTAACATTAGTATTAAATTCATTTTCTCCACCTTCTCCCAACATTACCCATATTGAGCCACCATTGTTCACATAGTTTTTCAAAACCTCAAATTCTTCTTCGGTAAAACGATCTTGAGGTCCGGCCAATACAAATATTTTAACTTTTGTTAATTTTTCCGGTGTTAATTCCATATCATTTCTAGTAAATATGAAAAGAAAATATTAAAGCTTATTTAAGTATGTATTTCTTCCTAAAACTTACTGTTCTATGTTCCATTGTGATTTCAATTTACGATGTAACATTTTATAATTGTCTGCGATTTGAAATCGTTCGTTTTTTGATATATCAAAACAGATTATATTTTTTGAGGACATTTTGTTTTTTCCAACTATATTTCTGAAGCTTTATATATTTTTTTTAATGATAAAAATGTATTAATTGCAATTTTATTTTTGTTGTGCCGGTTTTTAAAGTTGCTAAGCAACCATATTTCACTTCTAACACCATGGATTACATAGAAATCTGTTCTGGCAACACTTTTTATGAAAAACGTCTCTCTGTAAATAAACAATTGTATTATGAAATATAGATTTCATTTTGTTAAAAAACAAGTAAGAGCGGCTAAATTCGGCTATGCCGAATCTTATATACCCTTCACCATGGTATTCTGAAGGAGATGAATACATCGTTGGAATCTACTACCTCAAAGCTCTCCACAAACAAGCGGTATCCCCATTTATTTTTTCTTAAATGTCCAAAAATTTTAATCCAAAATAATATGTCATGTAAAATCTCAAATTTATATTTTTCCATATGTTTCAGCGCTTTTCTTGTCAAATTTGGCATTTTCTAGGCAAAAAAAAGTTGGCGACACTACTATTTATTTTTTATTTATATCATTCACAATAGTTGTGAAACGTATTTAACCTACGTATTTATCTTCACACTCTTATTAAACAAAGGGATTTTACTGGAAAAATTAGAGGTAGTCCTGGTTTTTTGCTAATATCTCAGCCATTTATTAACCGATCTGTCTGATTTTTAATAGCAAACAGAAATGGATCACATGTAACAGAAATAAAAAAGAATCAAGTCCTCATCATGTCTGGGTTCTTCGGAAAACCCATTTCAACACACAGACGGACAGACGGACAGACGGACATCGTTAAATCAACTTCGCTCTTCATATGGACCCAGAATATATATACTTTATAGGGTCTAAGATCAATATTGTAGAAATTACAAACGGAATGACAAACTTATATATACCCTTCCACCTATGGTGAAGGGTATAAAAATACAATTTTCATAAAAAGTTCACTCCACCTAAGCGTTTAGTAAGCAATAGGGCTTAAAACATTTTTTAAATTAGTTAATTTTAGTTTTTCTTTTTAAAGCCCATTTTTCGTTAAAACAATAAATGTTTTCGTTTTAGTTTGTTTTTTTATATAATTTGACTTTGGTTTTTATTTCCATCCCTTTAAATAAATTTAATTTCCAAGTTAGCAAAGACGCAAACCTTTTAAAACTTTTAATTTTTACAGTTGTGTCTAATCAATGTTGCCAGAGAAGATTTTACTCACACACATTTTGTCCACATTTTACAAGCTGCAATCCCCCCAATTTAGTATTTCATCAAATTTTTAAAGGACAAATGTGTTACCCGGCCTACAAATTTTGGTGCTTATATTTTTTACATCGATTAATTTAATTAAAGCTAGATGTCGAGCGTAATGTAAACGCAGTTTAAGTCTAATACATATTGATTCAATTTTTATTCGATTGAATAATTTGTTTTGTGATTAGATTTGCGAAGTATTAATGAAGTGATTTATTTATATTGAATCAATTCGTTTGATTATATTAAAAGAATAAACAAAAATCAAATACATTCTTAAATAATAAATAATGTAGATAATTTTTCAATCAATAAAAAGAATTTTAAAAATCTATTCGTTGAAAACTGAATCATTTAATTTATATTTAAATTTAAGGTCTGGGTACCCGTTATAAAAGTGCTAGATTCCAATAAAAAAGCGCCCAGTTAGCAGCAGTGTTTCTTATTCCATCTGCTACATAATTTAACAACTCTGTCCCGTTACTTCTCTGGCCGTCAAACTAACGAGTGAATTTTTCATCGCTGCCGTGTGTAGAAATTACGAAATTTTTAGTTTTACTTAAGAAATTTTGAGAAAACCCACAACATAAATTAGGAAAAATGGCTTCAATTTGTGGACGCATGGCTTTGCGTGCCGCTGCACGTCAAAATGTCACATACACTCCAGTTCGATTCTGCAAGAGTAAGTTCCAAAAAATAATTGCCAAAGAAAAAAAGGTTAATTATTGCACCCTCAAAGTGAAAAACGAGGCTTCCTCAATTTTGACAGTTCTTTTTTCTTACCATGGAAATCAAGTTAAATGTTACGTAATGTATTCCTTTAAGGAAACTAATAAGTATTTTCCAAAAATATTCTTGGCCAAAAGTATAAATGAAAAACTAAGAATTAGTTGTTTCTAAAGTGTACATCTGATTGGGTTTATGTAACATTTTTGTTTTTTAATAAGAGATTAATTTTTTTTTTTTTGCATATACCTAAAGAGGAAATTTTCTTATTGGTTTATGTAAAATCGTATATTTAAGATTTTTTTAATGACCAAATAATTTGGAATTAAGGGTGTATTGGGATGAATGTTAAGTGCAATTTGTATGCACTTTTTTCTTTATGTTTATGTAACCTCTGTGTCACTTCTTTAGTTTATCGTCTAATAGCGTCGTTGACGTTTGCAAAAAATATCGTTCTCTTCCTAAGATTTGGGGTTAATGCAGTCATTTCTATAAAAAAATTATTGACCTTTTATAACAATTTGTAGTTGCAATAGGTGTTTATAGTTAGTGACTTGTAAAATTTGTAGATAGTGTTAATATTCGGAAACTTTGAAATTATGAAATATGTACAATGTAATTAGTACATAGATAAAAATTTAACAAATTTTTAAATTTCATAACTTGGAACTTTGGTTTGGGAACAAACTTATTTATTTGTTCCTTTAGTTCTTTATAGATTTTATAAAAAAGATAGAATTTTGATGTTTTATGCATTTAATAATTTAAGACATGTAAATTGGTAGAATGGGACTGGCGTATGTTTGGAATTTCTTGTTTTTAAATAGAAAATATAATAAATAAAAAATGCATGAAATATAAAATTTTTTGTGTAGTTTTCATTTATTTTTATATAATCAATTCAAAGTTTTTGTAAGCAATTTTGAATTTTGCAAGTTGAATTGAATGTATTTATTGCTACAAAGCTATTAATACGAATCTTATATATATGAAAAACCGTGATGTCCGTGATTTGGTTTATTTAGTTTGAGTTTATCCGGGCGTGGTTGGTCAGTTAAACGTAACATTTTATGTATAATGTTGTAAATGTCAGTTGTAAAAACTCTAAAATAGAAAAAAGCTCCAGGACAGGACTGTATCAGTTTTGAATTTTTTTTTTTCATTAAATGATCCCCGGCTGTTTATTAAATTAACTATTAAACTTCATCAACATAATTTTTCTTCATGAAAAAGTTCCAACAAGTTTCTTAAATTCATTTTGATACCGCTATACACAAGAATTTTATTCAAATCTGCCCAATTCAGAAAGCATTATAGTACAGTAGAAATTACATTCGTTAACTATCCGGTAATCTGCAGAATTTTGAACGAATAATTAACGAAACCGAAACTTTTTAAATCAGAGATTGAATTATATTTTAATGAATTCACTATAAATCGAATTTGATTAACTTTTTAATCGAATTAACAATTGTGTTATTCCACTAAATTTAACTATTTCTTACAAATACAAGATAAAAAACAACAAAAAGCATTCAATTCAAAGTTAAAAATCATTAATTTGTAAAAATAAATTGGCAAAAGTGTAAAATCGCCAAAATGAAAAATACTGCTAATATTAAAAGAATCGCTAAAATTAAATAAAAAAAGAAATAGAAAGAAAATTACAAAGTTGGGGAAGAAATTGATGAAATTAAAAACCCCTTAAAGTTTAAAATATCGCCAAAAAATTTAACATAACGGCAAATTATAAAAAAATTGACAAAATTGAGAAAAATCGCTATAAAAAAAATTGGAAAAAATATCAAAAGTAAAAAAATGCTAATTGGAAATAATTGATCAGATTGAAAAAATCTACAAAACTGGCAAAAAATCGTCAAATTGGAAAACGCTCCAAAATTTTAAAATATCGTCAAAAATTTGACAAATCTGCAAAATTGGAAAATCAAATTTAAAAAAAAGATAAATATAAAAATAAAATTTGAAAAAAATTTGCTCAAATTGAAAGAAATCGTCATTGAAGAAAATTGGGAAATTTTAAATCAATAACATAGCCCCAAGGATCCAAGCTAGAATGATCTAAAGACACAGTAGGGAACCTGCCAATTAAAAACAACAATCATATTTAAATGAATGTCAATATTGGAAAGCTTCAATAATAAAAGTTCATGCGGTGCACGGTCAAAAGCCTTAGCGAAATCAGTGTAACTTGTAACAATTATTTTTTAACATTCCCTTATTTATTGCTAATTTTAGTGATGAACGATCCCTTGGAACACGCTACTGGTCTTGAAAAGCGTGAATTATTGGCCAAAGCAGCCGGTAATGATGATCCCTTCGACATGAAAGTGTTCAAACGCGGAGCTGGTACCAAGGAAAATCCCAACCTGATACCATCTGCCTTCGAAGCCCGTATTGTTGGTTGCATCTGTAAGTTTATAATATAACAATTGTAAATACATATATCCTTATAATTTCTCTTGATTACCAGGCGAAGAAGATCAAACCTACGTACAATGGATGTGGCTACAAAAGGGTCAAAACAAACGTTGTGAATGCGGTCATTGGTTTAAATTGGTTGAAAAGGCTCCTGTCTAAATTCAATATCTCTTGTACACAATCTAAACTTTCGTTCTGTTTTCAAAAAAAAAAAACTTAAGTAAAAAGTAACCTTAACAATTAATAAAAAAAACCAAACAAAATCTAATGAAGTGAATTATTTGATCAAAAAAACACAACAAAGCCGCCATCCTAAACAGACTCCATCTTTGAAGTTTTAAGAAAAACAGGTTACTTTTTCCTTTTCTAGTTAAAAAAAAAAAATACATTTAAAACCATCAAAATACGGCTGGCCATACATTAATATCACACTATATAAAACACGCTTGTTTAAGTTTAAGCCCAAATAAATGTTAATGAAATAATAAGAAAAACACTTCAAACCAAACAAAGAAAACATCATCATCATGTCTTCATATTTAATACCAAAAAACATGGAAGAAAAGGAAGTAGAGGTTAAAAAGTATGCAAGTGTGTATTAATAATAAGTTTTAATTGCTTAAATCATATTTAAAAATATGAAATAAATAAGAATTATTAAAAAAAACGAAAACAAACGCATAATTATTATGTTGTTTTAAGGAGAGTTAAAATTTAAAAATTTCGTAAAATCTCTGAAAAAAACATTCAAAGTAAATTATCTTTGGCCAGACTCCGAAATTAAATTTTCTTACTACAAAAAAAAATTGATGATCATCAACTTGTAACTGATAATGGAATTACCACTTGAGATAAGTATTCCAAATGACTTTAGTATAGTGGACATATCGCTTGGCATGATTAACTCAAGATGGAATTTAAATATCAGTTATGAGTTATCAACTTATGGCCATCGATATTCTAAAACCTTTTCCTATTGAACACCAAATCTTTTGAGGTCTTTTTTTTAAGTGTACAATTTAATAATATTTGAAAACATTGAGGAAGGATTGTTTATTTCTAGAGAAAACTTAGATTTTAAAAACATTCTGAAATTTTTGGAATACGTAGAATTTTGAAATCGTTTACAAAATTTTGACTGCCTTAAAAATTTTCTTAATTTTTTATCAAATGTTCTTTGCCTTTCCAAGCTATTTTTCGTTATACATTGAAAATTTTAAAATCATCAAAAATTAAACAAACAAAAAAACCTTTCACACCAAATAAAATGTCTGCTATTATACGCCGTTTTTTTAATAAAACTCCATTAGCAAAAAGATGGATTTCCAAGACACAAATCAATAAGCAAAATGGTAAAATAATGCAAATTATAATTAAGCGTAAAATTTTGAAACTTCAGGGTTTTTTTCCTACTAGAGATGCCGGATCCTTTTGAACTTTGTACCGGCAAACAAAAGAAAGAAATTCAAGCTTTCATGGAGGGTAATTGTGATCCTTATCATATGTCAGTTATAAAAAGGGGAGCAGGTACTAAAGAAAATCCCACCCTTATACCTTCGGCTTTTAATGGCCGCATAGTTGGCTGTATTTGTAAGTTATTTGGCAGTTAAGTTGGAAGTTGTTTTTTGATTTTTATATGTTTAAGGTAATGAAAATCGTTTTGTCAATTTTATGTGGTTGGAAAAAGACTGTCCAAAACGTTGCGAATGTGGTCATTGGTTTAAAATTAAAACAGTTGAAGCTTTTTAAATTTTTTTTTTATTAAAATACATATAATAGTTTTTAATTTTTTGGAATGATTTGAGAGTTAGAAAAATAAAATTTGTGAAAACTTTTACAAATTACAATTTAAGTAATTTAATCTTAGGTTTATAGAACCCAGTTTAGTCAGAATATTTTATAAGATCGTCCCACCTTGAAGCCTTATTAAAGATTTTTAAAGTCTAGTTTAAAGATTTTGAAAGTGATTCAACACCAAACTGATAAGTACAATAACAAATATTTAAAGTAATATTTAGCAATATTTGTTGAAGATATAATTTATATTTAATCAAACTTAAAGATGGTTAATTTACATTCCTTTTATTGTTTATTAATTTTAACCTAATGTATATCCCGTCAATAAATAACCACTATTTGCCTGCATATTAACCTCGGGATGTGTACGATTTGGTAAAATTTGATACATGCGCAACCAATTTGAAGTTAGATGTAAATTTGTGACTTTAGAACTTGTTTTTAAATCAACATACAATTCCATTAATACTTCTTTACACAGACTAAAGACAACAATGGGTCGTGAAGTTTTAACTAAAGGCAAAAGTTCCTTAACCAAATTAGCTGGATGTTCCTTTGAGGCAATAACTAAGGAATCAAATTTGTCATGCATTAAAGTAGAAGCACGTTTGTTTTCCAATTGCCACTTTTGTAGAGAAGGTTTTGGAGTTGTTTCATCTGTAGTACTGGATTCTGCAGCTAGATTCTCATTAGAAGTTTCTGTCTCAACTAAAAAAAAGTTTTACAATTATTTTATTTTCCTTTACATGTTGCTTTTTACAAAATTTACCTTTTTCTTCCTCATCTAACTTTTGTTTTTTATTACAAGGCTCGGTAATTTCCACTTCTGGTTTTGCTTCATTTGAGCCTTGATAGTATTCCCTTAGTACCGAGTATATATTAACTGAAATACATCTCTGCAATTGTTCTTCGGGTAAATTTAAGGCTAATATAGCCTGTTTTTGTGGTACATTACCAGGATGCATATGCACCAATTTGGCTTCTGTATTAGCACCCATAGAATTAAGAAAAGCGGCTGGCAACAAACCATTCGAACCACTTTCATACAACAAATAATTGCCAAAGGCAGAAATACCCGAATATGATATCAATTGTGATAAAGTATCCATACGCATACCCATTACCTTTTCAGCATCTTGTCTATAATATATTTCGGTTATTAGCCGTATGGTGGGTTGTCTTATTTGTACATATTCAAAGTATTTCTTTTCCTTTTTCTTTAAATACTTTTCTTGGGAATACTCGGTTTTGGCATGAAAGGTTTTTGAGTTTTCAACTATCTTTTCTATAATCTTTGTACTTTCTGTGCACTCATCTCTTAGTTTATCTATATCTTCCGATTTGAGGGCTTGCGATTCACCATCATCTTTAATATTGCGATTATCTTCACCACTGGAAGAAATGCCAAGTACCTCTCGTATATTACGCATTTCCAATTCATTGCAAATTTCTAAAGTATTTAGTTTTTGTCTACCCCTGTGAGATTTACCCAAGTGTTCTTTAGGGCACATTTTAAAAGTTGCTCCATATGGCTGATCTAGTAGATTTTTCAATTCCAATTGATCTTTACCCAACATAGCGGTAGCATCTAAATTACCAAACTTTTGCAATTTGGTGTACTTTTGGCGTTGTATAATTAGGTAATCACCTAATTTAATTTTCGGTTGTTCCTCCAAAGTTGCCATTTCGTTATAAATATTTACAATTTATAAACAAAAAAATAAAAATTGTAATAAAATCTGTGCAAATCACTTGTAAACAATCGTTAATGAATTGTCAAAAACACGTGTAAATATAACAACTGTTTTTAAAAATTGACAGATGACGGTTTTTAGGGATGCCACTCTGTAACGTATGCAGTGTTATCTGCACCTATTCAAATGAACGATTTAATTTTTAAAGAAAATTTTTTCAAGTTTCTCTTTTTTTAATTAAAAAAATGTACTTACAAAGATCTAATTTTATTTATTTGAGCGATGTATTACACATATTCTCCATATACGTGGAGAATTTGATGACAACAAAATTTAAAATATGTTTAAAACCCAAATGACTCCAAAATAACGACCGTGACTGTCGTTTGGAGCCACATATTGTCTATGTTATCTTTAAACGAAATATCTTGTTTACTTACAAAAAAAATGTTAAAATACGGCAACTCTGTTGTGAGCGTGAAAAACAAAAAATGCGAAGGAAAAACATTGTTAAAAGAAAATATATTCTAATATTTCAGAACTGCACGCTCGAAGTGTTTTATGTGTGAATTTGTGTTCTTTTTAAAATGACCGTAATTAACATTAATCTGGTAGCACTCTAAAATGCATTAACTCTGTTTTTATATAGATAACAATTTCCTGTGAATGCTGTATGTGAATTTTTACAGATGATAAATTAAACATAAACAAACACATTTTTGGTTAAATTAGCGCAAATTTTCGACAATTGTTTAAAAACATATTAATAAAAATTCTATTATAAAATAAACAAAACATGGCTAAACATCATCCGGATTTGATATTTTGTCGCAAACAACCGGGAGTTGGTAAGTGCACTAATTTGCAAATTTATAAATATCCTTAAAAATGTTTATTTCAGCCATTGGTCGCTTGTGTGAAAAATGTGATGGCAAATGTGTTATATGCGATTCATATGTAAGACCCTGTACGCTAGTGCGTATATGCGATGAGTGCAATTATGGCTCTTATCAGGGAAGATGTGTGATATGTGGTGGACCGGGGGTATCGGATGCGTATTATTGCAAAGAATGTACGATACAGGAAAAAGATGTAAGTTTTTAAAAAATTGGAAAATAGTTTATTCGATGCCCTTGTTTATGACTTTTGTATTTGTTTTTTTTTTTTAGAGAGACGGCTGTCCAAAAATTGTGAACTTGGGTAGTTCCAAAACAGATCTGTTTTATGAGAGAAAGAAATATGGTTTTAAACAAAAGTGAGTTAAATACTTCTCTAAAATTTTAATTTATTTCTTAATTTTGGTTTCTGTTTCCTTGCAGCTATTAAAATTTTCCCTAATCTTCGGCATTTATTTTAAGACTTTTTTTCTAAATAAAAATAAAGAATTTTTGAAGAATATTTAAGTTTCTTTTTATGTTTTATTAAAGTACAATATTTATAATATTTATGGAATTTTTATATCGATTTATACACAAATTTAAATTAAGCTGATCCCTCTATGGAATATTGCAAGCATAATTTATCGAATTCTGAAGACTTGCGATCATAATCCTTAACAAATTCGCTTTTGGGATAAAACTGCTTTATTTGTTCGAAATAACGTTGTATAGTTTCATTTGATTTTCCCGTCAAATGTGATAAAACCATCATATTTATTAAAGTATCATAATCGTTATGTTTTTTAGTTAGGGATTCTCTTAAAACCGCTTCAGCTTCTTCATATCTTTCCAAACCCAAATGTACGACAGCCTGACCATTCAAAAGCAGAGGAGTTGGCTTGTATTTCTCACAAAATTCTTGATATATATGAAAAGCATCTTGCATTTGTTCAGTACCCAAAGATAAGGCCACCCAAGCTTGTGCCAATTGGGTTAAAGTATGATCATCAGAGATTTCTTGCATTTTAACTACCAACAATTTAGCCAAATCTATGCGATTTAAACGTAACAAACATTGTACCGATAAGGCCATGGATTCTAAATTAGAGGAACCATGTAAAATTTTTAAGGCATTTTCAAATTGTTGATCATAACAATATACTATAGCAGTAGCAATATGCCAAATATTGGTTTCATCTTCCTCTGCTGCAACTTTATCGGTAAGTTTTTCCAATATCTCTTCTATTTTGTCAGGTTGCTCGAAGGCCTCATTGATATAACGTAAAGCCAATAAAGGTGTTGTATTATTTTCCTTAATATCATTTGCAATTAAGCGTCCCGAATCTATAGCCAAATAGGATAAATACATATAGGAAAGTAACTCAGCTCCGGCTGTACCCTGTTCGGGCAACACAAAATTCACAGAGCCCATAAAATTGCCAATGTAGTACTCATTTCGTGCATAAAATAATGTGGAATTAGTATCTTCTTCTTGTTGTAGTTTACTCATGTTTCTTGTCAATTATAGTTATCTGCAAAAGGAAGGATGATTGGTCAGCCAGATTCTTATAAGAATAATTAAAATTTACCTTTTCCTCAATAATTCTTTAATAACTCTTGTATTTTTTTGATATGACGTGTTAAAATGTCAACAATATACAGAGAGTATGTTCAGTGTTTACACCTTAAATGTCAAAAAATACCTAATTCGCTTTTTTTTCTGCTAATTAAGCGGTTTTTAATTCCTCATATGTAGAAAATATATTTTTTTGTGGTTGGGAATTCTAGCAGTTTTTAACGGATGAAAAAGGAGCAAATAATTGAATTAAAATTAACAAATTTTTATTTACAATGAATACATTCGCAATCATAATGAATGAATATAAGATATTAAATTATAAATTTTAATTTAGAATATTCAATGAATGTTTGATAAAAATTGGTTCATAACAAACTCGTATTTTTTTGTATGCAATAGAATTGTAAAATATCATTTGTTTTGAGTACTCGATACTAATTACTGTTTAAGTTTTCATACCAAAATTTGGGATGGTATCTTCATAGTGTTTTTATGGCAAAATTACGTTTATACACATCAAAATACAACTCTGAAAGTTTTGAGTAGGTACTTTTAAAGATTGAGTACCCGAAAAAACAGTATTATCATATATTGTAGGCATGTGGAATTAATCGTATGATATATTTGACCATTAATCCGGGAACTATGTACATACATTTATATCGTACATTCATATCTTACATATTTAATGGAAGACCAATTATTCCCCAATATACCTAGACCATTGTCCTCTTATAAAGCATATTTTACTAATTTTATTTTTATCAATCCATATTTTATTTTACCAGGTTCAACTGTTTCCTTATATACAAACTTATAGCTGAATTTTTATTTGCACATTCTTCTATAATATTAAAATGATCATATAAATTGAATACTTGATAATTAACTTTGATATTTAATTTCATCAACATTTTAGCATATTCCTGCGATTGTTGTTGAAATGTTAGACTATCGTTTTCTGCTACTAGCACATAAACTTTCAAGTCTTGTCTTTGATATTCTAAAATAAGATCCGTATTATAAGACCAACATAAAGGTGATAATTCTTGTGCGGTTTTAGCATTTAAGTGTAGTATATTTTTGGGATTACATGATTCAAATGGCCACAATTCGCGTAAATCATATAAACCGCTTATTAAAAATATATTCTTCATAAGATTTAATCTATACAATGGCTGTAGAAAATCATCTTTAAACATTTGTAATATTAAATGGGCTCCCGCCGAATGACCGCATATAGATATATTTGGAGCATTTGTTTTTTCAGCATAAGTTTTTAACCATTTGTAAAAATTGCAAATTTGTTCTGTACACTGTTGTAAGGTAACTGTAGGACATAAATTGTAATCAACTAAGATTATGCGATAATTCTGTTCAATAAGGGTATGAACCAAAGGGCCGGATGTAGATTTATCTAAAAGTTGCCAAAATCCACCATGTATATAAACAAATATGGGCAAACCTAATTAAGAAAATGAAATTTTTTTAATTAGTCAAATAATTCAATAAAGGGAAAAGTACTGTGGCTTTTTTGTATAATTTATCCTTCTTCTCATTAGCTTTCTAAAATTGTCCAAGGTTTGTAATTCCTCTGATCTAAAGTGTTTAAAGGAACATTTATACGTTAGAGAAAACTGCTAGATTTAGAGCAAAAACCTTAAATAGATCGTGCAAATGATTTAAGTTATTAATGGGGGTTTTCGCTCTTTCTAGCAAATTTCTTTCGTTTATAAAAATGCCATAACAACTATATAATTGCATCGTGGGTTTCTAAAGATACTAACATTAAATCTTTCCAGGATTAAAATATCAAAAACCTTTTGATCCAGAGAAGTTTTAAGCGCATCAAAGTCCAAAACTTTTTTTAAATTAAATAGGTATTTGTTTTAACGTTGGCTTTATATAGGTATAAATGTCCAACAATCCTTTAAATAAATCCTAACGTAGACATAAGCACTTATTAAAAAAATAAATTTTTTTTGTGCCCATTTTGTCGGAGAGCTAAAAACACCTTTGATGCAGTGGTCGGCAGAAAGAGAGAATATAATTGTATTGGTGTTTTACACCGTAAGAAATTATTTTATCTTTCTAGATAAATGAATGAATGAATTTATAAATGAATTAATCGATAAATTAAATAAAAATAGTTCATGGTTTTGTTTTCTCTATTATAAAAAATAAAAATAATTCATAATAATGATAATAATAATTTTTTCAGTGCATACAAGCCACTCTGCCTCATTTAATATATTTCAAGAAAATAAAACAAAAAAATTCTTCCCACTTAACATTCCAGATTTTTAATTTAAAATGTAAACGAAAACCAAAATAAATACCTACAATAAAAAAAATACCTACAATAATAAAAAAACAAATTTTTAGAGTGTACTTTATTTCTTCAACAAAGCGGCATATATTTGCTCTGTTGAAAGTTAGCGTATTATAATTGTATTTTTTCTGCTCTTAGCTGTGAGATTTGTTGACATTCGTGTAGTGTACGTGTAAATTGCCGATTGTGTTCGGCCCCTGAGTGCTATGAGTGCCGATCACTGCTTTAATGTTATATAAAACCGTATAAATTTTCTAACAAATTTTAAAAGCTTGTGTTATAAATTAATAAAAGAGAATTGATTTTCATTTGAAAATTTTATTTTCTTCATAAAGCTTTACCTTTTTCCTGATCCTTGTAGTAAATATCCAATAATTGATTATCATTTTCACCACCATATCGTACATCTATGTGACATTTATATAATCGTCTCGCCAAAGTTGTAGCTGAAATTATAGAACTGATACTTTATATCCCAGTTACATTAGGTCTGTACGAGGCAATTTTGGGTAAAGTCTGGTAAAATGAGAGTAAGCAAAAAATTCTCTCACAAAACCATAAAAATGCCCAAAATACGTCGAACACACCTATTGCAGACGTAATATTAGGTTCGTTCGATTACTTTCCTCAGTCAAGGCCAGTAAGAACTAGTTAATAATAAACTTATAGAAAGTAAGACAAATTTACTATCAATAAAACAATTTGCAACAATTTACAAATTTGTTTAACAGTTGATTGTAACACCAAATGCAAAAATAAATTATAAATGGTCGGATGAAGTTATTTAACATTTTTTTTATAATTGAAAGAAAAAAATTGTTTATTTATATATTACAAAATTACTAACTGTAAAAAACCAATAGCTTTTACTAATAATTTCAGTTGTTTCAAAAGTTTTGTAGTACAAATTTGTCAGTTATTTTTACGACATTTATTTTTACTGCATTTGTTGATTTTATGTTTAACAGTTAAAATATCGAAATATTTAGTTATTTTAAATGTTAATGCCTTTGTCGCCATTTAAAATGCATATACACTTGCTTTCAGTAGATTCTACCGAAAAAATTTTTTGAGTGCAACTATGTTATTAAAATTTATTGTAAGATGTTCTTCGTTCTTTTCAAGATCATAAAAAATTTTCTAAGTGCATCGATGTATTAAATGGAAAATACCAATTTTCTGGTCAGCTATAACCTTCTTCAAAATTCTTCGTAACTTATTGTTTGATTTTTAAATATCACTAAATTAACTCACAAACAATGCAGAAAAATATCATAAGAGTTATCTAGCTCGATTTGTTGAGACTCTACTGAATGAAGAATTTCTAAACAGATCAACAATAAACTTCATTATAAATAAATTTAATTTTTAATGCCGCATTCACAAATGATTAAAATATGTTTGTTTAACACATTTTTCATACATTTGTTTGGTAAACCTTATTTATTTTTATTAAACACTTATTCACAAATGAAAATCATTAATAAAAAAAAAACTTACCTTCTTGTGAAACATGTATAAAATTGTTTATAACTTCTTCACTAGGATTTGGAAAGTTTTGAAATCTCCTTGTATATAAGCTGGGTGAATACTGTTGTTCAAAATCTAGTTTATTACTAGAAGACATTATCGATTGATAGAAATAAATAAGAGTTTCTTTAATAACAGAACTGAGCACACATCTGCCTAAATTTAAACTAAGTTATCAACATTATATTCATATAATAAAATGAAGCCATATTAAGTGAACATATGTAAATAAATATATGTAACCGAAGAGCAAAAAGATAAGAGTATCAAAATCTTAACCCGTATCATACGAACAATCAGTAAAAATGTTTAAAGTTTGATTCGCATGCTAACCATCTCTGCCTAACCATATCTACTATTTCTTAGTGTTGGGGGTGTAAAATCTCATTCTCAAAGACATTGATAAAAAAAAATAGTAGATATGGGTAGTCCATAGATATCTTACGGTTTTACATTCACTGTCAGCGGTAGTAATTCGAGTTTTAATGTATGTAAAAAAAATTTTTGTTGTTAAAAGATGAACCATAAAATATCTACATGCATATGCATGTAATCTATGGGTTACCCAGCAAGTGCATTGCCCTGAATAAAATTTTGTTATGATTCGTAATCTATATAAATCGACAATTGTATGGTATGCTGCTAAAAGAAGAGCCGTAAAATATGTAATCTATGGGTTACCCAGCATGTGAATGTACCCTTAATAAAACTTTAAAGACCTTTCAATAGACTGTTATGATTCGTTATTTACGAGTATACAAAATTCACGATTTATTAAGGGTATTGCTTTAAAATCGGCGATTGGTTGATTGGATTGTATTTAAAAATTTCACGAAAATTAAGTATGAATTAGTAAAATTATACAAGAATTTGTTACAATTTTTAAGTAGTCTGATTTCTTTGTAGTGGTAATAAATAAGATTGTGGACATGATGTTATTACGCTTATCGATTACAATTTAATGGCCTGCTTATAGCAAAAATAGTCTATTAAACTATAAAAATTGATAATTACAAAAATACACGGGAAAAAATTTCGTTACTTTTCTTTACTTTAGACCATTTTCGTAATAAGAAATTGCAAAAAGTAGCGATACTGGTACTAAGAGTTTTGGAATAGATATCGTTTTCAAATGGATAATAGGCTTTTTACACTGAACAACATCTTTGTGAAACGCATGGAAGATGTTGAAAATGTGAAACAAGTATTTACATTGGCAACATCTTTCATCGGTTATTTATTCAGCTGTCAAAAAAATAAAAGAAAAATACGCATAATTGTTAGAGAAAGCATTAACCATGGAGTAGTTGCTTTGCAAGAACAAACCCGAATTTTACATAGAAATATTAAAGGCCATTCTGGAAGGTGATGAAGAATAATTTTTGGTAGACATAAGTATAAAATTCTTACATGTGCCGCTCATTTTCCTTTGTTGAATAAATTTTTTTTTTTGTTTATTTTCTGCAATGTCAATTTGCTAGTGATGGCACAAAGAAAATCGATTTTTTTTAGTGATGACACTTAAAACAACGAAAGATGTAAGATAGAACAAAATAAGAAAGGATCATCTTTGGTAGATGTAGAATTTTTAGCCTGTATAATTCTTAGGTTATGGGAAGATGTTAACATCTTTGCAAATTGATGAAAGATATGTAGCTCAGTGGAAAAAGGCTATAACGATATTAAAAACATATCGATTGTCAACCTTGCTTAATTGTTTTGATTATTGTCAACCATAATCATCCTAAATTCACTGAATTCTGCAGAGTGGATTTTGATCTCTTCTTTTTTGCCAAATTTTTTGTATGATATCTCTATTTTAGTACACAACACTCTTTAGTGTGGAGTATTGCATCATTGTGAATTTAGCTAAAACAATTATAATTTTCCAATGTCAAATTATAATTTTCCAATGTCAAATAGGATTTAAAATAGCATTATACTGCATTTAAACTGCTTAATTTCAGTTCAGGCATTAGCAGTTAATCCATTTTTTATTAGATTAACTCTGTAGTTTAAATTGAATAATACTAATAACCATATCGTTTCGCTTATTGACCAAATTAAAATGCATTTAATATTTTTTTTTTTTTAAGTTTGACATTAATGAAATGTTTAAAAAATATAAATTTTATTTATATTGTTTATAAGTTAGATTGACTTAAGTGTGTTTAGTATCTCTTATTTGCTGTTTTATACACAAAATCATATAAAATATTATTCAAATACAATACTTAGATTTAACGACTTCAAATCCTTAGTTGAAATTAAAGAGTTTATAAAATAAAGAGAACGCAATCTTTTCAGTTACTGAGTATAAAATATATAAAATGTAACGGCAAACAGGATATTGAAATATTTTTTCGTGTCATGTTTTTACTGATAATTTGCATCAATTTATTATAGTTTTAGCATAAAATTTATCAATTAACTTTTAGTTTTACTTAAAAACTGACCATTTCCCGTTTGCAGGCTCCTTTGGTGAAATGCAAATCCACGTAACTGACATTTTAAAATCGTTTTTAGTGATACATTGACCTTTTTTCTTTAATTTTCTGCTTTTTTTGCCGTGTAAAAACTTAAGGCGGCATATCGAATCGAGCCCATTGGAAAAGAAGCAAAAATTGCTAGAGGATATATTAAGGGTAACGTGAAAAGAATTCATGTATCAAGTTTTGGAGGCTGCTAATAACGAATCTGAGATCAAAGTTAAAAAATTAAAAATGGCGTATCGAAAATGGCGGTCCTATATATTAAAATATTTTCATTTTGAATCTTTAAGAGAGACACATTTTTAAATGTCTTGGGTTGCTGATTACGAGTCTAAAACCAAAAATTTTAAATTCAATATGGCGGTGAATACTTTATATTCACGGCCCCCATTTTCAATTTTTAAATTCTGATCTCATGAATACGAGCCTCCAAAACTTTCTGTATCATCTTTTATTTTTTCATATGACCCTTAATCGAACCTCCAGCTTTCCCTTTTCTATGGGTTTGATTCTCTCTCCCCGCAAAATTTTATCGCTTTATAATAAAAATTATAAGAGCATGTTTTAGTAGGGTTTCTTACTCAAAGTTTACTTAGTTAAGAAATTTTATTTGAAAATTTATTACTTAAGGTGGTGTTGTTTCCATATGACGTTTTGCTTTAGACGAACGATGATGCAATAACAAAATACATGCAGTCACTCATTCGTCTCCCGATGCACGTCTTGTGGAAACACCATATAAGTAAAATTTAGTAAAAAATCTGTACATAGTGCTGATTCTAAAATTGCCCTATGTTTTATAAACGAATTTGTGTGAATTCTTTTGATTTTGCATTTCACCTAAAGAAATATATATATTTTGTTAGAAGAGAGGTTTACTCATGATATTTACATATTTTTAAAACATAATTAATTGCTTATTAAAGAGAGATAAAAGGTGTTTATTTTTAAAGAGTCTGTCTTAAGAGTAATTATTGATTAAATAGGAATTATTATATACAGCTTACAAAGCTTGACCTTAATTTAGAAATATTATTACAATAATAATTAAAAAATAATTAATAAACAATGAGAAAAAAAAAGAAAAAATTCGATATATTAAATTTTATAAATAAATATATAACAATAATACAAAAAAATAAAAAAAAAAATAATTGCAAAAAAAATATTAAACTCATAATAAAGGAGTTTGTTCTGATTTAATAATAATGGGGGCGTTCGTTTTGATGTTTTTTGTTTGATTTCATAATTGAAATATAAACGGATTTAATTTTTTAAATTTTGAGATATTATTTTATAGTTTCTAACAAACAAGTTTAATTAATTCCTCAAATATTATTGATCATTAGTGAAATACACTACATCATGTTCAGCTTTATTTCAGAATTTTCGAAAATATTTCAAAGTTGTCTAAAAATGTCCAAAAATATTTTTAAATTAGCCAGAGATGTTTTGAAAATGTATCTGAAAAAATTTAAAATTATTCAAAAATATTTTAAATTTGTCCAAAAATGTTTTAAAATTGTATAAATACTTTTATAAAATTTTTTCAAATATTATTTGAAATTTCAAAACTGTACAAATGTATTTTTAAACAATTTGCTCTGTGTTTTAGGAAATTCTATTTAAATTTTCGAAATTTATTTCCTAAACTTTAATTTGTATTATTAAAATTGTTCAAATTTACACTCAGAACAGTTCTGCAGTTACTACATGACCGTTATCTGTGTAGTAAAGCGTTTGTAGTTATTTTAACTGCAATAGAATTTGTTTTACTAAAAAAAATCAATGATTTATAGTTTTTTGTTTAAAACCCAAAAATACTCGTTTCTTTTTTTGTAAAATAATTTATATAAAATCTATTAACCAAAAGGACTCAGTTAAACTCAGTTAAAGCGTAGCTTTAAGTATACCATTGGGAGGAGGCGGTGTTAAATTTCCACTATTTAAATTATAAATAGAATGTATTAAATACTATAAGAATTATAAGCTAAGTGAAAAACGGTAAATTAGTAACTTAATTGTAAGAAAATTAAACTGCATTTGTACATAGTTATTTTTAACTAAATTTGTAGTTATTTTAGACAAACTTTAGATTTTTATATTTAAAAATAACTACATAGTAATGCATTTGATTTAAATGCAAATGCAGTGTGCATCTTTTCAACTACAAATGTAGTTATTTTATAACAGTCATTTGCAGTCCATGTTACATGTCAATATCTTGAAGACTAAAGTGAAGTGGAGGAAAGCGCAATTTGTCGAAGCCTCCGCAATGGATAGTAATACGTAATACAATTTTAAAATTTCTATTTGTATTTTGAAAATACAAATTGAAATTTCTTTACATTTGGCCAATTATGAAATGCAATTAGAATTTTATGAACTGCAATACAATTTTTATCAATTTAATTGATATTTTAATCATATGTGATTTCTGAATAAGAGTGGAAGGAAAATGGCGTTAACGGGGTAATAAGAATTTTTAAATTAAGAAACATTTTCTAAAAACAGTTTAAAATTTTCTTACATCCTAGACAAATTTGACAGTGAAAAAAAAATTATTCCCCGGAAAATAGTGCCAGATTTTTAGAAAATATGAAAAATGAAATTGAATTTTGAAAACATTTTTCCAAATTTAGAATGTTTGAGAAAAAGTATTTGTCTCAATTTTTTTTTTTAAAGTTTTATCACAGAATTTAGAATTCTTTAACGAAATATACTCCATACCGGTATATTGGCAACCTAAAGTTTTTAATTATTACGGCGATCAAATATTTTTAAATAAATAATTTCAATTTGAAATTCACACAACCAAAAAAAAAATCAAAACGCCCAAAATCTATTATAAAAAAAAGAGAATTTTCACATATAAGACAATTTTTAAAAACATCATTTACGTGTGGTAGTTAAATCTAATAAACACTATGAATCTTCATCGGATATAACGATTTCCTCTAAGGATTTTTTAGCCGTTGAAGTATTAGTTAAATCCGTACATAAACTACTTTCATCAATTATATTTTCAGTATGATCGAGACTAGAAACATGGACAATTTTTAAATCTGCTGTCGTAGTGGTGGTTGAGGATGTAGCCGTAATAGTTGCTACTGTACATGAAGGTGATAATGTGCTGATTGATTCATTATTGAGCTGAAGCGTAGCTTTAAGTATACCATTGGGAGGAGGCGGTGTTAAATTTCCACTATTTAAATTTTCTTCTGGTGCAGAAGGGACAGTCTTTATTGATGCTTCTATAATATTATTATTTACACATATACTCTCTGTTTGGGAATCTATTTGTATGATTGGTGTATTCAGATTATTACTTTTAGCAATTTCCCTTATTTCTTCCCGGGAATTGTCATGTATTTCTATACAATCCATAGAAGTATTATCATCATTATCTGTGGAAACTTCTATAGTCTTGTTTGCAATTTCTATACCTTCCATAGAAACGTTATTTGTATTATTTGTGGAAATTTCCATAGATTTATCAATAATTTCGTCTATAAATTCCTCTTTTGTTGCTATATCATCAATATTTAAAATTTCGTTGTTTTTATCTAAACTTAATTCCTTGATAACAGGATTTTCTTGTTCCTTAGAAGGTTCACTTATTTCATTATCTGACTCATTGTCTGTTATATCACCATTCGCTAAAGTTTCTACATGTTCTTCGAGATTTTCATCTTCATCATCTTCTTCGTCATCCTCATCATCGTCATCATCTTCAATTTCAACTGGAGAATCTTTCTTTATATCTTCCTGTTTTAATACCACTGCTGATTTTAGGTTATCTTTACTGTCCATGTCTTTTAAAGTTTCTGCTGTAGCCACCGTTTCTTCTTTTGTTTTAAATTCTTCTGCAGCTTCTATATCCGGTGTATTATTTTGTGTATTTTGTGAACTTTCAGCCTTATCCTCTTCCTCATCATCCGGCATATCTTGTTTACGTGAAAATTGTTCTAATATATCATTAATTTTTTTATATTTCTTAAGATTTTCATTTAATTTTGCTGCCAATGTAGGATCTGTTTTAGCGGGATCTTTAGCATTACCACAATAATGAGTAACTGTTTCATATAAATCAGCCTTACGACGCGACTGCAAAAGTTTGCCCACTTTTATAAAAGCTTCTTCCGCTAGGGTACAATTAGAAAATTAACATAGAATTCAGAATTTTTATTTTCAATTTAAATTTATTTGCAATATCACCTCACCTATATTTTTTATTTCAAAATTAACCAAACCCAAATTATAGGTACGATTACAATGCTCCAACATCCTTAAAACATCAAAATAATCTGGGAATTCTTTTGTGCGATTTATAAAAGCTTGCAGTGTTTTATTAAACTGCGGTATACGAGTTTCATTGAATTTGATTGGTTTCTTAACCAAACGATGAGCATTCTTACTTTCTCCAGTAAGATCACAAATTTTTTCATAAATCTAAAAATAATATATTCAAATTAATAAACAATTTAAAGTATTAAATTTGTGTTTAAGGAATTCAATTCAATTCAGATTTGTCCCAAAGTGAACGCAATATTTGTTAAAAATCGGCAACAATTTATATCCACTTTATTAAAAACAAATTGTCTAAAGAAAATTTGCCCAAAACCGCTTAATTGTTTTCACAGTTGTCAAATATAGGGTCCGCCAAATAACTTTTTTTTTTTTTTGAAAATGCTACAAAAGAAAACTACTGAATATTTTCTCAAATTTCTTTTTTTATTTGAAAATAGAATCCTTCCGGTTAATAATGGAAAATAATTTCATTCAAATGGCTGCCTCGGCTTGGCCACCACGAAGCTGCGATTTGACACCGTTGGACTATTATTTGTGGGGTGCCGTCAAAGATAAGTGTTACGCCGACAAGCCAGAGACAATTGACGCTTTAAAGGACAATATTCGTGAAGCCATTGGTGAAATACAGCTGCACACAATCGATAATGTGCTTAAAAATTGGACCGATCGTGTAGGCTACTGCATGGCCAGCCGAGCCAGCCATTTGAATGAAATTTTTCCATTGTACTTTCAAATAAAAAAAGAGAAAATATTCAGTAGTTTTTTTATAGCATTTTCAAAAAAGAAAAGTTGTTTGGCGGACCCTATATAATCTTTCCAAACATTCAAATTATAAAAAAATTAAAATCATAATCTAGTAGATTATAAAAGAAATCATCCTTATAATGTAAATAGCTTAAGTAGACTCCTCCTATTTTAATTTAAAGTTATGCCAGTATTCTTGTAAAACTTGGAAGATTACCCATATAAAATAACTTTAATAATCTACCAGATTATCGGATAACCCGACAGGTACACAAAAAAAATTGTCAAGTGATTGGTAGCACTAAAAAAGATTTTCGCATAAATTATACAAATATTCAGCAGAAAAAACTTTTTAAAATATTACTACTTTTATCAAAATATGAAAAATTTATTATTTTGAAATTGGTGTCAACTTCCCGACTAAAAATTGAGTTGATGCCGTTCCATAGTAATTATTGGCTTCTATTGACTGTATAAAACATTTTTTGTTTACCGACAAAGATCGCTGACATTTTAAGCCAGATAACTTAAAAACCCTTCCCATAAAAATAATGTCCGATACTGATAAGACTTTTATATCCTGACTCTAAATCTTCCTCTTTTTTTAAAATATCTTATGCGTTATTGACTTCCTCGCTTTTTTCAATTATAATTATTTTTTAGAAATATTAATAAAAATTAAAAATGTTCACTAACCTGACAAGCTCTTTTCTTAAAACGTTCAACTTGTAGAAAACTAGAATCATCATCATCCCAATCAACTTCAGTTTGTTCCAAAACCTCAATTCTTTTAGTTAAGACATACAAAGCTTTATTTAGTTTTTTTATTTGTTCATCTAGCTTTTTATTGCCCGTAGATGTTGAAGCAGTGGCAGAAATAGAAGTTGAAGCTGATGCAGGTGTTGAAGCAGTAGCTTCAGTAGCCACTATAGGGGTTTCTGTTGCTGTCGTTAAATTTTTATTATCCGTTTCTGTAACAGCAGTTAAGATAGTTTCTTCTTTAACAATAATTTCTTCTTTAATTGGCATGGCAAATGCTTGTTCTTCTACAATTTTTGCTTTGCGCCTTACTTTAAGTTCCTCTACAATTGTCTTAAGATTATAGTAAACCAATTTGGGTTCAGCTTTTATACTTGCCACCACCTTGCATATATTTTTACGAAAACTTTTCGATTTAACAAAATCACCGTGAACCTCATAATAATATTTTAATAATTTAGATTTAATTAATTTTTCCATATCGGCCGAAGGATCTGCTTCACGGCAAGCCTTAATAAGTTCTTTATATTCTGGTTCTAGTGGAGGTTTAGGTGGCGGTTTTTCAGGTTTAGTTTTACCGTCAGTTGTAGAACTTGTTTCGGCAGAAGATTTTTTAGTTTCCTTATTGTCACCGTTTAATTGTCTGTCTTGTGGTGTATCAGACAGATCTACAATTTCTGTGGTATTCAATTTACCGGGAGAGTGTGTTAGATCTAAAACACCTCCAATTTCAGATGGTATATTGTTGGTATGTGAAGATGATGTTTGCGGTGTAACTATTATAACATCTGGAGATTTTTGAGATTTAGGTGTAGTTGTTGGTGATGTCATGGGAGTATGATGTCTGGAAGATGAGGCCGATGATGATAAAGATTTCGGGGATTCTGTTGCAGGGGGTGGCAACATTTCAATAACCACATCGTTATTTAGTGACATGGGATGCCTCTGTGATGATTGTTTATGTCTTTGTTGTAACCAGGCATCATCAGAAGATTTTAATAGAGTTGTAGGCTTTACTCTTCTTGATTTATTTTTTATACGCTCTCCTCCTACTTGGGGTTGTGGTGATGCAGACAACTGGGGTGAGGGAGTTTTTGGTGCTGGTGAAGCGGCAGGTGATGGCGTTGTAGTCATAGGTGGCGGTTTTAAGGGTAAATGTATTTTGAAATTATTATTTATATTATTTTGATTGGGATGTGCTGTAATTGTGGTATTTGATGGTAAATTGGTGGGTAACATATGTGGATTCATCATTAACTGCTCATTTAAACCCAAAAATCCGGTCATATTATGGTGGGGTGGAGTAGCCATTAACTGCAAAGGTGGTGTAGCTCCAGCTGAACCCATTGAATGAACGCCCGTTATCGTTGGCATAATGGGTGGCAATGGTGCAACAGTCGTAGCCGCTTTGGCGGGTGATGAGATAAATGATTTGCCTGACAAACGTTGCGGTATTCCTGTTGGCGGTGTTGGTGTCTTTCGCTTTCTCTGATTAGGCATAAAACCACCAGTTTGTCCTTTATTAGGTGGCGTTGGTGTCTGACGTTGGTTATACATATTTGTTAAAATTGGATTTATAGTTGGAGATGTTAAGGGTTGCATTGTGAGATTGTTACCACAAATTGTCTGCGGTGGCCGTGGTGTTACAGTTATGCTACTTGGTATTGATCTCTGTTTTAAGTTTTGTGATTTTAATATTGAAGCAGAAGATGAAATATTACCCGAATCAGTTGTTGATTTCATATGAGCTTTTTTTGGAGGACTCTGTAATATATTGGAACAGTAAATTTTTGAAGGCAATTGCAACCGATTTTTATTTAATTTTTAGACTATGAATGAAAAATGTACGAAAAGATTATTGTAATTGAAATGTTGTAAATGAAATGAAAGCTTCATTTTCAAAATGTCCCTTTAGCTGCGAACTGGGAATTTGTTAAGAGGCGTTCTGTCTTTCCTGTTTCAAAGGACACAAAAATTCAAGTTGGATCTTGAGTTCTCGTTTACTTTTATACTAACTAAATAAGGCAGTTTTAAATTAAACATTTTTCACAGATCGGATGTCTTATTAATTTCCAATTTAAGAACCCACATGTTTAAAAAATCAGATTGGAAATTGTAAATACCAATAAGAAATGGTGTAGTAATAGACAACCTGTTAACTTTATTTTCTGTTTATAAAATTTATAAATTTAACAGTTACTGTAAAATCTTTAAAATGCAAAAATAAATAAAAACGCGGGAACCCACCAAATAACAGAGATCTGTTAACAGTGAGTGGAGACTTTTTCATTCTCCTACAATACATATTTCTACATGGTCTAGATACGTCTATTAAAACTAATTGCGTGTTATTCAATCACATTTTTTGGTGTAAACTGTACAACAAACTCAAAAGAGTAATTAACAATAAAAAAGGCACATACTGCAAAAAAAAGACTGAAAAAATCGCTCTTTGCATGTGTGAGTTAGAAATATATATAGAAATGCATAACAAATACATTTGCAGATTCAATACAAAAAGCACGCATACATTAATAAAACAAGATTTTTACATGTTTTGTTTTTATATGATTTCTGCTTTTTGGAGACTTCTACACTAAGAAACCAAAGAGAGAGCGTAATTAGTGTTGTGAAAAAAATTGCAGACTAGATAAAGTAATCGCATGGCAAATAAACAATTTAATTAAAAATTGTTAATAAATCAACAAATTTTTTTTAAACTTTTAATAAATTCTTAAATTATTTTAATTCCTTCTGTTGTTATCATACTAAAATATCATTTGCATCTATTTATTGTTCTTTGTTTTGATTAAACATTTCACAACATATCAACACTTGTTTACTTGTCAATCTTTTGTTTAACATCACTAGGGTTCTGTGCAATACTTGCCACTCTCTCCCGATTTTTTTTTTTTATTTTTTGACATGAACAGTCATTAAAAAAAAAGTAATCGTTTTGTAGTTTTAGCGCACATATACCACCATAAATATAACACAAAAACTACACACACACAATACTTTTTTCCTCTTTTTTTCATTCATTTTCTTAAAAATTTTTTTTAATATATTTTACCTCATCCTCATCGGACGAATCTAGTACAATAATTGAACTCATTTTTATCTTAATATGTGGGCAATTGCTTAATAAATTGTTTTTCTTTTCAATTATATTTATTTGCTTGCTTGAAAATACTTTTTTTGATTTTCTTAAATTTTCTTTGAAAATTTTTCTTTTGACGGGCGGCACTTTTCACACACATTCAACCTCTTCTTTTTCACAAAAACTACTACGACGACGACGATTATCTGCATACGAAGTCGAATAATTACGTTGAATTGCTATATTTATTACTTTTTCTTTTAATTTTTCCAACAATATTCTATGTGAATTTGAGAAATTGTGAGTACCAACATGTGAGTTGACAATAAAAACTTCTCATTTTGACATATATAATTGTTTACAACCGAGATGTTATACGCGGTTATTCGGTTATTCGATTTTGCAGAAATCAGGGTTACCATTTTCGCAAATGTAAATGGCAAATTGTAACATAAATGAAACGATTTTTTATAGTGCTTCACGTATCGCTTCTTGGAAACAGTGATTTCATAAATACTTATATGAATGGACGGATTTATGTAAGTTTTACATATGTATATATATGGTAAATTTATATATTTAACTAGTTTCATTTCGAGCGCCCCGGTAGGCTTGTTGGTAGCGTGCTAGCTTATCAGTGCGGGGGTCGTGGGCTTAATTCCCACCAGAGGCTCTGGTCTGTTTTCGCTACAACGAGCAGAAGGCCTTTGTTGCTAGTGCTCGGTTAGGGTATTAACATATAATTTGTAATTATATGATTAATAAATAAAATAAATAAATAACTAGTTTCATTTGAATATATTAAACATTTCTGTACCATACCGTGTGTGTGATGACTTCATAGTAAAGTATAAATTCTATTAAGATAAACAATAATTTATAAATGATAAGTTATGTAATTTTGGAGATGGTATTGGGCCCTAGCCGAAAGGAATGCATTTTGTAATCAGCTTTGAACTTCATGAACATTCTCCGCATCTTATAGTCTTATAGAAATAATTTACGATATATGATATCTGTGATAGACCAAAATTACTCTTTAAATTTTGGATTTAATAAAGTGTTACAAAACATCTCAGCCCTATTTTGTGCAAAAGTTTGAAAGAAATTTCAACGTTGATATGAAACATGAATAAATCGAGATTTAACTGTATTATTCGGTTATTTATGGGGTAAGCTGGGTAGTTTGCAGAAAAAGAGTTGCCAAAGAAAATGTAATGGGGAAACGTGATGGCAGATCCTAAGTTTACATCTTATAAAGATTTTTTAGGAACAGAAGACCTTTGTCTTCACGTGAGAAACAAATAAAAAATATGTTGTTTTGGATGTATTTTGAATTAGCAAATTAACAAAAAATTATAAAGCGTAAAGTTTTAAAATCACCAAAACTAAAAAAAATTAACAAAAAGCAATGGTTCGTAAGCAAAATACGCACTAAACTTGAATTTGATTTTCATATCAAAAACACAACACGAATAAAATCTGCAAAAATGAAAATTGTGCTTGTTTCGACTTGCCTCAGAGTCGATGCTGGATATTTCAGATATGAAACAATATACAATTTTTTATATATAAAATTATAAAATATTATTTTATATTTTAAATAATATTTATGTTTTGTTGCTGGTACTTAACATGTAGACAAAAAAACTATTTTAAATTTGTGTATACAATGTGAAAGTTATAGGGGCGTTGGTTTTTGTCATTTACATACAAATATGACATAAGTAACGTTAAGCGTTAACACTAAACGTTAGCTTATGTCAAATTTATTTGGAAATAACGTAAGCCAACTTTGGTAGCTTGCCGCATAAACACAGCTATTGATGTGGAAAATGTATAATAAAGTATTTACACGTAACATGCCTGATGACAATGTCACACTTATATTGCTAAACACTTACATACATCTTTTAATCAATACCGGGAACCTATTGCATTATCTAAATGAATTGACATTGAACCTAACTAATCTTCAGTCGTATTTGTAAATTACAAATCCACAGTTTTTAATTTAATATCGGCTCTTTTTTTTTAAGTAATCGATTATTTAATATAATTAACCCTGAAATAAGTGACGGCCCAGAATAACAACGTGATGCTTTTTCCATATAAATTGACAACTTAAACGCGCCGAGCGTTTAAGTTTTACTTACAAACCATTTTTTCTTATTCTCTTGTTTTTTGTTTCTTATTCTCTTAATAGAGTTCCCGCATTTTAAATGTTTTTTGTAAACAAAAAACATATGATGAGTAAAATTAGCATACCATATTCTATGGCTCTTATGTTCTCTTTGTATACACGAATGGACAACGTACTATAAACTTTCTTGGTATGTTTTACTAAAATTATTTTTTCTTTGTATTGCTTATATAAAATTAAAATGTAAGAACCAATAAAAAATTGAGTCGTTAATAAGGAAAGGAGATACAGATTAAAGAATCTCTTTACACTAAAATAAATATGACAGTTTGTGCAGTCACCGTCGCACGTCGTTATTATGGGCGATTTTTTTCTCAGCAACAATCGCTGCATGTCACGTTCTTTATTCTGGGCCATCACTAACTATTTACCTCTCAATGTAACAACGGCCAACTTTCTATTCATCAGTGTTGCCGTTTTTCGGGGCTTCCAGAGTTTTGGGTGTATATATATCTTTTAGTATTACCCTCTGCTGACACCTTGTGCCAACAGACAGTTAACGAGAAAGGAAATCTAGAGGTGAATCGTTAAATTTTATGCTTAAATTATAATAAATGTGACAAAAACTGTCAGTAGAAACTCGGCCATGTAAATAAAGAATTAATAAATAAAAGAGAAAATCCGATGTTCAATTTAAAGACGATATTAGGATATAATGTACCTATGTTTGTTGTAAGAATGAAGTGTGCTAACGGAAAGAAACACCCAACTAAAAATAGGTTTTATAGTGAAATACAAATTTTAACAACACTGTTTTTAATTCGACGATACACCAATACAATACGTGGTGCATCTTGTGAACTTTTATTTTCATTTAGCTTAGAATAAATTTAACTATCTCGTACTGAGCCTTAAAAGAGTTTTTAGTTTGTATTTTAAAAAATAATAAAACATAACTAAAATTTTTGTGCCATTTTTAGGGAGGGATTTGTTTTTGGTTGAAGAGAATAGCTGTAGAATTTTTTCAACGCTCTAGGGGGATTTGTAAAAAATACTTGTCAACACTGATTTTCATTCTTCTTTGGCTTCATACTTTATATATTTTGTTTAGTTTGACATTTACACGCAAAGTGGTCGGTTGTATTTTAGGAGTTTTACGCGAAAAATATAAAAGTGTATAAAACATTTGTAGTGGACGGGAATTTAATGAATGAATTTATAGTATGGCGATAAAAAATCTATTTTAAGTTAAAAATAGTACAATAACAAAAATTATTCATATACAAAATATAAATTTTCTAATAATACACAGAAATTAGTGATTATTACAAACAAATGAAGAATATAATATGCGACTTGCGTTTTTTTACTAAAAAATAAGAAAATTAAAACAAAACACGCAAAACAAGGCTTTTTTTACTGTAAAAAAAATTCCTATAGTTTATTTAATTAATTTGCTTAAATAACTATTAAAACGCGACGATTATATGAGTGCCTATGAAGAAACAGATTCAGCGACTGCATCGCTTTTGACAGGAGTTCAAGTGGTAGAGGACGAGGCTTTGAGTCACAGCAGCTCTGGTGTCATTAGTAAAGTAACGCCAGCTATTACGAGGACAAGATCCCAACAACGCAGTGGCTTGATTACAAAACGACGAAAAATGTCACGTCGGGCTAATCTAATTGGAATTTGTGGCGTTAGTGGCTTGTGCATTCTGTTGCTTATAGCCACTACCCAACATAGACCACTACCCGCTTCGTTAGCCTCTTCATCTACGGGAGGCTCGCAAGGCGCCCTAGGTGGTGGCAACCTAGCAGGTGGTGGTGGTGTTAATACTGCATCCGGTGGCTATTCCTCTGCAGGCAATGGTCTTGGTTCAGCCTCCGCTTTTACTGGAGAACGTTTTGGTCATGCCATGCCTCAGCAGACAGCAGTAATGTACAATATGACTGCCACTATCGCAGATGTAATAGCACAACAGCGCACTAAGGTGGCTACAGAAATGGAAAACTTTGAATATCCTTCGGGACGTTTTGGCATAGAAGCCGAAAAACTTTCCGATCTCACACCCGAAACTGAAGGAACTCCTGTTCGTAGCATTGTGGTTACCACATGGAGATCCGGATCGACATTTTTGGGTGATATACTAAATGCTATGCCTGGTAATTATTATCATTATGAGCCATTGCTCAACTTTGGCATTAAACAGATCCGTGATCCGGATGATGAAGAGCAGGCCATTAAGAATATTAAAAATTTACTTTACTGCGATTATCACAACGATATGGAAGATTATTTAAATTTTGGCAAAAGTCACTCATATTTGTTTGAACATAACGAACGTTTGTGGACAGTGTGTAAGGAATACCCACATTATTGTTGGCGTCCAAAGTTTTTAACGCAATTTTGTAAATTGTTCCCGTTGCAAAGTATGAAAACTGTACGATTACGTTTGAGTACGGCCGAACAGTTATTGGAAGATAAAAGGTAAGTCTAATAAAAAGTTTCTTTACAAAAATGCTATAAAAAGATCAATTTCTGTAGTATTTTATTTAAATATCTTCGTAAATTTTGTATTATTTTTACTAAAGTAAAATATGTCTATAAAAAAAAAAAATATCTCAGAGTTTAAGATTTTTTATACAATAGCAAAGACGTCTCAAATGCTTCCTATAATCTAAAAATATTTCTATAAAGAAAATTTTATACAATAAATATTTCAAAATCTGAGAATTTTTTTACATAAAAAATGTTTCAGAATCTAAAACAATAAATTTATAAATCTGTATTTAAAAACTTTTGTTTAAATAAAAGTCTTCAACTGTATACAAAAATATTAAGGAATCTTAAGAAATTTCTTATAAAAAATTCTTATTAATAAATAATTTTTAAACACCAAAACTGTCTTATGGGAATGATTTCTAAATCAGTTTCGTGAATACTTGCCTTATTTATAAAATTTCAGTTCACCCAAGTGAATAAAGGAATAGAGGGATTATATTCTGAAAATTTTTCTATTTTAGATATATCTCAGGATCTAAAAATTTATCTATGTATACAAAAAAATCTTAGAATTAAAAATTTTCCATGCATTCATTAGAAAATATAAAATTTTTTTTATATAAAAAATGTCAGAATCTAAGAATTCTCCTATCCAAAATTTTTTTTAAAAATATTTTTTAGAATAATTATTTGTATATAGGAAAAATATTTTGGGTTTCGTAAATTTTTTATTTAAAATATATATCAAAATGTTTCAAAATTATTTAACAAAAAAAAAAAAAAAAAATGTTAAATTATCTGAGAATTCTTTTTAACAAAAAACGTTTTATTGATTTTTTTTTTAATAATTAGACAAAATATGGGAAAAACGTTTTAAAACTGAAAAATTTATTTTAAATAGAAATTATTTCTAATTTTAAGAATTTTTTTACACAAAAATGTGTGAAAATGAGAGAGTTTTTTTATACAAAAAATATCATATAATCTGATAAAAATTTGCTTCAAAAATATTTATCTTAAAAAAATTTTCGATGCAATTCGAATTTTAAAATTTCATACTTTTTATATACAAAAAATTTCTCAGAATGTTTAAAAATTTCGGACGCTTTCTACACAAAAATTTACCCTGAATCTGTGAAAAATCTGAAAATGAGAATTTCTCTGTAGGAAACTTTTTTAAATTTATTAAAAAGAAAAATGCTTTACATCTTAAGAACTTTTACTAAAATTTATAATTTGTCAGTTGGAAGATGGACCATTGTGCCTTAAAATATGGGTGAAATAATTTTTGTTTCATTTTTTCCGAGATATTTAAGCTTGAAATTTAACTTATAAAAATATTTTTTTAATTTTTTTGATATCTTACAATTTGAAATTTTGTAATTAAAAAGAATTTTGAACACATTTTTTACCGCAACCACCTTCTCTATATTGTATTCGGAAGGTAAAATTTTCCATTTTTCTAATTGTGACAGTCAAAAATTTATGTTTTTCCATTATGATAAAATAACAATTCCCTAATGATTTTCAGATAATTTTGAATAAAAAAAATTAGCTTCATAAAAATTACTTCAATTTGACAGTTTATTCTTGTTACAAATGTAGGCAGTAGAAACAATTACGCCATTTATTTGATTTCATTTATTCAAATTAACCGAGCCCCTTAGGGCCATATATGATTAATGGTATATAAGGTGCAAATATACATTCAAATACTTAAACAGACTAAAAGTTTGCCCAATACAAGAATGAATTTTAATACTTTCAATTGAAATAATCGTTTTTTATAATTTCGTAAGTTTGTGTTTTATTTTAAATAAAAGATCTCAACCTCTTTAAAAACACCATTTAGTTTGATTAAAATTTTTTCTTTCAATGTGGAGAAAAAAAAAATTTCCGTAATTTTTGAAAAATAAAAAAATTTTAATAATTTTTTTTTGTTTTAATTTTTCAAAATTCTTTTAGTTTTTTACGATCTTTTTGACTTTTATATATATTTTTAATTGAGCTTAAGATCTCTTTTTATTTATAAAAAATAATTATAAATATTTATTTATCTCAATATATCGGGTGAAAATTTTTTTCACGAAATTCTTATAAATACGAGTATAACAAAATTTTCTAATGAAAGTATGTAATTCTTTATTATTATTTTGTACCACAAGATCTTAAAATTAGTTATAAAATTTATACAAACAGTTTTAGGCAACGGTAAAAGGGTTTTTAACTCTCCTGGAAATGTGTGTTTTTTAAAAAAAGTGCTTTTGTCAAAAGTCAACAGACTTGATGATTTTTAGATACATATCTGAAATATTATTTGACACAATCTTTTGCTAATTTCCATTATTTCAGTTTTTATACCCTACACCACTATGTGGAGAGGATATTATAAGTTTGTGCTGATGTTTGTAACTACCAAAAAATATCTGACCTAACTTATAGTATGCCAATCGACTCGGAACAATTTTCTCAGTCGATTTAGCGATTTCAGTCCACCTGTCCATGTAAACTTTCTAATCTAGCAACAGGTCGCATATATAGAGATATTTAGATAAAATTTAGCATTCTGCTTATTTTAGCCCAAGGACGAACCTTAGAATCGGTCCATATTCAAAAATACCTGCCATGGAAAGGTCCTCTTTGAATATGTTTTACTGGTTTTTATACACATTTTCTGACAATTTGGTTCACATTTTTCTCTATGTTTATTAGACAGATTCCTTCCCGGAATATGACCCAAATCGTACTGTGTTGTTGGGTATCTCATGGTCATGCTTGATTGACTATAATTTTTTTACTTGTTATTCCTATTTTCTACTTATTATTTTTTATGAGCGTATAACATTACTTGTATGGTTAAACTAACTACTATACATTGCAGCAGATAATGCACTCTTGTGATGTGTTTGTTGCTTAGTTAGTTACTTTGATAGTAATAAAGATTATCTTGATGACAGTGAGATGAAAACTGTTGTTTTTCTACAAAACAGACATGATTTCTATTAACCATTATCTATCTATTGTTTGTATAGTATAAAGAAAGTCTAAGACACACACACACACACAAACAAATAATTACCCAATATACCATATAGCAATCAAACTGCAATACAACTTGAGAATAAGCTTATATTAATAGTGTGTTTTAAGCTTTTCTTAATTTGGCTTATTATAATATTTATAAAATGTGAATTTAAAAGTGGTATTTAACAATGCTAGAGAAAAGATTATTATACATAACTTTTTCTCAAGCACAACATACAACAACAACGCAATATGACGATTGAAATAGAAATATTTTTCAATATATTCTAGTCTTGTTGTCTTTGTTCTACGCTTATAATGCATACAACAAGTGCCATTACTTTTTCTTTAAATTTGTCAAACTTGTTTTGCGTGTACATTTAGTTGTAAATTTTATATAGTGAACGTGCAATTACATATTAAATTTAATTATTTTTATTTATGGTTAAAATTATTATTATTATTTATATATAAAATGAATTATTATTTTATATGTTTAAATTGAGTTATTATTATTTATTTTTAAAATTAAAATAAAAAATAAATTAAATTAAAGAAAATAATTATGATTTCTCTTTTTCAACTATTAATAATATATTATTTTTGTAAGCTTATTCTACAATTGCAAGAATAAGCTTATAGTAATCATACACACATAATATTTTCACGAGGGTTCCGTTTTGATTTTTCTACAATTGTTCCGATAGCCTTTTTTCAATATATTCTCAAGTCTTTTTCAAGCTTAAGGCTTATAATAATATTTTTCTCAAGTCATTTGGCATCTTGGGTATTAATACACACTACATATATTATATACTTTCAAAATTGAATATTGTTTTCTTTAATAATAACTTTATGGCTTAAATGTCACTTTAACAGTTTATAGTATTTAAACAATCGATATGTAGATGGCTTAATGTAGAGAGGACCTAACTCCATTTTTTATTTCGTTAAAGCAGAAGAAAGAAACTTAAGATCTGAAAAGCTTTGGATATAAAGTATCTTTAATGTAATTTTTAATCAATACTAGTAGCAATAACATAAGAAATGAATTCAAAGATATTTTCCTTCTCATCTATAGAAATAAAATATCGTGTTAAGGCCTTTCTACATTAACCCATCGATATACTATATTTTAGTATGAGGTAGGTCATGATCGTTTAGTATTTTTGCCTTTTTGGTCTTATCATATGTGTGTCGTTAGTTTAATACATGTTTTTTTGTCGTACAATTATTACTTTTTAATTGATTATCAGAAAAAAACAACCGAGATATTGAATTTTATTTTATTGTTTAAGTTTTTTTTTTTTTTTTTTCATGTAAGTTTATTGTTTGACAAATAATTGTGGGAGAATTGCAATTATCTTTTTTTATTTATTTTTTTTTTTTAATTATTGTTTATTATCAGCAAATATATTTCTTTTGTTAAATGCATACATACGTAATTAATTATACAATTTAGTATTATTGAAATCGTGTTTGATTTTTTTAGAGAACAAAAAAAAAACATGTTTTTAATTTAAATCCGGGAAACGTTTTAAAATAATCAAATTAGACTTTTAACAATTTTTAATTCAAAATGTTTCTAAATTCTTATTGCTCATATGAAAATTATTTAAAAATAAAAGAAAGGCCATGTTACAAAAAAATAACAAAAAAGTGATTGTATTTACAAATTACATTGTTAGTGCTTATTTAAAAAGGTTTCAGTGTATATTAACGAAAATTTTATATAAAAGGTGTTTAATAATACAAAACAGAATTTTGTCAAGTTTTTATGTGTATTAAATTTAAAATTATTTATATACAAAAACATGTGTTTTTATTACAAAAAATCTTTGTTGTTATTTTTGAGGATCAATGTCTTGATACTTTCATTCTGCACATCCTCTATTTTGTAGTGTTCTTAAAGTTTCAATAGCCTATAATTGGTGATCAAGTTTTGAAAAATATCTAACAAAGTATCCCTGAGGTCACCCACCAATTGGAGTTGAATTTTTTGATATGTGATGGAACAGATAATCTCATAATTAACGCAATACCTGCCAGGATATTTTTTTTGATGATGAATTTTGGTATAGCATGTTGATGTGAAGTGCCGAATAAAAGTGCGGTATAAAAATTTATTTTTTTTTGAGCGCCTCGGTAGGCTAGTTGGTAGCATGCTAGCTTATCAGTACGGGGGTTGTGGGTTCGATTCCCGATTCGCGTTAACGCTTTGTACACATATACGCTTTACTGAAATTCAAGTTACATGCGATGCTTTTGACGCTTTTTGATCAGTTGTAGTGTAAATTTGTTGAATAAAATAAATTTAAAATAAAGAACTTTCTTGTGTTTTTACAGCTTCAATTAGTTTTTCCTCCATTGTGTAGTTTTTAAATTAAAAATAACCTATCAAAATCAGTTGATCTGTTCGTACGCTGCTTATGACGCTTACAAAAGTATAAAGTAGACTTATTTTTCGCTTTATCCTATGATTTGGTACTCTGTAACTTGCAGCGTACAATTACACTGATTCTACTTTTTTGACAACCGCGTAGGACGCAAAGAAGCGCAGCATGCGTAGTATGGACTTTCATAATATAATTTGTAATTGTATGATAAATAAAAACAATATATTTTTTTTGTTTGGTGAGGCAGGAAAGAGTCGTTCTAGGTAATAAAAAAATTCAATAAAAATGTCCTGCTTTTGTATTTTTTACATTTATGTTCATAATTAAAAAAAAAATCGCAAAATAAAAGTTTCTAACATTTTTGTATTCCTAAAAATGTATTTTTAGTCTGGTTCGGGATCATAGAAAAGTTTTTTTCAATTGAAAAAATTGTCTTAATTTTATTTAGTTATCATGGAGAATACACAGAAAAAGTTATTAGACACAAGCTGAATAGAATGCATTTTCTGGTCCGCTACGACCTTCATCAACATTCTTCGTGTCCTTGATTCCTAAATACTTAATAAAAAAAGAAGAAAATTTTTTCATTTTAAAAAAACTTTTCTATGATCTCGAACCAGACTAAAAATACATTTTCATACCTAAAATATAAATATTAAAAAGATCAACTATAAAATAAAAAACTCTATTTTTGTACTCCTCTATATTTTAGATAGGGCCGCTAAAAATGTATGTAGTACAGGCGTTAGTTAATTAGCTCCTCTCTATTGCATTCCTTCCTTCCTTCTAAGGTATCCCGCAAGAATACCTTCCATGTAAGTTTGAACCAAAGAGAAGATCTATTGTGTGACCTATTCTTAGCCTTTTAATAGCGTTTAGAGAAATTTTCAAAAAGCCCTACAAATTTTAAATGTATTAGTGTTTGCTTGCTCCTAATATCGCTAATTTTTAAACACAAAACTCATAGTAAAATTCAAAGAATTTAATTTTGGCCGTAACCGAATTTAATTTTAGCGGTAACGGAATTTTTATGTGGTTAATACGGAAATGCAAATTCTATGTTATACTATTAGAATCTTTATACTAAACCTAGGATCAAATTTTAAACTAGACAACTAGATTAAAATCCATAAAGTCTCCAAATTTAAGTTAAGATCGGCCTAATACTGGACCAAAAAAAGGACCTAAAACTGATCTTAAAAAACCTATGATTGGGCCGAATTTTACGATCAGATCTTAAAATAAATAAAATGACACCCCATTTTTACTTATATAATAGTATGTTACTAACATTTTTCCCTAGGTGTATTAGTAATTCATTGCTACTACTACAATAGCCAAACAAACAACAATTACTGTCTCGTGCTGCTAGTTGTTATATGTCTTTTGTATTGAGGTTTTTAACTTTCTTTGCATTTTTTTTTCATTTTTCCACAAACAATTGTTATAAAAATGTACACAAATTATGCTCGTCATATAACTTACAGTTAAATATATATTTTTTTTATTGTAGGTGAGAAGATTTTATTATTGTTAATTTGATATGACACACAATTTCACCAATATAACATTTCACTTTTTTTATATGGTATCTTTCTCTTTTAAAACTGCATAAATTTCTTTGGTTGTTCTTTCATAATTGTATCTATTATAAAAAGTTTTTTTTTAGTAGTCTTATTATGGTTGATTAGGAGGTCTTTTAGTAGACTAATAAATGTTTCAACAGCATTTTGATCTCTTAATTTATTTCAGTTCAATTCAACGTTTTGGCCCTATTAACACAATGTTCTTTTAGCTACAGGTAAAATTTCTTAATTTAACTGATACATTTGTTATTGTTTACTATGTAACATTTTAATTCTGCTTAAATTTTAACGGGACATTGTGTTATCGATCAGTAGTGTTTAATAAAGAAACGTTTAATTCAATGTGATATCCGTTAAAATAAACACGTTTTTAAAGTGTTGAAAGAAGCATTCAAATGTTTAGGTTTTTAAAACGGTGCAAGAAGTACTTCACTCCATCCGATCTTCTTACTATCTATACCACCTATATCCGGCCAAAATTGGAGTGTAACTCCCATATATGGGCTGGTGCTTCAAGGTATATTTTGTAACTTTTGTATCGTGTTCAAAAAAGTGCTTCGGCGCTTATGACAGTAGGGTGACAGTAGGATATCCAGTTCTATTGATTCATTGGAGCATCGACGCAATGTGGGCTGTGTGAAACTGTTCGATACTACCATGCGCTGTGTTCTGCTGAGATAAGTCAATTGTCCAGTGAACCGCACAACACATTACATGAAAAATTCGTTCAAAAGTCGAACTAGTCGTATGTGGAATAAACTCACTGCGGAGGTCTTCACTAACAACTATAATATACAGAAACTCAAGTCTTATATTCAAAAACACTACTCGCTCTTTCCTGATCCTCATAACCTATTTTCCTGACATCAACACAATGCACTGCATGTATAGGGGCAACCACTGAGTGTTGATACATAAAAACAAAATATGATCAGACTTTTTCAGAAATCTATACAGTATGGTATTTTGTCGTAGGCATATTATAGTTGTATTATTAGTGTAGTACCTATTAGGCCTTACAGTAATGTAATATTTAATAATTCAATGGCGCCTAGATACAGGGCAATCATGTTCGAAAAGCCTTATATTTGGTTATGCTTATGCCAAACAAAGTAGTAAAAATAATATGTTAAAATTGAAATTCCTCATGAGCATACTATAATATAAGGGATCGTACTTTGATCTTAGGGATCACACTATGATTCTAGTGATCACAATATGATCCTTTGTAATGACGAAATCGTTCTCAGTGATCATAATATGATCAGTAAGAATCATGTGTATGATCATTTGGATCATACTATGATAATTTCGAATCCCCAATCATGTTCGAATATATTTTTTCTTTGCATGGAGATTTTGGGGAAATATTAATTTTTAATATTATGTTCACACATTCATTTAATTTACCCGTCTGATGTTTATTTAATTTTAGAATTTAATAATTTTTTTTTCGACACAACCTGACTGAAACTGATGCAAAACAAGTTTTTTTTTCAAATAAGACACATATGAATATTAATATAAAATTTATGTTTTATTTAATTTTTAATTATTCATTGATTGTTTCTATTATTTATACTTGCATCATTATAATATTTTTTACATAGACAAAATGTGGATTACCACAGTATTTTTAAAATTAAATATATTATGAAATAGAGAGTGGTTGTTATGAAATAATAAAATATAAGCTATAAAATATATATTTTAGTTAACTATTCTGAGACCCAGCTGTGTAGCTGTGTAGAAGTCTATTTTGATATTAAATCATTGGGCCTTGGGTATTCTGAAGTCAAAAAAATTAATACATTTTTGACGGTAGGTTAATAGTCTTTTTTGACATGTAAATGCGAAATATTTTATAGTATATTCTAAAATCCAATAGTGTATTAAATTAATACTCTTTTTTTTTAGGAATATTCCAAAATTTTTTCTAAAACTGCTTAAATGTGTATGTAGGTTAAAACAATTCTTAATATTTTCATTACATTTTTATAACTTATCTGTATAAATTTATAAAACTACTGCTGTTTATTAAACACTCAGAATAAGATAAGATAATCTTTTTTTTGAATTCTGCTTTTTAATCATCTACAAATAATTGTCAAGTTATTATGATTATATTATAGGGTTTTAAAATCCTAGTTCCTATAAATTGTTAGCAATTTGAATAATAGGTTTAAATTTAATTGATTTATAATTTGTTATTTATTTATAGCAGCGTTTTGTTGTTGATAAGAAAAGACAATAATTTTACAGATGCATTTCATTCATACTCGTACCATAAATTGTTGACATGTTTATATCAGTTAGTTGTTCAATAATTAGCAAATTTTTTAGGTTTATATCGCCTACTTGGTAATAAAAATCACTGTTATCAGCTTATAACTGTCTAATAAATATTTCAATTGTGTCATAAATTTGAAAACACTCTTAAGGGGGGTAAGTGCTTAAAATAATAGTAAAATTTTTTCGCAACGTCCTCCGTGTTTAAGTTTTTGCAAAATCAATATTTTATTAATGAAAAATAGTTGATTCCTATTTTCAACGGGAAAGTTGGGGTAAATTGTCAAACTAATTTGATTAAAAAATTGTACCAAGAATATTTTCTATTAAGAGATCCAATCTATGAAGTGCCTTACGGTCTAACTTACTAAATTAATCCGTAGCCGACCACACAATTTCCGCCCTTCTACCTACTAATAGTTATGATACAAAAAACTCGTTGGAGAATCTTCCCAACGCTTAGACATCTATTCGAATATGTAATATACAATCCAAATTAAAGGTTGACTCCGATGTTTAAGGCAATTATCGGGGTATAAAAAAGACAATTGCTTGGTACTTCTTTGTTCGGCAGCATGACGAAAATTTTTTAAAAATCTGCATGTTCTTTTTCCGTCTCGGTTACGGTAAAAAACGACATTCCTGAATTTGTCGGTATTCGGTAAAAATTTTCCCCGAATAATTGACGAAACCGGAACTTTTTTGAATTTTGTTTTTTGATATAAAAAAAAAATAAATTAATATTGTAGGGAAAATGTTACAGGTAAAGCAAAAACACATCTAAATATTGTAAATAATTTTAGCTTCCTAGATTTGATTTTGCTCTATCTCTATCAGTTTTCCTCTCCAATGTAGATTAATTTTGTTTTTATATATAATATAAATTTATTTTCTCTAAAATAAGTTCTAAATTTCTACTTAGGAAAAATATTGGTTACGAGAAAAATTGAACATTTTTAATAAAATTTCATTTCATAAAATAGATGATTTCAAATTATAACATAACTATAAACATTACATTTCACGACGAACTGGGGTGTATCGCTGGATGTAATCCAGCCGATCTACTAGGGTTTGTCAAGGAAATAGGACGGCTGTTTCTGATGGTCGGACTGTAGGAGGAGTCTTGTCCTACGTAGTGTCTCTATTTCTTCAACTTTTTTTTCTTCTTTACTTTTCTCTCTCTCTTTCTTCTTCCTCTATACTTCCGTTACCGACTGCAGTTTATTTATAAAATAATACGTAGAGTTTTTTTAAATGCAGATTCAATTGAAATTCATAAAAATATATTTAACTATTTAAGTAGGAGTTGATATTTTCTGTTAAATGTAAAATTTTATGTTTTAGGTTCTAAAAATAGAAATTCAAATAATCCTTTTTTGTTTTTTTTTTTTGTTATCAAAAAATTTTGTTTAAATACAATATTATTTTAATAATAAAAATTACAAGAAATTACTCAAATATACACACACACATATAAAATAAATATATATACATATATGTGTGTTGTGTTTTGCAAAATTACATACAAATAAAAAAATATTCAATTTGAAAAACAAACCACAAAAATCGTTTTTTTCTAACGTTTTGTCAGTTAAAAATTGATGGTTATTTTAAACGACCTTAGATTGTTTTTTTACTGCTTTTGTCGATTATTAAACAATGGTTGAATATAAACAACAAAATGGGTTGAATATAATGAAAAATCAGTTGTCCTCTTTTTGATTGTATTTTCGATTAATTTAATATGTATTTTAGATTGTTTTTAGCGAAATAATATTGTGAGTGTACTCGTAAAAGAAATTAAACATTAAATTTTGTTTCGTAAACTATGACCCGGAAGGCGAAAAGAAGCTTAATTTGCAGTCATATATTTTCTCGATTAAAAATCGAATTTTATCTGGAATTTTATTACAAAATTTTTAAATCCAATTTTTTGAAACCCGCATTTACTAATTTCTATTAGCCACATAATCCTTGGCATCACTTTCGAAAATGTTCTGAGAATCTGCAAACTCTCTGTAGGAAAAAGTCTATTTTTCTTTTTCTAAAAAAGAAAGTCGCAAAAATATAAAGGCTTTTTATAGGAAAACTTTATAACAATTTGGAGATAAAGTTTTCAGAAGAGGCTTTTAAAAATTAATAGTTATTGTCATATTTCTATTAAATTAAGTTTTTGGAATAATAGATTTTTTCTTAAGAAAAATTTCTTTAAAATCACACCGTTTTCCTAATGGGAAAATTCCCCAAAACTGCACTCAAAAAAAAAATTAACTAGAATTTAGAAAAATTAACATATTTAGAGGAAAAATTGAAATGAAAACGGCGTCAGACACTTTTTACCAATATTTAATAAAATTTTCCTTGAAATTAAGGAACAAATTTTACTTAAAATTTGGTTAAAATTTCTAAATTATAGAAAAATTTTACTACTGAGAAGTAAATTTTTATTACAAAACAGTAAAATTTCCTGCTAATTAGTTCATACATCATCTAAAATTGTACTGTTAGTTAGAAAATGTTTCCTTGGTTTAAAGAAAAATTTTATTTTATTTAAGTTCATTACATAATTTTTTTTTACTAAAAACTAGTACTAAACTCCCTAAAAATAAGAAAATATTTTCAAACAACAAGTTAAATAGCACTTCTTTTAAGTAAAAATTATCCTTATCATGCTTCTATGGTAAAGGTACTTTAGACTCATTTCGGAGCACTTCCGTTTTGTGAGGACACTGCTCTTTACAAGCTTTTTGCTATAAAATTTTTTCTTAAATTGTGACAAAGTCAGATCCTTTTCGTAGTTAATTAACGGTTCTGCTTGAGAGAACTACAAAAAGGGACGCCCTACGTGACACACGGCATCTATGGCTAAGAAACACTGGGGGTCCTTTGTCTTCTTAAATTAACTTATTTAAGGAAATTGTTGCAAAAATACAAAATATCACAGTTACATTTCTTGTTATTATTGGAAAATGGAAAAGTTATAAGTTTATTTTATGGGATTTTTAGCTTAAACTTTATTTGACATATATAAACTATCTTGAAGGAAATTTTTGATTACATTTTACTGCATGTCTTTTTTTTTTTTTGAGTGTAGGAGGTTTTTGCAAGAAAAATTTTTTAGACTTTAATCGATTTTTCAAGAAACTGTTCTTATAATCTTAAAGTTTTCTATAGAAAATAATCCTTAGAATGTGAAATTTATCACAAAAACTTAAAACAAACCAACATATCACTTTTTCAAACCGTGACTGTACTTTTTTTTTGCATTAGAGGGTTAATGCAATGATGTTGAATCAGTATAAACGCCAAACAAATTTAAAAGTACCCAGCTATCATTGCTGGTTTACTAAAACGGAGAATTCGGTTTCATTTTTCAATATTTGCGTAAAAAAAGAGAAATAAAAAAGAAAACTTGTTTGTGATATGTCTGGCAGTAGTATTTTGTTACATTTGATAAAAATGAAAGAAAATCCTTCTGTATTTAGCCAGAAGCTAGAAAAAATATAAATGTTACAAAACATTATTGCAAACACATAAAAAGAAGTACATAAAGATATTTTTCTTTGCTTAATTACTTAAAAAGGAAAATGAGGTAGAAGAAACTTAACAGAAGTGGTGATAAAAATTTAACAAGGTATTTGTTTTAATTGTTTAACTACTCTCATGAATTCTATTTAAAAATAACACAAGTAAACAAAGTGTAACGGTTCTGCGACTAAATGGTACCAATTAAATGTTGTATGCTTAACAAGATACTGTACGCCATCACGTGAGATTTTACACAAAAATTTTAACCAGATTTTATATTTTAACGAAAATCAGAATTAATTTCTACTTTATTGCAGACGTATTTTTTTAAGTGTATAAAAAAAATAAAATTGACCAAAAACAGATTCTCGTTTTTTTTTTCAAAATTCGGACGTGATGGAATTGTTTTTGTTTCAATTTGTGTGAACTTGCAGTTGCGCAAAAGTATTAAAATGTTTACTAGTGTAATTTTTAGATTTGTAACTTGTTAAAACAATATTCCCCCTTAAGTTTATGGCAACTAATTAAATGTTTTGTGTAACTTAAAACAAAAAAACTTTCTAGATTTTTTCGTAACACACTGCCCTATATTTTTTCCAAAAAAATAAGAAGAAAAACATATAAATAAAACACCAAAAATAACAAACTTTTCTAAAGGGAAAACAAGAACAAAAAAAACTAATTAATTTTTAACAATCACATTTAAATTTTAGTTTCATATTAGATTTTATTTTTCTACTTGAATTTGTTTGAATGTTTGGCATACAAATGTTATTACATATAAACAGCTGTTTCATGCTTGTTTGCTATAGTTTCCTTAACACGGTTGGTCTAGTAAGATTAATTGCCGTACAACTGTAGCTTAAGAGTTAGTTTTTTGGCTGTCAGTTTAACTTACTTTAACCATTTGTTTAGTTAATCTCGACTTGAAAAAATTTTCTAAATATTTTGTAGTCAATAAAACTGATTCTCACATATCTATACATTCAGAAAAAAAAGTTAGTAGAAAAATTTGTAAACGGTTTTCAATCCCACTTTATTTTTTTGTATTGTTTTTTAGTAAAAAAATTATTATTTAGCAAATCTTTTTGCTATTTACATTTTACAAATTACAGAATTTTAACAGAATATTTACAAATTTTTGTTGCTAATTTCAGAAATCATTTTACAAATTTTTGAAAATCGATTTGCTAAAATTAGCAAAAAGGATTTACTAACTTTAAAAAGTGGATATTGAAGGAAATGTTATTTCTAATTAAAACTTAGACCTACAAACATCTAAAGTCAGCAAATTGCTTTAAATCCATTGTTTTCAAAATTGCCCAAGTAGCGTCCCTAAAACAGCTGTAACTTCTTCACTAATGAACGAATTGTCATTCAATTTTGACAAGTTACATCTGAAGGTTGGTAGTTCCAAAAAAATCATATGGATTTTTGATTAGTGGCGCCACCTATGTGTCATTCTACGGATTTTTCAGCCGATGTGTTACTAAAAGATATGAGATCCCCACAAATCATTTTTTTTTTTCAATTTCTGCTGGACAAAAAATTGGCGTTTTTACATTAACTATTTTTCCATGCAAAAAAAAAAAAAAAAGTATGAAATTGAAACTATTTATAAAAGTATTTAATTGAAACTACTTTATACAAAAATTTCTATACAATAGAAAAATATATTTTTGTCTGTCCTGAAAAAAAGTGTATTTCAAATAAGTGCTTTTGTGAAAGGCACACAGATATTCTTACTTTCTTTTTTATTATAGTTCATTTCGTCTAACTAAACCAACCGTGTAAGAGTAGGCTGAACTTTTTGGGGTTCAGCTATAAAACAGCTGTTGCCATCTTTCATGGCCTTTATTTGCAAAAAAATGAACAAATGCCCACTTTTTGTTATTATGTTGAAAAAACCAAGAAAAACAAAAACATATTGTTTTGTAATCATTAATATGCCACTCCATTCTTGGAATACTAATATTATGTACACCATCCATCCATCCATCCATCGTCAGTCATTGGAGTCAGGACACTTTAATTTTATTTTTTTATTTGTGGTTTATGACGTCTTTTGTTTGTGGTGTAGACATTTTCTTAAGCCCCCAGAATTTATTTAGTTGTTAAATGTCATTTAGTTTTTGTTTGTGGTAATATTTTTGAATAAGCATGAAAATATCTTAGACGTTATTGCAGAAATTGTTTTTTTTTTGTGTTTTTTTTTTTTAACTTAAGTTAAATAAACTTTAAGTTTGAATTTATTGAAAAAGTTTTTGTTTTTTAAGATATTTTGTTGGTGATTTTTTATTTGAGGGCAGAATCTTTTGTTATTTTATCTATTATGCATTAGTTAGGGGTTTTGTTATAGAAATCACGGGACAAAAAAAAAAAAAAATTCAGAAAATCCCGCACTTTTTTTGTGCACCATTTATTATATAATAGTACAGAAATGTCTCTGGCGCTTTTCGCCCTTTTCATTCCTTTTTAAAATGGGCCTAATCCCATACACTAGGAAATATAACAAAATATACAAACAATCTGTATTATCTCTAATCAAATGTAAAAGACGCGGGAAGGTTATCGTATTCCAAAAATAGAATTTCACTCAGAATATTAAGTGCGTGAAATAACTTAAAAGGACTGTTACGAAATGCCGTACTTTTCGTCCACTATTTTGTTTCAATAACTGTAATAATAGTTATTTTATCTTCTTTTAAGAAAATATCTGTAATTAAAGTTAATATAAAGAACTACCGATTTTTTTAATGACTCCTAATTTACCATTCAAAATCTATACTTCGTTATTTAGGAAACATCGTGTAGCAGTGTACTCCAGAAACCAAAATTATGAGTTATTGACCCCTATCCCAAAAAATATGTATTTGCGAGTAAAAAATACGTCATTTTAAAAATTAGGATAATCGGATACGACGGTCATCCAAAATGCTTTTGTACACTCAGAAAAAAAGTTTGTAGAAAAATTTGTAAACGGGTTTCAATCCCACTTTACTATTTTTAAACTGATTTTTAGTAAAAAATTATTTTTGCTATTTACATTTTACAAATTACAGAATATTAAAACATTTTTTTTTGCTAATTTCAGAAATCATTTTACAAATTTTTGAAAACCGATTTGCTAAAATTGGCAAAAAAATTTACTAACTTTAAAAAGTGGATATTGAAGGAAATGTTATTTCTAATTAAAACTTACACCTACAAACTTAAATTGCCTTAAAATGTTACATAGATTAAAATAATGGATCGGAAGTGAATACACCAACTCATGTCTAAAAATAGGAATCCACTTAAAATAGCACTAAAAATTTTTTTAGTTCTAAAAATCAGCCCTAAACACAATTTGACATTAAAAGTAAAAAAAACTTACCAAAATATTTTTCAAAACAGAAATTCAAACAAAATGATAAATTCGTTTATTTTTTAAGCCTTTGTTTTTTTTAATTTTGTCTAAAAATTTTTTTGGAAAAAATAAATAAAATAATAAAATTTTGATGTTTCATAAAAAAAAAAAATTTAAATTTGTTCTATTTGTATATTAATAATATTTAGTAAATTGTTTTGGTGATTTTAGCAAACAGATTTTAAATTCCACTTTACAAAAAGTCTACTACAATTTAGTAGCGGCTACTAATTTTTCTACTAATTTCATTGTAGCAGACATGTGTTGCTAAGATTAGCAAAAAATACCGATGGGCTCAAATTAGCAAAATTTCCTGTAATAACAGCAATATTTTCAGTTGCCATTACAGACTTTTTGGTAAGTGTAAAACCACATAAATAACAGAATTTTTAACAACATTTTTAGAGTAAATTTTTTTTATAAATATATTCCCTTCTGATCTTTAAATTTTTGGCATTCTTAAGAAC